>OY735208.1:61911976-61951976 GCA_963457665.1 Thysanoteuthis rhombus | reverse complement strand
TTTTACTTCTGCCAACCAAGTTGATATATATATATATATATATATATATATATATATATATATATATATATATATATATATATATATATTCGTACGTGTCTGTTCGTCTGTCCATCTGTTCTGCCAAACAATATCTCTAAATATTCTGAAGGATTTCCAGTGGGATTTTGTTGGAGAGTGTGCAGTTATCGGAGCTGTGTATCCATACTGCATTACACGATACCTCCGAAAGTTCTAAATCAAATCCAAGGATATTTCGTTGAAGACAAGGCCATGGGTTGAGGCAGAATCGATTTCAGCTGGGGGTAAACGAAATCCAGTATGTTGTACAGTTATACCCCTTGCATCGTGAAGATTTATGTACTAATATCCAATTAGTTTATTTAGTGACAATGGCAGTAGCAAAAGAAGGTGTTATTGGAGTGCCTTTTAGTTATCTCCTGTGCCAGTTGATGGGGTTCGAGACTACATAAATGTCAGATATCGAATGTTTTTTTACTCACAGGGCTTGTGAAATTGGCACCACAAAGTTAGTATTGTTACGAAGTCCAGGGTAAACATTTTAATTCACAATCCAATAATTTGAAAAAATGTTGAAGATATAAACGCTTGCTAATTGATTTCTATAACCATATAGTCAGATATATATATATATATATATATATATATATATATATATATATATATATATATATATATATATATATATATTGTATGTGTGAGTTTGTGCGTGAATCTGTATCTTTTTTCATTCAGAGAAAGACAGACACATGAGACTGAGTGTTGTTAAAAGTTATCTATATATACATATGTGAATGTTGGTAGTATATTTATTCGTCTACGTGCGAACGATACATACAAATGCTTAATCACCGTGTTTCATTCTTTATATTTATCTATCTCTGTATCTCATCATAATTCACAGGATACCACGCGAAGTTATTTTGGGGGGTGGAAAACATCTTTCACGTGATAAAATACCCTCAAATTTGGGGTAGCCCTCTACACGCGCGTGCGCACATTTACACACACACAGAGTAACAGACACACACAGACACTTACATTCAGATGCATAATCTAGCACAGCACTCTAATACTCTCCGAAATCACAGATACTATTAACACCAATAATATTCTTGCTTACATGGCTTTACACACATATGTGTGAGGCGACAAACTTCAAGATTATTTTTGCAAGATAAATCAAATTATCACATTGCCTTGTGGATTGTTGTTTACCATTATAATGGTGATATTTGGCGTTGCCCGTATCCTATTCGAGTAAAATGCGTCAGTTTTATTAGATTACCTGTTCCCAGCAGTTTGGACTGATCCCTGACCTAAGGGATCGGGAGTGGCATAGACTTGCCTTTCCCATGGGCATTAGTGCAAAGTGCACTGGAATTACTTTAACCGAAATCATAAACATGGTTTGCCAATCCCCTCCTCCTTACTGTTATTCGTTATGTCAGTTTGGCTCTTCCATATATTTATACATGTGTCTGAGTGAGGCTTTCTAAAACTGAATGTGCAACGTATCCTCATACGTGACTGACAATGGGTGGACGTGCGCACACACGTGTGTGTATGCACGCGCGTGTGTGTGTGTGTGTTTATGACAAAGAGGAACCAAGACGGACTCTTTCATGCCTAGGACAATTCGCATCAATTTTTTCTCTGCGTATATATAAACATGTGGATGTGTTTAAGTATTCATGTTAGATATGGTGGTTTATGACCGATAGAATGTGATTATCTCTCTCTCTCGCAATATATATATATATATATATATATATATATATATATATATATATATATATATATATATATATATATATATATATATATATATATATATAAACTTTTACAGCTTTTGACGCTAAAAGAGTCACGTCAGTCACTTATTTCCAAATATCTGTCAGAGCAATTTATGTAATTTCATTCCATGTTTTTGTCGTGTTCGACATATACTTTGTTATTATGGTACAATGTGTGAAATTTCTCTTGTTGAGATCATCAGTTGTTTACCATAAAACTGTTTCGGGAATTTAAAAAGAACAAGACGGTTATACATATATATATAAACGTGACTCCCCAGCAGTGTTGATCAAACACCACCTTCCTATCAGTTTTTATTCATAGCTTATGCCATTCATTTGGTTTGTTTTTTTATATCAGGTATTATCCTGTGTATAGTATGTGGATATGATTGTATACTTCACACCTTTTAATTTTTGAATTAGGGTTCACCCTAAAAACGTATTTAAAGATGAGGGATCAGTAAGGACGAAACTTGCTGCTCGAGTCACTTCTATTGAGTGTCCACCTATGTCAATATTAAATCCGTGGTGTCGGTTTTACTTTCAGACTGCATGCAAACCAACTTATCATACCATCTTGAAGAATTCTATTCATGCTAAAAAAACATTATGTTCATTTTCTACCAACAAATTCAACCAAAAAATTGACAACTTTATTTCACTAACCTTTAAGTTGATACATCCACGCCAAATACCATCAATTATTTTTGTTTCATTTAAATTATCAAATGAAATATCGTTACATACATTGTTAACTCTATACCAAACCCAGCGGTTGGCAACACTTCAATAGGGCTATAGACAAGTTGTTACCTTGCATTCCATGATAGATCTCCCGACACACCCAACTACCTCTCAGTCAGGCGAATGGACGAGCCAGGTGTTTTCCCCTTTCCCGGGTTCCAGTCAATACAATGATCATTCACTCTAACAAAGACTGAATCCATCCCTTTTTGACACCCAATCCCCTTATCAATTGTACAAATTGATTCATTTTGATTTTAGATATATATGTGTGCTTATATATATATATATATATATATATATATATATATATATATATATATATATATATATATATATATCATCACGTTTTGCTCGGATTTTCTTGTAATATTCTTCATCCGTTTGCTTATCTACGGAGATCGCACCTCAAATTCTAAAGCAAATTAATTCCTTTTCTTTTTTTTAAAATTATGACCTTCTCTTCTATTCTGTGTCTTCTCGAATTGTGTGATCCTTAGCATGTCATTCTCACACGCCGGATGTCACGGGTTCGATACCTAGGATGATCATGGAATTTGGAAAACCCTTCATTGAGACAGATTCCTCTAAGAACAGGGCAGCTAATTGAGTATATCTGAAGCTGTGTGATCAGGATGAAAGTATCCACTCGATGGAATAGCATTCTGCCAAGGGCTAGCCATAAAAGCTGCATATATATCTATATCTATATTTATCTATCTATATATAATTATATATGGCAGTGGGCTGGCCATGTTGCAAGAATGGCGGACAACCGATGGACATCACGACTCACGACATGGATCCCTCGAGATCACATGTGCAACCGATAGCGGCAGAATATTAGATGGAGAGACGAGCTAGACAAGTTCAGGAAGTGCTGGCTCCGCGACACCCATGATGGAGAAGTGTGACAAATCCTGGGGAAGGTCTATGTCCAACCATGGACGCTAAAAGACTGATGGTTATGATGATGATGATTCCATGATAGATCTCCCGACGCGCCCAACTACCTATCAGTCCGGCGAATGGACCAGAGACAGGTGTTTTCCCCTTTCCTAGGTTCCAGTCAATACAATGATCATTCACACTGACAAATTTATATCTATATATACATAACTATAACTATTCGAGCTCACAGACATATGTACATTTGGGCATGAAAGATTTGCCAATTGCTGCCAGTAGGAATAAGACAGACTAACGATAAAACCAGGGCGTTATTCTGTTAAATGATTAGCTGAATTGAGGTCGAATTTCACAGGGTTTTCACCCCTTTTGATTTCATGCCTTTCCAGGCTTAGAGTATTGAAAATGATACCGACTCATGGTAGGAGTATGTTTGTCCGGCTAATTCATCGTCTGCAAAACTAAATAAAAACTGTGTTCGTCAATGAACATGACATGCTTGAAAAGAAACCGACCAATTTTTAGATTTTTTTGCGTCATCATTGATTTAATTGCAGTGTGACCATCGTTGCCAAAATATTCCCTTGTACGTACACATGGAATATCCTAAGTAAATAACACTTCATGTTTGTCTTCATCTGTGACTCCAGTTCTGTGCATGTAAAATATGAAGTACAAATTGCACCAGAGTATTCAGTCGTTAACCATGTCAAAGCTTCCATTGCGTGCGTCAGCTTAATTATCCTTGAAATTTCAAATATGGATTAGTAATTGTTCTTTATTAGTTCCTATGGCTATTCCCTGGATATAATGTAAATCAAACGAGCACTATCACCTCAGCCACACAGCTTTGGATGTAATAAATCAGTTTCAATGTTCAATTTGTTTCGATGAAGGGTTTTCCAAGCTCTGCAGTCATCTCAGGAATCGGATTCGCAACCTCCCGTATTTGAGATTGGCGTGCTAATGATTACGCTTTCGAGAGGACGTAGAATAGGGATATGTCATAATTTGAAAGAAAGAAATGAATTTGTGTTAAAATTCAAGGTACGATTTCCGTAGATGATTAAGCAGAAGAAAAATATTGCGAGAAAATTCGGGCAGAACGTGAGAAGAGAGAGAGAGAGAGAGAGAGAGAGAGAGAGAGAGAGAGAGAGAGAGAGAGAGAGAAGGAAGTACGGTGAATTACACAGAGAGTGAATCAGAGAAAATGCATTGGAAGCAAACAGGAATTATTGAGAATGAATTCCTGAAATGAATAACAGAAACCAATACAGAAAAGTTAATGAATTAAGGAATGCAAACGGAAATATGTGATTAGATGTAAAAAGAAAAAAAAAACCTTCGTAAGCATTTGTTAGAAAAGATTGCTTGAAGGGAGATAATTTATAAATTAAATTGTATGGAAGAAGCTTTGCCCTTGTGTGCATGATACAAAATAACGCAGTATGAAACAGATTGAGATCCAGTGTACTTGTTTGAGTTATGAATTTAAAAAGAAAAAAAAATTAATACATTACTTGACTGAATACCACTCAGAGAGCGCCTATCTCTGCTAACGCCATTGTCACTAAAACTGAATGAAAATCAGTAAATACATAGCTACAAAGCAAAAGTAGCTGTAATAAATTTGCTATATAGCTACAATGCAGGGAAGATAACTGTAGAATGTTACCTTGATCCAACTAGAAATGTATCAATTCTTCCTTACCGTACAGCCCACTCTTCCACACTTTGAATTCATTGAGAACATTTGGAGCTATAGTGCGACAGACAGACAGACAGACAGGCACTAGAGAACTCATATAAATCTTCTAACTTTTTTTGGTTGTAGCAAAACAAAAATGTAGTTCAACGAGTGACTACTAGTAGAAGAAAGAGACAGCTTTACTTATACAGATATACAGAGACTCGAAGAACATTTGAAATTTAAAAAAAAACATGTCTGGTTAGTCACTCAATAGAAACCCACATTTGGCTGACGGATGACTTTTGGCAGCACGCCATGTCAGGGATGATCAATTCAAATAAATGGCAGAAGGGGAGATCAATGGATAAGTTACTTCACTCGCCCTTTCTTGGGCAATGATCACTAAAAAATGTTTCAAGTAGACAAAAAACTAGGGACCGATTAAGCATAAACTTACATTGCAAAATTGAGTTACCCAAAGTCTGAGGAGTGCTGTCAAGGAAAACTAAAAAAAATGTAGACATGATAAGGACTAAGTGTTCAAATTTCCATCAGTCTAGCTCTATTTTTACAGGGTGTAAGCGTGATATAGCCAGCCAGCAGGACCACCTTGAAAACTGAAGAGATCTACGTTGACATATTTTGTTACAGTTTTGGTTGACGGTCTCTAACAAGTAACGCTTATGTAAGCGTGCACGTTAGCAAGAGAAGAAAAAAAATATATAACAGCGGTGGGGGTAGGGGGAGAATGGGTTGAGCTTCTACGATGTTCCGAAGTGACGTAGTAGCAGAGGCTCTCCTTTGTTTTCTCTCATTCGTCTCACCCATGCAGTGAGCAGCGGCCTCTCACTCTTCAGTTGCCGGTGTTACTGCTACGGAGCGCCCGCTGCTCGCTCACAGCCTCTGACCTGTTAGTGATGAAAATGACGAGATGGCCTCGCTGATCCTTCGTTACTTTTTTTCCTTCACCCTTGACATGACATCCTTGCTCTCTTCTTCTGATTTCACAGTTTATTTGTTTGTTTGTTTATTTGTCTTTTTGTCCTTTTTTTTTCTTATCATTATCATTTACGATATCTGTTGATCTCTTTTCTTCTGAGGAGTTTTTTTCCCCCAGCCTTTAGCAGATTTCCGTGTCGTCTTATCAATCTTTCACATTATTACCAACGATTTCCCTTAATTTTTAGTAATTTTTTTCATATACGAATCTTCTTCATCACCAACCCCTCTCTCTCTCTCCCTCTCTCTCTGTCACTCTCTCCATCTCTCTCTCTCTCACCATATATATATATATATATATATATATATATATATATATATATATATACACGGATCGGCTCGTATCTGATGAGATAGGAGGCCATCTATTGCAATCTATTTTGTCAAAGTAGGTTTATCCTCATCTACATTTATCTTTTTGTTCCTTTCAAAATCCATGTCAGCTTATACTGTTCAACTACGTTTATGCTTCAGTATCATTCTACATACACCCAATTTTATCTATCTATCTATCTATCTATCTATCTATCTATCTATCTATCTATCAGCCTTTTCAGTGCTGTATCTGGACTGTTATTTCTCTTTCTCTCTTGCTTTTTTCCATATCTATGTAACCTTTCATTTCAGTAGATATATCCATACACATCTATCTCATTCTTTCCGTCCAGATATATACTTTTAGTTACATATATGCATATCTACATCTTTTTAGCGATTATTCGCTTTCTATTTGCTTTCTATGAGTATTTACATCTGTGAAAATCTTTTTAATACTATATCCCTCTTTCTGTTGTCACCTATATTTCCCAATGTGTTCATTAATCTCTCAAGACATCTATCTATTTCTCTCTGTCTCCCTCTGTCTCTGTCTCTCTCTCTCTCTCTGTCTTTCTGTGTCTGTCTGTCTGCCTGTCTGTCTGTCTGATCCGACAAAATTATTATAAATTCTGTTATATCTTTTAGAAACGTATTTGAAATGATCTCCCGTCGTTTAGCTCAAAGGTAAGAGCATCGCTATATTGAAGCAACTCCCCTATCGGTCACACGATTGATTCATGCAGCAGTTCCATTCTTTTTTTCATTGTTTATTATATTTACATTGTCTACTGCAAGTGATACATTAACCGCGTAATGACAGGATATAATTTCAAGTGAGATTCCTTATGATCTAACTCAATTGATATATATATATATATATATATATATATATATATATATATATATATATATATATATATATATGTATGAATGTATATATATATGTATATATATATATATATATACACATATATATACACACACACACATATATATATATATATATATATATATATATATATATATATATATATATATATATATATATACACACACATGGACACATGTATATATATGTATATATATATTCACATGGTGAACATTCAATAGAGATGACACGATCAGCGAGTAACGTCTGTTGATAAACTTACCGTTCCCTCATCGTTAAGTACGTTTGTTGGGTAACGTACGTTTCAGTAAGTCCCGTTACAAGAAAGTAAATGATAAGTAATATAAAATGATATAAATATGTAATACACATAACACCCAATTTAAAATGACTCACTCCAAATATCACATTAGCTTCGTTATAAGAAAGTGATGTGATATTTCGATCAACACTGCTGGGGTTCCATGTTAATAGAGTTGTTTTATTTTTAAAATACCCGAAACGGTTACACGGTAAACAACTGATGATCCCAATAAGAGACAGTTTACACATAGTACAATAAAAACAAAGTATTCATGAAAGGGGGAAATATGTGGTTGAAAGGATAAAAAAATGAGAATGTTTTTTAAATCTTTACTATTTAAAACTGTAAAGCTTTCTCATATATATATATATATATATATATATATATATATATATATATATATATATATATATATATATATAATGTGTACTTTAGAGAGTTAGACAGACTCGGGAGTGAAGTTTTTGGTGGTGAGGTTTATTAATCCTTATATCAGTCTTTTCGAAGCAAACTCTACATTCATCCGTATGACACTATCATGTTCCTCCTCTTTTTGAACTATCTACCCTATGGTATCACCTTCTGTTTTTCTATTCTTTCGTAACTATTTATAATCTTAAAACCATAGGTATGTCCATGTCTAACCAGCTAACAAGATATTGTCAGTTCATTTGAATATATTAGATGATTAAGGTATATTTGTCTCTTTCAACGTACATTCTGTCAATCAATCTATATAGGTTATCTTATATTCATTTGTTACTGATTACAGAACATTATCTATCTTCAAGCCAATACGTGTTTATAAAGATATATTACACCAATATCTCAATAACTCCATTCGAATTGTTCATGCTAATGTTCTTAGAATCGCTGAGACTTAATTGATTATTACTACCCCAAGTTCAAAATTTTGTCATATCTGCAGTTATCAAATGGGAAATTCCCACACGATGTCTCCGTCTTACAGAGTTTTTGAGATCCTGACCGGAAGTATAAGTACAATGAGTTGCAATAGATATGAGTATTTAGCATGAAGAAGACTTTTGGATACAGAAAAGATCCTGCACGAACAACCAATGGAGTTTAGATATTCTAGTTGTTGCTAATGTTTGCTTTTCGAGCGAGCCTTCTGCATTTTATTTAATCTACTGATTGGATTCTTTACAGCTGTTTCTTGAATTTAAGGGGGTGTAATTGTTTGTTGACAATGATTTTCCTTTTTTCTGTTATATATATATATATATATATATATATATATATATATATATATATATATATATATATATATTCAGATTTTTATCAATGTTTTTTTTACTTTTACGACGCTTCGTTAAGTCTGGTTCATGGAGACTGTCCCAAAGATTGAAATCACAAAATAGGCGCACCAGCCATTGCCCTCTGTCGGCAATCTTTATATACCCAGTTCTGCTCATTCTGACAGATGGACACAGCAACAAATACTTTTTGAGAATCAAATTCTTGATACAAGCATGTCGGGCTGTGAGAGAAGCCCACTAAACATCAGACTATGGAAGACCAACGTTCAATAAACATTTCTCGCAATCAATAATATTTAGTCAGCTTTAAAATGGACAGGCACTTGTGACATACACAGAAAGGATTGCAGTCATGATCTTTATCATCATACATTTTTTTACCAACCTTTTTTTGGCATACACCCTCCCCAAAATTCGATGGACCTCTTTATCATCGAAGTCACATAATCAGTACTTTGCTCTTAAACTTGTACAGTTGATCAAACCATTCATTTTTGCCTGTCACAATTCCTCATTGATCTCTAGGGATCCATATTATTGGTTGCAACGTCCACTGGTCGTCTGAAATTTTCGCAACATGGCCTGCACATTGCCATTTTGGTTTTCTGATGGATTCTGTGACATCTCTGACCCTTCTTTCGTCAATGTGGTGTGTTTGAGTCGTAAAGGTATGCAATGATCGTTTCATAACCATTATTCAACCATTGTGCATCATTATCATGGTTATTGAGACTCAGCTGTGGTGGACAGGCCACATGTTGAGGCTGGGGGACTATCGTCTTCCAAAGACCATCCTTTCAAAAGATCTAGTCTCGAGTGGAAGGATGGGTCTTAGCTGATGCAATCAGATACAAAGGTTTCTTTAAAGTGCAGAATCAACGGCTGTCAGTTGGCAACAGAGAAAGCCGTCAGGGAGACATGACGACATGATGTAACAGACAACCTCTCTTGTTGAAGCGCGTAGTAACAGCCGAAGCATCGCCTGGTTGCTAGACTATTTTCTACAGATGTTGGGGAAAGATCTTCCTCGCTGACCCAACCATGATCATTTGATTTCTGGACAACATTTGCCTCTCCCCGAGGAATTCAACTTCTATTGTTCTTGCCCAAGAATATGGAGCTTCATTTTGTCTCATCTCTTTTATTTGATGTTCAGTGATCATGGTGAGAGATTATATGCCTAGTTCCTGGAGATCTCTCCCCCAGGAAGCCCTGCTGCATTGTACTAATATGGGTTCAATCACGGATACATCCCGAAGTCCTCCGAAATATGCTGATGGAATCGGGCAAATGTTGTATTTGTCTCCTCACAAATATCCCTGGGTCCAAAATTTAATAGAAAGAAAGGCCGTATAGAGCATTTAGTTCAAGTTGGAAAATGAAAACTGAATGTAATGAACCCACTGGCATTTTTTTTTACACCTCTGTTAGTATTTGGACGAATAATTGAGTCTTCTCTCAGTGCTTCGTAAATATATTTCATAGACTATTTATTATATTTTGTGGTAGTTTTCCAAATCTATCCTTCCTGATTTATCCACGTGTTAAGGATTCTAAAATGTTACATAGTTTTTTTTCAAATTTTGAATGTCAAGATGAGCTAAGCATGATTGTTTTATAACTTTGAATCGGATGATTCTTTTCATGATCCTCATAGTAATATTTTGCTTTCGCTTCCCGCCCACAACAACAGACAACGTTCGACACATTCTGATGAGCGATGTAGAGTGCAATGGGGTCTCAGCTGCAAATGAAAACGCATTTATAAGAACTACAAAAGGTGTAGATGATGATGATGATGATGACGACGACTACGACGATGACGATGATGATGATGATGATGATTTGAAGATAACGACGTCTACGACGACGACCACGATGATGACGATATATCGAATTGACTGAAGTAAGTAAGATTCGTAGAGAAAGGTATCTCCAGACATGGATAGACGGAACATATGAGTGGTTAGTGCAGTCAGTTGGACAAGGGTGCGAGAGTTTTTTTTTTTTTTTTGGGGGGGGGGTAGAGTTATCGTAGTAGACGAAAACGAGATGGCTAAGAGGCGGGGGCGTTTGTGCTGTACCCTTCAGATAGATAGATAGATAGATAGATAGATAGATATTCCCTGACGTAGTTATCTTGATTGATAGCTAAATACAAGATTGAAAAGAAGCTTCTAGCGAAGTGTTCATTCCGATATTCTCAACAATTAAGAACAATAATTATAAGAAGAAGAAGAAAAGAAAGAGTCTGTGGATATCGCTTTTCGTGCAGACCAGTGCGTGAAGCTGAAAGAGGCTGAGAGAAAGTGAAAAGCTTAACATCTAGCCCTTGTGAGAGAACTGAAAAAACATGGAACATCAAGGTGACTGTAGTACCACTAGATGTTGGGGTCCAAGAAATAGTCCAGTAGAACCTAGCAATGAGGTTGGAATAACCAGGTATTCGGGGAAGAGCCGAGACTATTCGGATGAAAGCGCTGTTGGAATCAGCAAAATTACTGAGGAGACTTGCTGTCACTTGACCTCTTCCGATAGCCGTCAGTCACTGCTAGTGAGGAGAGTGATCGAGAAAAAAAAAGCGCAAGTACTCTAACAGAAATAATGTATCGGCGCAACCCGTTCATGATGATTTTCACATTGTAGATTAAGCTGACTGTAGGTAAAATTATGTTACTTAGCTGAAAATACACCTAGTGGTTTGACTCATGAATTTATGATTAAAGAAATAACATGGACACAAATCAAGGACCAGTTTGGTGTAAACTTTCATAATGAATCCCCCCCAATATATTTTGGTACAGATTCAAAGAAAACAACACTAAAAAAAATGTTTCTACCCATTAGGGGTGGGTTCGTGCAAAGTTCGGAGTTTCTTATATGAACAGCTACTACAGGGCCAAGTCCGTTTAGATATTTAGACAGACGCATAAATAGATACATATTAATGTTAGAACGCATGAATAACCTGAACTCAGTAACAGTGATTAAACCAGTCTGTTGTGGGTCGCGATGGTTGATAATCAAGAGAACGTGTGTGTTTTATGACCATAAGAAAATCACTGAAGTGACAAGTATTGTAAAAATCTCGATTACGTCAGACAACATTAGTATCAAATGTAATTTTCCGCTACTTTTTGTACCAAGTAATTTTTCTTCGTTCGTTTTTTTCTTAAAAAACATTTCTCTATCATATTTAAATTGTGAGAAACTATATTTACCTCTCTTTTGTCTTTTTCAAAACTTCTCCAGTCTGTCGATCTATCATTTTATTAAAGATTCTGTGTGTGTGTGTGAGTGTGTGCGCGCACAGGGGTTGGGAGGGGTTAATTATTTTTGATTGGAATGACCTTCATTACTTATACGTTTTTATCTGTTCTATTTTTATCGAAATGGGGGGAGGCACATTTGTTCCTTCGTAGTTATTTATAATCCGACTCGGTATTTCTCTCCTGATCCAATAGCCTGCTCCTGTTGAGGCGTGGTGATGAGAGAAAGAAGATGAAGTAATTGCTGCGGTAAGTGGTGTGTGGAATTGACATACCCTCAGCGTGCTTCCCTTCCCCACTTTTTCTTCTTTTTTTGTCATTAGTACAGCACGGGAATGCGTATCGGCAGAGCTCAGAAAGAAAACATAAGCAAAAAATAGGTCTTTCGTTCTAAGATTTAAAAAAAAAACGGGTAAAAATCACAAAATCGTGCCTGTACTTGTCGTTGAAGTATTGGTAGATAAAAAGAGACGAAATCGCAGTAGCATTTTTGTAGTAGCAGTTGTATTCGGTACTTAAGCAGAAGGCTATAAAAAAGAGTAGAGGTATTCTTGGAAGATCGTCTAGCTTTATTAGTGTCATTGGGATGAAGAGCGGTTTATCGGCGTTCGAAGTATGACCTTTGTCTCGACTCGAACGTCGCTCTCATGCTGTGAAAAAGATGAGATAGCAATCAATTGTAGTAGTAGTTGTAGTAGTAGTAGTAGTAGAAGTAGTAGTAGCTGTTCTTCAGTTTTCTTGGTTCGACAGAAATGGACAAAATAGAATGATTTCAGCTGAAATAATTGGAAATTGAATCAGACAAATTATTAGTAAAGTATTGGTAAACTGGAAACGAGAGGTACAGTTGGTTTAGTTAACGACGGTCTCGACATCGAAATCGGCTTTTCGAGTTTAAACTCCGATCGGGGTTGGCTGTTTTAATTTCATATAAATGCTTTTGGGAGAGGCATGGATCCGTCTCTTCTTCTCCTTCAACTATGGGTAAGATAGCAGGGCGCATTGGGCTCTCTCTTCTCGGGAAGATATTCGGTCTAGAAGTAGATCTAATTCCGAAGCAGGGAGCCGAGTTCCCTTGAGGTGATTTGACCCCAATTTAACTCCGGTTACTGACGCCAGAAGTATCACCCTTGTCTTTAACCTGGACAGTATCAGCAAGTCCGAGAGGGAGATTCTGACGATTCTATCCCAGTATTTCTGTATGCTTCGCCCAGGTAAGCACCCCAAGGAGTGTGTGCGGGGGGGGGTCCATTATCTATAAAGACAGAATGGAGGACATTCTCACACAAAACTTAACAATATAGAATTTAATTGAGGCAAGATTAAGTAAGCAATGAAAAGATAAAATATTTTTGTGATGATTATAATAACAAGTATAAGGAAAATTAAAATTATGCATGAAAATAAGATAGTTTGATTAGTATAAATGGTATCTTTAGTAATGTTAAAGCAGTACCATTTTTCTAGGAGGGAAATAAAACACCAAAACAAAATTTAAGCTGTTTCATTCCAATCGAATGAAGACGAATTCTAATCCTCGAATACGAAGGATAATTCCGGAATTTGCTTCCTTAGAAACTCAAAACTCACCAAATAGGCTTCTTTAGTTTCTTACCTCGTCTGATTACCGAGCTTTCCCAAGTTGAGAGTGAGGGGAAATTTAAACAATTTTTATGTCAATAGATTTGTTTCCTTTACCAAACCCTTGGAATCAGCTTTTACTAGAAGTCAATGTAAGTTTATGCTGAATTGATCTCTTATTTTGAACATTAACGTTTGTTTCTTTTTTGAAATACTTTTTAGGGATCACTGCCTAACAATAGATGGGGAAAGTAACTTATTCATCGATCACCCCTTTTGCCGATGTTTTAATTGATCAATCACAATACGGCATGTAGCCAATAGACGTTGGCCACGTGATGACCTCTATGGGGTGACTAAAAAGGCCTGTTTTCTGTATTTTTTAAGAGGAAAATTAATGCTTCCCAAATCATATTCTGATATGAACAAAAATATAGTTCCAGAATTAGCAGGATAACCTTGATTAAAAAAATGTGTGTTGGGGGGGGGTGAACTTATTATTCTAAATATTCAGAGGGGAAAGATTGATAAATTCTTCTTAATATCGCAGACCGTAGCTACAGTTAAGATTTTGTATCCCACCGGGTACACACACATGTTTAGCATTGTGTTGTACGACGCTAAACTCATGTGAATAGCAGAAAAAAAAGAAGAAATGAATGTTCCTAATTTAGTAATATGAGGGCATCAAACTTTCAACAGAGGTCAAGGGGTTAATTGCACAAGCCCTTTGTTAGTGAGTCCGATCCTCATTCGATACTTCCCAGTTATGACCTCATGCCTGCCTGAGATAAGCTCAATAAATCCCCATTATAATTTGTAGTCAAACTGTAAAAAAAATAAAAAAAAAAAAAAAAAAAATAGAAGGGTAAAACTCTCTGGTCAGTGAAAATTATTGATGTAGAAGAGTTGAAAGCGAAGCTCCAGGAGAGAGAAGAGAAAGGAGAAAAAGTTCGAAACAGAATTAGGCCAACCTTAATACAAGAATACCCGCGTTTCGAATGTTCGCTTATCGCCACCTTTCTAAATTTACGAAAAGAGGCGAGAACAGTAATCAGCGTTTGTTTTGCAACGAAGCGTCATAGAGGCCATGCACACCCTCTTTCGGTTTCTCACACACCCAAGTCTCCAGTACCTTCCACAACTCCAACATCCAGTGGCTCAGCCTAACATACCATCATCTCAATTCAGGGAGATCTGGGAACGGTTGATTTTGTTACCATATAAATTACGGTAACTGTTCATTCGTTTTAGCACACTTCAGTTTACAAAATGTTTTTATTGTAACGCTTCAATTTCAGATAGCGAGGAAAACATGCCATCCTAAATATATCAGTAGCAGTTGTTGGAGAAGAATTGTTGTAATGATTGCCTAAAAAGTTGTTGCAGCACAAGTACTCGCCCAAAAAAGAAAGTAATCGAAGTAGCAGTATGAATAGTGAAGGGCACAAATTGTAGTAATATTTATAGTTTCATACTGTGATCGTAGTAGTTTGAGGATCAGTAGCATTAGCAGTGCCAAGATATTAGTGTCGTGGTCATGATAGATTTTCAAAAGAAAGTTTTCGTAAATGTTTCGAACAAAGGCTGATATAAAACAATGATAAGCAGAGATGAAAACGTTGATGGGCTTGTCAAAGAGATAAATAGTCGGAATAATGAAGTAATATCAAAAAATAAAAAGGGGCTTGTTTAGCCACTCAATAGAAACTGTCGCGTAACCATCGTATTTTGTCGCCATGCCGTCTTGGGAGTGATCAATTAGAATTTGGAAGAATGGATGATCAAGAAATAAGTTACTTCTCTCGCCTTACGTAGGGCAGTGATCACTAAAAAAACGTATGAATTTAAAAATTTAAAAAAAAACGAACTTCGTCAAACACAAACCAAAGGATCAATTTAGCATAAATTTACATCTCAAAATGAATCCTCAACTAAAACAAATACTAAAAACTGAAGTCTGAATTTAAAAAGAAACAGATGTGAATGCTGTTGGATGCTATGGGATCATTTTCGCATAAACTTACATCGTGAATTGAATCCCCCCCCCCCCGCTAATTAATAGACATGGAACGTTTTTCTGGACATAATAAGTCGGAAATGTTGAAAATGTCGATCCTCTAGCCCCATTTTAGCGTCATGTACAAGTGATGCATGCATTCATACATAGCTAGCCTGCCAGTCAGCTATACCGACTTTAAAAACTGAAGAAACTTATGTTCACGGTTCTGGTTGACGTTTTCAAAAAGAAGAAGAAGAGTTTAACCTCGAGAAGTTGATGCTGAGTGATCTATGAATTTGAAAAGAAAAAGAAGAATTACGTTGATTGTATCGATGGAGATAAATAATCCTTTCTCCCCCATCAATAGAACTTTAGTTAAATCTGTTAGACGAGTTAGAATATACTTTCCTATGACCGGGGGGAAATTGGGGAGAAATGAACGCTGATAGACGGACGAAAAAAAAGTCACGTTAGCCACGAAACAGAAACTGTCACGTGACCAACGTTTCCTGGTAGAACGCCGTGATCAGGATGATCAATTAAAACAGTAGAAAAAAAGGGGGTGATAAATAGATAAGTTGTATCTGTTCAACATCGCTGGGAAGTGATTACTAAAGCATTTTGAATGTTAAAAAATTAAAAGCTGACACAAACAGAGGGATTGATTTAGTACATAGCAACATTGCAGAATGGGCACCATCTAAGGGCCTATTTGAAAAAAAATTGAAGAAAATGAAAGAACAATAGGTTTTTTCTCGGAATAATGGGTGAATGCTTAAATTTTTAGCCATCTAATTGTAGACGGACAGATAGCCAGTAGGCTGAACCAACGATAACAATATTGATAATTTTGCAGACAATTTTGGAGGATGGCCTCCGATATGAAGGGTGGGGGGCATAATATGAAGGAAAAAGAAAATCGAAAAATAGGGAGGAATAGATAGATAGATAGATTGATAGATAGATAGATGACATGGAAGAAACAAAGGCAGGTGGAAATAAGAAGGAAAAGAAGAAGGCATAAAGCAAGAAAAGAGAGAGAGAGAAAGAAATGTGAAACAAATGATGGAATGAAAATAAAGAACAAACAAAGAAGAAGAAAGAAGGAAAAAAGAATAAACGATATAACTGATGAAACGGAAAAAAAAGAAGTAAAGGTACACATAACAATGGAATTAAATTTACTTTGAAAGGAAGAAACATGAGAGAAAAGGAAAAGGAAAAAGAGAGACATAAAACTGGACCAAGAACGACATAAAATTGGACCAAGAGAGACATAAAACTGGACCAAGAAAGACAGAAAGAAAAGTTGAAATAGATGAAGCAAAAAAGTGAGGAAAGGACAGATTTGGTTAGTCAATAAAAACCGCCATGAGACCACCGTTTTTCGGCAGTATGTCATATTGGAAGTGATGAATAAAAGAATTTAAAAAAAGGATGATTAAAGTTACTTTTTTTTTTTGCTTTTTGTTGGGTATTGATCTCTAAAAAGACGTTCATACATAGCCTGCTAGCTAGACCAACTAGCTTGGAAATTGGAAAAACCTTTGTTGGTAGTATTTGTTACATTTTTAGTTGACGTTTTCTGAAATTTCGAAGTTGGGAATAAAGGCCAAGTTAAGGAAACAACTTGAGAGAAAGTGGATTTCACGCTGGTCAAGCACAAAAAATGAAAATATCTACCCAACCTTTCAAACAATGGACTCTTCCTCTGAGTTTTGAATTTCTATACTGTAAAATGTATCAACTTCAAAATAATTTAGAGATCTTGCACGTATAACTACATGGTGATTGTATATCCACTTTACGTCATTTCAGTTTACATGTGTTTATTCGGATAGCGAGGTATGTAAATTAGTATATTACATTATAGGTGTGATGGCACATAATCCAACGAAAAATGGCACCTCTTTAAGCGTATGCTTACTATACACTACAAAGGTAAGTACGTTGTGTCTACATTACTTTATCTGATATGTATGTGGGAAGATACAGAGGACTGGCGAGTGTGTGCCTGTGTATGTTCACACTGTATTGCCTAATTATGTCAGTGGGCTTTTCTTTTCACAGGAATGGTTTGAGGAAACTCAAGTGATATAAGATCAAATTAATGAATAAAAAGGTGAGATATACTGTGAAAAAATGGACGGTAAGGAAGAAAGGGATCAAATAATTAAAATAAAATCAAATAATATTGAAGGAAATAAAAAACAAAAAAAAAAAACGGAGAACGGAACAAATTAAAGCCAGGAACCATTTAAAAGAAGTTAGATAGTTAGAGGGAAAGGTCAGCACCTAAGGTGTTTGAGTTTTCGTTGCCACTTAACAGGTAAAATAACAAAAACGTAAATTAACGCCCTTCAGTGCTCATAATCTCGAGGAAAAACAAAAAAAATACTAGCAAAACATTGAAGTTGCAACAGAGAGAGGGTTGACGAACATTTTGATAAATACTCTCTCTCTCTCTCTCACATACACACATGCATATGTATAAATTGCAATCTATAATCATTCTGTTGTATCACATACCTATTTCTTAATCACACACACACAGAGTTTATATATATATATATATATATATATATATATATATATATATATATATATATATATATATATATATAAACTGTTTCAACGTACCAATGCGGTTACCAATGAGTTGAAATGACATCAGTAATGCAAAGATCGAAATAGATGCTTCAAACCCGAATTCTCATCTTGTTTATTCTCAGTCTATTCGCCTCTTTCAATGCCACAGCTATGTATTAAGAGATGGATACATATGATCCGACAGTATGATCATACTAACACGCACATACATACACACACATTGATGCATACACATACATGTAAATGTATGTCTATGTATGTGTGTAGGTAAATTTCTTTGTATAAGCAGTCAATAAACAAAGAGAGGAATAATTGAAAGTTTCATAAAGGTTTTACACATCGAGTCAGATTATCATAAATGAGCGGAAGCGTGAAAGAATGATTTTAAGTCTTTTCAGTCCATTGCACCCTCGAACAAAGATTTTTTTAGTCATTAGAAAGAGATCTTTTCAAAATATAGTGTGTGTGGGGGGTTATATATATATATATATATATATATATATATATATATATATATATATATATATATAACTGCATGATTTACACAACATAAACCAGAGAGATCATACATGATGAATTCGAATGAAAGGGAATGAATTTTAAGTAAGCAGTATTTCCCTATACTCCAAAAAATAAATGCTCAGTTTAAGATTATAGATACTTTGTACATAGACAACCCCTCGTAAAAACATGATTTCTTTTTTGTGTTATTCTATCATATGGTCTGAGAGTCTAATGGATTGAAAGCACCTAAAACTGAAAGGGAAATTTTTCTACGGGAACTATTTTATGTATATGAACTAAGAATTAAACAGAAACATTCACTTTTACAACTGATCAGCAAGAGCTTTCGAATAAATGATAATAAAACATACTTGTTCATGAAAAGTTAACCAACTACAACGACAAATCTCATTCAGAATAAATAGATTTATGCTTTTTCAATCAGATGTGCTCACACATGTGTATACACTTTAGGATTTTCGCCTCTGAGAGTTAGGAGATATCAGACCATGGATTAAATTAATGGGAAGGTGACAGGTTAGTTGATACTGATTCAGGAAGTGAAGTTAGCAGAATGTTTTGAAATTTTGAAAGATGCTATTAGCTAAGGTACGCCACCTTCCGTTATCAAAAAATAGCTGAACACTTTCTGGACAGGATTTGTGTACACTGTGCTTGAAATAATTGTGGAATTGTCAAATGCTTTGTAAATGGTTAGTTGTTTAGTCGAGAGTTTTACGAAGGACAAATGTTACACATTATGGATCCAAACATACGTATTCCAGCGCGGTAACAAATCTAATTGATGAAATAATAACAAGATGTTCCTTGCCTGTCATTGTTAACCACACACACACACACACACACACATATATATATAATGTCAAGAAATTGTCATACATAGTACATATATATATATATATATATATATATATATATATATATATATATATATATATCTTGGATCTATTCATACATTATCCATTTTTATTGTCCCATTCGATTTGTTCTCTATTAATCATTGTTTGCCGTCATTTGAATCGTCTGCTTGTCGACGGAGAGACGAAAAAAACAAGCGCTCATCGAATGTTTTTTTCTTCCTCAGTACCATTGATCCCACATAGAAATTTTTCTATAATTTTGAGTAAATTTGAATCATTATAATGAAGACATATGCATTTTAAGATCAATGCACGCTTTTGTGCAATATTTTCTATTGGCAGTTTGCAAAGTCAATTTATATAAGACAATCAACATTTTGACTATGTTATTTAATGGTGTTTTGCAAGTCCTTTCTACCGCATCGGATATGTGATATCCGTGTGTGTATATGCTTGCACTGAGACTGTGCACATCTGCCAATGGAATTTGTTGATGTAAAAACCTTTTTGTTATTTTAACCGATAGTCGCTGGAACATTGTGATAAGTCTGCCAGGGAAACTTTGCATCTGAAAGTGCATAAGCTGTGACGAGATGCAACTGGTTCAATATCGAGAACAAAGTGATCGTTTATGAAAAATAAACCCGTATGCGCCTCTTTTCTCAAAACGCAGTATGCTTTTCCCTTCAGACTTGCAAATGGATGCAACATTTTTTCGAATTGCATCAAATGATCACGAAATTCAGTCCTAGTTACCTTCTCTATTCGATAGCGAAGGACATCTGTCTCACCCTGAAGATCCTGTCTCAGCTCTCTAGTCTTTTTCAGAACTTTTCGCAGGGCACAGAATCCCACATGCCCCTTTGTTCAACTGATTACGGCTAGGGTTAGCTGCGAGCTGTTCAAAAAATGTTCTTAAAAAATCATCAGTTAGACACCAAATATGAATAATTGTACAGGCCCATATTGAGCTATACAAAAACATTCGTATCTCTGGATAATTCCCGAATAGAATTCATATAAGTACTTCATAAAACAATCATGATTCGGCTTCTTAAATCCGTTCGAATGATTATGTATTTTAATGTATGGAAACTTCACGTAATATCATATAATATAAAAGTAATGTTGGATATGATAAGGCTATAATTTGGGACCGTTTTATTCATAATGGTGTATTTGATTGCAATTTTTCAACACAGGTTTTCAGTATAATTATTACTCTGTGTTCTATTTATCTCTCTCTCTCTCTCTCTCTCTCTCACACACACACACACACACATATACACACACACACACACACACATATATATATATATATATATATTAAGAGTTGTCTGTACGCGTTATACATACACACATAGTTATACAGTCAAACATATAAGCTAAAAAACTGAAGTGAACTATGTTCGCAGTTTGAATTATCCGCTTGTCTGACGGTTTCTAAAACTAGAGAAAAGAAATACTGGCCCAAGCTAAGGAAGTTTTAAAGACAGTGGAAATTCAAACACGTTGAGATCTAAACACAACAATCAGAATCGACAACGCAGAGCTGAATAAAGTAGAACACTACATCTAGGACAACGATTCTCTATAAAAACCGTCGAAAGAAGAAGACATTAGTTGGAAAATCACTTTAGGTTGGCAAGCTTTCGGTAGAACAGATTAAACTTTCGAATACAAGAGAATCCAATTAGTCCTAAAACGAAAGCTATGCATCTTCCCGAAAGTCATCTTTGGAAATGAGAAATGGAAACATTCCAAAAAACTTACCTCGAACTGAAGATCATTTTACATGCACAGAAGAGATTTATGCTCAACATCACGTGGAGAGACAGGATAACAGCTCAGTATACTGGAGAAGAAAAAACTGATGATGGACTGGTCATGCAGTGAAAATGCCAAACAACCGATGGACATCATGACTTACAACACGGATCTGAGAGATCATATGCGTAACCATGGCCGGCCAAACGTAAGATGGCGTGATAAACTAGACAGGTTTAGATACTATTAGCTCTGACGAATCTTTGGAAGTGTATGTCAGATCATTTCTTCAACATGGACACTGCATATATATATATATATATATATATATATATATATATATATATATATATATATATATATATCCAAATTGTTTCGAAGAAGCTATATGATGATGATGATTGCCTTTTCACAAAGGTCTGAACCAGTGCATATAGCATAAATTATGTCATTTGTTTCCTAGTGTAGGTATTCATTGAAATTCCAAATGAATTCACAGCAGAAGATCTTAAAAAATCACCAAGTCGGATACTCTTGAAAAATTCAGCACTTAATTTCTTTAGCCAAAAGAGACATACTTTGTATTTCTTTCCACATAAAGCCCTGGAGTTAGAGTATTTTTCATGAGTTATTTTTCAAGCAGCCTCCAATATATGCATGACAATATTTTAAAGAAAACGTAAACAAAGCTGAAAATGTCCCAAACTCTTTTTGAAATCACTCATTCTCCTCCTGCACACATTTCAAAGAATTTTCGGAGATAAAAAGAGAGTTGTGGATAACGCTAGGAAACTTACTTCATCAAACGCAATGAATAAATAAGAAAATTCGTCTATTTTTTCATCAATATTTTTTCCTCCACTTTTGCTTTTTATCAAAATGCCCTGTCGAAACACACCTCAGAGGCAAGAAGGAGAGCTGAATTTGTATCCAACATTCTGTGTGACCTTCAAAACTATGTCAACCAACGAGGTCTGAGGATTAACCCTACTGCGTCTCGATCATTTACATCATTTTCTTTCAGTGACTAATGATAAAGGAGGTTATTTGTTGAAAAATATCGGCTTTTGAAGCGTGAGAAGCGAGACCAAGTCTTGACGTCTTGAATTCTGATTCCGTGATGTTCAATTAATCGGTTGAAGAGTGTGAGACACAGAAATTTGTCATAAAAACATCGGTATAAAATAGAGAAGAACTAAAATACAACAAAAGGAATCAATAAAGTATTTCATTTAAAGTTTCAACACAAACATGATTATTTGCGCAAAGGAATTTAAATGAAAATGAAATTGCTTTATCTATATATTTGAAATATCATAGATCATTTATCTGACAAAATTCTCGTTCCTCTCGTCATTATAGTACTTTTGCTCATTTCAGAAATTTCAAAAGTTTGTTTTTTTTTGGTCAAGAGGTGCCGCTATTCGTGGTGTACATGATCAGTCTCGTACCGAAGTCATGTACCAGAGTTGGCAATATCTGGTAGCTATCTTAGATGAGAATGAAATAAAATTAAATAAATTATACATACATATATATATATATAGATAGATAGATATATTATTACAATTGATGAATATATATATAAAGAAAGTAAGATTATGGATACATATAAAGGTGTGTGTGTTTAGATAATTTAATGCAAAGGTTTGTTCATTGTCTGTTCTTTTGGGTTTTTTTCGTCTTGAGCTACTTGACTATCATTATTATGTATTTAACATTTTATCTTATCTCCTCATTGCAACCTTTCAAAATTTGCTGTCAACCGATTATATATATATATATATATATATATATATATATATATATATATATATGTTTCGATGTATTACATCTCTTCCAGTACTGTGAAGCAGTATTGAAACCTTCACTTCAGATCTGGAGGCTAATATCCTACCTCTTGACTACGGATTTGGACGGTCAGTAATGCTGAATTTAAGCGATATATCTATTTACACAGAAATTCCTCATCCACCAAAGTGCTCTATTTCCATGGAAGAGCATTGCATATGCTTACGATGGGTGAGTTCCCTCACCTGAAGAATGCTCAATACGTGTGTGCATGCGTGCAGGCATAAGCATTCACGCAATTAAATTGAGAACTTCCCAACATGATATATAATGTATTGCTGAACTTTTATCTGGAAAGTCCATTGTATGAAGCCTGATCTATGCTATTCTTTTTCCCCTCTACCTGTTTACTCTCTATCTCTCTTTCTCTCTGTCTCTCTGTCTCCCTTTCTCTTTCTAACAAACACACACACACATATATATATATATATATATATATATATATATATATATATATATATATATATATATATATATATATATATATATATATATAATTCCGTGTAGAACAAAATTTGTTTGATATGCTTACATAAATTGCATTTGCAGTTGTTTGGAAATAATTGACGGAAATTTTGAAAAACTCTTTTATGTCTGTAGCTTTTGAAGCTGTAAACTTTTCTAGATCATGTGTTTGTGTGTGGACTTAGCTATCATCAATCTACATCTATAACAAATCATATATCAGTTTACATTGCTATGACCGATGTTTACTGAATATCCACGTAAGTCAAATCGTATACATTTATGTAATGTAAAATATTATCAGTGAAATTCAATGTTCTTCTTTCTTAAAATGATGCAACTTGAATATTGTGACAGATACTTCTAAAAGCAATAACAATTTCATTCTATTTTTTTTATTTTATATATATATCCAGACCATCCGTCATAAAGTCTATTTCCACACACAATTTCTACAATCATCTTTGGGAATAATAATCTTTACACCTGAGACATGTAGGATAGAAGCCGTGTAAGCAGTTTGTTAATGATGTTTCTGATTGGGAGACCGTCTTACGGCTCGACGGAGAATTTGCTGCGATTTCTTGCAATTACGTCGCAAGAAAGGGAACATTTTTCTATCGTTTGCACGACTTGACACAGTAATCGATCTGGCAAAGTTTTCGTGTGGTACGTCTAAAAATACAGAGAGGATCTATGAGGAAAGTAAGCATTGATTCCTCAATATCATTAGAAATAAAAATCCTCACATACATTCACAAAAACATGTATACTTATACATATACTTTTCTTACACCAATTCATACTTATACAAACATATGATTTGTTACACACACGAGCGCGCACAGACACACGCACACGCCCACACACATATGCACACTTAAATGTATATATTAAAACATCATTAATGATAATGGAGAACTTATGTATAAGGCTTCCGATAAATCAATTGAATGCAAAAGATATCAGCTTCTCGAAAAGCACGGAGAAAAATTATACATAAGTCAATGCAATTGTTCCATGATGTTTACACGACTCAACATGATAAATAGTTTATGTAGGCTTTTTTGATAGCTTCGAGAATAATTGAATTAACATATGAAAGAATGAAATAAAACTATGTAACAGATATAATGTTCAAACTTTATGAGATTTCCCATTTTAAATACCAGAAAAATTAAAAAGGTAAGTATAACTTTTAAAAAAATAGAACAAAAACAAACAAAAACATTGCGATCTCAGTCAAAGCAGTATTTCTTTTTTCGGCAGAGGGTGAATGTTACAACTAAGAATTTCGACAATTAAACGTGCATCATTGTAGAAAGCTGAATTGATTTGACATCGAACATTGGACGTAACGAAGAGTGCGACCCGCAAACTGGTCAGCATGCAACTTAATCATACCTAACCTCGTAAAGAGATCACAAGACTGCCGAATATATCAGGGAGAAAACAGAGAGAGTCCGAAACATCATAGAATCCATTAGAAGAACCTAATGGCAATGGGCTGGTCACGTTGTAAGAATGGCAGACAATCGATGGCATTACAAAATGGTTCCCAAGAGATCACATGCAAAACTAAGGCTGACAGTATACAAGATGGAGAGACAAACTAGAAAAAAAGATCGATTCTGTGACACCCATGATAAAAAAGTGTGGTGAATCCTGAGGAATGCTTATATCCAACGTCAAACGAAAAACGATTGATGATGATGATGAATTCTGTGCGAAAAATTTTTAACCTTCAACGAAAAATAAAACTATCAGATACCCAGCGTATTTTATCAAAATAGGCGAATAAATAACAAAGGCCTATATTCATTAATCATCGAAATATTTCTTTGACTTTGTAGGACCTTACACCAACGTTCCCAAAGGTTCAGTTTTGATAGAACCTCTAGCTTTTTGATGCAATAAATTGTCAATAAAAATTTGAACTGACTAAATGACATAATGACAATCCGATAGCCACATGTCTAATGGATGTTGTCCGTGATTAGGAATTTCCCATCCCATCTCCATTAAGTTTTGTGGGTTGGGAAAGCCACCTGCTAAGAATTTCTATGCAGCAGTTTAACATTCTTGTCGTCATGTCTTGTAAACGGCCTTTTATTCTGCAATCACAATCATCATCTTCATTAACAGCAGCAGCCTTTAGTATCAGTCTTTGGACATAAACTTTGTACAAGATTTTACAGACATCCCTATCATGGGCACTGCAGATCCAGTAACTTCCTAATTTATCTACTGTCACACCATCTTACATTCTATCGGCCACAATTTATCATATGATCATAGGGATCGTTGTTAGGAGTCATAATGCCCAGCAGTTATGTAACATACTTGAAATATGTCAAACCAATAACCATTTGAGTTTTCTGATATTTTCTTTTAATACATACCCCAGACTACTGTATTTTCTATAACATAGTGTGCTGTCATTATTTCTCTTGCAGGTTCATTGTTCTTATTTGGAAAGTGAATCTTTGGGTTTAGTTCCTATGTTTCTGCCTTGTAAGTCACTTTTGCATGGATGTATTGGTTGTATACCTTCCGTTTTTGGTCTAGTGGGATTTTCTCATCCTTGAAAGTTTAGCTTGCTCAACCAAAAGCTGGCCAAAAGTGCCCAAACTGTGAACATATCAACTGTTACACTCTTCAGCAGTTTCTTAATTTTTTTTTTCTTAACAGGGCTTCGGTGATTTGTAAAGCAAAATGCTTCCAGATCCCATCAAGTTATGCTGTTGATGTTGCAAAATCCTAAATACATCCATAATTCTCGATGCTAATGATTATCGATGAGCCAATTACCATCTCCAGTGAGAATGTTCAACAAGAAAATGTCATGCTGAAGATAAATGCTAGTGTCGAGATGCCGCCCATGCTTCGCTCTGACAATTCATGTAGAATCCTTTCTCCTAATATCGCATAAACTTTGCAAGCATCTTAAAACTGCTGAGTGAGTGACACTTTATCATGCAATGTCAATGGTGATTGAGTGTTCCCATCATCCCAAAGTGGTTGCAAGTCATCTATTCCTAATTGTTGAGGTCTGCTGATGTGTGGTGTCCAGCCAAACCAATCATGACACGTACTGCCTCTAACAAAACAATCTCCACAGACCCCGTCAATGATTTCCTTAGATTCTTGTGCTGTTTTGTCTAACCAGAAACACAAATACATGACATGCCACATGGATTTTGTCAACCGTAATTTTACCTTACCCACTCAATGCAGGCTAAATGAACGCTGAATACAGATAATTTAAAGCCAGTTCACCACTGTGTATTCAGTTTCTACTTAACAAAAATTCGGGTACAGGAATCTTTGCACGTATTTAATATTTCGTAATATATATTACGTCAATGCTCAATCTTTTAGAAATGGTTTTGAATAAAAAGACATTACACAATAAAAGAATGTTAAATGGTACATATTAAATTAGTAAGAATAGATAAGATATTTCACGATAATGGAGAAAGATGTAGCAAAATTATAAATAGACCATCAATGAAAAAAAAAAAAAGAAGCATATTTTGGGGCCGTTTTTGAGGACTAAATAGCTTTGAATAATTATGGATAAATATTTCTAGTAAACTAAATAACTCATCTTACCATCCTCAAAAATATCAATATTGGTTTCAGAATGAACATAAACAACCCCCGTCAGTCACTTGAACAGTCATGTGACCAACTTTTTTTTGCAGCATGCCCTGTTGAGTGTGATCAAATCCTAGTGATTACTGAAACAGTCTTCTTATTCAAAAAGCAAGAGTTTCTTTAAGGGGTCAATTCAGAAAAAAACTTACATCACAAATTACCGATTCGGCGGGGAGGATCACAAAAATATATTTTTCTAAATATAATCAGGACGAAATGTCAACATTTGCAGCCCTCTACATCCATTGGTACGGCCCGTATGCATGATGTGAATGCGTAGATAGCCAGCCAGTTCTACGTGAACAATAGTTTGATTTGACTTGTTTGATTTTGTCTTAATGTGGATGAAAAAGATGTTTGTTGAAAATCAATGATTCACAATGCTCAATTCGATGAAAATAAATCAAGATCAATTGGAATTGTTGCACGTCAATGTCTCTCAGCAGTATGACGTGATGAGGATGATCACTTCAGGAAAAGGTTGACCTATATCGATGAAGGAGTTATTTCATTTGTATTTGTTGGGTTGTGATCACTTAGAACGTCTGAATTGAGAGAAAAGGACAACTCGAGAACTGATTTAAGTAATGGATCATTTCAGCATAAGCTCATTTTGAAAATGGAACCTATTTAGCTGGTGGAGGATTTTGAAAAATAAAAAATACAAACGTTTTTTTCAAGACAATATTTAGTTAATTACCTGAATCTTCAGCCCTCTGCCACCATTGCTGTGGTCTTTACAAACGATACATACATAACTATATCGTCAATTTTCATTGACAATATCTGTGATGCTGACACAAAATTTTAAAAAACACCCCGATTCAAAATGACCGAAAAAAATTGGAGTGTTATGTTTAGTGCTATTTTTTAAATCTACATTATTTTCCCTACGATCTTAGGAAAAAAGAACCTCCTCCCTTTTCTCTCAGTCCCTCTCTAAACTAATCAATATTCGTTCTCTCCCTCTCCCAACTCCTCTAACAACGATACAGATAACTTACTTGCAATCTATTTATCAGCTTCAGTCAAGCAGCAGCTGGAAGAAGTCAAAAACAGATAATGTGTCTAATTCAGCATTAATTCAAATTGACACTCCCCTCAATACCCTGTTTGTAGGTTATTTAAAAAAAGATCCTTTATAAAAAAAAAAATATCAACGGGTCCCAGTTATACACAGACAATTTCATGGGCTTTTGTAGAGTAGCTGTTGATATTATTGAGTACATACACTTGACTGAACTGTTATTTTCGAATAATGTTTTAATGTTTGATCATTTGCAATCAACGCTGTCTCCTTTCCAGCGTCCATAGTCAGTTTTGACAATGGTTGAAAATTATGAGCTAAAAAAACTTGATAACAGCAACATTCTTTTTTTCGGGATGAGGAATGAAAGATTCAGATTAGGATATAAAACGGAAAATTGTATCGAAACTTATTGTGCTCCGTTTATCCAAGTATTGATCATTCATTCATTCATTCATATATATATATATATATATATATATATATATATATATATATATATATATATATATATATATATATATATATATCATTATCTGTATATACATGGCTTAAACGGAACCAAACCACTATCTAGCGGATAGTAACACCTCAATTGGCTATTCCATTAATATACAATTTGTTATTTGGCATTCAATGATCGATCTCCCAACATGCCAAACTAACAATCCAGATGATTTCCCTTTTCCCTGGTTCCAGTCAATACAATGATCTTTTGCACTGGATCCTTCTCTTTTGGTTACCAAGTTCCTTCCCCATATTTTGATATACATCATTCGCATATTCCAGTTTTGTACCCTCGTTTGACCTATTTTTTGATTTTCATTACCATTACATTATGGTCAAGTTGAAAATATTCCAAGGAATCAAGATATCTAGTCATGGCTTTATTGAATTGTCTGAAAATCTTATATCGTCACCTCATTGACTATCCTTACAACGGAAAAAAAAATTCAGTATAAAACAAATCAAACTAAAACTAACACTAGCTACTCAAAAATATTCTGATATTTTGTAAATATATATATATATATATATATATATATATATATATATATATATATATATATATATGAAGATTTAAAATGGATAATAGTGGATTAGTGGGAAGAAAATCACAGACAGCAGACAATGTTAAATGCATAAAAATATTTTTCAATTATTTCTTTTGGCTTATAAATACAGAATTGTGTCTAGGCATGAATTTGCAAAGATAAATCCCAATTCTTAATGCACTAGCTTTGTTGCAAGTTAATGGAGACTTCACTAAGTCTTTAGAAGCAACGGAAAGTCACGTTCTACGTAAGGAATCCCACCTCAAACAGTAATACTCTCTGTTTTTCTGTCTCTTCTATAATCTTCTGTCTTGAAATTACTTCCATATTCAACTATATTCGACCCCATTAACTTCGTTTTCAACAATCAGTCAGACGCAAAATCAGTTCCTCCTTTCTCTGCACTAAGTATTTCATTCTCATCAAATCCGTTCTTCCTTCAGGCAAGTCATGTGTCAGCTATAATAGGAACCATGCACATCCTTCATCTGAAATTTCGAGTTTTTCAAAGCTTGAGTGAAATGGTGAAGAGCAATGAATAGCGCTATATTCAATTATATCAAAAAGAAATTCAATTTTCGAATTAAATTATACTCTTAGACTTAATTATTTACGGGGGCTCGTTTTTTTTTTATTAGCAGAATAACAGAGCACAAAAACCAAAACTGGCCAGTATGCAAAAACGGAAGGATTCAGTTTAATATGTTATTTAGACATAAGATGAAATAAACGACTAAAGCAAAAGAGTCGGCCTACGCATGAACTTCAGTAAAACAAAAACCATGTGCAACAAACACACAAAAAATAAGAACATAACTGTCAAAATCGAAGATATAAAACTGGGGAAATTAGACCGCCACATCTACCTAAGATACCAAATATCTATGAAACCCACAAAAGAAGAACTCAAGCGGAGAAATACCCTCAAATGGCAAGCCTTGGGCAAAACAAGCTCAACTTTCAAAAAGACGATCCCATTGATTCGAAAAAAAAAGTATAAAACCAATTTATCCTCTCGATAGTCACGTATGGAGCTGAAACATGGAACCTAACCAAGACGCACATGCAAACTGAGAAGCATGTAGCGTGCACATGATAGAATCATGCTCTACTTCACACAGAGAGATCACAAGGCAGTACAATATATTAGAAAGAAAATGGGGTCAAAACATCATAGAATCCATTGGAAGATTCAAATGGCATTAGGCTAGTCGAGTTGCAAGAATAGCCGACCGACTATTGACATCACAATTAAAACGTGGATCCCCAGAGACCACACGCAAAACTGAAGCCGACAAAATACAAGATAGACGGATGAACTAGACAAATTCAGAAAATACTGGCTCTGCAATGTCCATGATAGAGAAATGTGGCAGATCCTGGGAAAGGTCTATGACTAACGACAGACATTAAAAGACTGATGATAAGGATGATGATGATGATGATGATATATATATATATATATATATATATATATATATATATATATATATATATATATATATATATATATATATATATATATATATATCCTGCAATAAATAACTAGATAAATAAATTATTACCGGCAATTTTGGTCTGAAATATTCAGCAGGCAATGTCCATTCAAAGTAGTTGATATAAAATATTTGGTTACGTACATCGACAAAGAGATTATGTTGAAAAATGAGTCATGCCTTTCTTTTATCATCAAGCTGGTAATTAATTAACACACACATACTCTCTCTCTCTTTCTCTCTCTCTCACACACACATACACGCACATACACATATATTTATCTTTATATCTATATATATATATATTTATATAAAATATCATGAATTTGAACTGTGTCTGATGGCATCTCTACTTCATCTTGAATCGGTTATTAAAATTTGTTTCAGGGTATCAGAAAAGCCCAAGAGCTCCCGAGAATGATCGGAGGTATTGTCTTCGGGGGGAGGCTCAACATGTTCTACTACATGAATCACTTGTAATTGCTCCTTCGCTTCGGTTCACGACAGGTTTCATAAGAATGCTCCACTTCAAGATAGCAGCGGAGACCAGGTGATCTCCTTACTACACTATATCAATTATATTGTCGTTCATTCGAACAAGTTCTTTTTCTTTATTGCCTGACAAGTATCAACATATGATTCCTAGAATTCGGCTCACAGCTATTCTGATTGGCAATCCTTACATTGAGGATATTAACCCGATGTCAAAATTGCGTTTATTGCCATTGGGTAACTACACAATTTTGAAACGTTGACACTAAAAATGTCCCCTGCATAGAGCACATAATCACGTTTATATTAAGCTAAATTATACTGTTGGGAAATTTTAAGTAGAAACAGTATGAAAAATATTGGTGGAATATTTTCAATCAGTAATTAAAGATCCCAAACACCTTCCAAGTATATTGACCTAATCAAGACTACAACGTGAAATAAACTTAGAAGGAAATTAATGTCGTATCATGGATGCAAACCCTACTATATTATGATATATTTCTAACTTACATGATTCAGACATGATCTCATAATGCATCAACTTCATAAACTTTACGATGAGTGTTAATCATGGTTTCGAAGCTGCCATGGATTCCTATTGTTTGATTCAACGTCCAACGACAGTGCTATGGAATAGCAAAAAGAAATTACCCCTGCTATTCTTCACGAGCATGCATCATTTCCGAGTAACCAAAAAGTAAAAAAATACAAAACTGCATATTCTTCTCTGTTAGTCCTCATCATGAGATCCAGGACCCTCATCATTGGATTTTAACCCATATATTCCGGGATGACTCACTAAATAAATTCAACAAATCAATTCCCACCAACAATTAAAATTTCTTTTTTTTCTTTTTATTCCAAACTTTTGACAGCGTTGGGTTCTTTAGGCAAAGATGCAAACATCAGAAAACTTGAGTGATCAGAAAGATGATTAATGTACATAAGTATGAGACTGACCATTCAAGAAAAATATGATAAAAAATGAAATTGCTGATGGAATTCGACCACAAACTAATGCCATGAATGAAGTTCCTAGTTGTCTAGAAAAAGTTGAAAAAAAAAACAATCAAAACAAAGCAAACAAACAAAAAACATTTTTTTCATTCTTATTCTCTGTTTTTTTTTAATCATTAAAAGTCAACTTTTTGTCAGATCTAAAAACAAATATGCGTATCTTTTCCCAAAAAATAATGAAAATAAATGAAAATCTTTTCATAAAAAAAATTTAATAACGAAGATTCTTTCCCGCCACGTGAGATGACTGAGCGGCCAAAACGTGTTGACAACATCAAATTTGGGAGGAAGAGAGTCGATTGTCCGAATAAAAGTTGGAGTGTTATTGACTAAAAGTTATAGACAACATCTGTCAACGTCTGAGAAACCCATACGTCAGCAATATGTTTGCTTTGGCGTCACTATCGTTTAACATTTGCCTTCTTTTCGATTAGATTCATGACAAATATATTCAAGCCAGAAAGGTCGACACGGGTCAATGGGTTTGGCCGTGAGTGTATATTCTCTTGTCTTCTCTCTCATCAAATGTCACTCGCTCTACAATCATTTGTTTCGCGGTTGTCTCCTTGTTGCCTAGGACATGTTCGTGTATGTCTAAATTCTTTGTGCCGATGTCGCAAATATAACTTGATATTGTGATCCTATATTTTATGATAACATATCGCTAATGAACTAAAGGTGTGCATCACAAATTTGAAAACTTTCTTTGTAATGTTTTTTAAAGTCTTCCAACCGACGTGGTTCTTGGGAATCTGCCAAAATTGATTATATTCTGCGGCAGTAGTAGATAGAAAAAATGCAAAGTTAAGCAAAGACTTCCTGATTCTGAGATCAATTGTTCTATTATTATCTTTAGAAAGGAAGAACAATTCTTACTGCACGTCTAGAAAATGATTTTATTTCAAATTTTGAATGATCATATTCGTTTTATAATCATTACGGATGAATAGAATAAAAACAAAAGATGTGTGAGTTCAAATTATCATTCTTTTATTCGTTGTCTACAACTCTGTCTAGAATTTTTTTACAGACAAAAAAAAAAACGGTAAATGGAAGGGTTCTTAAACATGACATAGGATGGTTGTGTTCGATATTTTTTACGATAGCATCTCATTATTATTACATTATATTCGGTATAAATGTCCGCCAGAGCCTTGATTTGACATTCATTGTCACAAGTGAGACAGGCACGTGTAACTATAATATATATAAAAATATAGTCGAATAGTTAAGCAGCTGGAAATAAAATAAGCATTTAAGATTCTTGAGCCACACTTTTTCATAAAAACTCAGACCTTATCAATAGACAAAACTAAAAACAATGAAATGAAAATATACATGAATGAGCTGATCTAAGTTAAATTGCAAACTGTTTCCATGACAGCAAGTCAGTTATCTTTAAAACTGCTCGCATAAAAGGAAAATAAACAAATTCTTTTATTTTGCAGAATATTCTGAAAGATAAGAACCAAGATAAAGTATAACTCACAATGTGCATCGAGTTTCGTTTGAACAAAATCGCATATCAAAATCGAGACTTGAATAGCTACGAAGAAAAACAATAAAATTAAAAGAAGAAACATTTATGTTGTGTTTTCCCGGTTGAAGACCACTCAGTAGTAGCCATAAGATTATAAAATTGATGTAAAAAAGCATTTCATTGTGAAAAAAAGAAGTTATCCGAAGTTGTTCTCTCTGTCTAACTCATATTCCAAACATTTTTTTAAAAAAGCCATTTGATTCAACTCATGAATATTTCATTATTATGTATTCAATTTTTATCTCATTGAAATCTTAAACTTTCCATGGCAATGATCACTCGAATTATCACAATGAGAAAGATTTTCTTGCATCTTAGAACTGGTGGCCGGAGTTGAAATTGATGTTATTTTAATACGTTATCTGTAAAGGAATTTAAATGTTCTAACTGATGAAAAGATACCGGTGGAAAGAATCCTAACGTAAATTAAATACCTTATTACATCAGTTTGTTAAAAGTTTTTATATCATGAATGCTGGATAAGTGAGTCAGCATTCAATATCGTAGCCTCAACTCAAAATACCGACGTGTTTCAGTATCTAGTGTATATATGTTTTTATTTAGATAGATGGAGAGAGAGAGAGAGAGAGAGAGAGAGAGAGAGAGAGAGAGAGAGAGAGAGAGAGAGAGAGAGACCCTTAATTGTTCTAACAAAATGTACCTTGAAACACTTTTACTATAAACCGTCACCGAGCACTCCTATTGATGATTCTTCTACAATATTATCATCACCAGAAGAAGACCATTTAAATGTTTACAAATGGAGTCGAAAGCCTGTAAGATCTAACTGTTACCCACCCTAATTATATATATATATATATATATATATATATATATATATATATATATATATATATATATATATATATTTAGTCATATTGTCATCCACATGCAGCTATTTCGTTGAATTACAACTGCTCTGAGTGGCTAGAGATTATCCAACATCTAATTCACTACTACAAGGTAGGATTGAAACCTTCGCTTCTGGCCCAGACGTTGGCATTTTCCCCTGCTCTATACACGATTAAATAAATAAATTAAAAAAATGTGGTGTTTTCATAAAAAGGAATTTATTTCGTATTTTTTGTATATCACAATTTGCCCCTAGGAGAAGTGCAAAGCTGGCAAACATACACACATACACACACATATCTATCCATGTATTTATCTATCTTTTTATCTATCAGTCTCTCTCTCCCTCTCTGTTTCTCTCTCTTTCTGTCTCTCTCTCTCCCCCTCTCTCTCCCTCTCTCTCTCTCTCATTATATATATATATATATATATATGAGTGTGGAACAAAACGGAAACGTCCTCAGTATTACTGGTGCCCCGGGCAAGCTGAACTACGACGCCCTTTAAAATATAATATTATCTCATTTCCTCAAGGTAGTACTCCTGCCAACAAGATATTCGGTCGTATCCCTCTGACCACCCATCTTCTCCCCTCAAAGTATCATCAGAGGTATTCAATGAATGTCGATGAAATTCTGTAGGGGGGTTGACAATGGAGTAAAGAGAAGTCCGTCGGTAAAATTTGGAGGAGGACCCGAGTATATTCTTCTGGTTGGGAGATATTTTCCTGTTTTCTTTTCATACATAAATGTATACGCTCATAGCTGTGTGCATAGTTGTGTAGTAATTTTGTAGAAAATTTGACGAAAGACAACGGAAAGATTGATTGGATTTGAGGCCAAACCAAAGCAATACTTTCTCCTCAGACAATGGCGTTTGGAGAGTTGAGTACGATTTCTCTCGATTCATCGTAGCCATACGCCTATTCTACTTCAAATAGCTGAAAGTCCATACCTGTCCACGCATGATGTCCCGAGTTCCTCATTTATCTTCGAAAACATGTTGTGGAAGTGGTGACAATGAAACAGGGAATAAGTGATTGAATTTGGGTACGGATCAATGTACAATTACTTCCACCAGATTATGACGTTGGCAGAGGTATATGCTCTCTGGCAGGCTTTCGAGTTCACCAATGTTTTACAGCAAATACATATATATATATATATATATATATATATATATATATATATATCTGATGGATCGGGGATATATGCGTGAGTGGATACATCGCTTAAATTCAACGTTACTGACCGTCCAGTCCGTGGGGCAGAGGTACATACCAGCCTCGGAGTCTGAAGCATGGGTTTCGAAAACCTACTTCGTGATATTGAGTGGGATAATGGATAGTCTATAGTCACACAGATGAGTTGTAATACAACGAAACTGCTGTCAGTGGATGAGGGCATAATCAACGCTCTCGTATTCAGGGTTGAGCGCTCTTTTAGTGAGTTAACTCATTCATTATTAGCTTATGCAATGCTTTTCCAATGTAGGAATAGAGCACTCTGGTGGATAGGGAATATATGTATGAGTAAATACATTGCTTAAATTCAACCTCATTGCCCTCCCAGATCCGTTGGGCGCGCGCGCACACACACACACACATATTCATATATATATATATATATATATATATATATATATATATATATATATATATATATATATATATATATATATATATATATATATATATACATATATATATATATATATATATATATATATATATATATATATATATGTGCAGGGTGTGTGTGTGTGTGTGTGTGTGTGTGTCAGCTAATATAGTAGTTGATATTAAACATTGGATATTTGAATTAGCCTGGCGTTGGTCATGAGCTTTTGCTTTGCTAGGTGTTCTTATCAGTTTCAGCACAACAAAACGTACCTGACGATCAAATATCCCTGAAAAAATCGTCTCAACATCATTCGATTCTTTTATTTTGACTATTTTAGTTCTGTTTGATTTTCCCATCATTACAGATGTATTTACACGTTGTTACTGTTCCTAACACATGAGATACGCCTTCAATGATTCGGCCCCCGTCAATGGCAAACACTATAGACGATACATTCTGCTCTTCTGACTCTTATTTTGATACATATTGTGTTTCTGTGTTTGCAAACAAAAACGGGGGAAGAACCAAAGTTTCATTGTTCATCGATAGTTCTCTTTAATAGGATGATTCAGACAACAGCTACGTGGGTATTTTGAAATATATACATATGACAACACGATGAAGATCTGTTCAACACAGCCACGTATATACAGTAAATGTTTACATAGACCAAAAACACCTCAAATCTTGTGATGCTTCCAGCTTAAACCTAGAAGAACAGAGTTTAGCGAACATGAAGTGAAGTTCATATGATTTTTCTCAGTACTCTCCCCCCCCTCTCTCTCTCTCTCTCTCTCTCTCTATATATATATATATATATATATATATATATATATATATATATATATATATATATATATATATATATATATATATTCATGGACGCGTTTTACCTTAACTCAATATCTTCGAAATAAATTTTAGAGCAAGGGGATTTTTTTTAAAGCTGTATATTATAGTGTTTGAATTGTACACTGATTCAGAATTCAGAATTATGCGCATCTGCGTGTATGTGTGGTCGATTTCAATCTGCCATGTGTGGTTTTTATTTAATTTTTACGACACCCTCAAGAAAAAAAAGATATGGATATTCAGATGACTTTTTGAATATTTATCAGATGCTATTTGTACATATTCTGTGCCATATTTTGGGAAGTAGTTTCCAACGTCAGCAAATGTTGAATCCGAACTGACAAAATATGGAAATGCAAAGATTTGTTGTTTTCAGTTCTTAATAACCTTATGTTGATGACTGAGATGTGTATGTAATTTGAAAATGAAAGGTGTTTTGCGTGTATGTGTATATATGGTTGAATCTAATGACTGCATTATTGAGATTTTTCCTAATTTTAAGTTATCATGTATGCATCCAAGTACATAATATGTATATAATTCGAATAACTAATCGTTACATCCGGGAAATATTTGTTTCCAAGGGTGAACAGTTATATGATATTCCATGTTGAAATATATATATATCTACATATTTTTAATTTCAAGCGTAAGATGCACAGTAATTTCTCAAAGTAGAAACTGAGTTTTAAGCTATATTTTGTCAGAGTGAATTTAGTAAAATAAATGAATATCCACTCAAAAAATAATTGAGGTATTCAACATTTTTTTTACTCTCTCTTTCTCTCTCTCTGTCTCCATATATATATATATATATATATATATATATATATATATATATATATATATATTAAAGATAGAGAGAGTGACAGGGAGAGAGAGGGAGTGAAGAGAAAAGGTATATACCCGGTGAATGTTGACATTACACGTCTACCACATTCATCAGCAACCGGCAATGTTCTGTGCTCATGGAAACAAAACACACACACAGATACACACATACGCACATATATATGTATAGTTGAATCTTGCATATGCTTTGTAAGTTGAACATCACAAAATATAATGCAACACTGCCAACCAAGAACCCATAAGTTCAGGTAGTCGGTTGGGGATGAATTAATCCCTACGTTTTGCGCTTTAGAATACATTATTAACCCACCGGTTCAGAAGGTAATATGAGATATGGTATAGAACAGAAGGGAACCTAAGGAAAAAGGAATTGGGAAAGAATGGTAGGAAAAAAAAAGGAGGAAAAAAAGATAGAGCGCAAGTTGTGGGAAAAGGGAAGAGGGGGAAGGGAAGAGGTCGGTAGCAAGAAGGAAAATGTTGGAAACGAAAAAAAGAAAATAAGGAGAAAAAAATAAACCAACAAGTAAAAGAGTCAAGTTAGGAAGATTGAATAGCGGGAAGGAATGAATCATTGTTGGAGTCGAAGTAGGACTTTTGGTAGACATTGGTATGTAATTGTATACCTCGAAAGATACAGTTGAAAATATCTATAAAGATCTAGATCTAGATCAGTGATAATAGAAGAGAGACATCGACAAGGCGCGCAGACGAACCAAATTTGACGCTTGACAGCTATAGCGATGTAATTAGATAATTAGAATGAATGAACTGAAGAATAACTGAGTAGGTCCTAATGTTCTTGAAAATTAACATTCTAAATCTTAGCTTGCACCTGAGCTCGAAGCTATCAATCAGCGCCAGTGGCACGGTTGCTCAACATTGTTTTCGTTATCAGCACTTGGCTGTAGGAGGAATAGCAACCGACTGACTAAAACGAGATCGCTGTTACTCTCTCATGATAGCATATCGTTGAGAAATATCATTAGAGATGTATAGATCGATTGATAGACAGATAGATCGAGAGAAAACACCATACTTTTGGTCATACAATGTAGAAAAACATGCACACGCAACATATATGTACACACGCGCAAAAATACATATGAGTAAAATAATATATATAATAAGATTAATAATGATGATAATAATATACATATAATCACAATATATATATATATATATATATATATATATATATATATATATATGTATACATATATGTATACAATGATAATATATATATATATATATATATATATATATATATATATATATATATATATATATATATATATATATATATATATATATATATATATATATGTATATATAATGTGGAACAAATTAAAAAATACGTCAGGAAATAAATTAGAGAATTGAACTTCAAATTGTTATTATTCCATTGGCGTATTTTGATGAATTTCGACTAGACCCAGCCATCTTTTCAGAGCAATATATTTGGTGAATATTAAACAGAAAAAATGATGTAGGGTTAAAATGCCGGCATCGCTCAAAATCTCAATTGACAAACATATCTTGATAATTTACATACGGGTATACTAAAAATTAACCACCGTAGATATCTTATACCATTCGTTATCACCATGAACTTTATCATCAGTTTTATACCTGAAGCCACTTTCGAAGAA
>OY735208.1:61889476-61906976 GCA_963457665.1 Thysanoteuthis rhombus | reverse complement strand
ATATATATATATATATATATACACACACACACACACACACACACACACATCCTGCAAAGTAACTACTTTGTTTGGTTTGTGTTATCTTAGTCTATGTTTATGACGAATATATCACTTAATTTCAATCTTACTGATCGTCCAGATCCGTAGTGCAGCGATAAGATACCGGCTTCTGGGTCTGAAGTGGGGGTTTCAATCCTGCCTTGTGGTACTGGAAGGGATAATGGATAGACTATAGCCACACCTATATAATATATATATATATATATATATATATATATATATATATATATATATATGATATAGGTGTGGCTATCGTCTCTCTCTCTCTATATATATATATACACACACACACACTACTTTTCAAAAACCATTATCTTGGAATGTAATGTAAAAACCATGTGTTTCAGGCAGGTTGGTGGATTGAAAGTTCGGTTACATGCCCTTTTGTAATTGTATGCAATTGAGGCAGAGAGAAAATAGAAGTCTAATATGACAAAAGATTATCTAAACGAGTCACTAATGTTGCCATTTTTTTTTTTTTGTCTTTTTTTTACTCAATAAAACGCATCACTGAGGCACACACTCATATGATTCATAGATCTTATCAGGTGATCATTTTCCTAATATCTCATTTTTCACATTTAAGGATGTATGTTTCCCAATTATAACAATATATTAATCATACATGTACCTACTAACAAGAGAACTAACTTGCCTAACTAAATTTAACCAGTTAGATCCGCGTAATGGTGGGGTAGGCAGGCTTACTTTTTTTCTGAATGTTTAAATGATGATGTAATGAACTTGATAATTGTTTCAGATTTGAATAATATGTGTAAAGGAAGTCTCTCTTCCATGCAAACTTCATGTAATATTTGCTTTTTAACAAACTGACTAGATAGGAAGTTCCGCCCACCCAAATATGTACGCATGCGGTGTATGTGTGTGTGTGTGTGTGTGTGTGTGTGTGTGTGTGTGTGTGTGTGTGTGTGTGTGTGTGTGCATTTCTGCTTATGTTTTTGAGTATGTAAACTAATGCCTGGGAAATCAGCATTTGGAACTGTCTTTTTCCTCTACTCAAAAAACAAACAAACAAAAAACTAATACATTCACCGATAGGGAAATGCAACTATCATAGCCACCAGGCCGGCCTAAAAAAAGTGAGACGCATGTAAAATGCTTCAATACCATTGCTGCGACATAAATTATGGTTAGATCGTGTTAAGCAAATGAAGAAGATTAGAAAAACAAAAACAACTGAATAATATCCATCTAATGAAGAGCAAACAGTTTCAGAAAGTGTAAAACGAAAACGGGATCTTTTTTCAAGAAGACTAAAAGCTTACTGATGACATTCTTTAAGCATAACATCTTTTTTTCCCCCAGCTGTTGGGCGTATGCTTTTCTTTTTAACTTGGGCTTCGAAAAGGTGCGCTCCTTTGACCTACGATGACATTTTTTTCGTGGTAAGAGGATCAGTAAAAAGCCGTTGGTCTATAAGGGGTAGAAACTAGAGACGACGATAAGCTTCAGATGAGGTGTAGTCAGGATTCTGGATTTGAGGTGGCAGTAGAGATAAATACACAGAATGGGTGAGGATAGAGAGGGAAACGATTGCTGTTAAAGGCTGAGGTGAAAAATCCGATTATTTGATATTGCCTCAATGTTTTCAGAGGATACTGACATCAAATATAAGTTGAATATCCATCATCCTTTTGCAGGTGTGTAAATTCATAGATAGATAGATAGATAGATAGATAGAAACCAAGTTGCACGAAGTTAAGCGAATATATAATGATACGCAAAAACTAGTGTAGGGAGGTATGCAAAAATCCAAGATAAGACGACGTTTACAGACTAAGGTAGATAGATAGTTAGATAGATAATTAGATAGATAGATGAATGGAAAAATACATGGATTATGACAGAATGTATGATGAAACCTGCTAAGCGGCTGTGACAATTCAAAGAGGTGTAGCGGAAGACATCAACACAGTTGGAGAAAACGAATTGATTACAAAGATGGGAAATCACACGAAATAACGGTTTAGTTTGGATAAGCGATATATATATATATATATATATATATATATATATATATATATATATACTGAGACAGTATGAGAACATAATGATACAATATGAAGATACAAGCAAAGGAAGAAGTGAACAGTGAACAGAGGCCAACGTGTATATTTGAGAGAGCGGGGAAAGGGGAATGAATTGTGAGCTAGGGAATGCGACGGAGAGAAGTTGAAGGGTAAGTGATGACGCATTGAAAGTGGAGCACAATGATACAGAATGGTATGTTATGCCTCTTAAACATAAGTCATGCGTGCGAATCTAAGAAAGAAATTTCAGATAAACGAAAAAAAAAAAATTTTTCCAAGAGAAACAGTGAGAGAAGCGCAAAAACAAAAAAAAGGAAGATCTGCTCTTTTTTTTTCAACTGTTCTATCCTCAAGTTTATTTAATTAGCAAGCAACCGACTGCCTTAGAGATTTGGCGTACGAATTTCTGAATATACCCAGGTCTTTGTCCATTTTCTTTTCTCGTCCTTTTTTTTTTTTTGATTTTGTACGCCATTCAGCTTGATTCGGCCACCCCTCGTCTCACTTCCGGATTTCCCTTTGAAACATTTAATCTGATTTCATTTCTATGTTCATAGCGTGCCATGCGACACATATCTCCCTCAAGGCTTTGATCATACGTCTGGTTAAAAAAGAATGCACTGACTGCCATTGAAGTAACCACGCGTAGTCGTGCAGAAGCTACAACTTGAATACGTAAACTTCGAGTGTTATACATATCAATCAGATTCAAAAGTTTCTGGTGTAATCTTTGGCACAACCATAGGGAAATCTTGAGTTTTTTTTTCCTGTGTAATCAGCTAAATGCAGAACCTTGCTAATAAGCATTAGGAAAAATTCCAAAGTCATGAGAAAATTCTATGAAACGTTTATTGTTCAAGATATAGTTTATACTTTTGAGAAGGGCCATTAGCATTCAAAGACCGCTCAATGAATCACTCTCGTTCTCATCAGGTATATAACATATTTCACCCGATGAAAGCCGGATAACGAATAGGCCATAACATTTTTCGAACCCAATGATAAAAAAAAAGTTCATTCTCCAGAAAAAAATGTTTTTGAATATCGATTAATTTTTTAAAAAGATATATTTCTCTTAGTGTTAGAAAAACTTCATTGTCGAAGAAAATGTTAAAAAAAGGTTGATTATCCGCCCCCAAAAGTTTTTGAATATCGATTAATTTAAAAGAAATATATATATATTCTTTTCTTTGTGTTTTGCTCAAAATGCGCTTTTGATGCCAATTCTCACGGACCATGAAAAATGAATTCGATCCGAAAATTACAACGGATCAAAGTTTCAGTTAGATCCATGACACCTTTCAAACTTACAACCTAAACACAGTGTACTATGAAGAATGTATCAACTTTTTGGATAAGTTTGAACTTCTGGTACCTTGACAACAATCAGAGGACGATGGGAATTTCTATCTCATACACCGTTATCTCCGGAGGTACCATTAGTTTGATTCTGTGTAACAATTCTCACCAGATTAGCTTCTCTAAACGGTTGCATAAATGCCACTTTACATACATGAATACATTGATATATACGTATATATATATATATATATATATATATATATATATATATATATATATATATATATATATATATATATATATATATATATATAAGGAAGGAAGCAGCGAATATATTATGCGAAGTGCTCGGAGCAATGCAACACATATCAGAAAAGTAGCGAACGACTGAGAAGGAAAGGAGGGGATGGAACAGGATAAACTACATGGGGATTTCAAAAGACATATCACCGACATGGAAACGTGGAAAGAGAAACAGAATCCCTCATCATGTCAGTCCAAATCAAATGCATCAGGACAGATTATTTCAGGGTGAAGATTGACTTTATCCAGACAAAAAGTAAATGCAGATGAATAGATGAGACATTAAACTATGTAAACATGTGAAACATGTGATCTCGGAAAATATACAAGAATTGACACGACAGGATAGAGCTACAGTGTAAATCATGTATTCGACATAGATTGAGTCATGTAGGTAGATGGTACCAGCATAAACCAGCAACTGTTCATGGGGGAGGGCTTGGGACCTGAGGAATTTTTTACACCTACAGAGCCTTCATCACTGACCAACAGAGACTTGATGTGGACAACAACAACAGCAACAGCATACAGGAATGACACTTCTATCACTGAGCGATTGTTGACCAGAATAATGATAAGACAAATGAAAGAGGCTGACCAAGCCAAACAAATTCTGTATAAAAGCTAGAGCAGGGAATCTATGAGAGAAGATTGAAAGACCATGACTTACAAGCACACAACTAATACAATAAACGACTTGAAAGAAAAAAGAAACAAAACTCAAAACTAAAATACTAGTAAAAGACAGAGAGGGGGCACCAACACCTGTGACACAAGAAGAAAAGGTCCAAATATAAAACATGAAAGAATCAATGTGAAAGGAGGCAAAACTACTGCTATCACTCTGTCAATTGGCTTTTACAACAAATATAGGCTAAAAACATAACTGAGCCTAAAAACACTTTATCTACACTGGTGCAAAAATGGCAACAAACATGTTTATAGTACAACAAGAAACTTTTAACTACTGGAACCAAAAAAAAAACCTGCCTGGGAAATGAGATTAGAAAAATAGATCTCCTATGTACACAGAGACGAAATATTTGTGAAAAACCCGTCGCACATAAGAAAAAATAAGCGAGGCAATGGTACAAATACTAGATAAGATTACAAGGGATAACTGCTGTAGCCGAAAGAGATGCGCCAGAGAAAACTAATCAAAGGAGTAAGGCTAAAGATGAAGAGAAAAATAATTACCCAAAACACAACAAAGCACACCATTTCTTACTGACCTGGAAGGGGGAAAATGGTAATCAGAAACCCAGACGGTACAGTCATAAAACATTTAGAGCAACTGATGGGAGTACCGAACAAAACACAAAGAGACATCAAAATAGCTAGAAAATATGGAAAAGAAAATCAAAGACGTAGAGAAAGTCGACTCACTAGGCAGCAAAGTCACTAGATTGTGATTCGATAAAATAGGGAGGCATAAAAAAATGAGGTGCTTCGAAAAAGTAAGAGGCGTATTGAAAAACGAGGCTAAGAAGCATAAACTTCATAGAAAGGATAGACACATGGACAGTAATGGTAGAAAAACAAACTGGATTATTTGTCTTTGGATGGACAAAGGATGAACCTCGATCAATGGATCAGTGAGACATGACAATGCACTAAGTTCTACGTACCAGAAACGATACAGACTAATTGAAAGCAGAGGGGAGAATAACCTAGAAGAATGATAAGTTTTTTTTCGCAAATTGCCAAAACAGGATTAAAAAGTATCAATCATGGGGCGGAGTTATTCTGAAAAGCTCTCAAAAGAGGGTTATAAACAATAAAAAGTAGCAAACGGAGATGGGGAGTCACCAGTGAAAACAAGAAAGAAAGGAATTCAGGTGAAATTGCGAAGACAGAAAATGTTGCAAACTAGAGTTTATTGAGATGGTTACGCAAAAAACACTCGAAAAGAGAAATGTTATCCCTATTCATGGCAGCCGAGAACGATGTAAACACAAGGACTTGTAAAACCCAGTTAAGGAACCAGCGTTGTCTTAGTATGAAAGTAGCGAGGCTGTAAATCACACAATCAGTGAATGTAGCAAACTAGCCCAGGAATACTACAAGAATGAAATAGGGGCAATTGTTATGTACTGGGAACCAAAGAATCGACTAAGATCTGACCACACAGATAAAAAGTATGAACTGCAACAATCCAGGGACTGTCATGAAGTAATCTTTGACGTCGAAATCCGAACCGACCACCCATTTTCACGTAAGAAAAGCGGATTTGGTAATTGTAGACACAGAAAGGAAAAGCTGAAAAGTCATAGATGTGGCTGTAACTGCAGACCACAGTGTGAAAATGAAAGAGAGTAAAAATCTTATGAGTTGAACCTGGAGCTAATGAAGTCCTGATTACCCATACTACTACACTACTGGGCCGTCAGTATTAACCAAATAACAAAATAAACATCATGACGAGAAGCCTGAGAAGATCAGGTGAAAATTGGTAAACGACAGTCTAGGATTGCAGAACACGTAACGAAATCAACTATAATAATAATGATAGTGATAAAAAAAAAACAACACGGATAGGCTTTACCGTTTTCAACGACTATAAGACCATGGAATACAGAGCTCGTGCGTGGAAAAACTCTCCGTCGAGTGCGATGAAGTTTTAAAATGAAGCATGACATTTATAGCATTGACCCATCACTATACAGATTGTTTATATCTCATGGTCCATTTAGTTTCACAAGTAGGAACAAAGTGCTTAAGTTGTTTACACGAGTTTCTCTCTTTGCGGGAGTATTCCGACAGTGTGACGGTCTGAAAGTTAAATTACAGAATACTATGGTCAGTACATACCTCAGCTGTACATACCTCAGCTGACGATATCATTAAACCGAATCACAACAGTGCATCTGTCTGCGCAACTTGAAACAGATGTCTGTTAGCTGGAAATGCACGCTAGCTGTAGAAATCTACCTCACAGTCCTCCCAGGTTGACCCCCTGAAGAAAGGGCCTGGAGGGTAATTATGTCAACGGTCTAGTCCTGGCGACTATGGTCATGGAACATGATCCAGATCCTATATATTCCAGGTTTAGCTTGATTTAAACTGCCAGGTGAGGAACACGGTATTATAGTAGCTTGTGAAGATTTGAGCCCAGGTCCGAGTCACATCCCTAGAAAAAAAGGAACAAAAGGATGAGGTGGGGTAATAATGTAGTGGATGGAGCGGCAATTTAATCCTTGCGACCATGGTCATAAAAGGGTTATCTAGGTGCTGGGTTATTTCAGGTTTACTTTGATTTGTTAACTGGAAAAACCTGATCGTTTGTACTGAGAGATCCCCCCTCTTCTCCTTAGCTCCCTAACTCTCCCCTACTCTAAAACTTCTCCTTATTCTATTGCTTGATGATCCTTTTCTTCTCTATCTCAACTTTTTTCCCACTCCCTAGTAATTTCATCGGTGGGTATTGTGATATTCATCAATGAACACTTACAAATAGTAATCAAGAGTTTACACACACTCTCTATCTCTCTCTCTTTCTTATATACTGACTGACCACTTCCTTTATTATTTCTGAAACGTTGAATGAAAAACAACCAAGATGAGGATGGTCCGAATATCAATAGAAATAATAATAATACCTCATCTCAAAAATTCAGAGATACACTCCCTTTATGTTTCGAGTGTCATGTGTTCGGGTGAGTGGTTCAGGTGCGCTAGAAACAGAGCATTTCAAGCAAAGATCTAAGTATCGAGATATAATAGTAATATAAATCGAAGACTTGTGACTTATGACGAATTAAACAAAGTAGAAAAGTAGGGTTAATTTAGGAAGACAAAAAGTAAGTGCTAACTTTAGCTTCAGAGATTCCAGCTAACATGTGAGGTGTGATTGAACTAAAAATTACTCCGGTTATACCCGTCCACGCCATTGTCAAGTGAAGTAAGTGTGCATTGGTCGGTCCTCAAAGTTTAATCCCGTCTTCCATTGCCAGGCCTTCCACGAAATTCATCCAGAACCTTTTGAGACCCAAATGTATCAAGACAAAACAGGAAAAATATTTTTTATTCAAAAATCGTTTCCTGGATCCGACCCAGGATTTGATCACTTCTTTCCTTTCCTAACAGCTACCTTTCCACTACATTTAATTGAAATTATCGGGAACTCTTTGAGATATTATGAGGAACGACATGGGATTTTGACAATAGTATCCGGTAGAGTCATATTTTTATGACGTAGGTACGACTACTACTACTACTACTACTGATAATAATGATGATGATGATGATGATGATGATAATTATTATCGTAGTAAACTTGCAGAAAAACTGCTACACACACGAAAAATGAGTTCAGACGAAGAGGGGAAGTACAACATTTCAATCTTCAATTACCCTGAGTTGTTTTAGAAAGAACTGAAATGGTATGCCTAATTTGTTCAATTATTTGCCCGTCCAAGAGTAGCATTGTAGTTCATGGTGAAAATAAAAGCCCTCCCCGACACACTCCTAAACATTTGAAAATTCAATGTTCTCTCAAGTATCAAATCATCGGAGGGATATTTATTGAAAGCACAACAATTACCTGCAAAAACTATTATATAAAAGTTTTTCTTTTTTCGGAATTTCGATCAAATCTGATATTTCTGCATAGGTTTGCCCGGGTGTGTGTATAAAGCCTGTCCGGAGTGCACAGGAGCCGATTTGAGAAACACAATATCAAAAATACGGAAATATCATTTGAAACGAGCACTCAGTCAACTGATCAAAATATCTTATGGCTTTGTGATTTGCGTTATTTGAGAGGAAATATATTATAGAACTTTTCTTTTTCACCGGGCAACTTACAAAATTGCCGTTTGTGTTTGAATAGATTGAACATATCTTCAAGTTTTTTTTTTAAGTACAAGCGTACATCACCACATGATGTTGAAATGATACTTCAAAGAAGTAAATACTATTACAAACATGATGAAAATGTTGAAAATCATTTCAGTCAGTTAATCTCCCTTACATTTATCTTAATAACAATTAGAAATAATCCTTGCTGACTTTGGATGCTGACTTCATTACTTTAACAGTGAAAAGATGTGTTACAATTGCTCCAACTGGCTATAATTGATTATAAATGACCCATCGTGGCCTTGAATGACCACTAAGTTTCTACGTCTTCCACTGTGTATAGATTAACTGTTATATAGAATGTGTGTGTACGCGCACTCATAGCTGATTATATTGTTTAGGCAGATATACTGTCGGATTTTCAATCAGATATATGTATGTGTGTGTATGCATGTATATATTTTTCTACTATATATATGTTTGTGTGTGTGAGTGAGTGTGTGTATATATATATATATATATATATATATATATATATATATATGAAAAATTGTGTATTTCATATTGTCTGTGTATGTGTACGAATAGACATAATTTTTTCATGGATAAAACAAAGCATATCTGCCAAAATTGTATTGGATATATAATTTAATAAAGATCACGTAAACAAAAATTGTCGAGATGAATGATAGATTAATATTTTTTCTTACAATGTCATGTGTTGTAATTCTCTCAAAATCAAGGGAACCTAATATCAAATTCGAGATAAATTTGATTAAAAAAGGTTTGGTAAAAATTGTTTAAAATTATGGTAATCTATGGCAAAAAAAAATTTGTTGCAATTTGGGATTGTACTGTATATTTTACCAAATTTAGCTAGGATGTTGGCCTGATTTTGAAAATAGTTACTTCCAATCGATATTGACCGAAAGTGAAGAATATCTATGCAAAAATGAATCTTTTTTCAAAATTATTCGATTGCACTAAAAATACAACCGAAGTTTGCTGCACCTTAGGGATGAATTGATGGAAATATATACAAATTGGCATTGTTGTTTTTTTTAGGATTTATTCGAGAGCCTCATTTATGAATAATTTCACGTAGACCTGGGGAAACATATTTATATACTGTAAATAGCAATGGATTTCGTAGATACCTGAAGCACTGGTTTCCTAAGCTTTTATATTTACCTGTGCAATTCTGTAATAGTAAGCCACACATCACTTACCAACAAGAGCAATTCTTCAGGAATCTCAACAGAACAACAAAAATTATAACTAGAAGACTGTAAGACAATAAATTGGCAAGTCTCAGTTGGTTGCCATATAAGGAAATTGCAAAATGAACTAGTTATTAGCTTTTATTGGAGATATAAAAGCCCTTGCTGAGATGGTATTCACATGATTTATCATCATCAACAACATCATTGTCATCAATCTTTCAACGTCTATCGTTAAATATGAACCTTACCAAGAAATCGGCACTTTTTTCTATCATGGACGTTGCGAAGCCAGTAGTTTCGTCCCTCCACCCGGTACTCTGCCAGCCTCAGTTGTCATTTCCAGGGATTCATATTGAGAGTCGTTCATCGGTTGTCTGTCATTCTTGCAACATGGCCAGCCCATTGCCATTTGAGTTTTTTAATTGATCATATGATGTTTGAGACTCCCGCCCTCTTCCAGATAAATAATGCTGTCTTGTTAGGTTGAGCATAATTTTCTCATGTGAACGTTGCATGTTTCAGATTTATGAATTACTATTGGATGGATACATTCGTTGTATATCCTTCTTCTTAAGATTAATGGGATCGTTCTGCTTTTGAAAGTCGACCTCGCTCTGCAAAAGATTGATCTTTACCTTGATTCCTCCTTCTATCGAGAGTCTAATGGATATTAGTTGTTCTAGGTAGATGTAATGGTCGTCTCCATTTTTGCCTCTTCGATTTTAATCGTTGTGTTCTCATTTCCAACGTGATTGTTGCTCATGATCTTTCACTTGCTGAAGTTCATGTGTGGGCCAACACTCTGGCTTTACATTTTTGTTCCGGTAAAGAGTTTCTACTGCGACAAATAAGTTCAATAATGTGTCAATGATTATGTTAGTTTGAAATTTTTTTTTTAAATTTTTGACATACTGTTTCTTATGAAGGACTTTACAAGCATGGAAGAAAGGTCAAGTAGAAAGGGAACAAAATATTTTGCAGTGATTTATTTGGAATCTCTGTTATGATCTTTCCATATACCAATCGATTCATGGATCATCTACATATATAAAAAAGAATCAACAGATACACTAGACAGGATTGATCAAACTAGTAGCAACAGGAATTACAAACAAATAACTTTAAAACTAATTTGAATTGGAAAAATCACAGTTAATAATCGAATAACATATAGAAAAGATAAAACCCTTTGTTATCTTTGATTGCTACACTTGTTCAATACGCTGATAAAGACTAAAGCAATAAATTAATTAACAAAAAAGAGATTGATAAAAGCGGACAATGACAAGCAGGGGGTGAGGAAATGCTATCAGGATAGTGAAGAGCTTGGAACGCGCTCAAAGTGTACACTACAAGGGCAGGAAACAGATTCTTACATTAAAATGTAGTGATTATGAAATTGATAAAAATTCTTACAACAAATTTTGAAAGGACCATCCAGAAAGAAGATGGAAACACGCAAAAGTAAATATAAACAGGATATAGGTGAACAAATCAAAATGATTTGACGATAATACATTTATAGAAACAGTAGGAGATCTACGAAATATAAGAGAAAGCCAAAATATGGTTAAACGAGGACAAATATAACTTCCAATGATTGAGTCTTGGAAAAGACCAGAAGAATAAACCATGAAATATTTGTAGAACGTAAGGAATACGATTGCATACGCACAGGTGATAAAGCTACATATACATCAAAGAAGGGAAATGGAAAGGTGCATAACAATTTGTTGGAAAACATATGGTGTAAATAGGGACACACTGGAAAGCAAATTGCCTGTATGCTTAAAACAAAAAGTATACAACGAATGCATAATGTTAGCTATGATGGACAACAACAAAATCTGGAAACTTGCAAACCACTCGAAAACAAAACGAGTGGAAGGCAATAGATTCAACAGTTTGCGATAAACCATGAAAAGGAAATCGTGGCTCCATGTATAATGTCTATTGATGAATAGCTACAAACTAAAAGTGATGTTGAGCAAAAATACTGTTGTCAAAATACTGCAAATTCACAAGAACATTGGAGGGTTTGACCTGTTGAGCTGAACACAAAGACTATTTGTTGTATCAGGAGATGTGTTGATGAAGATCAAATAAAATGGGGAATAACAAATGAATTGAAAACCTGTGTGTGACAGGAATGTTTCGATTATAGCAATCAAACGTTCTTTCCGCGAGATTGACTTATATGGAAACTACTGTTGATATCGAGACACAAACGGGCTTCTTTAAAAGTTGCTCAGGAGAGTAAAGATAATAGTTTTTGGACAGTATTCTCTGGTCAGAGGAAACAAAAATCAACTTATTTGGGACAGATGGTAACTGACTTGATTGGCGGCGTCCTGTTGAAATATACAAAGAAAAAACGTGTTTGATCTCAACGGTTGAGGATTGTGGTTAGAACGTCATCGTCTGGGAGCCATATGAGCTCTGATGGCATTGGCGAGCTGAATTTAATCGGCAGAATCATCAGCGCTGGGGATTACTTCAAAGTATTGAAAGAATACATGCTGCAATAACACAAAGTCTTTGGTGGAAGCGTCAATATTCCAGGATAATGATTGAAAAAAGTTTCGTTGAAAAGACAGCAGGGCTTCTGAAGACTCTAAAGATAAATGTGCTCTTTTCGCCTTATATATCACCGGATTCAAATTCAACTGAACCCTTCTGGAATTTGTTCAAAGGGAAAATGGAAAAATCCAACGATTCAACATGACAGAATTAAAAGTTGCATATTGCCAGAGTTGAAAAACGTCCAAGCGATTATGTGAATTTAGTGCAGCCAATGTCAACAAGATTTCTGGCAGTTGTGAAAATAATGTGGGCCACTCGAAATATCTATCTAAAAAAATTTCTTATGCAAGGGTGTACTCATTATTTGACTAGTACATGGTCAATGTTAGGTTACAGATTTGCAATGTTGTACAGTTTGGTGATAAACAATATCGATATGATAACCATTTTGACTAGTCAATGCTCCAATAGACATCATAAAATCCTGGAATGTTAAATTTATTTGAAAACGATAGGAATGAATTTATTTATAGGCAATACTTATATATATATATATATATATATATATATATATATATATATATATATATATATATATATATAATGAATCAGGTTAGCAATATGATATATATAAAGCAATGTCTCATGTGTGATTGATTTATTTCATAGAATGCTCGATCGATTAAACTTTATACTTCGAAAGTCAGTTTGTTTCAGAGTAGAGCTGGAAATATAAAATGGGATATGATACATGTTATAATAGTAACAGCAAATAAGCATCCCTTCATATATAACTCCTATACTTAGCTCACACCTTTTGACATGCAACTTACAACCATCAACAAAAAACATTCACACTACTAAAAACAATGAACAGATGAATAACTCCTCACGTCCTTTACGGCAGTTGTATACGTGATTTTAATTTCTAATATTGATTTTCCGTTTGATCTACGGTATCTCAGAAGCGAAATTCGAGAACATCGTACTACTATTAGTATACTAACATATGTGATTTGTAGTGCTCTTATATTGATTTGTATCTTTTATCACACACACATACATACAAAAGATCACAAACACGTATATGCATGAACTATAAAGAAATAGACAAATTCAGGCGTTAGAGTATGTGGAGACGTTAAATAATTGCCAAACAGTTTAGTACGCTACACATGTTTTGGGAAGGATTCTCATCTCCCGTAGCATATGAGAATCATTTAGTGGTTAAACGATTAGGTTCCAATGGAGAATAAAACTGAGCATCAAATGTATCTATTGAAGGCCATTGTGATATGTCCGTTGAGTATCTGGACCTTTTTTCTGTATGTTAAGGAATACTTGATAAATACACCCACACATACACACGTGACCATACATGCACACAAAAATACATTAGCACAAATGCATGTATACATATATACAAATACATGCACCTAACCTAACGTGTATATGTTGTTCTATTGGGAGTGAGTTGAGATGATCAGGTGATTTGATTCTGTGCTAAAGTCTATAATTTCTAATGTTGGATTGCTAAACTGATTCACGGTTTGCATTAGCGCATTCTTAGGTGGCATATGACAGTTTTGATTCTGCAGGTAGAATTATGGTTGATGTAAAATGTTTCGTTAGTGAATGGAAATGTTCAAAATGTAGCTTTAGGTGATGAACGTGTTTAAAGTGGTTGCAATATAGAGTATTTCTGTTGCTACTGGGTTGGAAGAAATTGATAGTGTTAGGGACGAAAATTTGTGGAGTTATTATAGTGATTATAAGTAGAATGCGATCTGACTGTTTTGGTTTTGGTGTTTCTGGTGTGCTCACATTCTAATTCTTCTAAATAAATATGTAAGATCATTACTTATACTATTTTCGTTGTAGTATTTAAGAGCAGAATTTTTGGCCCATGCATACATCACATACGACTCAATAGAAATGATCTTTTAGATATACCAAAGCAACTGGAAGGGATACAAAATTAAAGAAGTTAAGTTTCCATTTATCTACAAGTGGAACGAGAGTTGACCTACACCAACTTTTCCCTAAGCATATCAGTCATTCTAATAATTAATTGATTTGTTTTTGCTTACAAGAACCAAATGGCTGATTTCAATGAGTGTTCATCCATTGGCCGTCGATTTTCGTGACCCAGTACAATGAATAGCCACTCCTATCATGATACAAACTGGCAATCAGGGGCATTGCTGAGAAGAGAGAGAGAGAGAGAGAGAGAGAGAGAGAGAGAGAGAGAGAGAGAGAGAGAGAGAGAGAGAGAGAGAGAGAGAGAGAGAAGGGGGGTTAAATCGCTCTCAAGACCCTGAATAGACAGCAGCACCAAAAAGCTGTATGAATTGTTGCTCATTACTGCGTTTTGACTAATATTATGCATTAATGAATAGGAGCCGTTTGTGAGCCCTGCCTATGCATCTATGCTCTTGAATGTCTAGTTACGTCACTTCCTTTGATATGACAGCAAACTGAAAAAAAAATCAAGGACCCTGTGTGCCAAAACTGCCCATGAACAACTACAGTGTGGTGAGAAAAGGCTCCTCAATAAACTAAGTGCCCTTGCTTTCATCTCCAGCGACCCGCCTGCTGGTTGTTTCCAAAGGATTATCTTGACGTATCAGCCAGCTCAGACTTCCTGGCAAAATCATTCGACTTGAAAAGGGACAAAAAAAAATGTGGTGTCTGAATGCTATAACCATAGGAGAGTCCTGATCTCTGAAATTAAGATGCTGGGAAAATCAATTTGAAATGCAAGGAAATTATGAAATATCCAAGCAGCATTCTCAAATTACTTTTTAGGGGGATAGACTCTCGATGAGATTTTCTTTCGTGCTCTTATTGGATAAACAGCGAAACCCATTGGATTTGACAAGTGTGGAATTTTAAATAAGTCAGGAAAACGCCTTAACACTGAGTGAAGTTGATTTTAGCACGCATGGATTATATAATATCATTAACTGAACGACCTGCAAAATCCTTTCAAACATATATTCGCTATAATGCAATTTACTCGGTCATGATGTGCACTAAACCCAGTACACTTTATAGAATAAAATTTATGTCAGTGGCAGTCTTGGTAGTGTATCTGAGAACATTGTTTCTTTCAGGGCTTTTAGATGATTTAAATTCGAAAGTACAAGAAAAATGCTCATATTAATTTAAAAGCTTGCCTTTTATAAAATCCTTTTATGTACACTCGCTAAAAAGTTGCCCTGGGCGCCCTTCAGATTGAACGTCAACTTATTTTTCTATTTTTAGAGATCATATATTCTTGTAAAAAAATTTTAATTAGCTTTAGAAACTGAAGTTATCCGCCTAAGACAAAAAGTGTTTTGTTTTTTTTTTTCAATTTACACGTATTCAATTCATTCTAATACTTGCAGACCGGGGGGCTAATTGGACTTTAAATGGATGTATTCTCCATGTTAGGGAACTTTGACTGTACTGTGTTATCAAACATCACGCTTCAATTTGTCATTTCTACCGTATTTAACAAACATATTGGAATCGGATCAATGTGATATTCAAACAAGACATTGCAAAACATGTAGCCTGTGGCAACTTGTTTATCATAAAAATGTCAGATTCATTTTTGTAATGACAATCCTAAACATGTTTATATAAAAAGATGCTATGTAATATATATATATATATATATATATATATATATATATATATATGAAATTTGAATCAGGAATACGATATGATTAACACAATATCCAATGTGTGACAGGTTTATTTCATGAAGTGCTCGGTACATTCAACATAAAAAATTATGATGTAGTCAAGGATTTGCTACACAATCACGTTTATGTTTCTGTCTTATTTTAGTTTATTTAGGTATTTTTTTGCAGGGAGTGATTTGTCTACGTTGTAGGATCTTTCTTACTTTACTTATATATTTTTTCTCTTTTTTTTTCTTGTTTACTGTTTAGTCATTACGTTTTTTGAATTTATTCAACGGAAATTCTGTATATGTTGATAGTTATAATTTTTTCATTAGCACCATATAGTTTACCCATTTTGTTATTAAACCCTCAGCTCCTTGTGATATGTCCCTCACCGACAATATCCTATTCTCACTTGAGTCTGTTTCCCAGTGTTGGGGGTCATTTTTACATGACCCTATTTGTTAGAAAAATCGTTCTATTTTTGGTCTGTTCCTGCATGTTTTAGATAACTAAAGGGCTCTTTTGTTTTTTTACCGGCTCAGTATATAAAATAGTAATGATGTTGATAATAATAACGAAAGGAATATGATACTTATCATCGTTAACTTTTATTATACCAATCTATTGAGTAATAAATTATATGTAATAAATGGACAGCACGACACCCAGCATAGAACCCTAGAGATCATATGCGAAACTGTGACCGACAAAATACAGTAAAGAGAGAGGAACTAGACAAATTTAGCAAATACTGGCTCCGCAGGGCCCATGATAAACAAATTTGGCAGATCATGGGGAAGGTCTATATCCAACAACGGACAGTGAAAGACTGATGTTGATGAAATTATATTCAATTATATCTTAAACAGAATAAATCGCCTGAGGAAGGACAGACAGGACAGAAACATAGACGTATTTGTGTAGTGAATCTTTCACATCATTATATATATATATATATATATAAATATATATATATATATATATATATATATGTGTGTGTGTGTGTGTGTGTGTATATATATATATATACATATATATATATATATATATATATACATATATATATGTATATATGTGTGTGTATGTGTGTGTATATACGTATATATATATATATATATATATATATATATATATATATATATATATATATATATATATATATACATATATATATATATAAACAAGAAAAAACAAAACAATCATATCAATGTAGTGCACCAGCAGTGTTGGGCAAACATCACACCCCTTTATCACATAGTATATGCCATATGTGTAGTATGTCATGTTATATAAAGTTTTTAGTGTATTGTATACCAATTTTTTTTATGCTACATATGTATTTTGAGAACAAGACTAATTTACGTCAGTTACCTCGGAAAAGTTTTCACCCATAAAGGAAAACAAAAAAGAAAAAATAACTACAACAACATACGTGACTTGCTCTCAATGTTTTCTATTGAAATTCATCCATGTGAATATTGAATCCGTTTTGTCCCTTTCAATTTCAGACTGCATGCAAACCAACTTATGATATCCTCTTGAAAAATACTTATTA
>OY735208.1:61821976-61884476 GCA_963457665.1 Thysanoteuthis rhombus | reverse complement strand
TCAGGCACCACATCATTCTAATGTGTATCTCTGAATCTTGGAAACCGGGATAGTTATTTGCGAGTCAACCATGGTGAAAAAGCTGTCAAGACACCCAAAAATGATTACTTACGATGAACATTTAAGAAAAAAAATGGGAAGAAAAAAAAAAGACTTCCGATGCGTGTATTAATTTCTGATTGCAGTGTTTCTGAAGAAGCAAGAGTTGTGTCGCAGAAGTCTCCCAAACCTGGAAAACTAAAATACAGCACAAGAAAACAAACTCAGAATTACACTGAGGGAACTTGAAAGAGCAATCATAATAACTCTTTACAATAGAAAGCAATTGACATTGATTTTAGAAAGGGTCAGTTTCAACGACATCTGACAAGCAATTAAGTAACATGCATAGAGATGGGCTGGGCACATGGCGAGAAAAACGGTTAACCGATTAAACAAAGAAAATGACCGGTTATTACATGTGGGGCAATAAATGCTGTTAGAAAAGATCAGTAATGACATTAAGAGACTAGATAGAAAGGTTTTGCAGTAAGACCCAGCCTAGATTTGCACAATCAGGTTTGTCATGGAACCAGATGGGAGAGGCCCTAGCAGTGGACTTATGATTATTGATGACGATCATGATGATACAATTATAGCTTTCTATTTGCAGGGTTGGGGTGTTTTGTGCTAAAGATCGAATAATTTTTGCTGACCAATCTAACCCTTCGATTTTCTAAAACTTATTGAAATTGTACCGCAAACACTCTCATGAGCAATCACTTTACCATTCTCTAAAAGCAAATGTACAAAAAAATACATGAATTCAGTAGCGCATGAGTAAGAAAATTTCAAATTTTGAAACAACATCTTTTTCACCGGTGACTGATTCAACAAATATGGCAGAATTCATATTCATTTCAGTTTATTCTGTAAACATTGCTTATAGATCTTCTGCTGGGACTCCTGTTTTTACAGCCTACTCATTCATTGCAGTTATAACCAATATCGAACTTACAAAGATGATACGTATTTATTGCAATGTACTTTAAAATGGCGTTAAAGAATATCCAGTTAATTACCGAAAACCTAAAACTACGGTGCCGTGATTATCCATAATTCTTCTCTCCCTTTTATGTTGCTATTTACATTCCTCTTCATAGTTTTCTTGCCTTTTAGCCCGAACCGAGTTGCAATAAAAATATTAATATGTACGTAGCATAAATGAAAAAGAATGTATATTATTCATCAACGAAAAAGAAATTGGAAAAAAATTGTTTACGATAGAGTATTGGAAGAAAAAATAATATCTTAAATACCGTTCGACTAATTGGTTTGCAAGAGTAAACAAATTTAGGATATTTATGGCAGTTATAACCAAAATTAAACTTACAAAGAAAATATGTAATTATTGTAATATGTTTTAAGAGGATGTTAGAAAGTACGTTTCAGATTCTAATAAACCAACATATAAAGTTGATTATTGTTAGGTTTTCAGTCGTCTTTTTTATTGTCTACATAAATATCTTTTGGTTGATATTTTTTCCACAATCGTTCTTCTTATTAATAACAAAAATTACCAACATGTATACATTGATTCTTCTGAGACGGTTGTATGCGCTATGGGAGGTATTCAGTGCCATGATTTTCGTATTCCGCTATAAATTGGATTCTATATTATGATAAGTCTCATATTCTCAGATATTCGAAAGAGAAATGGGTATTCGTTTCAAGTTTCACCATTTTGACCATCTGCAAATAATTTTCAAACAGGAAGCTCATTATGCATACACATTTATACACGCATGTATATGCGTGCAAAAGTACACAGTTAATCAACTTTAAAGAAGTATATCTCAGGTAAGAATAATAGAACAGGTAAGAGCTTCCAGAATCTACACATTCTGCACAAACATAAACACTTTCTAGTCGCCTGGAACCAATGAATTTATCGGGTGCACTATACGTTGCTGCCAGGTTGTTGAGAACAATTCCTTCCAAAAAGTAGTTAAAAGGCTTGAATAAACGGTAGTCAGTCGAAGAGAGCAAGCCTTTCTGAATGAACTGGGTTGGATTGAGTTTCGTAGCCTCGTTCATTCAAATACTGCATTATCATTGGCATGATATGAAAGCTTGATCGCTTTTCGTTCAGTGACATTCTCACGGCATGTATTGTGTATTACACAAAAATAGTTGAAGGATAGTTCATTAAAAAACTGCAGTGACGTTCAAAATAACTAAAACGTCAAATACTTTTACATTAACATAATGTATACACGATGTTTGTAAACCTGGTAGCGAGCAAAGCCACCTCTTGCGTTCGTCATTTCTATACCCCGAACCCTGTACTAACATACCTGGTTACACCTGACAGCAACGGGTAGACTTCATTAAACACTGGGCATGGCAAGAGATGTGTCTGTTTTGTATGATATTCCAAGATAACCTTTGTAACACCATGAAACTGTACCAGAATATCAACAAACCTGGATTGGCAGCCAGCCGTCAGTAATAAATTCCAGAGAGCTTTGCTATCCACTGCATTGAAGTCCATTGCCATATCCATGAACAACTGCCAAAGTTCAACACGCTGTTCAATCCTCTATTTATTTATTTGCCGTCTAGCAAATACATTAACATTTGCTTCCCATCCAGACCAGATACCACTCAAGGTTCCTATGAACACTGATGAATATGTAATACGAGGAATCTTTTATAAACACCTCTGCTATAACCGAGAGCAAATAAACAGCTCATATAGCTGTTGCATTCCATTTTCTTTCACATTATTCTCACATATCTACAGCGTGATAGCATTTTCTAAGTACTGATTACCAGGAAACTCCTGCCACGCATTACCAATTACGTAATGGACAACACTTGTAAGCTTTTCACCTCCATATAAAAGAACCTACAATAGGATCCCATCGATGCCATAAGTCCACTTTTCATCAGACCCCCCCAAACTGAAAAGGTCTGTCTACTGGATGATTTCTGATCGTTGAAATGCACTGATGATGTCCTTATTTACAGATAATGAAATCCCTAAGAAAGTCTAGTGAGATATTCATCCCTTTGTAATACCATGTGGATTACAAATCTTCATTGACCCTTCCTCCATAATCATGATGAGTGAATTTGGTGTTTATACACCTGTTTCATCAACCTATGCTCAAAACTATCATTTTTTCCAATTCTCCACTGTTTGTATCATTGCAGCTATATCTGCCTATGAGAAATTTCCATCAGTTTGAGCTCACGTTGCAGGTTACATTTCAATGAAGCAACATGTACCTTCAGTGCATTTTCTTTATATCTGGGATATCTGGTTTGAAGAGCCATGTAAACACAGTTCATTTCCTTGAGCACGACTTCGACATCAACGCCACAATTAGGAAACGTTGTGATCGCATCTTGTTTCCCAGTGTGGTGTCAGCAGTCATGTAAATCTGATCTTTACGAGTACCATCCCATTTCACGATTATTTGCAACATCTCTATTTTGTGCTTGGATGCATCAATGCGTTTGGAACAGTTGCTGCTCTGCAGAACGCTTATCATACCAGCCAACGAAACATGCAATGATCAGTAAGACATTCTGAATATTGAACCCGGCAATTTTTGCACATACCATGTATATCATGACGACGTACATTTATGAAGTCAGACAATGAATGTCCTTAAATTTTAGTGCATTTAAGTTAATTTTTCTATTGTATTGTATATAAATGTGTTTGTAATGACCAGCTTCTACTCTGTAAAGAATTGTAGTCATTAGAGACCTTGGAAATTCATCTTCAAAAGCCTTTAATGGCTGGAAGAAGATTAAATGTCGCAATCACCCCAAACCTTTGCGTCACCGGGAATGATATCTTCATCGTCCATTGGGATGCTCAAGATAACATCTATCAGTGACATAGAAATATCCAGTCATATCAGCAAAGCTATCGAAAAAGAGTATAGAAACTGTAATATCGCTGTTGAACGAGCAGTACTCTCATTTCCATTATACAATCACATACACCAGCCGGTAACTCCTTCAAATATCCCACAGTGTCTTGATTAATGGCAATTCCAACTCTACAACCGTTTCTCTCATTTCCAGAATTATCCAGGGAAATGTGTATCCACTGCACTCTTTTTTTTCCGGTCACTTTCACCATCAGAACAAGTCACTAATAAGTTGCCATCCCCAAAGCAACTATGGCAGTTCTTGTTTCAGAACTTCGATTATTTAGCTCTTCTAATATTGTCCTAAGTTTCCACCAATGTGAATTCCCATGCTTAATTCTATTTTCATATTTATGCATTTAGGTAGACATATATCTATGACAGGCAATATTGGGACTACTTCATCATTTATGACAGGCAATGTTCGTGGCACCTTTCCCTGGTCAACACCGACATTCACTCATGAGCAGTGTTTCTTTAGCCACCAAGGGTTTCACCCAACTCTACTGCTGTTATAACAGCAAGAGGATGACCTTAAGATAAAACCTCTGCCGTCGACATACATGCTTATAACTGTCTGCTTCCAAATCGATATATCTGCACATGTCGTTATTTAGCAATCGCCGCAAGATTTTATGGTAAATAATGCTCTTTCAAACATCAGCGTGATATTCAACCATGATAAAACGTCTGCTGACACAGCGAATTTTTAGACCGGAAAAGCGCTCGTTCAACGTTTGGGACATTCTCTAGGCTAATACAAAACGAGGAGGTCAGAGATTACTAGTTATGCAGGTTTTATTTTTGGTGCATCCTTAACATAGAATTCATGGGTTGCACTTTAGCAAGGCATAGTAACCATCAGCACCTATTCCAGGGTCGAACGTGATGGCCCAATCTTTGTCGGCAATAGGATTAATAATTTTGACTTGGCAGGCCTCGATAGACTGATGACTTGACAAGGATTACTGTCTGCCTGCAAAAGAGACACATTCTACAATTAGCCTAATAATGAGTTTACTAAGTCCTTGAGTAACTGTCTATATATATATATATAAACACACACACACACACAAACATATATATATATATATATATATATATATATATATATGACGCGTATTTCATGGTCGATTTTTCCTAGAAGTGAATAATTGTATTAATGATATACTGGGTATATTTAGTTTAAAAACGGTACAATTATAAAATTCTGATTGCACAACTTTTTTTCATCTAAAATATTATTTTCTTTTAGCATTTTTGATCTTACACACACACACATACAAATATATGAACACACGCGCTTCCACGCACGCACATTACAAAAATACACACAAACATACACATACACACATACACGCACACACACACACACACACACACATATATATATATATATATATATATATATATATATATATATATATAAATATATATATATATATTCATTTTTCTTATATGCATTAGAAATCTAGATGATCTGCTAGCTTTAAACCAAAAGATAACCCATAAAAGATTCGATGATAGAATGTGAGTCGAATCGAATGGAGAAGGCAAACAATTTGGTCATCACATGAAATTCAATAAAATAAATGTTTTGATGACAAAAACACAAAAATACCAAACAAAAACACTGACAAGAAAAGAGTAGATCATTGCAACTAACAAGGGCAGCAAATCTCCATGAAATACTCGAAAGATAAAGAAATCAACGAACAATCACTTCAGAATGACAAGTTTTCTGTAGAACAAGCTCAACATTCACTAACAAGAAAATCCTATTAGTCTTTGACAAAAGGGTCTACAATCATATATTAGATAAACAATCAGTAGTCAGGGATATCATAGAATCTATTATGAAATTCAGATGGCAATGGACTAGTTATGTCGCAAGAATGTCAATGTCAATCGCAGAGATGTGTTCAGCGGAATATAGGATGGTGTGACGTATTGGCGAAGTTCAGAATGTATTTGCTCCGTGATGCCCATGACGGATAGGTATGGGTAGAGAAACTGAGAGAGAGATAGAGAGACAGGGATCGAAAGATGGTACAGAAATTAGGCATGCTCAACGAAGAGGGAGTTTTACTATTAAATTAAATCATCTTTGTTTACGTCATTTCATAATACAGGATTTAAGAATCAAAACCACTTTGATTTACAATTATTGTTGAATATGTACATTATATATATTTTCAAGAATATTTGGCATACACCAGTGCAAGTAATAATTTCGCAAATGGTAAATCCACATTACAAAACTTTCTATGGGAATTCCTCGGCAATGCTCACCAAATAAATACGATTATTAGTGAGAATCTTCTACGCAACTGATTTATCGATTGAATTAGTTTTGTTACCCTACGGAGTATGGCCAAGGATATTTGTTCAATGAATCTAGTATATATATATGAGAAAGAGAGAGGGAGGGAGAGGAGAAAAACTGAGAGAGATCAGATACTGGCTATGCCTGACGAAAAGTAAGTATTGCAAGTTAATCAAATATACATGACAACTGGAGAGTGTCTATCCACTAACGGCAATTTGAAAAGAGATGAGACAGCAAGAGCAAAATTAAATTAAGTTGCATCCCTTCTGACATTCTGTCAGGCCAACTGACTTGATCTAAATTTTTTCTGCAGACGGCAAACAGTCTAGGTTTACTTTCAGTCTTAAACAAGAACGTCTGGACGAATCGCAATCCAAAACACCGTGGTCACGTTTTCTGGTAGCATTACTCATCAAAAAAGTTTATCCACATACAAACATTAATCTATGTATCAGCGAAGGCAAAAGTATCCAGGACATCAGAGAAACTTTGATCAAATACAAACCTCAATTTAAAGAATTTTACCTTAGATTATTCATTGAATATTCAAAAGTATTGAAAAAAAAACTATACTTTTTAAAAATGAATTTGACACATTTTAGACTACGATATGTATATATATATATATATATATATATATATATATATATATATATATATGTGTGTGTGTGTGTGTGTTGGTAGATATATATATATGTTGATAGATAGATAGAAAGAGAGAGAGAGAGAGAGAAATCACAATATTGGAAGGCCTTAAAAAACAAATGAGTCTTTATTTCGACGTTCTGTTTCTTCTGAGCGGTACCAATAGGAATAAAGAGTTCCATGATGTTATTTTATATAGCTGATCTTCAAGTTCTTTCAGTCTGGGATTGCAGTGTATTGTTTGACAATGTGTGTAGTGAGCACTGTTCTTGAATCTGTGTCATAACCCGAGAGGGATCTTTTGCCAGGCTTTTGGATGCTATATAAGCATTGAAAGTTACTAGATGTTAGATGTTTGTGGACGTGTTTGAGATGTGTTTATAATTTGGTTGGTGGAAAAATCGAGGTCGAAAACGGGGAATTGTTCAAGTCAGTTTGATTGACTGGAGGTGAAGGTGTAATTTGTAGGAGTGATGATATTTTTGAAATATACGTTTACTGACAAATGGAAGTCTGTGAGAAAAACCTGTGCATGTGTGAGTGAGTCTATATTTGTGGACGTAATCAGTGAGTAAAAGGACTATGCCTCTCAGCTTTTTGGGGGTCAATGACGCTCGACAGCATTGGGACTGATATAGTGCAGTTTGTTGTGCTCGGTGATGATGATTCTTGCCAAATTTAGACTGAGAATGAAGCAACCTGGTCTTTTAATATTCGTATCACCTCAAGAGACGTTGCTTCCTAGCATTTAATCCTGTGTTTTTTGGATGTCCATCAATCATTATGCGGAAAGAACACGTCAAAAATGTTCATGATATGTGTTTCGCTGATAGTACCTAATGGGGTAGTTACAATTTTAACTGTGGCTTTTGCTATTCTTTTGGAATCACTGCCGATGCCATATCTGATAAGTCTCATGGGAAGGTTGTTTTTTTGTGGGTTTAGTTTGGGTAAACCATTGAATGTCTGAATTCGAGGGTCGTGTACATATATCATCATGCGCGTCAGGTACAATCAATGACATGATTTTCTCCTCACCTCAACAAACAAACTGAGCATATATACTCAATGGGTTCTGTTCATCATCATACCAAATTTTAAATCAACCTCAGACATAGCCAAGAACATAAGACATTTAATCACATCAATAGCATCCAGAGCCTGGCAAGTGATCTCCCTTGGGTCATGACTCAGATCCAGCACAAACCTCACTACAGACATCAATACACTACAACACCTAACCAGCACAACTCACATACCGACTATATAAAACACCTTCTTGTACCACAGTTTGAAAGGAAGGTCAGAATGAAGAATCAGTTATTTTAAAAGCCTTCTGATATTGTCATTGACCACAATCCAAGATTCACACCTGGATTAAGTTGTGATGAAAACGATTAATATTTGTTTTAACAAATAAACTGAAAAATCGTATGCTCCTTTCCGACAATGAGATCTCCGATGCATCATTTTTTTTTTTTTTAGCGGGGGGCAATCACTTTCAAACTATAATGATGACCTGGATCCTTACTTTACTCCAGTTTTATGAAAGTGAGTCTTTCAAATACTCTCGTAGTTGCTGATGGGAAACACATTATTCAGGGGGTTTTCAATTTTTGATTATGGTAGGAGAAATCTGTGAATTGAAAAAAAAATATATTTGGGTTGGTTGTACGCGAGGTGAAAGGATAGTTTCCCATTCAACTTTATGGTTAGATCACGGATAATACACCGGCATTTTTTTCAACAACTGACACACATCCAAAGATAACAGAGGATTGGAAGCAGAACAAATTATTCGTCAGGGACTTTGTTAATACAATTTACTTTCACTGCTAGGATATGTATTAAGAAAGTAAACACTATTCAGAGATAAATAGTAAAGAATTACAGCAAGGCTTCTCGAACTTTCCACCGATAGGGAAGAATATTTTCATGAACCGTAACCCACTGTCATGAAAGCAATAGCCACTGATGCAATCCGTGTTTAGCTGGAGTATTTATGTTGATGAATGGAGGGGTATCGACCCCTAATTTGAGAAACACCGGTTCGCAGTACTCCATGTGATAAAAAATTAATTGGCTGGTGCTCACCAGTCAACTCTATCTATAGTCGTAATGTTTGCTAATGGGGCTACTGGTGCTGTCAGTTTATGTTTCAATTTTGCACCTTTTTCACTACTGCCAGACGTGCACACAACTATGCCTACAGAAAATTATATGTATGTATGTATGTATGTATGTATGTATGTATGTATATATGTATATATATATATATATATATATATATATATATATATATTTATGAAGATACAACCACACACACACGCACGCATGCACACACACACAAACACACACACAGACACACACACACACATATATATATATATATATATATATATATATATATATATATATATATATATATATATATATACGTATATATGTTTGAAGAAAAAGTAGATAAATAAGTCGATAAACACATAATCACATCAATTGATTCTAGATAAGTCAAACCGTAGTTGTATTTAAATGAATAACGATTTGGACATCACTTGAACACTTGCAAATAAGAAACAAGAAATATTCCTGTAGTTCATTATCATTAAAAATAGATTCAGGGTATCATTTCTCCTCGCTGGGTATTTATAGATTTCCATATCGGAAAAAAATAGTTTTGTCTCTACTTATCAAAGTCAAACCAGATGAAAGAAAAACTTATTTCAGATGGCCCAGAGAATAATCATGGACCCGTGATTAGTTTGTCAGGGTAGCGCCTTTAATTGGATAATAGCCAAAGATTCACAAATATTGTTAGTTATGAATTTACTATTGTTATTTTTCTATCAAGTAAATCTAAGAGTATCGTGCAAGTGGAATGGTTGTGTTCTTCTATCACAGCAATGGACGCCGATTCAAAATGCCGTTCTCCTCTTGATATCACCAGGACAAGTCAACGATTAAAAAGCTTATGACCCCCTCAATAAAATTTGGTGTATAACAGTAGGATCCGAATGTAAATAAAATAAATAAATCAAAACCCCACAAATGAGTAAAAAAGGGAAATAACTACATTTATATATGATAAAATAGAAGTTTTGCCACTTAGACACGTTTACGTTTCTTTACTGTTTGGGCCTCCTCATGTAAATGATTTGGTTCATTTTGGATCGCTATTTAGAACATCTTTTTTTGTGGGATCTATTTCTGTCGGTCTTATTCTATTTATGTATCTTTTCCTTTTCTTTCTAATTCATTCCTTTTTAGTTCCTTCTTCAGCGGTTAGTCATTGCTTGTCATATATGTCTATATCATTTAGTAGAGATACAGTATTTGTTGGTAGTTATAAATCATAAATCAGCAAGATGAAGTGTTCATTTTTTTATCTTTTCCTTTCCACCTAAATCTTTTTCTCTGGGCTAGGGTTCACTTATACATGAACTTAATCATTAGCTTAAATTTTCTGGGTTTGGTTTGTTTCAACGCATCTAAAATAATCACGGGAATTGGGCTGTTTTTGAAAGTTGCTGGAAGTATAGAATAATAGTAATGTTGATAGTAATAACGAGATAATAAAATAGCTACGTTGGTTAATTTTTAGTATACCTGTACGTTGAGTGTTGAATTGTTTTTTGTGTTTTTTCTAATAGAAAAGTTGAGCGATTCCGGCATTTTAACGATACTACATTTTTTCCTGTTTAATAATTAGTTTGTTTCAGTTTTTTTTTCGTTCATTGGCAAGAGTAATAATTTAAAATTTCTTGCTTAGCCATAAGTAACATAGTGTTCCAATATTCTAGCATAAGTGTATTTGTTTTGATATTTTCTATTTTACTGTGGGTTTGAGGGTTCTGTTCATTGGTGCCTAACAACATGTCGATAGTGATGTCTTGTTTTTGTATTTTTCACCAATAAATTATGATCCATAATTGACTAATCGTAGTTTAAACGGTGTTTTCGATATCCCTAGGTAATATTTCACTGGTAAGAGATCTTCTTGTTTTTTCATTTGTATCATTTGTAGTTACTATATTATTATACTTTTGGGGAACTTTAGAATATAATCCGTACAACTATAATTAACTTTCGGTTTGTTCTTGTTAAATATTTACTAGGGGGAAAGTGTTTTTTTCTGTTAATTCGATGAATATTTTTTCCTAACTTTGGTCGCTGCAGAAAGCAATCCTACAACCAATAGGGTAGCTGCTTCTGTGTAGTAATGTTTTTACCATTGAGCTAAGCAGCTGCCAGTAATGAGTGAGAGTATCACTTTCACATCTCAAGCAACTTTGTATCTCTTTCTATGTATTACACTCTCTCTCTCAAATATATATATATATATATACATATATATATATATATATATATATATATATATATATATATATATATATATATATATATATATATATATATATATATATATATATATATATATATATATATATATATATATATATATATACAGCTCATTATTTGTTGTATTTATTGTTTGCTCAATCATTTCTGTATAGAGATTCGAGCAGTATATAATTTTCTCGAAACTATAAACGATAAAACAATTATTCCAATGAAACAAAACTCCAGGTTTAATACTGACTTCATTTTATTAGAAGACATCGTTTTTTCTTGTTTAAAATCATCATAATTCCGTCGCATGAATATCTTGGTTATTTAGAATAATAGCGTCTCAAATATTTTTCGAGTCAACTTTGCCTTAAAATGTAAAATAATTCTTTAGTGAACATCAACTCCCTTTTAAAAAGGTTTTACTGAAATCGGAACAGTTGATCAACTATGAGATGATGGATCCCTTTTGCTTTTAATGAAAGATACTTGTTATTCTGTCTTTATTTGTAACTAAAACCATGATATATTATTTCTTGACTTTTTAAAATCATATAATTTGATCAACGACATTCACCCCCCGAAAAAATTTTTGGATAAAAAACTGCTATGTCAATTATTTGCTGTACAAAGGGGCGTAAATTAAGTGAATTTATCAACACTGATATCAACGAGGAAATGAACTATTGAACTTCCCAAATGAGACTGTGATAGTACGGTTTTTCTTCAACCATTCAACTATTACCCCTCACCCCTCGGTGTGATTTAAACATCCATTTGGAGTTCATAGAAAAATACTGTTTTTCTCCGTTTAAGTAATTATTCCTACTGTCCAGTCTTTCTTTCTCGCCTTTTTATTGCTGAATCTATTATAATTTTGGGATCAAATATTTCCTGTCTACTTGCTGATCATTGTTTGAGTGTAATGAGTTAAGCTTCAATTGCTTTCCAGTGAATTTCGTACAAGCTCACATAAACGCTCCATCTATTCTGCGACTGATATCAATAACAAACATTTGTAAAACTGATTCACAAAAGTACTCTATTATGCCTTTGATTGGGACATGAAATCGTTTGAATAATTGTTTCCGTTTGAGATGATATAGAGCATCCAAAATATACTTATTAATTTGGTAGGAGGAATAAAAATTAGCGAATAAGTGTTATACTAAATGACATTACATTTTTTAATGTATCTAATCACATTGAAATTTACATCTAATGTCCCTCCGAAAAGTATCCAGATATTTCATACTAAAGCAAAAATAGCCCTAAATAAGGGTGTCTTGATCCACGCCTAAGTACTATTTGTGATCTTCTGCATTCATCCACTGACTCTCCCCTTCTCACCAAAATGTCTGCGAAGTTCTTTTTCGAGATTACCATCTGTTGTCTTGTCAAGTTTCTCTTAATTTCGTTCATGATTAGAAATGTTCCCGCTTTCAACGAAAAGCCTGAAGTGGTAAGGTCTCAAATCTGAACTGTTGCTGGGAAGAGTGATAAAAAATTGGGTGATGCGATGATTCTAAAGAACGATCCTGCACGTGGAGAATTGGCACTGTGAATACGACGGGTACGCAGTACACAGTATCATTTGGTGTTTTCTCAAAACCAATTGAATGAACCCGTCGGAGGAGGGTCTATTAACGCGAGTGCAGCTAGGTGCCCACTAATTTGCTGTCATATTATATCAAAGCTTCAAAACTGCTCTTGAAGACATTCTAAATTATTGGAAACGTTTTTGATGAACTTTGTATTATCCAACTCTGAAAAGGTTCTTTAGCTAAGGCTATCTTTTGCCTTCTCAGGAGTGCGGACTGTGATACAAGGTTGTTATCGATGAGCATACATATATACAAAAAAAGAGATCGCTGAATCTTACATCTTAATGCAGTGGAAAGGCGTTGCCAATGGTAAACTGACCCCCTGGGACAGCAAATATGGGGGGGGGGCACAATACAATTCCTGTGAAAGGTAGGTATTAAAAAATATATATATTTATCCAAGTTTGGTAATCTTGCCATTTCACAAGCTAAAATCATAAATCTGAGTCATGGTATAATGTCATGTGCCATCATCAATGATTGTCTGCCCTTTATTTCCCTTTGTACGTGAAGGCAGAAGTAAAACTGGTCTGACAAAATACTCGAGGGTTACTCTTTAGAAATAAATGCCCAGGATCCTAACAGTCTGTTTTTGAAGCGGCTGAACCACTATGCATAATTTCATTTGGTTCGATTTTATTTACTTAAGCATATTACTATGTACAAGATATACACTAACTCACATAATAGAAATATATCAACGTTTCTTTATATAAATGTGCTCACGATAACAACCATATAAACATCGTATCATTTATCCAAACACACGTACATACATACATATAGATATAGATATTAGTATGTATCGAATCTATGTTTAAGTAAAATACACTCCAGCTTTGGTAATTACAGAGCACAGAATTTTCAGTTCTGTAGTTTTCTGTCAACAATAAATAAATCAGTAGAAGCGTCTACATACTTAAAAAAAAGATTCTATTTAAATTATGTACATAAAAGAACCCAAGTATAACAACGGAGTGGAATTTCACAGACTTGTCTTTAGGGTTAGGGATGCTGGAATAGAATTGCAACGAGGGGAGATTCAGATGGAACTGATATTTGGATGAGGTTTTCTAAACGTCTTTCTTCATTTCTTTTCTGGCATCATGAAAAATCCTCTTCTACGCAAATAGCCGAAATAAACTTACAAACAATTCTTGCCCAATTATAGTGATTCGCCATAACACAGCCATTCAGCCTGTCGGCTAATATGAACTTAGCCCAAATGATTTGAAAGAAACAAAACAAAACATTGAAATGGACCCAGGAAAGACAGACAAAACCCAACAAAGGAAAGTAACGTTTAAGGCTTCTCTTTAAAATATGTGTGCAATCGAAAACAAAATTCATATTGGTGTGTATACACACACAAACACACACACACACACACACACACACACATATATATATATATATATATATATATATATGTATGTGTGTGTGTGTATGTATGTATGTATGTGTGTGTGTGTGTGTGTGTGAGTGTGTGGACAGTTACTTCATACTACTGAAATATCGAAGAAACGACTAATTTGCTAAAAAAAAAAAAGGAAAACGTCGAATTGACAAAACAGTCCCTTGTGGTTTATGAAACTGTGTGAAAGGAAGATTAATGTCAATGTATATATATATATATATATATATATATATATATATATATATATATATATATATATATATATATATATATATATACATATATATATATATATATGTATATATATATATATATGTGTGTGTGTATACATATATATATATATATATATATATATATATATATATAAAATCAGTAATAAATTATTCGATGTGCGATGAGTTTATTTCAAAAAGTGCTTGATATATTCGACGTTGAATGTCAAGTTGAGTTAGAGTAAAGCTAAAAACTATGATGAAATAAAGGATTTGTCACACAAACACGAAATGTTTCTGTTTGGTTTAGGATAGTTCAACCGAATTATCCGATTTTATTGGATCTTTATTCAGGCAGTGATTGGTGCTTTTTTGTTGTAGGTCGAGAAACTTCCATTCATTCTATTCTTACGTCTTTTCTTTTTTATTTTCCTTGTCTAGTTGTTGATCACTGCTTGATTTATTTCACATATCCGAAATAGATTCCTGTTCAGTTGTTATAACAAAACATGAATATAACACTTACCCCCAGATATTATATCGTATTAATCTCTCATACCTTTCACAACCTCAATTTCCGATAACTTAGCCTAACATATATAGATCAATGGTCACTGTTTCTTCGTTTACAGAAGTACGTTTTTTCTTCTACAGAAAATAATTGCTTCAGCATAATCGTAGAAAATATGTATTCGACTTTGAGTGTAACTGCAAGACATATACATATTGAGTCATCCAGTTTCCTGGAATTTGCAGGTTCAATCAAAACATATTGCATATATCTATATATATGCATGCAGATAATTCTTATCGTGGTATTATTCTTATGGCATGGAAAGGCGATTGAGCATACTTCTATTCCGTGCGATAGTCGTATCCAGAACCACACAGCCGACCGAATCTTCAAACTCTCTTTAGGCAAATCATAGCATTACCTAGGTCTGCGAGCGCCGCCTACAATCTTGATTTGGCTCCCTTCCGGCCTTATCAAGAGATAAGGGAAAATATCCCGAGGTAGCTGATGGAAATTCATAAAGAGATATTTGCAGACTGTTTTGATCAGAAGAACGAATACTGGAATAAGTGCGTGAGGTCCCAAGTGTTATACCTTGAAGGAGATAGAGGGGCTGTTGCCCGAGGTTGGCCTTTTCTTTGCTATCAAATGAGTGAATACTTCCCGGACAGCCCTCAATTTGTAACTCATTCGGTTGGGAGATTCAAAATTGTAAGAAATAACGTCTACGATCTCGAGAAATCTCAAGTACAGGAACGGGATATGACAAGTATATTAACGAAAACATTCAACTCTCCAGATCAGGGTTTAATTCTCACCTATCAGAAGGTTAATGAATACAACAACCGAAGAAGACCAAGGAATTTAGTGACTGGAACCGTTACATAAAATATATCGAAGACTAAAATATCTTTATTGGAGTAATATGTGTGACGATGAGCTGTAGTTTTTGTATACATACATATTTGTGTATATAGACTAAAGTTTCGTAATCAAACGGAGCTTTTCTTTTTTCCATTTTAACATAAAATATCTCTGCATGATTGGCATAGTGTGTAAAAACTGATAGTTTTCGTGTTCTGTATGCACTTACAAATATGTGTCAAATTGGATTAGCCCGCTGGCTCGGTGTTCCTGGGTAGCTAATGAGACTTTGGCCATGTCTGTAAACGATTGCAGGGTCTTTATGTTCAACTGATTGCATTTCTCATCTGCCAATTGGCATTATTAATGAGAGCCATTAAAAGCGGGCAACTGTTTATTATAACGAAATGATTGGTTTCGATTGTTTATACGACCTAAGATAGTAATGGTGATGTATGATGTAGGCGTACGACTAAATCACTGGTAATGAACGGAAGCCGCCACAAATGCCGGAAATAAAATCTTAGTCTCTCTTAATAATAAGGGGATTTCAAACATTATATATATATATATATATATATATATATATATATATATATATATATATATATATATATATATATATATATATATATATATTGTAAGTATTTGGACGGAACAGAAATTGTGCATGTATAGATTGGTTTTCAAACATTATATATATATATATATATATATATATATATATATATATATATATATATATATATATATATATATATATATATATATATATATATATATACCGTGCTTCTTGTAAGTATTTGGACAGAACAGAAATTGTGCATGTATAGATTGGTTTTGGGTGATAAAAATCGGAAATTTACTCCAAATAATTGTATTGCAATCAACGCAAAAGAATGTGTATATAGGCATATTTTGGGGTTTTGGCGGATAAGTTTGTAATGTTTTCTCAAGAGAATTTATCTGTCAAATGGACCAAGAAAGGTATTTTGTTCCATTCTGCTAGAACTTTGTTCTGAATCGGTCAAAGAAATTGGGAAGGCTAAGTATCATTGCCATTTAAAAGAATTACCGATCAATTTAATTTAATAACCCCCAAACAATGTTATATTTGGTCACTTATTCTTAGTCTTGTGATGAAATAGGACTAACAATATTTAACATTTGCAGAATTTAAAACAAAAGTAAAAGAAACACAAGAGAATAACCTAGAAACAGTAAGCAAGCAAACATTTCAATTGATTTGATATGCTTGGTAATGTTAACAACGCATTCGATACTCGAATTAAAACGAAATAAATAATATACAAACATACAAACAAAATAAAACGAATTAAATAATACAGAAAAAAGAAAATTACGATGTTACAAATTGACCTGTAATAAATCATCCAGACATTTGACTCTCCGTACTATTAATAATAAAATTGCAAAATTGAGGAAAATATTCATAGATTTTTTATTTAAAAATATCGATAATGAGAGCATCATAAAGCAAATAAAACCATATTTCACTTCTGTTAATTTGTAAGTATGTAATTCGGCGTAATGCAGAGATAATTACACTTTGATTTATGAGGGAAGAGTCTAGTAATATAATAACTCGTGTTTTCGGAAATTTTCTGTTGTTCATACCGAACTGTTATCAACTTTTAATGTATATTTCTAATTCATTTAAATGATTTCCCTAAATGCAAGATGTATTGATGATAGTGATTATTAATCACTGGGAAGAGGCTGACGAGATATCTTGTAATATCTTTCCTTTTCCCAGGTCGTCTTACTCTGGTATTGAATCAGATAATGAATATTTGGTGACGAAGACAGTGAAAGCAATGATCATGTCAGCGTTGCTGATATTTCAACCATGTGATCATATAGAGCTACACGAGTACCAAACGTTCCAAGTACGAGCATTTCTGCTTATTCTTTTTATGTTGCTGCATTTAAAATGGACGGCTACTTTATGTGGTTAATCAGAGCATCTATAAACGGATGATTTTCCTTATAACAAATTATTTCAAATTTGCTAAATTTTGGTTGGATCATGAATTTTCATCTGGACAATAGAATATAAACATATCAAGATTATATGAGCTGGATTTATCTTATTGATAAAGATTATTTTCGAAGATGGAATATTCATAAAGTGGTTAAGTATGGACTAATAACTTTGGCCCCACTTTGTTGTGGTAGTATCAGAGCTCATGTAATCAGTCAGCAAGCCATAACATTCAGTGGATCAAAATTCAACTGAAGACCCCAGTATTCAGTGTGAGTTCTATCTAAACCAAAACGACAGAGTCGGCGGATGTTCTAGAATTTAATTTACAGTACCCACACTAATTCTTTTTAAGGAATACTTTTTAATTATAACCATTCATTCAAATGTTTCAGCGTACTTCGAGTTGATTTAAAGTCTATGCATTCAAAATGATGGGAGTCACTTACATAAGCAAGAATGGCTGAAAACCACAGCCAGTGTAAATGCGTTTCTTTGAGTTTGATGAATTAGAAAGTTACCCCTTGGTCCATGACGCAAAAAAATACGAATGGTTTCGAAGAGTGAAAAATAAAACTGTTGATATTCAACACTGAATGATAAAATCTATTTCTTACCTACGACAAAAATGGACGAAAAATTACTAGCAGAAATGTGTTCCTCCATAGAAGTTCCTATCAACTAGATGTGTGTTTGTGTGTGTGTGTGTGTGTGTGTGTGTGTGCGTGTGTGTGTGAGTGAGTGTTTGTTTGTTTTTTCAGCAGTCAAGCAAGGGAAACTAGACTACGGCTGACCGAATTTGAATGATGTACGAGCTACATACAATAAAATTCAGATGTTTTAAGATATAAATATGACGTGTCCACCGTTCAAGACAAATTATTTGCAATTCTTTTTATACGAACACCCACAATCACATGTACACAATGATATTCGGTTATTTATGTATATATTTATTATCTTAATACGTCGTTATTCAGATAATCTAAAACAAAAGAGCACGCATCGTTTGTACGAAATATTTCGACGATCTCAACTGATGACAGTTTTCTCTCTAACAAGCGTATTTGATGATGAGGTGAAGGATGAGAACTAAGAAAAAAAAATGTAATGAATAACTGAGAAACATGCAAATACATGAAGAGCCCCAGCTACGCAACTGCATTTGACTATTGTTCATGCTATATTTCTTCTTCATGATAATCCCATTTAGATGCAAGGAATAAACATTAAGTTTTTTGAGGTTTTCCAACATTTTGAGACCCTTCATTTCTGGCCTAACTTGTCACTCATAAGCTGACTTAATTAATCATTCTAATTTATAGAATATAAATAAAAAAGAAACCAAGGAAAATGATCCCAAACACCATGGAAACAAATAAGAAATATGAAGCAATATCTTTGCTTCGGTTTTACAGTATTTGTGATGCAATATTTCCGAGAGGCACATTCAATCAGTTTTCTCATTCATTAGAATTGACACTGCACCAAAGTAACAGTTCCATTATTAACTCAAAACGCCAGTTATTTGGGGAAAAAAACTTATGTAATAGAATTGAAAAAAAGAGTATATATACTATGACTGGAGAAAAATCTAAAAAAACAGAAAAAACGATACACTTAGTTCTTGAACGAAAACAGCTGGATGAAACAGCTGCAGAATTATCTCCATAAGTTTTTAACACCTGGTACTTGATATAACCGTCAGTGCCGAAAGGGTTAAGTGTTAAAGAGCCACATGTGGCTTGCTAGCTACGGTTTGACAATGTCTGAACTAGACTATTGACCTTTGACCACATGTCAACTGACAGGACGTCTGCTCGGCTTCATCATCCAATATTCGGTCATGATAATGATTAGTGTTGACTTGTCTTTTCAAATTTATTAGTTTTCATCTCAACATTGCCAGACCTTGACCTTTTGACACGTACGGGTCAATACCATCCAATTACCCGCGCTTGGCCTTATGATTTAGAGCCGAATTTGTCCGGTCGCTGACCAACATAATTACGACTCTCAGTATCTCTCCTATACCAATTTTATAGAAATACCATTTTCCAGCGAACATCATAGTCGACCTTGCGTCACATTCAGTATTTTTGTTCTTGTGGAGTGGTTACGGGAGAGCGAACGCACTCGAGTCTAGGTTTGAAGAATTTTGCTATAGAACACACTTCTATAAAAAATTTCTTCTTTTTTCAAATTTCATAAGTACATAAATTCTCTTGTGCATTCGATTCTTTCCATTTCTGAAAAGAAATGTGACAATTTCGTCGGATGAAAATGCTAAAAAAATAAAATAAAACATCAAATCCCTAAACATTGAGAATACGATATCTGAGAGTTTACAAACTATGTAGGTTGTTTTTCCAAGTTTTATCATGTAAGTCTGAGTATCATCATTGAACAAAACAATATGAAACCTAACGTTTGATGATGTAACCTCCACATAAATTACTGACCCACCCATCAAAAATTTGATAAAGACCTCTCCCGCTATCCAATGGTAGCTCTATGCAGCATTTTGCATCCCAAAATGGCTTAAATCGAAAAACAAGATCACCATAAAAACATTTTTTGAGCTCTCAACCCCCCCCCCCCGAACTAATCTTACGTGATAATTTTGCAATGACTACGGCAACGATAATTGAATAATATGATTTTAATCCCAAAATTGCTCAAAGGTTTAGGGTAGGTTTTTAAAATACATTGGTTGCGTAAAAAGAGCCGTATAATGGACAAACAAGTTGGGCTAAGCGGTCAAAAAAGCATTTTCTCATTTTTCAAGTCTTCTACATCAGCCGCAAGGAAAGACAAAGCTTGAAATATAACATCAAGGCACACATAGAGGGAGACATTTCGGGGATCTGGGAAAGCTAAAATAGTTATTTTCCCATGTAAATAAATGGGTATCATTCGAAGAAAATAGGTATTTATAAAAGTCTTTTATGAAATTGAAATGACATCGAGTGAACTTTTTAAATGCAAAGTATACCTGTATTTTTATTTAAAATATTTTTCCTCTATTTGTTCTGTAATTTGATAGAGCACACGGACACAAATAGTAAAAACCTGTTCCCTCAGAACCTTCCATGAACATTTCCACCAAGATGAAATGTATATTATCAGTGAACATGGCTTTGCCGGTGCCGCGACACACTTTCTGGATTGCCCAACAAGGATCGTCACTGTGTTAATTGAATTGCACGTTATTAGGGCTATTCGGTATGAATGAGATAATTGATTCCCATAAATCATATATTATGACCGCAGCTGCAGGCCAAGGTGCTCGTTATGTCTGGCTAGGTCTGTGGTCTGATATCTGCCATGACAAACGCAATCCATCTTCTGTTTACGTTGCAGCATTTATGTGCTTGCTTACTGACCGCACCCTCATTATTCACATCTACACAATATCGCTTTGCTTGGGGATGACCTCTGAGCATTGATTTGGTTTATACGGAAAAGTTGAAAAAATGATGTTCGCTTATGTTTGGCTGCAAAGTGGTACAGGCCAAGTACGTACCCCTTCTTCATACCCTGTATCTTTTTCTTGATACCATTCCAATCTCCTGCATCTATCATAAAATCAACATCATTTTTTGGTCTTGGAACACTCAAAATTATTTCCCATATAGATTGAATTTTAACCACTTCATTGTTTTTCACGCTATTTCAGCTTACGCATTTTTTTCTCACATAAAATAAGTATTTTCAGATAACGGACAAAACCTGTATTCATTTGTGAAAAATGATATATGTTTCCAATTTTCCGAGAAACAATCACTGAATGTATTCATCTTCTGCAATAAGAATGGAGATTCATTTGTCTGAAAATGCACAAAACATCTAAATAATCTTCTTGTGACATCGTTTGCTGATCCTGTAAGCCCAATGTTGAACTACCAGCATCTTAATACCATAAGAAATACAAAGCGAAAATCACAAAGCCCCAGTGTGCAGTTTGCAATATTACTGGCTTTGCTTGCGTAACAACTTTATCCTAAAAAAACTCGCACGTGCGCGCACACATTCAAACAAAGGTCGTTTGCTTTGATATATGCATAATGTACTCGGACAATTGCCCTCGACAAAGATAACCTCAGTAAATATAAGGCATGCTTGCTGGTTTAAATATTCTTCACAACAACATTAGTAGACATTACTCTAGCCTAAATCTAAGCTGCGATTCTGAAATCTGATTTTCAAAAATGCCCTTATCATTAAAAATCAATATTGTGTCTGTTGTCCTTGCCAAAAACTAATAAATGGCACTAATGTCAATTTTACACAAGAAAACTTGTTATTCATGAAATGATTGACATTTCTATTATCATCGACGCTACATGAAGTTTCTACAGTACTGGACAACATTGTTTGTGGTAAACTTACTTTTTACGATAGAAATATAATTGTTAGCCACTCAATAGAGATCGTCAAGTAAAAAATATATTTTAGCAGCGTGCTGTGTTGTGGGTAATTGTGGAAGGGGGTTGATCGATGGATAAGTTACTGCTCTCAGCAATTGTTGAGCAGTGATAAATGAAAATTCTGAATCTTGAAAAAAAACACACATACAGACACAAACCCTGGACTATTTTAGCAGATATGTTGCAACTGACAGCCCCACTTAAAAGCTATTAAAGGGGGATTTAAAAAAAACAACAAAATAGCCGTATTTTCTTTGCATATAATTGACGGGTGATTAAATCTTCAGCCCTCTAACTTCCTTGTCATGGCAAGTACTCAGGGAACATGATCAGCCAACTTGAAAACCTGGTGACAGCTTTGGTTGACGGGTTGCAGAAATTCTTATTGGCTTTGCAAATATAACGCATGAAGATAGGAAATGAAGAGTGCCTAATCTCTTAGAAAATTCCAATGGAAACTAATCATATAACTGATTCTAATTTCAATTTTTCCTCGAGAGAATGTGCGTATTATTGTCGACAAATGAAAAAAAAATGATATTCGACTGGAAATATGGAAATCTATCTGATAACAGATGTAGACGATTTTGATACCAGCAGTAAAAATCAGAATGAGAAAATAAAATAATCAAAACGTAGGTCGATGGATACCAATAATGCTGAATTGAACTACAATTCTACTAATAACCGCTGAGACATTGGAGACTGTTCCAAAGATCCTTGCATCAAGGTTTTGATTAGTAGATATTTGCAGGAGATAAATTTGATATTAAAGGATACGACTTTGCTCAGTTAAAGATATCTAGTGATTTAAGGAAACCTGATGTCACTTGATCTTCATCTATGTTATCCTTGAATGTCAGCTTGGAACATTCGGAAATGGACAGAGGAGCCTTAGCAAGAATTTGATTTAAGCCTCCTGAAGCTGACAAACGTGCTTTGCTTGCCAATAGTATACAACTGCCAAATCTCGAACAACTATTTATGTCGGAGCAGAGGAATGCAGTCGAGACGAGTTGGATTAGGAGAAATCTCAGAGGTTTACAAACTACTACGAGCCTCAGCCAGCTGATAAGTTGTGCTCATGAAATGTCGATTTTCATTTATTTAATAGTTTATCCATGTTGTCACTGGATGATGGTAGTATCTAAATGATATTGCCATTGCCTTGACTATCAAACTATCAGAAAGAATATGTCACTTGGCATTTTCTTGTTCATGAAGAAGAAAAAGAAGGAGAAAAATACGAAGAATAAGAAGAAAAAGAAAATAATAATAATAATAATAATAATAATAATAATAATAATAGTAATAATAATAATAATAATAATAATAATAATAATAATAATAATAATAAGAAGAAGAAGAAGAAGAAGAAGAAGAAGAAGAAGAAGAATCATGGTGCTGTTGTGACGGATGAGGACGATATGAAAAAGGGTTGAGAACTAAGGAGAGCAACCCGCAAATTGAGACCCGCAAACTGAGAACCATGCAACGTGCACATGAAAGAAATATGCTAGGCCTCACTTGGAGAGACGGCAAGACAGCTCAGTACATCTGAGAGAACACAAGAGTCAGGGACATCATAAAATCCATTAAAAATCTCAAATGGTGGTGGGCTGGCCATGTTGCTAGATTGGTGGACAACCGATGGACATCTTGACTCACGACATGGGTCCCCTGAGATCACATGTGCAATCGAAGCTGGCAGAATATAAGATGGATAGACGAACTAGACAAGTTCAGGAAGTACTTACTCTGCGACGCCCATGATAGAGAAGTGTGGCAAATCTAGGGGAAGGTCTATGTCCAACGACGGAAGTTGAAAGACTGATGATGATGATGACTGATATCCAGCGATAACCACCTGGCAACCGCTGTGAACTGTGAGAGTGTGAAAAAGAGGGCGGGAGACTTGAAGCGACTTGCTGTCACTCAGTCTCCAGTGGTGATCACCAAACCACCGGTGCTGAAATGCAAATAATATTGATAAGTAAAGGTGACTAGTTTGGAATAAGAAAATGATAGTTTTCCCCTGACACACAGAAAAATTATTTTAGAAATTGCAAGATTCAATCTTTTACGGAATTTTCACTTCCTAATGGAGCAAATTGAGCCAGCCTTTCCATGTACATTCAAATTAACCTATCCTAGAAAAATAGAGACAAACAGAGGATCTTCTAATTAATAAACAATTGAAGTTTTTTAGTGTTGGGAATGAGAAGGATTCCGAAAGCCGGACGCAAATGGATCATATTTTAAAAAAAAGATTGATATAATCGAAGAATCAGTTGTTCGAATCCACTCGTAAACTATTTCTTTTTTTTAACAATAAATAGTTACATCGTTCATGGAGCGAAAACCAGGTTTCAAACTCCGGCAAGGGGAACGTGTTTTCTCTCTAGCAGAATTCGATGCTGATAGTAAGCTTGTTAGATGATTACTTTCAAGATGGCAAGATATGTTTGAATTTGGCAAATGATTTCTCAAGACACATGAGTAATCAATGGTAAACAAGTCCTCTGACCTGTTTTTGTGTTGCAGATGATTGATTGTAATGCATTATCGGACAAAATTAAAGGATCATGGTGTATTCATTTTATTGAACTATTTACCCGGTTTGTATCGACCGAAAATGAGATTTTATACAATTTACGTAACGTAAATTTCATAAAATCCCACTGCTTTGGAACACAAAAATTACACTGTATCCTCCTGTTCTCGAAAAAAAAACCCTATAAAACTGCTAAAATATATCATCATTAGAAAATAATTACATGTGCATCAATGATTGAACATTGATTTGATAATGCTGGCTTGCAAGATACTATAGTACAATCAGGCGAGATATCCCGGTACATATTTAGATTGCACTCTTAGGGATCATGTATAAAAGGACAGTCCTTATGTATAAGCTGATACATAAATCATCGATGAAGATACTTTTAGAAGGACTGACGGTGGAGTTAGATAGTCCAGATTTCGACAGTGATTAAATATCATAGAGCCAAGTGGAAAATCTCAATCAAGTTATGTTCGACGATTTCCTGAAGAGTGCCCCAAGCAAAGAAGTTTGAGAAACATTTTGCCTTCTACTGACTGAAGTTTGCAAAAGAGACCTGCAAAAACTTTTTTTAATATACATAGATATGATCGGACTGCTGTTCGATCCATTGAGCTGGAGACTGGCATCTGCACTTTGAATACGTACATAAAGCTGCATCATAAGAATTTGCTCATAACAGACACAACTATGAGTCGCTTCAAGCCATATATTTTAGACATGCTTAATCTGCCAACAAGTTCTTTTCAAATGGTAACTTGGCAGCACAGTCGAGCAACAGCAACCCAGTTCGAATAAATGACGCTGACCAAACAATTGAACTAAAAAATCGATGAAAATATGAAAACGTCTGATAGATTCAGAAGATTTTCGTTGAATGGCACTGCTGTCCGAAGATGGATTCCCAATGCTGGGAGAAGAACTGATTTCAAGACTGTACTCCACTAGCCTATAAATTCTGAGCCATCTCTGTACATGCACATCCGCTTCAAGCAAGATAATATAAGAAGGGGATGCTGTCACAAAGATTACAGAAAGTTTGAAAGAAATACTGATCAATCCTTTTGGAAAAGACAATGAGTTCATTAGCATCTAGTCTGGATTCACAGCGACTCCGGTAAACAAAATTTGCTATATACCCGAGTAAATTGAATAGAAGTCTATATGTTTCTTCTGCTTTGAACTATTAGGCACAAAGCCCACGAACCAATTTTCAAGTTCACAGCTAAAACATTATTGAAGGTCATGAAAAAAGTTATTGAAGGTTAGCTGAAATGGTTTTAGAGAAATTGCCGTCATAACCCGTAGCAGAGATATTGATATTGAACAAATGATTTTCCGATGATCAAGGACCTTTCAAGAGTAATTTTGGCTGTTGAAGAAAACAACTAAACCTGACACAACCTAAATCCAAGACCTGAATTAAGTTACATCATTAGATGGTACAGGCTATGGTTCGAATGTTGCCAACCGGACAGTTTAAACTATTTTATCTTGCAGATTGGTTCCTTGAAAAATCGAATAGATACTTTGTTTGACGTTAATCTTAAGAAATCGACCAAGGGGATCGTTGGGAATAACTGCGTTGCAAGAATCATTTTAGATTCCTATAAGATCAATGGGAGACCGTCCTGTCTTCAAACAAATAGTAGGCGGTTTTGATGCATTATTTGGTCACGAAAATCCAAAGAGCTAATTCTCACCAGCCGCCTAGGGTACAAAGAAATTTATTTGACGTAGCCAAAAGCATTGGCTGTCATGAAGTCGAATATAATGAAATATAGCGAGAAGAGGCTTACAAACGCTTAAATGAATCACATAAAGCATGCAGAACCAAATGGTTATTTAAATCTGTTCAAATCTCCACTGTGAACGTAATAGATACCAAAATATCTCTGAGCTACGAAGACATTTGCAGCTTGACCCTGGGGCTAGAATAATTAAGAAAAGTTAGTATTGGTGACATTCTAGATAATTTGAATGAGCAAACCTTCAAATTTGTGGCAGTGAAAATACGTGAGATATTGTGAGAGCATTTGGCAGTAAATGTATATCCAAAGTTTATAAATGTTTACTGAAAGACATAGAATTTGTTAATGCATTTGCGAGACTTGGTACGACATGTGGTATTGACCAAAGCTTGATAGATGATATGAATAAGTACGTTTGTTGGCTTCATGGCAATAACCGGTCAAATGTCAACAAGCTGAACAATTAGATTTATAGTTGTAAGAGAGGGCACATCCAACCGGAGCAACTACTTTCTGGTCAGAATGCTCTTCACAATCTTTGCTGTAACTATCAAGTAAGAATGTGCAAGCTTAGTCTGGAGAGTAACCCATTTTATCCTTGAGTACATGATCACTGATGAAGAAATCAGAATTAGATGGATGACTTGCCAAACATCCCTAAACGAAGTTTTGTCTTCATCGCCCCCTTCACTTGCAAGACGAAATACAGTCTTGTAGAACTTAGCTTTAAAATGAGTTGCGTGTCCCGTACAGATGTGTGTACATGTGAAGCGTGAGTTTTTTTCTGGAAAATATCTGAAATTTTTAACCCTTTGTCTACTAAAGTTACCCTCGAATAACACTTTTTGCCGAGCGATTTGTCTTTGCTGTGAGTCGAATTTTCATTTTTGCAATAAATGAGTGTCCTTACTCGGGGCTCCAAAAACTGTTTTGACTGTCACCTCTTCAGAGGATCAGAGAATCATTAACCTTCCATCAATCCCTAACTTATTTTAATCAATGATAATCTTCAAGTCATATGTAAAGCTAGAATAATGGAATGAGGATATATGCAACAATACTAAGATAGCTTTATTAAGTCCATTGCATAAACTTTTGATTTTTGATCAATCGCCTGACTCCCCTAATGAAAGGGAGATGACTGATGAAGATTCAAGAACAACTCTATTTGGTTTTAAATTAGTGGGTTTTAATTCCAACTCATCCTAATTCCAACCCACTAATAATGCACAAGAAAAGAGGTTTAAACTTTGGGATACATACTGACAATCATTACGTGTGTCTGGAAGTTACTGAGAGTCATATACATGAGGGGTAATTCAGTTTTGAGATCCACGGATACTTCCCCAATGCGCACTTCAAAGTTTTCTTTCAATTTTTTGAGGCACTTTGTGTAGATATACAAGTCACCATCATGAATCATCTAGTTTTCATTTTCCCACTGCTGTAAGTTTAAAAAGAAATCAAAATATTTTTGCAGCTTTGCCGATTTAAAAAAAGGCTTTTTTTGGTTTTGAAGATCAACAGAATTGTTTAGGCTACAATAATTGTTACATCGTTATCTTGCTAACGGATCTATGCATTCTTACATTTTGAATATAGGTCTGCCTATTAGAAAAAAATCCTTTTTCAAAACATCACAGTGTGCAGAATCCTCACCAGTGAGAAACCTGAGAGTAAAGTCGTACAATTTGACAAGCTTTTGCAAGCTAATACCTGTTAACTACTATCTTTTTGCAGTAATTGGTTTACCAGTTCATCTTTTTTCATACAATTCCCCAAAGAGTCAGAAATAGAATGAGTGTGCTTCGATTCTATTCATTATTCTGATGTGCAACGATATATTATCATACTATCTGTCTTTTTCCTTTTTCTTCCAATAATATGGTGTCTGTGTATTGTCCAGTGATTGCTCACACGCTGAGACCGTTTTATTAAAGGAAGATAGAAACCATTAAAAGTGTACCATCGGTGACCCGTGGTTAAATTACTGAATAGAATATTAGGCTTGTTTAAACATTCCCCCGAGCATTCGAAAATCGTCACGCCATTAGCGTTGCCTTTAAGATATCAACAACCAAAAGCTCGTTAGTAATTGGGTTTCAGATTCAACTAAAATATTTCACATACCCATGGGAAATTTTGGGCTACAAGGAGTCGAATCATCAATTTGGATAGAAATCTCACAATGCTTGAGTGAAAATGCCTGAGTTTCTTTCACATCTTCAGTCATCTCATCACGACATCTTGACACCGTGATTGCCCTTGAATGCAATCATTTGAAAATAAGACAGGACCCTTTTCATTACAGTACCAATAACTTCTTTAACTAACGATTTTTGTCCTCATGTATCCCCAAGTTTAAACCTCTGTTTTTTTGCTAAATTGAGATAGATATTGAATAATGCTCTTAGCCCCTCAATTATTGGCCTTCGTAGGTGTTTTCAAAAATGACATGATATCTGAGAGAAATACATTCTTTAAAAAATGAAAAATAGAACATCATAATCCTAACTAATTTCCCTGGTTCAATCCTTTAAAAGTATTTTTTAATCTTCGATGAATTCAGAGTACCCTCACAAAGTACTCTTCCATATAGGCGATCCGTAACTAAATACTATCTGTAAGCAATGGGGTAAATCCAAGTTAAAATGTTTTAGGAAATACTTTCACTTCCGTTTTAGGTTTGCGGAAGCGATTATGGTGAAAAGGGATTGGGGCTGAACACTGTGCCTGGATGGACTAAGTCAACAAGCCATGAGAAGCACGAGTCAGTGTTTTTTTTTTTAATTTCATAACATGGCATGAATTAAATATTGTATACTGTACAACAGGACGAACAGTTTACTTACACTTCATATCATGAGAGTGTAAAGTTATTTCCTCTTTTTGAAGTGGAAGTAATCCAATCTTGCCAATCGCCTTGACGTATGTATCTAAAAGAGTACAGTAAGAAAACAAATTTTAACCATTTCAATTTCATTGCCATCTGTTTGTCTTCTTTATCATTTAATGTTGGTTTTGCCCAGGGCCTCCGAGAAGAATTTTTTTTGTTGCTTTCTTCCCTTTTGCACTGCATAAACACCCTCGTTCTTTAGCCATCTGTGTTTCTCTTTCGGTAGCCTGTAATACAATATTTACCAGGGGTAAACGATAGAGATAACTAGTTTTATTTATGAACGTATCGTATTCAAAATACAGCTCTATCCAAGTAACTCTCGGGTCCCAATCCTCAGCACTCCAAGACCTTTGGGCCTGATGCCTTTCACTGGATTCACGCCCTTCCTATGTTCATAGGTTCTATGTGTATGTTATTCAAATACATTTGAAAAAAATCATCACAATATGATTACAAAATCTTTGAAAATCAGAACATCTCCAACCTTCTCCCTTGAAAAGCATATGATGCTACCTCCCTCATCCAGTTTAGCTCTTCAGACATTGTTTTTTTTACCAGCACCAATTACACTACCGGGAATCATGATGGTCATTTAGCCCCTCTTCCACAACTTCCCTGGAGTAGATCATATGATCCAATACTCGATGACGCTGGAAATACATAATAGTGTTGAATAGAATCAAACAAATAAAAAAAATACTTGGCTACACAATGTTTATTTGATCTCAAAAAACAGTAAAAATACAGAACAAGGATGGTTCAAGATAGAACAGACGAACATGTATTGACGCAGTGGTAAAAATGAACAATTTTATTCTACAAATTTATTTTACATGTTGGTACATGCTACGATGAATGGCTATTTTATGCTGCTGCATTAATAGTTTTGTCGACGTCTGGTTGTGTATTACTTTAAAAAGTTTTTTTACTATTATATTAACACATTGTGCACATTTTTCTTACCGGCATGAATATTCAATGGCTCGTACAAACGAACATAGTGAAACAAATCATTTCTGTGTACATTTATACACAATCACACATACGTACACACACATATATATCTATATATCTATATCTATATCTATATCTATATCTATATCAATATCTATCTATCTATATATATATATATATATATATATATATATATATATATATATATATATATATATATATATATATATATATATATATATATATATATATATATACATATATATTATACAAGAGTGTATTGTTATTTCCCTCTAGATACAAATAAAACAGTACACATATTCAATGTCTCCGTTCATAATTCATTCAACAAGTGTATTTCTAAATCCCACTTGCTCTGTTTTCAATAGGTTCCTCGGCACTTTGCAGATTATCCTATCCAGCTGGAGTTGTCTTTGGGTCATTTCACATGACTTCCAATCAGCTTTGACAAATCGTTGTTCGAGCCGATAACTGCACTGCATCCACCTGGGAACGGAGAAATATTCGGTGGGAATGACTTGTGCGAATTAGAGAATTCTACTCAAGGCCTACATTTGAATATTAAATTCACCTATCGACACTCATCACCCAATATTTTGCAGATGTATAAAATACGGTCTTTCGAGTTCATTTCATCCCGGAACATAGTTACTTCCCGAGTTCAGCCCAATATCAATGCAAATGAAGACAATCATCTTAAGTGATGTAATTCTGCAAGCTCTGAAAATAAACATTTTGTATACTGACGTTCGAATGAGTGCAATAATAATAATAATAATAATAATAATAATAATAATAATAATAATAATAATAATAATAATATCAAGGAACTACTTATTATTATCATCATTATTATCATTATCATTATTATTGCTATTTGCTGTCGTTGCTGTTGTTGGTTTTGATTTAATTTCATGTAAGTCACCAGCCGAGTCTGCATGCTTTAGGAAAAGGGTCCTAGGTCATGGCTATTACATAAACAGGCGATATAACATTTTTCTGAATATATTTCTTTCTATAATTGTGATGTAGGCAAGGTGTGGTGCATGCATTCGCATTGACAAAAATGTCCTAGTAATGTGCACCGTGAATTCAAGAGCTCTCCGATATTCCATACATGCTGGGCTTTCCAGATTGTCAAAGAATCCACTGGTCTCTTTTTCTGATAATCAAAGGGCTCCAACAACAATAGGTGTTATTCTGGTCCAGAACACCACATTCTACTGATTTCTATTTCAAGGTCTTTGTAATTTGAGAGTTTCTCGAATTCCTTGACAGCAATGTTTTTATCCACCGGGAAAGTCATATCTACTTGAAGACACATCCTTTCTTAAAATTCTTTTACTAAGATATTTGGCCAGTTCGCATTTATAGTTCTCTAACTATGTATAGTGAAGTTTCATAAAATGGTTAAATCTTCTCCTTCTGAATTCTGTTAAGGCCGATGACTGTGATAACTTTTGCCATGTGGGCCGATATAATCTCTTTTTAATAATGATGATGATGATGATGATGATGATAATAATGATAATAATAATGATGATAATAATAAGTATTATTATTATTAAAAGTATTATACTTGTTATCATTGTTACTATCATTGTTGCTATTATTATTATCATCATTATTAAAAAAAGTAAAAAGTTTAGAATGATAGATAGAGAGAGAAAACAAGGGGAAATTCAATCCTTATGCTGCCAATCAACGGAAGGATGGAAAAATGAGTGAAAGAGAGAGAGAGAGAGAGAGTGAGAGAGAGAGAGAGACAGACAGAGAGACAGAGACAGAGACAGACAGACACACGGACAGAGACACAGACAGAGAGAGAATGGGAACCCATAGACTCCAGGTGGAATTATCTGATGTCACTAAACAGATTTTTAAGTTGAGCTATAACATTTTTTTCCCATAAATTTTCTACCTTACGTATTAGGGCAAATCTGGCATAGTGGCTAAAATAGTTGTATCTAGGGTGGGGTTTGAGCCTAAACATGACAGACTGTTAATTTTGTTATTATTATCAAATATAACTTGTCACAACTCCAATGTGATATTGACAGCTTATCATCGGTTGATACACCAAAAAATAACCAATCACGAAGGAAAGAGATATTTGAGTTAGAATTGCAATCAGGGAAGTGTTCCTAGCGTGATGGTTGTAAATAAACAAAATTGTTTCTTCAGACGTCGGCTTTTTTTTGCGTGTATATCTATTAACTCTCAATCCATCGAAAGTAAAATCGACAAAGTGAGTCAGAGAATGGATTCTGATACAGCAAAGATGAGGAAGGCAGAAGAAATATGGAAAGTGAGGAGACAGAGAATGAGGAATGGTGATGTCACAGGCATATTTGAAACAAAAGGCAGAGAATAGAGAAAGAAACACACAGAGACAGAGAGAAAGCTACAAATTGTAGTCAAGATATAACACAAGAAAGAAGGACAGAAGTGAAGGAGAGACTGAGAGAAAATTAGTAAAAAAGCAGCAGAGCTAGAAGAAAGACTGCCGGAAAAAGATGTTCATTCTATTGTTACAAATGTTACCATTTCTTCTTGATAAATGTCCAATCCATCTCAATTTTTGCTGCTATAATTTGTAAGATATCCATTATCGGTCCTTTCTCTGATACACGTTGCTCTTTCTATATTCCTATGAGTTAAGCTTTGCATTGCTGTTTCGATGATTCTATGTGATACCAAACTGGTCTTCAGTTCACATTGGTAATTTCCGTGTTTCAAATCCGAAGATCATAGATGGTATTATGTATTCATTGCATATTTTACAAAAATTGACAAGGTTCACCTAAATATGCACCTATACACACCGAATTATGGCCAGCCAATCGGTGTTTCTCTATTCTGCCCAAGTTGAGTTAATTAATCATCTTCTTGTAAAGCCTTGTCCTCTATCTTTATAGTCTTTTGGGGGAAATCACTTTATATATTTGTTCGATCCATTTCTGAGCCACTCTTTTTTACTAACCCTATCTAGATCAGCGAACAAGTTTTGCATTTTTCCGAAGCCTCTGATCCAATGGAAACATAATCAACAAATATGTATGGTTCGTATGTTCTTTGTACATGTTTATTTTCATCCCCATCCAGTTCGTTTCCTGGAAAATACTTGAAAATTTCGCCGTAATGATGTTAGTTTATTCAATCACTGCCTAGGGAAAGCAGCCAGAGTTTTGTTGCAAAAGAAAGCAACAAAAATTTGGACGTAAATAATATCTGAAAACTACTGACAATATATTATGTAATCAGATATATAAATGGATAGAATTACCAATACTGAATTAATATGGTGCAGAAGAGAGTAGCGTAAGGAATGAGTTTTTGAGTTCGATTCGGACTAGCTTAGTAGATCAGTTGGGCGTCAACCAAGCTAGACTCTAGAATAGTCTTGAATATCAAGATAGCGGTGAAAATAAACAGTAGCAACAAATATTTAACAAGTAATCAAATAAATCAAATAAATGAATGAACAGTTTAAATTGCAAATAATAAACCATCAGTTCCTCTTGACCATGACGAAGAAGAGATCATGAGTACGGAAGAGTTCAAATCGTTTATATGGACTGCACCCCCACCAAAAATACTTTATTGTATAAATACTGATCTTGATTGTCCCCTGGAAATTATTCTTTATTGCAGTCTGCACTGTTAATTTCATTCAAACATTGCAGAATGGCTGCTTTTACTGACTATGAAAAGCAACGAATATTGAGATGAGGTCAAATAGTTGTAAAGATTCATTAATGATAATTAAAAATACTTCATCTAATGAATCAAATTATTAAATTAATTTGATTAGAGATTCTGAACTGTCAGTCAATATGAGACATGGCACAAGAGAAATCAGTATAAGTGATTAGTATATTCTTTAATTAGGACGTTGGCCACTGATTCCTGTAACCCAGTAACAAGGATGGTCGAGCGTTAACCGAAACACGCTCCAGCTTTGTGATGTGAGTTAGATTCTCACCTGGAACTTATTCTTTATGCTAAACGACATCGATAATTTATTCACTCACTACCAAAGCTAAATGCCATTTATGATCGTAAGTAAGAAACAGGGGAAAGAATAGATATGAATAGGGATTGAGTTAAAATGTTTGATTTGGACTTGTACGGTTGTTAGCCAAGCCATCCTTCGACACCGAAGGTTGTGAGTTTGATCCTCACTAGGAACTTATAATTCATTCCTTTCTGCAACGTTATCGTATTCAGTTGCAACTGGAAGGAAAACAGCCTGAGTTTTGTTGCAATAAAGAAGGTGATAAAGATTGAGAGGGAAGTAAATAGTAAAAGAAAATATATATGATGATGTATAATAATTTAACTAATAGAAAAAAATCAATGAATAAAATATGTATTTTAATCTATTTTTCTCGCAAGCTATGTCTGTTCATGGACATTAACTTACTTTATAATTTCGGTATTAAAGCTACTTAAGTTGGACCCAAGAGCATACAAATCTTATCTTGTGCGGCAAAACACATCTTTTGGGGCTTAATGTAAGGTGTCTACGAATGGCAGTGTGATTTGAATGTATAAGCTTTTAACCCAACTCTAATTCAAATACTTAGTCCAAATATAGGAACCGTTCAGATTGAGAAAAGATGATCTCGAGATAGGGATAGGGTTTTAGAAAAGTATATGTTTACGTTTTGAATTATTGACAGCCCTACCAGAGAGGTTAGAATTAGGCCCCTTAATATATGCATGAGTCATTATTAGTTTTTCTCGAGACCTAAAAATAAGCATAGAATTGGAATTAGTGTTGATCATAGATACAATTCAGGATTTAGCTAATTTTTCTGAATACAAATTAGTATATAAATCTAGGTGAGTATTTGATTTAGAAAATCTGAGGAATTCTGAAATGAAAATGCATAACTTAGTTTTCTTTTACTGTATATTGAATAAAAATAAGTTTTTGTCAGCTGAAAATTAGAGATTGTTCATTAAAAGGGTACTGAATTGGGAGAAAAGGTTGTTCGGTACTTTATTAAAGAGGTGGAGAGAGAGAGGGGGGAGAAAGGGGAGTGTGGTAGTATAATGAGAGGGAAATAAGAGAGGGGGACAGGTACTTTATGGGAGTTTATGGGAGAATAGATGGAGAAAGGGGAGAGAAGACACAGTCAGTTTGATTAGAAGGTGATAAGAAGGAAGGAAGGAGAGACAAGTAGTTAATAATAAAAGTAAATAAGCAAACAAGAGAGCACAGTGAAAAAAAAACAAGGAAAGAAAAATGGGAACAGAAAAAAACTGTGTGGGGAATTCAAAAGACATCATGTCAGCTAAAAATAAATGCATCAGGACAAATAATGTCAAAGAAAAAAAATGGAAGAACCCAAACAAGCGTCAAATGTCTCCAATGTGTAGAGAGGGATGAAAGCATTAACCTTATGACCAATGAACTTAGTCAACTAACTCAGAAAAATTACATTAACAGTGATACAATAGGAAATGAGCAAACAACTCTTGATCATGCAGACAACTGGTGTCAGCACAAACTGGAAAAGCCATCGAAAATAGAAGCCATACATTACTTTTGGACTTTGATATCCAGACTGAACACAATATCCAGAAGGAGCTGGAGAAGGGAGCTTGAAGGTCAGGGCTGTGCCAGGAATAGTACATGCACTTTGAAACATACCAAAGACACCAAAAACGAAACCTGATGGATTGAGGATTAAGAGAAAGAATGAGACCATATAGACTGTAGTATTACTTGACACTTTACAAATACTGAGGATAGTACTGGGGATGTGGGATCTACGTTCCCAGTTGTCAGTAATAGCACAGCAGCCAAGAAAAAAGCATGATGGAGACGGTACAAAGCACAACTCTGTTGTGAATTGTAAGTCTGCAAAGAGGAAGCTCAGTGTTGAGGAGAGTTGCTGTCACTCAGCCACCAGCAGTGACCAAAAAATAATAGGTTTGGAAATGCAAATAATAAATAGGTTGGCAGGGGGAAATTCACCATTGGGGAAGAACACAGATTGCGAGACAGACGGTAGAAACAGCATTTTATTTTTTGGCAAAGAGGTAAATTTCTTTCTTTGAATGATTTCTGGTGATTGACTTTGAAAACTAACTCAGACTAAATTCTTATATGTATATTGTCTCAATAATAATAATAATAATAATAATAATGATAATTTTAATTATGATTATAAGTGGTAGTTGTAACATTTGGACCGTAGGCCCCTCCCCTGAATGAACCCTGTGATGATTTTCGAAGGTTTAAAAGATATTTTACTTTAGGCTTTAAGAGTGATTACTCTTGATATTTTGATGATTTTCGAAGGTTTAAAAGATATTTCTACTTCTGAGATGGTTTTCTTTGCGATTCCGAGAAGTTTTCACCTCGATGAATTGCCCACTGCCAAATTCTGCCTAATGAAAAAGAAAAAAAAAAGTTGAGAGAGTGGTCTGTTGTTTCTGGGAGCTGCACGTGGGTAAGTAGAATTAAATTTATAATTTATAATCTATAGTTTAAAATTAATAATTCTCCACCCCCCCCACCGAGATAAGAGGTGTCCGATGGGAAAGCAATGCCTAGCTACCCCTGAGTATGAATGAATGGAGTCTGTCCATCCCTGACCGGTAGGACCCCTAACTAAATGCTAAGTAGAAATAGGTTGGCAGGGGGAAATCCACCATTTGGGAAGAACACAGATTGCGAGACTTATACTAAGTCAAGACTTAGAAGATTTAAGGGAGACGTATGACCTTCAATGTTGTTAATTTCACCCAGACGAAGCCTAAGTTGTTAATTTTTAGGTCTGAATTTAGGAGGGGATGGTCATACCACCAAATAGATATATATGTGCAGCAGAATGGCCTATCCATGTAAGGTCATACCATGGGTTGTAAGAGCTGGTGGGACTCTGAGAGTGTCACTGAGCTCATTGCCCTCAACGAACCCACCAAGGTCTGGTGCTACCTTAAAAGAACCAAAAAGAGCTGGTGGGGCTCTTCGGTTATTTCTGAATCACATCGGTCTTAACCAACCCACCAAGGTCTGGCGCTACCTCAAAGAACCAAAAACCCCTATCATGACAGTACAACCAAACCATTTTACCGCAAAAAACGGGGCACAAATCCAAGATTTGTGTGTCGTAACCGGCAGGTGTTCCCTTGTTAGCCACCAGGAGGGACCTGGTCGTCATCCTGTGACTGCTGGCCAAAACTCCGGCTCGTGTACCCTTAATGGCCTTCAGGAGGGACACAGTCGTCACATAGCTACTGTTGGCCAAGACTCATATACCACTAATGACACCTAGGGAAGGCGTGGTCCTCACGGAGTGACTGCTATAAAGAACAAGAGAAGGGGTGGACAAGGGAGGAGAATAGACTAGTTATGTATTGTTACTTTAAAAGCAAGCCTTCAGTGCGATCTTATAGGGAGCGTATGCTCCAAATATGGAGGAAAAAATCTGCTGTGGAAGTATCGAGCCAACGACTTGCTGACCAAGTAAAACAAATCCAAAAGAAGAAATGGCTGTCTGAGACTGAACTACTAGAGATTTGCAATAATGTAGAGAGAGATTCAGGTGACACATCTGAAGAATGCCCCCCCCCCCTGCACAACTAGCACCAATAACAAAACTAGAAGAATTCCCCATGAGACCCCCACAGTAAACTATGCACCAGAGGGTGACGACGAGGCACCAACGGAAGAAGAGAAAACCAAAATACAAGCTTTGAAAGAGATCATGCGAGGAGAGAAAACAACACTCCCCTTCTTAAGAGACAAAGACAGAAAGAAAGTTGGAGAAGTGACCGAACAGGTCAACTGCCTCTTACAGCACATAGAAACGAACACCCTCCTAGAACTCAACAACCTAATTTACGCTGGGGCGAAAATGGTAGCACAAAGCTTCAAAACACAAGATAGGAACATGAGCAATAATAGGGAAGAGAAACCCAACTGGGAGAGAAGGTTACAAAGGCAGATCTCCCAACTACATAGAGATGAAGTACTGCTTAGAAATACACCACACACTGACAGACCACGAGTAAGACTTTATAACAAATACAGGGTAACGCAAAAAGGCATCGCAACTGTAGTCGAAGAGTTACACCAGAAAAGACTAGCCAAAGAGGCAAGACTAAAAAGATACAGACTAAGAACGGCCCAAAACACACAAAACTGCACATTCCAAAACAATGAGAAAAAGTTTTACCAAGATTTAAATGGGGAAAGAAGGTAGGACATGAAACCAGATGCCACAGAGGCCAAGAACTATTGGAATAGCATATCGGGGCACCCAAAAAGACAAAACGTGACACCGTAATGGTTAGGGAACATGAGAAAAGAACTAGAAGATATAGACAAGGGAGAACCAATAGTACTGAATGAAACCACATTGAAACATACTCTTAGGAAAGTAGCCAACTGGAAAGCACCGGGTCCCGACGGGATCCATGGGTATTGGTTCAAAAAATTCACCACGTTACACGGTAGACTCACTCACCTACTCCAAAATTGTCTAAATGAAGGCAAAGCACCAGAATGGATGACTAAAGGCAGAACTAACCTCATCCAAAAAGACCCGGGAAAAGGGAACGTTGCAAGCAACTATAGACCAATCCCGTGCCTAACACTTATGTGGAAAATCCTGACCGGGCAAATAGCAGAGAGAATATACATGTCAATGGATAGAAGGGGACTATTACCAGAAGAACAGAAAGGGTGTAGGATAGGAACCAAAGGGGCAAACGATTTACTCTACATAGACCAGATGATCTTAAAAGAAGTAAGGAAAAGGAGAAAGAATATCGCAATGGGATGGATAGATTACAAAAAAGCATACGATATGATTCCGCATAGCTGGATACTCGAATGCCTTAGAATGTTCAAAATTAGCGAACCGGTGGTTAAATTCATTGGTAATTCAATGGAGGACTGGAAAGTAGATTTGACAGCCGCAGGGGACAAACTAGCCGAGGTAGGGATAAAAAGGGGAATCTTCCAAGGAGACTCGTTGTCCCCACTATTATTTGTTCTAACAATGATACCGCTTAACAGAATCCTGAAAAACAGCAAAGGATACCACTTCTCTAAAACAAAAGGAAAGGTCAACCACTTAATGTACATGGACGATATTAAATTGTTTGCAAAAAACAGGGGAAAGCTTGAGACTCTGTTCAACGAAGTAAGGAAATATAGTGAGGACATAGGAATGGAGTTTGGGATAGAAAAATGCGCAATCATGGTGATGCACAAAGGAAGGCTTTCAATGACTGAGGGAATTGAACTTCCGGACAACAACAAGATTAGGGCATTGACTGCACAAGACCGATACAAGTACCTAGGTGTCCTTGAATGTGACCCGATAAAACGAAAAGAGATGAAGGAGAAAATTAAGAGAGAATACCTCAGAGGGATAAGGAAAATATTAGAAACCAAATTAAATAACAGAAATCTAATAAAAGGAATGAACACCTGGGCTGTGTCAGTAGTTAGGTATACAGGACCATTCCTAGGATGGACAAAGGAAGAGCTCCAATCAATGGATAGGCGAACAAGGAAACTTATGACGATGCATAAAGCATTACACCCTAGGGATGATACAGATAGACTATACGTTAAGAGAAAAGAAGGTGGTAGGGGGCTCATCAGCATAGAAGATTGTGTCCAGAGAGCTAAAGTAGTCCTAGATAGATATGTGCAAACAAATAGTGAAGAAATCATAAAGAGCGCGAGGGATAGTGCAACAAACAATAAAGTAGAAAACAATGGAACAGTACAGCAAACTAGAAAAGAAAAGTGGGAAGGGAAAAAATTGTACGGCGAGTTCAAAAGACAGATAAAAGATATAGCAGACGAGAAATCATGAACGTGGTTACGAAAGGGAAACCTTAAGAGAGAAACAGAATTGCTCATCATGGTAGCCCAAAACAAAACCATAAGGACAAACTACGTAAAAGCAAAAATCGACAGAACACAGACAAACAGCAAATGCCGCATGTGCGGTGAAAGAGATGAGACAGTAAACCACATAACTAGTGAATATAGTCAACTCGCCAAGAAGAAGTATAAGCATAGACACGATAGAGCAGCAACGATGATACACTGGGAACTAAGTAAACAAATGGGATTCAACCATGGGGAAAAGTGGTGTCAGCACAAGCCAGAGGCAGTTTTGGAGAATGACAACCACAAACTACTGTGGGACTTTGACATCCAAACTGACCACCTCATTCAGGCAAGAAGACCGGACTTAGTAATAGTAGACAAAAAAAGGAAGGCCTGCCAAATAGTAGACGTTGCTGTACCTGCAGACCATAGAGTAAAAAAGAAGGAGGGTGGAAAAAGGGAAAAATACCAGGACCTAGCAAGGGAGTTAAGAAAAATGTGGAACATGAGAACCAGGGTAGTACCGGTCATAGTGGGCGCACTAGGAACTGTCCCCAAAACGCTGAGGGAGAGACTGGAGGAGATCGGGATTAGGGGAAGGATAGATACCGTACAGACCACAGCACTACTGGGAACTGCACGGATACTGAAGAACGTGCTAGAGATATAAGTACTGCAACGAATTGTAGCTCTGTCATGATATGCGAAAGAGAGAGGAGACGTTAGCTGAAGACCTGAGGAGACTTATTGTCACTCAGCCTTCAGCGATAACCACTGGGCAACCGGTGTGAAACTGTAAATCGCAGAATTACTGCGACCTATGAGTACTGGGAGAGGAGGGCTGGAGACTTGAGGAGACTTGCTGTCACTCAAACTCCAGCGGTTACCACCAGGCAACTGGTGTGAGATTCCAAATAATAATAATAATAATAATGATAATAATAATAGTAATAATAATAATAATAATGATGATGATGATGATGATGATGATCAACAACACAGACACGATAGAGTAGCAACAGTAATACACTAGGAACTAAATAAACGATTTGGATTTAACCATACAGAAAAGTGGCACCAGTGCACACTGGATAAAGTCCTGGAGAATTGAAACCGCAAATCTTTTGGGGAATTTGACATCCAAACGAACCACTACGTCCAGGCGAGAAGACCGGACCTGGTAATTGAAGACAAGAAAATGTAAACCTGCCAAATAACAGACGCAGCAGTGCCTGCAGACCATTAAGTAAAGAGAAAAGAAAGTGAAAAATTTGAAAAATACCAAGTTCTAGCAAGAGAATTGAAGAAGATATGGAACGTGAAAAGTCTGGGTAGTACCGATTACTCTTAAATGCAAAGACAGAACGAAACTAAAAGAAGCTACCGAATACTTCAACTGCCTCCTGCAGTATATTGAAACCAACAGCGTAACAGATCTCAATAACCTAAACTACGTTTGAGCTAGATGGTTACAGAGTTCTTCGAATTGCCAAAAAGAACTACAAATGATAATAGGAGGTAAAAGCCTAAACAGGAAAGAAGATTACAAAGATAAATGTCACAACTCTAGAGAGATGGAGAACTACTGAGAAATGCACCATACATGAAGAGACCAAGTGTAAAACTAGGGGGTAAATACAAGATAAGACAAAGAATTATACCAGAGGCAATCGAAGAGATACATGAAAGAAGATTAGCCAAAAAAGGCAGGATTCAAGAGATACATAAAAAAAGACTGCCAATACACACAGAACTACTAGAACAACATATGGGGAGATCCAAAAAGACAAAACGAAGCCCTGGTATAGTTTCAGAGCGATGAACGACAGAAAATTGAGAACTGATAGTATTGAATGAAACCACATCGAAACACATTCTCAAAAATAGCCAAATAGAGAGCGCCAGGAACTGATGGGATCAAAGAATAAGATTTCTTAAATTCACCTCTTTACATGACAGGGTAACCCACCAACTCTTGGTGTTAAAATGGAGACAAAGTCCCAGAATGGATGACCAAAGGCAAAACATACCAAATCCAAAAAAACACTGAAAAAGGGGACCAATCAAGCAGTTAAAGACCGATCATGTGCTTACCGCTCAAGGCAAGTAGCAGGGAGAATATATATGTATATATATATATATATATATATATATATATATATATATTATATATATATATATATATATATATATATATATATATATATATATATATATATTGATAGAAAGAAGAGGACTATTACCAAAAGAACGGAAAGGATGCAGGAGAGGAACCAAGGGGGCGAATGACTTACTCTACATCGAAGTAAGAAGGGAAATAATATTCTTGTGGGATGGATAGACTAAAAAAAAGCTGATTCTGCACAGCTGGATACTCGAATGCCTCAGAATGATCAAGATCAGTTAACCAGTGATGAGACTCATTGCCGACTCCATGAAAAACTGAAAAGTAAACTTGACATGGAGAGGAAAAATTTGCAGAAGTAAGTATAAGGAAAGGAACGATTCAGGGAGGAATCTTTGTCCCCATTATAATTTGTTTTAACTATGATACCACTCAGCAGAACCCTGAAAAACTGCAAAGGATACCAATTCTCTAAAGCAAAGGCGAAATTTGACCATGTAATGTACAAGGACCACATGCAACTATTTGCGACGAACTGTAGAGAGCAGGAAACACTATTCAAATAAGTGAAGGGATACTTTGATGACACTGGGATGAAGTTTAGATAGAAAAATTTGCAAGAATTATTATGTAAAGAAAGGTTTGCACACCTTGAAACCAAGAAAATAAGGGCAATGATCACCCAAGACTGATACAAATACCTGAGAGTTCTCGAATATGACATAATAAAATGGGAAGAAATGGAGGAAAAAAACAAAAGAAATATCTTTGTAGGGACAAAAAATATTTGAGACCAAAGTCGACAGCTGGATCCTTATAAAATGAATTAACACATGTGTAGTATCAGTTGGAAGATACACAGCGCTATTTCTGAGATAGACGAGAGGAGAACTCCAGTCAGTTCACCGGCAAAGAAGAAAGCTTATGACACTGTGAAAAGCCTTACACCCTAGAGATGACATGGATAGGCCCTATGTGAAAAGAAAAGAAGATGACGGACGACTCATCAGTATAGAGGATTGTGTCCTGAGAGGTGAAGCAGATCTAGAGAAGTATGTGTAGGCAAATAGTAACATAAAGATATTATAAAGAGCGCCCTGAGCAGCGCAACGAACAAAAAAAAAAGAAGAAAACAATGGAGCAACACTAAGAAAAAAAAAACAATGAAAGAAAAATATGTGGAGAAAAAACTATATGGATAATTCAAAAGACAGATACAGGATATTGCAGATGAGAGATAATGAACACATCTACAAAAAAGAAACCTGAAGGGATAACAGAATCGCTCAACATAGCAACCAAAAACAAATGCATTCAAAAACAAACTATATCAAAACAAAAATCGACAGAACACTGTCAAACAGTGAATGCTGTCTCTCTTGGGAAAGGAACGAGAACTGTAAACCACATGACTGGTGAATGTAGTCTATGAGCCCAGGAGGAAAATAAACAGACAGGATAGAGCAGCAACAGTGATACACTGAGAACGATTTAACCACGTCGAAAAGTAGTACAATCACAATGTGGAGACATCACAGGAAAATGGAATCAACAAATGGCATTGAGACTTTGACATCCAAACTGACCACCCCATCAAAGCAAGAAGACTAAAGCTAGTAATAGTGGGCAATGAGTGAAGAAATAATAGGCCTAGAGACCACAGGGTATATAGGGAAGAAAGTGAAAACTGGAAAGATATCGAGACCAAGCAAGAGAACAAGGTGTGGAATATGAAAGTCAGGGAAGTACCAGATATGATATGTGCACTCAGAAGTGAACCAAAGAAACTGAAAGCAAGAATGGAGAAAGTAGAGGTAAAATGAAGGATTGCGACTGTTCAAACCTAAGCACCGCTATGGAATACGCAGATACTGAGTAAAGTGCTTTAAATTAGAGTTTTACAACCCAGTTGTTAGCTGTCATCCAAGATTGGAGGGAAAAAGGAAAAAAAAAAACAAAAAACAAAACACACCCAAATGGTGGTTTAGGTACAAACCACAGCACTACTGTGATAGGTGAGGGAGAAAGAAGGGCTGAAGACCAGAAGAGACTTACTCTCACTAAGCCATCAGCAATAACCACCATGCAACTCGTGTGAAACTGTGAACCACAGTGCTGCTGTGGACTATGATAGACTGAAGAGGAAGGCTGGAGACTTCAATAGACTTGCTAGCATTCAATCTCCAGCGGTAACCGCCAGGCAACTGGTATGCAAATGCAAATGCAAATGCAAATACAAATAATAATATCATTATTATTATTATTATTAATAATAATAATAATAATAATAATAATAATAATAATAATAATGATAATAATAATTACAATAATGATGATGATGATGATGATGATGATGATGATGATGATGATGATGATAAATAGCTGGAAATTTCCAAAATTTCCTCTATCCTCTTCAGTTAAACATTCCAATGTGGAACAGATTTGAAGACGTTGATGTTGAGTTCTACAAAGAGAAATTAAATAAAATCGAATGTCACACAACAAACATTGATGTGAGACGTTTTAATTTCATTTCGCTTCCCGTTCTTCGAATCGGTGGCATTTGTTGTTTGTTTGGGTTCTGTCGATTTCCGCTACGACATTGTTTTTTCCTGATGCATTTGTTTTCGGCTGCCATAATGAGTGATTCTGTTTCTCTCTTCACGTTACTTGTAGGCAGCCATCTCCATGCTATCTTGACTGTGATTCTTTCTCTCCACTTCTTGTATTTCCCACATATTTTTTTTCTCTTCGCATTATTTCATTTATTGACGGTTAGGCTATTCCCTCTCCTTCTTCTTCTCCTTCTTTTTGTACTTCTTCTGATTATTATTATCAAAATTTATTATTATTATTATCATCATTATTAAAATTTATTATTATTACTATTATTATTATCATTATTATTATTATTATTATTACTTGATGATTGTCAGCAAGAAATTAAGCAACATCTTCTAAGACTTCCTCTCAATTAAATGGCTATTAGAGTTAATAGCGTTCAATTATTCTCTACACATGATATAGCTAAAATGATGACGGTGCCGAAAATGCAAACAGAAGAATCAGAACATTACTTATTGGTTCCATTCCATTCCAAGATGAATTCTAACATAGGGATCACGTATACTCGCGTAACATTTGCCTTCTGTGAGTTTGAAGAATCAGGAAGTTCAGTGATTCAACTGTTAAGGGAATATAGAATGGAATCCGTAAAACTACACCGTTTACCTATTTGGATAAGCATGAATCCATTTCTCCCTTAGTATGAGTAAATAGTAGGCCAGTTGGGGCCCATAGGCGCAGGGATAGAACCCTGACCCTGTGATGAAACCACAATTACCATGAACAATGTTTGGGTCTCCATGGATAGTTATATAGCTAAAGGTAAAGCTAAAATTTTCTCTGTGCAACATGGAACCAACTACCTATCTATACATATAAATATTGGCTACAGACTGAACACCAACCAAGATAATCAAGATGCAGGAATCTGAAATATTTCGTGAATTGAACGAGGAATTGATTACAAATGATCAATATATTCTGCAAGGGTTTTGGTGATGTTCTTGATGTCTATATAAATAAACTTAGAAAATCGCCATAACATTTCATGATTGAGGATCGACGGATTCGATACGCACTATCCTCAAGCTGCCATTGTTGCAGAATATAAATTGGGCTTACTGTCACATGTCACTGCAGAAACTGCCTGCGGACCGACATGATAGTTATCAAGTACGCACATATATGAACGTAGGACTGTATCATACACCTGTACATAAAGAAGTGAACTAACTGGGAAACTTGATACAAGTTTGAGATATGATTTAGCGCTCAGCGTTACCTGGTTCAGAGGGGTCTGGACGACCAGCAGAACAACAAAACAGTCTGGACATCATGAAGGCAATTAAAGTGATTCATCTATTTGGAGTCTTAATCTTTTAAGAAGGTAAGTGGAAAAAGAAACTGTCAATTTTTCACCGAATCAATGATTAGGGTTCGAGTTAATGAGCTTCCAAATTCTAGTATCGATCCTAGTTAAGTTTTATCGTGAGGCAAATATGGACAGCTAAGGGAGAGGAGTATACTCAGCTCGGTTGAATATGGTCATACCGAGAACAAAATTCTCTAGATTTGCATCTGAAAAAGCTAAGGGCACAAGATTCATATTTTATAAACTAGCTAGCATCTTCTATCTCCCCAGATACTTGAGCCAAGATGAAGTGAATAAACGGCTTATTCATGGAATAATGACTTGAGTAACATTTTGCAAGTGCAAGTAAGATGAAAACTTTCTCTTCAACATCATCTGCAAGGAAGATTAGTGGCAACAATTATATATGAAAAAGTTATGCTCGTTCCTTTTCCTGTCTTTTATTATCTCCAGATTGAGACTTTCTTTTTATTCCCAACTCAAAACCTCTAATCCTTCCATCACTTGGAAATCCTTGTGTTATGTCATCTCGGTCTTGATGACCTATTCGAAACACAACATACCTTTCTCGAAGGCTGCATTTGCAAAAAAACAAAAACAAATAAACATCAGTATCTCACCCGTCGTATTTTTGGTTCGACTCCTATAGTGTCACATGGCTTTTTTGATACGGTTCACGATTTTGCTTTCAATTCATAAACCCCTTCCGGGCGAACAGCCACTGGACTTTAATACTTTAACGCGGGGGGTATTTTTCCTACAGGTTTAAATTGTTAGCTTTTTTCCTAAGTAATGATGGATATTTTGGAATTTTTTTGCTGTAATCTCTCTTTTACGATGACTTTTATTATAAACGTGATTATTACACTGTTAATACCGTTCTTTTATGGGCATATCAGAATTACTGCTATCTTTGTCGCCAAGTTTTTCATATTTCATTTTGATCATCCCCACTTACCGCCATGAAGTAAATGATGTTTGATTGTGCCTATGTATTTTCTCTCGAGTTTTGTTATCAACTAAATAGCTATTAATAATATCATGCAGCCATTTTCTGCGCTGTTAATAGAACTTAACCTTTTGAACCGACTTTTAAAGTTCTTATAAATGTCCAATTTAGACAATGCGTTATCTATCGACAAGTCCTTTTAGGAAGACATAATATATTTTCTCTCTTTAATAATTCTTAAACACAATTGTTTATATGAACAGCACGTCAGTTGCATTTTTCATTATATTTTCAGAACAAAAGAGCGAGTCTATTATGCGTTTTTACTTGATAAAAATTGTTTCAAGTTATTGATACGATTATTTGTATTGTTAAGATGCATCCTTTTGTGTAGGATACAGTATCAGATATTTGTTTGATGTTTGAATCATTTAAATATTGTTTATTTTGTATTTGCGCATTGGTTGCTAAAAAAAAAGAATCGACTTTCATATTCATGGAGTTTTGACTCGTGAAAAAAGAATAATGAAACAAAAAAGAGATGAAAATCACGAAAAGTAAGACAATAGCACTGGTTTAATGTCGTTGCGTATAAAATATGAATTAATCGATCTCGTCAGACAATATAGACGGGAAAATAAGTTGAGTCAATCGTTGGCTTGAAGAAAACGAACTACTAACACCAATACGCAATTGTTATCCTACTATAAAACACAAATCGTCTCTCCGTTTGTATATACCAGCTAACTCAGGTACTACACAACGTCTCGACATAAAATGTTACAAGTTTACCAATGAAAACTTAATGCATGTCTTTAGCACATGAGTTTAGATAATGTTGTTGAGTCTGCATTTGCGCCCACATAGATAATAATGATCTTATTTCTACATTTTTCACCGTCCATCTATCTATATTTCTTACTATGATGCACTTATATATGAATATATCGATTGAATGTGATAAAAGAATGAATGATGTTGATGATTTTCAAGTAACTTGTGTTTCAGTAGATATTTATTTCGAATACATTGTGACCAAAGGCTCAATTTTGGCTTCTACAGGAAATAAATGAAAACCTGCCCAAAGATCAAAGTTCGGAATAGTTATGAATATTCTTTTTCCTAAAATGAAAAGAATCCATCGATACTTTAACTATTTTTCTAATTCTCAAAACAGTCAAGTCTAGAGTTTATCCTGGGAACTGCCTGAACCTTAGAAGAAAGTCTTTGTATAACGTAATGAATAGATTTCATTAGATTAATATCTTATGGTGTCATTTTTTAAATCATGTTACAAGGCTGAGAGAAATACCACTTGGGAGAGGGAAAGTTCAAATTATCGAGCGAGATAAGATGAGATATTATATTGAAACATTCTAATGAGAAATTATTTTGAGAATTGCACTGCTGGCATAGTTAGCCAAAATGGCACACCACCATGTCTGAGTTTCTTATTTAACATTCGTAATAGAATAGTTTGAAAATTCTGTTGAGGGGAAATAGACATCTTACAAAGGAGTAAGTTGTCATTATTGATTAAAATGTAGGAGTCTGCTTCACAAATAGGCCTATTTTGTCTCTGCTTATGAATCTCATGATTTTTTCGACAATAATCGGCACCTGATGAGAAAACAATTGTATATGAAGTTTCAATAGTTAACTTCTAAAAAAAAACTAACAACGTGAGATGTTGCCATTAATGAAAAATAAATAAACAAACATTATTTCGAAATGTTACTCGATTCGACATGATTATCAATACTTTTCCCCCTTCTTTCGACGGATATTCTGGCTTTTTCTTTCTTAAAAAAAAGCAAGAACTTTTTTTTCTTTAATCTTGATACTTTAAAAAAAGATATTTTCTGATCATTTGCAAAAGCAACTCGTATATACGTTTTATCATCTTTCTCTTCCAATGTGATTATTCATAATGTGAAATAAAATAACTTTTCAAAAACTTCTCCACCAATTCTCTTGTCATCGTATTTTAACATGTACTTATTGATACACGAGTAAATATATATGTTATCTAAGCTAAGTTTTGAAGTATATAAGAGGATTATTAATTGCATATAAGTGTATAATTAGGTCTATAGCACTATATATATATATATATATATATATATATATATATATATATATATATATATACACACACAAACATATATATATATATATATATATATATATATATATATATATATATATATATTGTGTCATCCACGGACAGCTGTTTTGTTGTATTACAACTCTTCAGTGTGGCTATAGATTATCCATTATCCAGTCCAGTAATATGAAGTAGGATCAAAACCTTAGCTTCAGACCTAGAGGCTGGTATTCTTCCTATAGTCTGCTGAATTGTACGCATATATGTCCTCGTTCGCCAAAGTGCTCCATCCCATGTTGGAGGAGCATTGCATGGGCTTACAATGAACAAGTTACCTCACTAAAAGAGTGCTCGACCCTGAATAGGTGAGCATTAATTGTATCATCATTCAATGAGTGCTAATAGGAAATCTATTAAGTTGAGTGCTAATAGGATATATATATATATATATATATATATATATATATATATATATATATATATATATATATATATATATATATATATATATATATATATATATATGCGCGCTAGATCTTTATGAATTCGCTAGCGAAATACAATCCTTGCTGGTATGCAAAGGTTGTGACACAACGCACGGTAAAATGTGTCTACATATCTAGAGATCTGCTACAATCAATACATCAGTGAAAATTAAGGCGTATCAACTACATCAGAATATGAAAAGAAAGAGATTAAAATCGATAAATTAAGAAATAATGCAAGTAAAACTGAAATAATTTTCCTGTCAAATATCACAAAATTTTCTAAGAGTCTATTTGACTATGAAACTTGAGTGCTAGAAGGAAATCTATTACCTTTTCAAAAGATCAAGGTACCTAAAAAATTTGTAATCGTTACAAAGTAGAATTATGCGTTATTTTTGGACAAATCACACGTATATTTCAATATTGATTGGTATTATAAACTATCCTTATTGATAGTTTGTAGCTGAATATCTGTAAATTGCTTTTCAAAAAATTAATTAGATAACTACATTGATAGAAATCGAGAAGCGTTTAACATAATTTGTTCTAAAAATAATCGAATTCAACTTTTTCACTGTTTGTTAAAAGGGGGATGATGTTTGGAAAACAATGAGAGGAGCTAATTGAAAAGAATAGCCAGTACTATACCTTGATCCGGTGAAAAAAAAATGGTGGTCATGGGGATGAGATAAAAGGTCTTCAACGTTCGAAAAAAGTGGGGTTATTATGGACAAAAGATTGGGACAATGTTAGCAAAAGGTGATGAAAATAATGTAAAAAGTAAAAATGAGAGATATAGTATAATATTGGGGGTAAAAAAAAAAGATAATTCAAAAAATGAAGCAAATGTTCAAAAATGACCAAATAGTTAAACCGAAGAAAATTATTTTGGGGATAGGTGGAGAGGAAAAATCGGCTTGATGTTGAGAAAGAAAGGGGTGAATGTTGAACAATTGGAAAGTTCCATTTCGATTCTGAAGAATGAAATTTAAAAAAGTTCACCCACCGATTTTCACTAAAAATTCCTTTGAATTAAGACCTCTAGGCGAATTTTTATCACGTGATACTTGCCAATTTTGAAACCTAACACTAAAAATGATAACACAATTCAGACTCCGAATAGTGAATCCAATCCCAGGAATAAAAAAAAACAAGCTTTTCCTGGATTTTTTCACCATTAATAGTAAAAGACAGTGTTTCCTTTCGATTTTGACTCCCAAACAAGATGCTCAAATATAACTCATGAAAGTAAGAAAAAAAGGCCCTTAAAAATATCCTTTGATTTTGAACCTTAAGATCAAGACGGAATTACCCCTGATACGAACCTGAAGTAGTGAATCGATTTTGATTGTAAAAGTAGAGAACACATTTCTATTTGATTTCAAATTTTGAAAGAGATTAAAGGGATACCCCTTCAATCCTGGTCCTAAAGATAAAAAAAGCAAAATGCTCACATTATTCTAAACCCACAATGTGAATCGATTCTGATAACAACAGTTTTTTAAAAAAATCCATTTGGATTTTGACCCCTACGAGAGAAAAACATCTAACCTCACGATTCTCACTTTTGAATGTGAAAGGAGAATTTCCCTTTGAGCTAAAGTGAATACATTTTCACCGTAAATGTAGAGAATATATTACTCTTGGATTTCGAGCTCCAAAAGACAAAAACAGCTACTTCTTGATTTTCACACTCAAGATTGAAAGAAAAAGTGTTCCTGAGTTCTTGACCTCTAGGAGTAAAAACGATATCCCCTGCAATTTTGATTCAAAAAATCTTCCTATAAATGGAAACAAAATCTTCCCTCACAATTTTGACCCTATAAAATGGAAAAAGTCTATCTTGGATTTTGACCTCTAAAAATGAAAAATAGAGACCCTCAAAAGAGGAGGGAATCAAGCAAGATTTACTTCTGGATGGCAAGCAATCAGCAGAACAAGATCAACTTTCACGAACCAAATGATCCCTATAATCCTAAAAAGAAAAGTATACAACCAATGCATTCTCTAGATAGTCACTTATGGAGCTGAAACATGGAACCTAACCAAGAGACAAACCTGCAAGTTGAGAAGTATGCAACGTGCACATGAGAGAATCATGCTCAACCGTTCATGGAGAGACCACAAGACAGTACAGTATATAAGGAAGGAAACGGATGTCTGTGACATCATAGAAACTATTAAAAAATTCAAATGGCAATGGGCAGGCAATGTTGCAAGAATGAAAGACAACCTGGATCCAAAGAGATCACATAAGAAACAGAGGCCGACAGAACACAAGATGGAGAGATGAACTGGACAGATTCAAGAAATACTGGCTCTGCAGCGTCCATGGTAGAGAATTGTGGTGAATCCCGGGGAAGGTCTATGTCCAACGACTGACGATAAAAGACTGATGATTATGATGATGATGATGATGGTGGTGGTGGTGGTGGTTTTGACTGTAAATTCCCTCAGATTTTCCCCTTAAAATGAAAAAGTTCCCTTCAAATTTTGACATTGTTTGAACATTGCCCTAGCCCATATCCATACCCCTAGGACATTTCATAGGTTCTTATCGGGTAGTTTTGACAGTAGGAGAGTACATACAGATGGATGGGAGGACTTTGGCAAATTATAATAAAGAACAGGCATAACGAGTCATACTTAAGTCAATTTGGATCAGCGCTTCAACCTTGGATCAGAGTATCCATGGACTCATCTTTGGATCAGCCATTTTTCGCTTCTCTTTTCAGGTTCAGCCATTCTCTATTAGTGCAATCTTTATGTTTCAATCACCAACCTGCTTCTCTCTCATCCTTCCCATAATCACTGTGTTTCACCATCGAGCCTTTTATTGATAATGTAGGATAAACAAATGGACTGACGGAAGTGTGACTGACGAATTGAATCGTTGATTAATGTAACATAGTTTAGGGCTGTCTTTTATAGCTTCACAAGATGAATGTTGCCGAGTCTGCTAAAATGGCAATGCTTTCAACACTGATATCATCCATTCTTCGTTATTAAAATGAATTTGAGATCTGGTTTTTACTTTATACCAAATAAGTGATGATGGAATTATAACTAATGTGTCCAAATCATTCGTAATTGATATCTGTTCTCGTCGTTAATCGCCTTTACTTCCTGTCTTTCTCCTTACTAGCCATCCCTCAATCCTGAGGCAGATTTTATACGATGTTAGTCATCATTTTTGTTCGTACTCAGGAAATACAAGTCCCTTTTTATTATGACTAACTCTTACGAGATGTTTTCAAAGGATATTTCTCGCCGGAAATTGTGACCTTTCCAGATTTAGAGTAAGCACCATTCAAGCAGTAGGGTGACAGTCGCTGATAGCAGACATAAAGTCGAAGAAACAGACAACAACTTTAACTCTGACCTTAAGAATATTAATGCTAAAAATACTAAACTGAACAGTAACACTAAACATCGCATAGTAAACATCCTTACACTGGTCATGTCAAAAGCTGTAGGTGGCCATGTCAACAGCTGTCATTTCCCAAGCTACACATATCCCAATTTTTTTCTCTTCTTGCAATCTTTGAAGTGACAAATACTGGCGTTATTCGCTTCACCATACGCCCTTAGGTGTGGTTATTAGTATCTGTCAACATAGGCTTTTAAGCTGTTCAAGTTGGCTACGTATGTATGTATGTATGTATGTAAGTATGCATCTCGTATACCACTGAAGTTTGGATGATGAAAGTTTGGACAGTTAATTCTTTTATACAGAAATAATTTGCTTTTACCAACCCTAATCGAAAACAAATACTTTTTTAAGGCTTCAATTTTAAATCTACGTTTGACCTAAATCGGTTCCCAATTTGTGTCCAGCTGCAATCACGCTTGTTTTAGTTTTTCCTTTAAAAATTGAGACTTTCTAGTGATCACTGACCACAAAAGGCAGGAAAAGTAACTTCTTAACTGATCACCGATTCAAACAATATTTTAATAGATCAAACTCAACGCAGAATACTGCCAAAAGTCGTTGTTCACATGGCAGTTTCTATCAGATGAGTAACCAAACCAGTTTTTATGTTTTTTTCACCCGTTCCCACTTTGAGATTTTCAATATATTGTTTATACTTGAATTTACAACAAGCCAATCAGGTACTGAAATTGCAATTTTTCAAGTCGTTAGCCAATTGTTTCAGGTGATGTGGTTTGGCTAACAATCCAATGTCGGATGGATTAATGCACAATGTCAGCACAGATAAGAGTTTTAAGTATTAAAAAGAGTAATGTAAACAAGAAAACAACAATATGCATTAAAAATCTGAACATGTTTTCCTTCCATCCTAACTAATGCGTTTACCCATTGGGTTTGTATATGTGCATATTGTGTTTCCTCTCAATATCTATTCATACACACACGTATGCATATACTCTCTTTCTTTTCCGTATACAGATACATACACAAAGCTATGCGTACATTATCTCCCCCTCTACGTCTTTTATTTATAAATATATATATATATATATATATATATATATATATATATATATATATATATACATGTGTGTGTGTGTGTGAGTGTGTAGTGTGTGTGTGTGTGTGTGTATGTATGTATGCAGGTGTGTATATGTATATATATATATATATATACATATATATGTATGTATATATATATATGTATACATATATATATATATATATATATGTATACATACATATATATATATATATATATATACATACACACGCACACACACACACATACATATATATATATATATATATATATATATATATGATCGAGAGAGAGAAAGAGATAGAGACATACATTTCTATATATGTGATCCTTGTTCTTCAAGAGATTATGCTTTTGAATCAAGGTATTATCGTAGAAAAAAGTTTTTGAAGAAAAGTATTGTATTATTTTCATTGGGAGTGTTGCATTTCTAGCGTCTTTATCTAGCATTAACCTGCACTAATTGAGTGATACCATAATGCACTTGCAATGACTGAGTTTTTGCCCACGAATAAGAAAATGTTGTAGTTGACGAGTTGTAATAGAGATAGGCCGAGCAGGCACCCTTCATCTATACACAATTGCGGTAACTAATGATAATGTACTTGTATTTATGAGCTTTAAATTTTCATGCAGCTAGTTTGCTGAAGGTAATGGAGTGAAAGAGCAATTGTAAATATTTATGAGAGCTACAAGGCCTTATTTTGTTTCTCGAATGTGTAGCTGTAAAAGCATCGGTATCATTACGTTGATTCCCTGTATCTGTGTTCCATGCATCAAGAAATCATTTTTGGCTTCTGCTTCTACGGTATTTTAAATTGTAATGTGATTTTAGGCCCTTCAAATGTAATATCATATATATATATATATATATATATATATATATATATATATATATATATATATATATATATATATATATATATATATATATATATACATGGGTGAAAATATCATTTTTAAACCATCTTTTAGGTTAAATTAATGGTGCTGACATTTATTTGGATACTACTTTATCCATCTAAACACTGCTCAAATCTTTGAATCAAATTATATATATATATATATATATATATATAGAGAGAGAGAGAGACAGAGACAGAGACAGAGACAGAGAGAGACAGACGGGAGACAGAGACAGAGACAGAGACAGAGAGAGATAGATGGATAGATAGATAGATAGTGAGAGAGAGAAAAAGACAGAGGAGAGAAAGGTAGCGAGAGAGAAAGGGATAGAGAGAAAAGGAGAGAGAGAGGATAGAGAAAGAGGAATGCTAGAAATAGACAGGCACATAGACGCACGTTTGTATAAGCACATAATTTCATGGATAGAGAGGATATTTCACGACACTGGAATCTCAGATACAAACACACACAAATGCAGTATCGAATTTGTATTTTAAGTGTGTTTCGAACTACAACTCGCTTAAATGTGGATTAATGTTCATGTAGACTTCAACTGGTGGTACGAGCAGGCAAAAAAAGGTGCAGTTTTTTTTTCTGATGCCAGAGCCACCCTGTAAGGAGATACGAATGGAAGTGGGTTTTTTCTAATCTTTCCTCCATCAAACAACAAAAGTTAAAGCAATGAATAAATACGAATAATACCATTTTGTGGTTAAGTAACATTAAGCAAGAAAACTTGTGCATTTGTAAAGTTAGAATACATGGATTTCTACCATTCAATATCCGGAGGAATCTTTGAGGAAGCCATGGAATTTGCAAAGATCTATTCCAACATAAAAAGTAATGGTATAGAAATGACCAAACACTGTAGACTGAGCGTATTATTCAGTAACCAAGAAAAACGGATCAAAAAACTGACATCTGCATTTTTGATGTTTCTATGGGTAGTGTTGATGCAGCAAACCTGATCGGTTTGTGCATTCGTATAATCTAACAAGGAGACCACTCTCTAAAAATGTAAGACTTCACAAAGATGATGAACTACTTAATGTTGGAAAAAAACATGCAAACCTGCAGAATAAGAAAAGAGAATACATCATCAAAGAAATTAAATAATTGAACCTTGAAATTGAAATTAAGTCTAATGTAAAAATGTTGTATTTTTCATGTTACTTTTAATGAAAATGATAACAGTCACAAACTGCATGGAAAACATTTTTTGAAATTATACACATTAACAGGAAATCTAACGAACTGAACAAAATCATTGGAAAGCCTAAATCTCTGGAAACTAGGCTGATGAGTGATTTCTCAAACAAAATGATATCCATTTAAGATAGAAAATAATGCCCTAAAGCTATAAAAGACATTAGTTTTACCTGAACAAGCTTAAGATACGATCAAAAGTTTTAATCTATCAGAGTAAAACACAGCAACAACGAAAAATTAAAGATTGGAGAATCATTCAACCGACGAGTAAAAACTAACATAGGAAACATATTTACCCATAGAAAAGTAATCCCTCCACATTGCAACCCGCTGTGTAAAATATTCAACGAGCACAAATTGAAAAATAATCATAATTTTACGGATAATTTTCATAGATTCGATACAAAACATAACGATGAAGTAATAAGAAATAATTGTTGCAGAGAAAATATAGATAAACTCGCTTGTGATTGTACAAACAGCAACAGATGCCCTTTCCAAAACAAAGGTTTCCAATCGAATATCATATATCATGCTGAAATATCAACCCCAGAGAAATCATTATAAGCAAAGAATAGGAATATCTAAAACAGCCTTCGAACTAAAATTCACCAATCATATATCATTTACAAACAAATATAAAAACAGTACATCGCTGTCAACACCTTACTTGAAACTGAGATAACAAAGTCACATGTACAGTGAAATGGAAAATATTAAGACAAATGCCAGAACATCGAAAACCCATGTTACCGATGCCTAAATATAGAAAAATTGAATCATCAACTTGACTGAAATAACAAAAGAAAAACAAAACAAAACAAAAGAACAGAATCACTAAATACAAAAAATGATGTACCATTAAAATGCCGGCAACGCATCAAATCCCTATTAATGACAATATTTAACACCCAACTTACAGATATATAAAAATTAACCACTATTTTTCTCGTTATTATTGATAATAGTAGTAGCAGAATTGCTATTGAAAATATTATTTCTCATACCCTAGGCATTCAGAAAACAACCCAATCACCTTTCATAATTATCATACACATTTAAAAAGAGACCATACTTAGAATATATAGAAGAATCAAAGATAAACAGCTATGGTCATGTAAATGTACTCTTCTTATTCGTATCTGCTCTCCAGGGTATTCTAAGAACAGAACGCTTCCTGGGAGGAAACATACCCCGAAGAATTCATCAACACAAGTGTCTAAAGCATCCCCTGTTAATTTATGCCTACCAGACACTAATTTATATTCACTACGCAAATCAAATAAGCACAGCAATGACAACAAGAAATGAATAGACAACATCAATCACGTCCTTAATAGGGATCCAAAATCAATCAAATCATTTGCCTGAAGAATTTCAAACTGGGCAGAAACACAGACGTGTTTGTGTTGCAAATCTTTCATTTCATCACATTTTAAGATATGCTCTATATTAACTTAATGATAAATGCATCGAACACTTCATGACTTTAAGCCATTATACGCATTATATTGCATGGTTTAATTGTATTATTTTCCGACTTGTGCCTTTTGTGATTACATGATATAACGAGACGTCATTTCAAATTGAGTTTCTGATTATGATACTCAGTCAGTGTAAATATATACATTTATAATTGATAATTGTGTCATCCACAGTCAGTTGTTTCGTTAAAACTCTCCATCCAATATCCCATCCAATCCCAAAAAGTAAGATCGAAACCTTCGCTACAGACACAGAGGCTGGCATTTTACTCCTTCCCGATGCAGTTAGTGAGACCAAATTTCAAACTATATATTTGCTTATATCCACCACAATTATCCATTCCAGTTTTGGAAGAACATTGATATATATATATATATATATATATATATATATATATATATATATATATATATATATATATATATATATATATAGGGAAAGAGAGAAAGAGGGGGGAAGAGAGAGGGAAAAGAGAGGGAGAATGGTAGATGTAATTATGATATTGCAGGTGTATGGATGTAGAACACACACACACGTATATATATATATATATATATATATATATATATATATATATATATATATATATATATATATATATATAGTCACTCAATGTATGTAACGGATAGAATTAGGAGACATGTTGCCTTAGATGCATTGATAGGTGTGTCTGGTTCTATACATTATTAGAGAAAGTGTCTGCAGAAATCCATATTTTCAATTTTTTTTTATATACAGTACTCATATGGACAAAAACAAATGAGGCATTAAGGACATTTCTCACAACAATGGGTCAGCACAGAAGGGTTATTTATAACAAGGAAATGAAATCAGTCGAAATTTTAAAAGATAATCATTATAACCAAAAATCACCTATTGATATTGACATTGAAATTATCTAATTGGTAATGCGAAACAAGTCATGTTTAAAATAAAAACTAAAAAGATTAACATTGGATATTCAGTAAAAAAAGTTAAAGCTACCATTGCATGAGGCATATATTCACTGGATGGAACGACGAGTTTGTATTCGTTGGGAAATATTCTGAAGGGATTTTATTCCATATTCAGTAGATCTTTTCGGGAAGAAGCTACTTGCGTGGCACTCGCAATGATTCGATAAATTTTGCCATATTTGTTTCACAGGTCTCAGAGTGCTTGGAGTACTTGCTGTCTGAACGTGGTCAACCATATAAGAACTCAAAGGTCAATCACTGCTTAACATCGGTGAACTGACTTGAACTGGTGCTTTCAGCGTGACTTAAACCTGTCAACTCGTGTAAATGAGTGAGAAAATCCCTTGAGGCATCTCTCTCTTTAATTGACTATGAATTCATGAACACGTTTCTATAACACATGCAAAAAAATAGATATAGATAAAAATACACAAGATTTAAGACACATCCAGCAGTAGATAAATCAATAACCTAGCAGGTTTTTAGGTCTGAACATTGGCGAGAAGGATTCTTTTTGCTTCTTGTTTCTGATGAAAATAAGTCCGATGAACTATACGACTCGAATCAAACCAAATGACAGTCAATTAACACGTGTTCACTAGGAAAATTTTACATAACCGGAAGAAAAAATAGTTGATTATTAAATAATTTATTGGACAACTGAAGCCATTGATGGTAGCTAAAGATAATATCTCTTTTTATAAGAGAACATGTCTATGTATTCCAGCGCACCGATTCATACTGTTTTGTCTATAGACATAAACAAAATCATCCGTAAATCCCTACGCCACTCCTTAAAATGTTTTTAATTTTTCGAGGAAAAACATTTTTTTCACACTTTTGGGTCTTATTTTGGCGGTTTATAAGTAACATCGATATTTTCCAGAATCTAGATCTTCATAGATGTTTTTTTTTTTTTTAATTCACTTAGTAGCATATATTCCAGTGCAAACCCCTATGATTTAATACATACAATTCTTTGTGACCGTTTTTATTCTTTAGTGAATTTTTTTTTTACATGATTATGATGGCATTATATCAAATGCCAGTATCCGTTTATTCAATACGAGTGTACTCCGAAATTTTTGTTTAAATAGGCAATAAATCGACAGCATTTGAGATTTCAATACGCTTTTAAACATATGCGAACGTAATTTTCAATTATTTACACGAATTAGGTTCATAATCGCCGGAGAATGTTCTCTTGTCCCTCAGTGTTTTTACTAAGAAAGCAATTATACCTGGCTCGTCACTGAAATAGTAGCATATATTGATAGAATTGGATGTTTCGGTTCAGTGAAAATACACGATGCCCAGCTTTATGATACGATTCCCAGTAACTTAAATGACTGGTGCAACAGAGTCTTCCAACCCAATTGTAACCATGTTCTGCATCTTGCTAGACTAAGGCCGTTTTCAAAGAACGTCTAAAATGATCGATTCATTAAGCGCTGCGTTTTGTCTTTTTGATAAGTTGCAATTACAATATCAACTGAACGGCTAATGGAGTCTTTCAATAGGTATAAATCATTGCTTCAAGCAACGAATAATCATTACAAAAGTTTGCAGTTTCTGCTACATTTCAGCATCACACTTGAGACAACGGGTTTAGACTTTTCTTGCAGCTGGCTAACTCTGCTAATCAATGTAATGACAATAATAAATGCGATAATTGGTCCTTTTCCCTTGTTCTCAGGCGTTATGTTCAGTTTCTGCTCGTGTATCTTATGGTAAGAAGAACACTTGACTAGTCCATATATAGAAGATATTCTCATAGACCTCAGTACCATTTCAAGGATTGTCGGACGCATGTATTGTATTACAATGATAGCGTGATCGTGATGTTGATGAATATCACACACGTACAGAATTATCAAACATAAATCCACGTACCAATACAAACTATATATACACGATTATATTTAGTTATATATGTAATGTGTACGTATCCAGACATCACACCAGACTGTGCTGTGAGCTTGGTGAAGTTGTCACTATAAAAGACATTCCCATAATATAGTGATTCTAATCCACAGCGTCGTTCAATTGTGGGAGTGTGACCGAGAGAGTAACCTTCACTCGCTAAACGAACTATGATACATATATATATATATATATATATATATATATATATATATATATATATATATATATATATATATATACATACATACATACATACATACATACACATACATATGTATATATATATGTGTGTGTATGCGTGTGTATATATATATATATATGTATATTTAAGAAAAAACACCATTTATTGTGTGTGTGTGTATGTATATATATATACATATATATATATATATATATATATATATATCATAATTGTCCAAATATAATGTAATCGATGCACATATATTCTAGCCTTTTATATAAGCCTATTCAATTGCATTCACTCAAATGAATATCGTACGCACGAGATACGTAAGCCTGGGATAAGATATAAAGAAATGGGATATTATCCACTTCCTTGGGCAAAGGGGGGAGAGGGAAGAAACAAGAAAGTCAATATGGATAGAAAACTCAAAAAAAAAAAACCACTCACACGAAGAAAAAAAGAGAAATAGATAGAACCACAGATCTTGCATGGCAAAGTTGAAATGGAATTTCTTTACCATTTGCTGCTTATTGTCCGTGTCCGAACGGTTCCAATAATATCCGAAGGCGCTGTTTCATTGGGAGATCGCCTGAGGCATCCGGCAAAGGCAACAACAACAACAACAACATAACAACCAGAAAGAAAGAAAGAAAGAAAAAAAAAACGATAAAAGGCTTGAAAAGGGGAGTCTCATGTGAACAGTTATTAAAGCCGTGGCCGTTCATTTTTCGATATTGATGGGTATTTTCACCGGAGGTAACAGCATGATGGATTGGGGCCAGAAAACAGAAAAACCTTGGATGGCCCCAGTGTGTGGGTTTCAATAAAATGCGTGCCTGCCAGCCTGATGTAAAGTTGCATGATGGAAAGTTTCGCTACACCTGCTTCATCAGTATGCTGTTCATATGTATTCATTGGGATATGGCTTCCCACAGCAAAATACTGGATTAGGCTCTTAAACGTTTCTTTTAATTATTAACTAAAATACAAGCTCAATATATTCAACAGGAATTCGTATGCGTGGAGGGGTGTATGCGTTTATATGCATCTGAATATCTATAACATCGATAGATATTTCATTAGATTCGATGTCCCGGTAGAGATTTGCGAATTCTGACTACCAGGAAAGTGTACTTCCAGTGGAACTATGGGGTCTCCTGTTTTGCATTTTTAATGATAGATGTATTAGAGAAAGAAATTTGTCGCCAGAGTAAACGTTCTCTCGAATAAAGAGAATAGTGTATGGAAGGTGGCGCATCTAAAAAATGGAATAAGCTGAAATAATAATACTTAGACAATAAACTGTGATATTATGTGTCCCTTTCTCTGTTTGTTCCACATAACTCTCCATTTATAGGTTACAATTTTGCTCATACCCTGACTCTAAAGCAGCAT
>OY735208.1:61801976-61816976 GCA_963457665.1 Thysanoteuthis rhombus | reverse complement strand
TTTTAAAATGATTTTTTTCTTTTTGTATCCGTTCATCAAAACATTCTTTAATTTTGTTAATATTTCATCATATTAGCTGATGAGCTTCAAAAGGGATCAAGATGTTTAGTCATTGCCTCACTGAATCATCTCAAATTTCACTAATGTAATTGTCTTGATTGACCATATTTATGATTAACGAAACAATTTAGGGAATCAAATCATTAAATCTAAGAGAAGTTCTAGCTATCCTTAACTATTCTTATATAATAGTTCCGTAAAATAACTAAGAGGGAATACTACTAGTTTTAAATAGTATACGCACTGCTAGGAACAGAAATGAATTTCGTTAATCGAACAATATAGAGACAAACATTCCATCCTCGATTTTGATATCCATATCTGAGATCATTGCTCACATACCACTATGTTTAAACTTTAATTGAAAATCCTTAGGGTATTAATTACTCTACGATTTCAAAACCCTCCTCCATCATCAAGAGATCAAATGTCGATGAGAACAGGTACGTCCTAAAAATGAACGAGCTGGCTTTATATTGAGTCTAGTTGAAGATGACATATATATGCCATTCCTCAAGGTGATGACTAAAAATAGCCTTAAAAGTAGAGCACGTAAATCATTTATTGCAGTTTCTTTTTCGTTTTACATAACGAAGCTTCAGAATTGGTAAACATAATATATTCATCTTTCCCCTCTGCAAATTCCAAGTCTATTTTTTCTTTATTTTTTTAAAAGATTTTTTCGAGACATCGTTGTGAAAAGAGTATTGAAATTGTATGTTGGGATAGATTTAGCCCCTTTACAGGTATTTATGATGTCCAGTTTTCTATTTATCGGGCTTACATGTAATCACTCCAGAAGAGATTTATATTACTGTAAAATTTACTTTTAGATGATATTTATTTCTCCAATTGTATCTAAAAATTTGAAAACTTCAGGATGAGCTTTTCTAAGGGATTCAGTGCTGCAGACCTCAGAGTATATTCAAAAATACTCATTTTTTTTCATTGGTAAATCTGTGTACACCGAATGCTGATTTTATTATTTGACATCAACATTCCTCCGTACACCTTTTCCCCACTTTTCATGGCAGTATATTTAATTATTGAACTAGAATTTGAAAGGAAGGCACATGTGAATTGGAATCCAGAATTCATAAGAAAATGTTCCAGACATGTTCTATTTGGCTTCTTCCGATGTGGCACGTCCGGTCTGGAGGTTCAGCCGTCAAAAGGTAGTTCCGGTATTTGATTTCACCCAGGGGTAACATGTTTTTAAAACAAACGTCTCTCGTGATATTTGTGTAAAGCGAAAATTAGCACAAATATCTCTATTTTCAATACCAAGAAGTCAAAATCCAGGGGAATGAATATAAAAGATTGAAGGACCAGTAAGACAAATGCATACCTGTACAATATGGTGAAATAATCATGAACAAAAATATTTCAAATTGAAGAAAAACTTGGTAAGATATTGATGCAGTAGCAACATTAAATAAAATTACATGCAAATATAATGACTATTCTGATCCACAGGTTTTAATTTTTCCGTTTATTGTATGTTGGAATATCCATGTTCAGTTCTTCGAAGTTATTTTAATCATAACATATTGTCTATAGGATTTTGCATTTTCCTTAAAACTAACATTATTTCGCATTTTGGCATTTTATCAACGGTTCGATGTTTTCGTAAATAATCTGACAAGCTATACAAGGATTAGATAAAGTAACTTTCGAAACATGCAATGTTTTGATACAAGGTGTATCTAGCCACAACTGAACAGCTAATATTCAGATGTATCCAACTTTTTTGCAATTCTAGAAAAGTAAATAATGTTACCTTATATTTGTGGAATGATCAAGTTTACTAATGTGAGATATTCTGAGTATTTTTGAATCGTAAAATGAACAGTGACACAAGGACAGAAGGGGTGATCAATGGATGAATCCCATTTTTCATCTTTTTCAATTAGTTATCACTAAAAAAATTGATTTTAAGAAAACAGGCGGTTACTGACAACCGGATTAATTTAGTATTAACACAAATAGCAAAAGGCATCTTCCCCGCTACAACGGCCAATCGGAGGAGATTTTGAAGGAAGCGGTTTGTTCCACGAATAAGAAGGAGTAAATAGTGAAAAGCTCGACCTTCAAACCATGTTTGTGCAGGCTGAAAGCGTAGTCGAAACATACGCAGATCTTTTTAAGACTACGAGAACCTCAAATGTCGACGGTCTTGGTGACAGTTGTGGTTGGTGGTTTCTAATATGAATGAAATTGATGGAGTGAAAGAAGAAGAAATGAAGCCATGAAATTCTCATGAATGACTACTGAGGCATAGCACATTGCGATTTCAATCCAGTCTATCTGCAGAGCAACGGTCTGTAATGCAGTGACCAGTTGCTTACTCTTCACTCGCTAGTCATATATACATCATCTTCAACGACCAAGTCTCTCCCATTTCCTCACTTCCGAATGAATTTTTCGTAAGTAGCATGGCTACATCAGAATATGTGTCAGTTTTCCGTCGGCCCTGAAATAAAAAATAAATAAAAAAATCAATTTGCATGCAATTGCAAAACGGTTCGGAATAATATATTTCTTTTCTCATAACTATGCATGTATCAAACCTACGACCAATTCACTTTGGATACACCGGTTCTGGTACGATCTATAGAGTAGAGCGGTGTAAAGCCCGCGCAGTATCTTGATGAATGACTGCTGTGGAATACCAAGTGTTGTAAGCGATATTTGAGTGAGTGTCACCACTTCGGGTGTTAGTCACTTTTGAATATATTTCACATACCAGTAGCAGGCAAAAGTGGATCATGGGATAATGGAAGCCCAAGCAAAGATAACTGATATCGTAACTAGCGTAAGGAACAAGCCAGGTAACTATCTATCCTTATACTACAGGATTTCGAAAGGAGAAAAAAACAGCCCGTTTCGATTTTTAAAAATACTGGATACCATTTCTTTTCCTGGAAAACTAAATGTGCCAAAGTATGTTGTTTGATTCGCAGAGTTTTTTTGCCGACTTTGGGGTTTTTGGCTATCAGTATTTAATATTTTTTTAAAGACTGTTCTAAGTATTTCCAGTCCGTGTAAAATGTCTAATTTATGATGAAACGTGTCTCAATATAATGAGGATATACAGGACAAAGTCGTCTCTATTCAATCTAATTTGTTGCAAGGAAAAAAAATCATAACACAACACATTTAAAGTAAGTTGCTAGAGTCTATAGCAGTTTTTTTTTGTTTTTTCACTCTAGGTAAACAGTATCTACAGCACACACACACCCACACACACGCACACGTATATATTTATAAAAGGAAAGAGAAAATAAGAGAGAGTGAGAGGGGGAGAGGAAGGTGAAGATAGAGGGTAGATGAAAGAGTCAGTGATTACTCGCAAGTATCTACAGTGTTCGTGGATATCTGAAGATAGATTAATCTATCGAATGAAGAATATCTTCTGAATTCAATGAGTTCGGACCAGGTGTATACCAATTTTCTTGGCATATCATTTCCCTTCATGATTAACGATGTTATTTTGAATGTAGGCGTTTCTACGTCACCCAAATGTGTTTCTGTCTAATCTCTCTAGCTATACAAGTGAATAAAGTGTCCTTTGGCATATGCAATATTTTGATGGGAGATGTATCCAATCAAAACTGCACAGCACATATTTAGATTAACATAACTTTCTGCAATTCTAAAATTCACTTACCGTAGTGTTAATGCACTGATCAATTTTACTAATGTGTGATATTTGAAATATGTTGAACTGTAAGATGACAGTTGATATTATATAATAAAAAATCCTGAACATTTAATCAAAATATAAACCATTTGAAGCAATATGCCTTTCCACAAATTTTCCAATCCTAATATGCTCTCTCCCTAAATATTTGTTTAGGGGTTAATTCTGTTAAACAACGATTTTTTCCATTATTGAGTACAGAACGCTTGGAAGGGTGTTATTTTCTCGCAGAAATATCCGTAGAATATTGAGCATGCTGCATTACGTCATATTTAAATTCTGTAAGCTGTGAGGGATGTCAGGGGAACGAAATCTCATGGAACTTTCAATCCTGTTCAAGTAGATCCTACTTTAGAACATTTTAATCTTATTTCCTGGAAATGAAGTCTTGCGTTATGGTGATGAAGAAGTAAGATTGGGTGTCTACTTACTTCATCACTTTGCTAAGTGACGTATCGATAGCTTCTCATTCTAGTTGGTCGGTGATATCTCAGCATGAAAGGAGCAGAGAAAGAAAGTCTTTTTGCTGCATATCGCAGTGGAAAGGATCAGATCAAATCACTGCAGATCGTTGCTCTATTCATCTGTCATCTTCTATGCAATGCAGATACATTGCTCATGTTAAAAGGACGCAGGATTGTTTTATGAAGTGAACATTTTTCTGAGTTGTTTGTCAAAGTTGAATTTCTGATACTTGTGTACAGATAACCTAATTCTACTGGATAGATACATTCTCTACTGGGGCTGTCACGGCTCCTTGCTTGGATCACTGATTTAGCTGGGAGGTGGACTATATCGTTTGGGAAAGTTTGGCAGAAAACTCTTGCATGATTTTATTTCTCTCACATTTATATCTATCGAATCTCAGTAACATGTTGATCATACGAATGACATCATTAGTACTTATATTGCAACTGACCTCAACTATCACTTAAGCCAAACTGTACATTCCATGAATTGTCCACTTTATTATTTCAATTTCATAAATCCTTTCATATTTAGTTCGTAATTAGCAACTGCATATTGCTGATCCAAAAGACACTTCATTTTTTCTCATTTCTTGGTTTCTATTTAATACCCATTATTATTTCCAATTATATGAGCACTATCTTTCTTTCTTTATAGATCAATCGTGTTAATATTGCCTAATGAATTATAACTTGACTAACTTTTTGCTGTTTTATCAATTAATTCTCCGATATTTTAACCAATTCAAGTGGTTCAATGGTGCACACAGCGAATATTTTCATTTGAGGTTCTAAAATCTCCTGCTCAAACAGCTGTTTCGGCTCCGTTGGTATATGTTGTTGGTAAATCTTCATTCTACACAACAGGTTCGATAATCTTTTTCCAGGTGTAAACTTAAATGCCGAACGGTCTGCACTATTAGAGTTTTCAACACAAATCTTTTGTTGACGTTATCAGTAGTCAGAGCAACATACCATCTTAATTTTGAATCGTACCTGAAAATTAGACAGAATACATCAGTGGATACTTTTGCTAAGGAAAGTTCAAAAACCTCTTATCATAACAAATCGCCTCCCTTGAAATAGGGTCCGAAACTAGTCTGATTACGTCAAAACAACTTTTCAATTTTATAATTGTTTTCTACGACGAAAGGAAACATTTCACAACGACATAATACAAGAGAGCAATTTCTGTCCAATACTTAAATGATTTATCATACGCAGTTTTGAAACTTTTTCAGAAGCTTGACCCCCTTAGTGTATGGAGATATTTTTAACGGCCCCCAAACTCAGAAAGTTCCGTGAAAATGTGACAACTTTAATGTGCGCTGACTACATGAAACAAATAATGAATAATGTAATTTAAATTCATAGATCAAGTAATGCAGTGACTTCCTATTTTATTATTCATAACTACTAGTGGCATGTATGAGCTTCTTGTTAGCCACACAGTTCCTCAAATCTTTGATGTCTTTTCCTATCATTGTGACAGAGCATCATTGCATTGAATTACGAATTCATAGAATAATTAACAATTTCATATATCCTACAGTGCCGCTGGGAGCTAACTGTGGTGCTTGGGAAACCGTAGCGTACAATTTGGGAATGATTATCTTACAGTCTCCAGGACATCAAATATTTATCTTGATCTTGATGGTCTTTTCTCTCGCATTTTGGATTTTGCGGACACCCGGTGACAAATGGAAACCAAACAAATGTCACGTGTATTTCCCTTGAAGTGTGCTTTGTTTGAATGGCAATAGTGTCGACCAAAACGATCGGAGTGACAGTGTTTGAGCAGGGAATAATGGAAACCCCTGAGGATCGGCGAATTTCTGCGCGGATAAAACTCATTTCACGCCAGTTTCATGATTTGTGGCTGTGATGTGCAATCAAATATGTTATTTATCGTGATGATCTTTCGTGTAACTTTCTAAGCATGTTTTGTTGATACTAACACTGGGTCCCCAAGAAGAATTCTTGTACGATGGTGTGAATCTGTTTTCGCAATCACCCCCAAAACTGCTGCACAAACACCCTCGTCCTTGCGTCATCTTTGCTTTCATAAGCTAGAAACTTTTCAACACGCCATGTTGTATTTGCTCACTGGTAAATGATTGAGTCGAGTTATTCTAATATTGGACATAACTTTATGATTTATCAATACACAGTAACCTGGAAGAAACTCTTAGCACCCAATGGGGTTCTGGGCTCATATTTAATGCACAGGCTGCGCCCACTTCTCGTAAGCCCTGTACTGACAAACATTCATTGCACAAGATTGAATTGGATTGTCCTCTACTGGTGACATTGGATACGTTTCTGATTGATTATTCCCCTTGATTCTTTGTGTTGTATTTCATCGATGTTAATGCTTGGATAATTGAATGAAGACTACTCCCATTTCTACTGTGATAATAATTCCCTGTCACTTTGCTAACTGCTGTAGACAAATGCTTAGACTGTTGCGATGAAAAACAACTAAAATCAACGTTGATTGTATCATCATCATCATCATCATCATCATCATCATCATCATCATCATCATCATCATCATCATCATCATCATTAACAGTAGGAACAAAAGCCTGTAAGCGTCTATTGTTGGACAAAGGCTTCCGGAAATATCCACCAGACCTCTCTATCATGGGTATCCTATTGCCCGTACTTCTTATAGCTTTCGGCCACAGTTTTGTGTGTGTGTGTGTGTGTGGCTCGATGCTCAGTGCAGGTAAGTACAGCAGGTTATGTACATCACCATCCAGAAACGCATTATATTATATTATTCCAAGAACTTTTTTCATCGGCGTCAATAATAGATCGATGAGATGAAGTATACACTTGACGTCAATTTTGAAAAACAAAAACGGAATGTTTGTAAACATCATCAGTCCACCACTCCTATGAAGGATTCACAACATTTCTTGAAATAATTCGATATGGCAAGTTTTGTTTAAATTTCAAACGGTTTCAAAAAATCGTATATATCAAGACTTCAGAGGACGCTACACAGTTTTGATTTCGAGCACAGTGTAATTAGCCTCCAATGATAATACATTTTGAGACGTTACTTCATGGCATAGAGCTTACCGTTGAGCATATGATTGTTTTGCATATCGATTCACAGGACCAGCAATTATAGCCCCAATTGCATATCCCAAACCCATTGCTTTCTGCCATGCTCAGCTACAAATACTTGAAAAATAATCATATACACCATGTATCAATGCGGGTGAGGTACCCCTGAGAGCAACAACAATGTTTGCAATATGAACATATATAGATATTGGTAAGACATACTCATTTCAGAAAGTGGAAATTAAGAGTCCACTGTTCATCCATGTCATGAGTAACTGCTCCTTTAACTAACACCAATAACTAAATAACTATATATATATATATATATATATATATATATATATATATATATATATATATATATTACTGCAAAGTATGCAATATATGGAATGCCCGTCCAACTCTTGAATTGAGCACGCTGGTAGACAGGGAATTGAGGTAAATTTGTAGATATACATTGCTTAGTAAGGATTGAGTCTGCTTAGTCCTGGGGATGGTCCAGTTCCGTGTAGGGCAAGGATGAAATGTCTACCTCTTGGTCTGAAGTGAGGGTATCGATCTTACCTCTTGGTACTGGATCTTGGATAGTCTATAGCCACACTGAAGAGCGTAATATAACGAAACAGCTGTCTCTGGATGACACAATTATATATATATACATATATATATATATATATATATATATATATATATATATATATATATATATATATATATATGTGTGTGTGTGTGTGTGTGTGTGTGTATGTATGTGTGTAAATTGCGATCTATTATATAGAAACTCATTTGGATGATATCCCATCATTGCACGGCTGATGTATCCCTTGCCCTATTTGGGCCTTTGTATTTCAGGCAGCTGTTCAGCACAATGGTAAGAGCATCACCACGTTGAAGCAGTACCGTATCGATCCGGCTACTGGTTGTATTCCTGCAGCAGCCCCATTTCAATAAATTGTTTATTACATTCACGTTTCTCAGGATGAGTGATACATTTACCATGTAATGACGGGAGAACATCTGGAATGAGTTTCTGAATGTAACGCAATTTATAATCATTATATTGGATAACATGAACCGAGTCTCAAGTAGGTCATGCATATGCAAAAAGCAAGTATGCAACGCTCTTCAGACTTTTCGAATTGAGCACTCTGGTAGATGATGGATTATGCGTTAAAAAATACCGATTGATTATGGCCAACTGTCCGTCAAGTTTTACGTAGAACCTGGGTATAATATATATATATATATATATATATATATATATATATATCATGGCTTGGATATATAATTCAAAACACTTTTTCAAATGTCTTCCCGTCATTACACGACAAAACACCCCAGTTAGAAAGAGCAATTGATACAAATTGGGCATTTTCTTTGATTGGTAATTCTATTGACGCAGCCTCGGCCAAATGACACATTTACTGTGTAAAAATGGGAGGTATAAATCAAAGATATTCACTGTATGATATTTGGTATATATGATCAACATATACTCTTTGCTTTGACAACGAAAATATCATTTTGAAACAAGTATTTCTGAGTAATTTTTTTCATTAACATATAGAAGCACGAACTTATAGATGTACATATGTATACACAAACAATCAGTTGCACTTATATGAATATCATTTGTATAGAATAGATTAATAGAAAGTTGTAAGACATAATCCGTATTATGGAGGGATGACTGCTTAGAGTCAGTGACAAAACTGGTAACTTATCAAGTGTATAATTTGTTTATCGATCTGTTTTCCAAACGAATATGACAGATGACAAACCACAGACTAAGTGAATCCGATGTTCCTCATGACAGTGCGAAATCCTCTCAATCAAATAATTTCTGATATTTAAGACCAAAACTGTGACAGGTCAAGAAAAATCAATATGAGCCGGTACAAGTGATCCAGATGACTTTTGATCAATGACCCTAATGATGACTTCCTCTAACATTATCCAGAATCTGATTTCAAGTTCATGATTCGCTACGTCCGTTCCTGGAAGAAGCCTCTAGATATACTTACTGCATTAGTAATACGTCTTCTCAGGGATTTTTTTCCTCGGGCTTCATGATATAGCGTTTCTCTGCATAATAATACGGTAATCCAAATAATAATATCTAATAATATCGAACTATCAAATCAATCAAGAAACTGCACAAGTAATGCTGACAAGTTTCGAATCCCTCATCAGAACAGTTCTCTTAAAATCTGAGTTAATCAGAGTATTGTCCCTATCTTGGTAGTCACGATCACAACGTTTCGGCCATTGAGCCCTTTCATCATGTGTCTATCGTTGTTAGTTACGTTCTTGGAATTTTAAACTGAATGCTTTATTCAAATAATGACGTTATTCTGATCCCATTCTGCTGCCCCCCCCATTCCTAGATTGGTCTTACTTTACAGCATTCCAGGCATGATTTTTAATTTTCAGAAACAATTATTGAAGGTTAACATGATTAGTTTATCCGTTTTACGTTAGGGAATATACCTTATAATTTAAGAAAGGAAGAAAAAAAAGCAATGTTTTGGTTTATGCTTACGTAGCATTAGATACATTCATGCACACACTTTCGTATGGATTCAAACACATTGAATATTTCAATTTTTCCTCTAGTTAGTTGCCTGCCAGCTAATCTAATTTTATGTTTAATTCAACTAATGTAAATTGATAACAGTTATCTCATTAATGAATCTTAAAATGAATGTTTGGAATTTTTCACTAGCATTCCTAAATTCCTTCGCCACAACTTGAACGTACACGTATATCCATCGACTGGTATGAGTTTCTCGTCTGGAAATTAAAAGATGAGGAAGACACGGGAATAATTGAATGTAAATTCAAAACAACTGCACCAAAATCCAATAACGTTGCGAAGGAAGGCCACTTACGTCTGGAAGAACAGCTCAATATCATTGATTTTCCTAACAATAAACTATTTCTTTCAATAAAAAAAAACAAAACACCAAAAAACGAAGTCGTATCTAAATGAAGTCAGGAAAGTGAAATGTTATCAGAGAATGCTGTCATTAACACATCGAACGGAAACTACAATGACTAGGAAGACAACACTACATATGAATAGAAATAAGTTTGTACTCACACAAAAATTATGTTTTATATGCATCATGAATATGGAACGCAGTTTTATTCTTGATATACCATCATAATTTGAGTTTGACAATATCTCAACATACAGAAACATATACATCCACGTAATTACATACATGCCCTGATCTACTTCTGCAAACACTGAAAAATACATCGGGATACATACAAATAAGAAGAAACTGTTCATGAATAAAACATCAATTTACGATTTATGATGGTACGGTATGACGCACGTTTTGAATTGTTATCTTTATCGTTCAAATGTAAGTTGCACAATTCTTCGAGGAAAGAGGATTAGGTTTTAAAAGATAAGTGTGACAGAAAGAACATTGCTTCCTTCTGTGGCACGCACGGGGACATTCTTATTTTATTTTCTAGTGATATGATTAAGGAAATTAAAACTACCATTTTCTCTAGAATACTCCATCTTTAGAAACATTTCTATTTAAATGGATTTAGCCTAACAGGGCTGCATGAAATTATATTTTGTGTAGCATTAAATAGCACACATGGTAGTTTGCTTTTAAAACTTGTCTATTTATTTGTTAATCCATCTTCTCTGCAAACACTTTATAAAATAAGTGTTTCAAAATGTTTTATTTACAGTTTCTGTATAGTTTCATGGGAATTGCATTTGTTATAGTTTAAAGATTCGTGAAATTTCTGACAAATAAGCGCAAATGACTGATATTACAAACAGAAACAAATCGTCTGGCATGAATAATTTGTTGATTTTCTGAATTAAAAGAAAATGCCCACAGAAGCTGCAAGCAAGAATGTTGTACTGTTGCACACCTACTTGTCTAAAATGAAGTCTAATCGATGCATGAGATGATAAACGTTAGATATTCGGCCATTATCTTGTCAACTAATGATATTTCCAGGTACTACAAAAAAATTGTTGTCAAAAAATTTTTTAAATAATAAGTGCTTTAGTTTCTTATCTGATCAGATCATCTAGAAAAGATGTTATCGATAGTATCCACATAAAAAGCTTCACAGATGTTGGGTAGTTTTACTAAAGAAGCTTTTTTAATTACGAACGGGATTTTATTTTGAGAAACAAATTTGAGATGAATTGTGATACAATAATTGGGAACATTTTCGAGATACTTCTATTTTTGAGCTGATTAGCTCTTTTGTTTTAAATGTCTTTATACTATAAGTGAGTCTTAATTGACTTTAACAAAACAAAAAAAAGGGTTTTCTCCCTAGACATGCAAAACCATGAATGTCGATTCAATGCTGGCTCACCTGAAAAATATATCCAACAACTGCCTTTTTTCATATTTTACAAAAGTAACTCTTCCATCTTTACAGCATGAAAACCGAGTCAGATTTGCATAATCCTCGATAGATTTTGTTCTAGGTTTTGCATGGCAGTTGGAGCATGCTTACATATTGTTATATCTTTGTTATTATCATAGCTCATATATGTTTTTATGTGTAATAAGTATTCTTGAAGATACTATCGTAAGCTTGTTTGCATGCAGTCTGAAATTAAAACTGACATAACGGATTTAATATGCACATTGGTGAACGTTCAGAAGAAATGATATGAACAATGAGTCATTGTTGTTATACTTTCTGATTCCTCATTATTGAAAACATTTTTGGGGTAACTTACGTGATTGAACCATATTTCGAAAAATGAATACATAATGTTGAATGAGATCAATAAACAATACACATAAAATCCTGTATAAAATGACAAACCACGTGTATGGCAGAAAATATACAACAAATTGAGGTGGTGTTTGATCAACACTGATAGGGTGCTATTTAATATAACTGCATATTTTTTTTTACATTCTCCATAGTAAAGGAGCGATGGTCCAAACAAGAGAGACTATCTATGCATTGTGCAACAAAAACAGGGGGAAAAAGGGAAAGAACACTTTGGAAGAATATATCAATTACACAGCCAGATATTGGGAAACGGACGACTCAAGTGACATAGAAGATATCTCTTAAATATGTTTTTTGATGTTTAGTGTTTAAATCTCTCTCTCCCTCTCTCTCTCTCTCTCTCTCTATATATATATATATATATATATATATATATATATATATATATATATATAGTGAGTTTGATATTTATATTTTGTGTACAAAACGTACAGATCTTATTACTAGCAGGTTCAATAAACCATTAGAAGATGCTGTTAATATATCAAATATATTTTTCTATTCAACAAATAGAAATAAGAGAAAGTTCTGTTTGGGAATTCAACTATGTTTGTGTTTAGAAGAAGTCCATGGTGACTTCGATCTTTATTCATTGTTAGTTTAAAAAAGTAAATATATGTTATAATGAGTTTATCTCTCTGGGTTTTAAATATGCCTGTGTGTATGATAGTATACAATTCATTTAGATATGACAAACTCATTAAAGAGTGACTTTGGGGAAACGAATATACCCACTAATAATACGTGTATGTAAGAATATATGAAGTGAAAATATATCCCCAACAAAACCAGAGCTGATTTTGTACGATTTCAGCTGTATTGACTAAACAATGCTCAACGTGAAGAGTACACAGGGAACTTATCAGAACTCTACTGAATTGAAAACTCATGTGTCTAAATTTTACATTGGGTGACATTATATGATAGTTCCCACAAGTACCTATTTGCCTCCTCTCAAGTCAGCCTGCAGTCATTAATCAAGAGTTTATTTTATAATTCTTTTTTGATTTTTGAAAATTTTCTGCTAGGATTCCGGAGGGGAACTTCCAAAGGAAATATTCACTTAGCGTCTGCTTACTGATTATGGTTGGTCCCGTATTTTAGTTGATAGAGGCTTCGAAACAATCAGTCTGATAATCAATATCAAATATAAATCGTAAAATATGCAGTAAAATGAAGTGACCTTCCAAATTTAGTCAGCTTTCCATTCATTGTTATAATGTCTGTTTTTTTTAGTACTTGGTGTATAGTCAGTAAGAAAGTCACATTTTCCTCGAATGACTTGTGGATCTGTAAGTGCTGGTTTGAGTCTGTCTATAGTGATTGTATTCTGTCTTTTCCTTGGCTGTTTCCTTGCCAAACACTAATTCAGCTGGCGTACAGCCTAAGTCTATTTTCGCTGTCGCTGTATTTCGTATGGATAAAGGTACAAGCAGTAAATTTCCAATCCAATTTTCCGTATTCTGTTTCATTGCTAAAGTTATTTTCAGTTGCATATCCAGTCATTCTACTTGATCATTCCAACATGAGGGGTAAGCAGCTTTTGTTAATTTGTGCATAGTTCTGATTAAATTGCCGGATTCACGAATTGGGATGTTGGGAACTGGGAACCCAGGATTAAAACTCAGTGCTACATAAATTGAAACCCAGCTTGTCAATTGGCTGTTAATCCAGTGGATCCGTCTCTAAATGATAGAATATTTGGTCAACATGAACATCTATTGAATATAAGGAAATATGTAGACCTTGAGAAAGTTGGTAGTAGCCCCACAATAAGTTTATCTAGCATCTGGAATGCAGAAGATGCTTGCACGTGTTTTTGTATGTGTTTACACTGTACACCATTGTCAGTTAAGCCAAAGAAATTCTTTTCAAGGATATTTGTGAAGAGTATTTTTACTCGAGTGTGATCACACGTGTAATTGTTCCAACATTCGTGTTGTTGATACACAAGGCTGTGAGTTGTTTGAAATATTGCAGAGTATTTTCTTATCAGAAAATGGAACCCGTATTTCATCTAAATTCCAATCTGAATTCGTCGAAGCATCTTGTCTTAGTAAATCAATGTCTTTCTCTTTAACAAACAAATCGTGGCTCAATATGCCGTCACGAACTGCCGTCATTTTCCAACGTAATGCAATATCAACCACTGTGTTTTCTGAGCATATAATGAATCTGATATTGGTTGTACATTGTGTGAGGTAGCGTAGATGCAATATATCTCCAGGCGAATAATTAACTGGCTCTATTTTCAAAGCAACAGTGTGTGCACGGTGGTGAGTGCAGACTGCCAAGATATGCCTGTAATGCTTAAGAGACGAAAAAATTGCTTATAGTTCTTGCGAAAAAGGTCGTATATTTCTGTTGTGCTTTGCTTAACTTCAATGAAAAAAATTCTATTGGTATAGCTTCCTTATTTATAATCTGCTGTAAAACCGATTTGCCTTCGATGATTCATCTTGGCTTCTTCATTATTCAGGATATGATTCGACTTTGCAAAAGTTGCTAAATGGTTTAGTGTTGTTGTAGGCTCACAATGTTTGGTTGCGTAAGAATATCTTCCCCGTTCTTTTCCTACTTTTAAGGATGAAAGTATGGTAGAAAAATTCGGGATAAATTACTAATATTGATTTATAAATTCCAAGAAACGTCGCAATTGTTGATGTAACGTAGGTATTTTAATTTTTTGTACGCTATTAATGATCCCTGGTAGCAGGGAGATATCTTTCATCATATCATCATCATTTCATATATCAACATTTATTTTTATACAGATCTTTCTTAAAAGTTCGAATATTTGCTGGTAGTTCTTGATATTTCCATATAAGCTCTGGCTTGCAATTATTCTGTCATTTATGTAAGCAAACGTTGATGAAATTCCTCGCTCATTGA
>OY735208.1:61749476-61796976 GCA_963457665.1 Thysanoteuthis rhombus | reverse complement strand
TAAGTCCTTTCCACTTGTTGTACAAGAGCTACTTTCTACTCTTATACTCACCTTTGAGGTTTTTGTTGGCAGTTAATGGTAGGTATACAGATAAGCGTATGAAATCCAGCGATGTACGTTCACTGAATTCTGTTTTCTCTCGACGAACAAAATCAGTAGATAAGCTAGAGAATTATAGGTTATAATACTACACGAAAAATGGTAAACTAAGATATTGCGGCTGGCCCTACTTGTGAGAAATATTAAGAACCATTAATTGAAACTGTCCTCATAAATGATGACAGTCTTTTTTTACTTTTCAATTTTGCTTTGTTGATATGTATGTGTATTGTATGTACAAACTGCACAAATAGAGTAAGAAGACTTATATTTTTAATACTTATCAAAATAATTTTAATTTTTAGAACATCATCCCGCACCAAAAGTTATTGTGAGGTTCAATTTGCAATGCAAGTTTATGCTGAATTGATTTCATATCAAGAGTCCGGCAGCATGTTTTGTTTTGTGGACGTTTTTCTTGTTTGTAATTTTTTTTAGTGATCACGGTCCAACAAAACGTGAGAAAAATAATCTATTCTTCAATTTTCGTTTTTCTTCTATTACCCACAACACGACAAGCTGCCTAAACATATGGGTGGCGTGACAGTTTTAATTGAATGACTTACTAGACCTGTTGTTGTAATCATGACAATGACTGGACCAATATTGTATTGGAGAACGTATCAGCCGAATCGTGATGGAAGGAAATTACCAAAAATGATGAGGCTAACAGGAAAAAAATTCGTATAAGAAAAGAATTGTCAACATATCTTACACACTGATATAACCCAACCAGCGAAGTTCGAAGGGCTATATTTATTCGCTAGTATCAATCATCTCTATGTTTAAGAATTTGTCAACACGATATTTCCAATAGAGGATTTCTATTTAATTCTGTTAAGGGTTAACAATAGGTTTCAGAAGAAGTGCTTACATTTGTTGCAAATCTTCCCGACCCTGTGTTGAAGCTATATGTCCACAACACACAATTCCACCCTTGAACTCAAGATAGGTTCAATTGGCATTCTGTGCAAGGATGGTCTATGGGCTGCTTAAGAACTGATTAAATTGGAACGATAAGATGATTATTTCAGTTACTTCCCAATAGCTGTGTTTCCACTCAATATCTCTAAAAGTTTTCAATTAATATCAATGAAGTTTTCTGGAAGGATAGGCCACTGAAAATTATATTCCGTTCCTTCTACCAGTGCATCAATTTTTTTCTTGTAAGACGTATTTTTATCAATAAATATTCATTCATGTTTGTCGATACAATATTTAAAAATGTATTCCAAATGCTATTCTATAGAACGGTAGACAAAAAAGACAATAAATAAACCGTTCGGATGAAAATAGCTTTTGCAGTGGTATGCCCCCCGCAATGCTTAACAACTTTCCGAATGGGCTTATTAAAACAGTGTTAAATGAAAACCAGATGCAACAAACTATTGTATTTTACAATTTATTACGTCTCATCGGTATTCCTGGTTTTAATTTGATATGAACGGTAAATGTACAGTGTTTCAGAGAGATTGTCTGGAAACAAATTATTCTTATGTCGCGCACATTTACAACCATACGCTGGCTATAGTAAGGAGTTGTTGGACTGAATCTGTGTCAACTAAAGGTTAGTTATATCATAAAGATATGAAGTATAAACATTACGAGGAAGTATAAGGAAGAAGAACTAATACCCAAACTTGAAGTAATGGAACACATTTCAACTGATACTAACACACTGAATATGTTTGTTATGGAGGAAACAATATGAATAAACATTGCCCTTTCTATCACTGAACGATAAATGCCAATCATTTAATCAATTTTATGTTCGGACTTGATTGCATTTTCAAACATTTGTCAGCTATCTATAACTCCGTTACTCGTTAATTCAAATTGATTCTTGTTATCGAGTAACGAAGAAAAATTCTTGGGCAGTTTATTACGTAAAGGAAAAACCCATTAGAAATGAGCTTTGACATTGACTTAATTCAACAACAGTTTTTCAATCTCATATAACAAGCATCTGCCGATTTTTAGGTGAATCAAAAATTCCATCTTTATCATTTAGAGCCAAAAATTGCTGAGAGCGCTTTTCATGGTCTTGCAGGGAATCTAATTAATTTTTCGTATATAATTCTTCAAAGGCTGGAACACATGGGAATTTAACAGTGCAATGTGAATAGGATGGATTAGTGGAAAAAAGCCAAAGTAGAACAATGTGTTTCTGGTCAACAAAGAGACAGCACAAAATACAAGATAATTATCAGTTTGAATGCTGACCATCGCAATATGGTTTGCAAAATATCCTTCATCACCAGATCCATTCTCCATTTTTCATTACCATTATCTTAAGAGAGCCTTTGCACTCTTTGATATCTGATGATTCGACTCAATATGCTACGCTAAGAGACCCCTGGTAATTTCTGTTATATGACGTTACAATCCAGTCTATTGACCCTCGGAGATCACTGGAATTCGGTTATCCGATCTTAAAACCGAATATACTGAGCCAAACAGATCCCCAGCTTTTCCTTTTATCGGAAGTTACGACTAAATATAATCTGATGCTGTTTCACTGTCTGTATATAGCTGTGCCAGACAAAGCCCTGTTTTATGAATACCGTAGCTCACAAGGTTATAGGCAAAGGACACATGAGAACATGCATTCCATGATGTCTACTTTCAACTGACGCAGTGAAAGTAAATCGCTCCGCATCTGTCCGGAGGGTGTGCTGTGCAGATTGCAAAGATCCATTTCATAACACATCAAAGGAAAGATCGATGCTAAACAATTAGCGAAAACTCTCATCACTCGTAAATGCGCATCTCTCTTATGACATAAATTGACAAAAATAACCAGCCTCAAAGAGATGGCATCAAGATAAAAACTATTGTGTTTCCATTGGATCGAATCTAAACCATATGGACTTCATAACTTCGCTTTGTATAGAACATATTACAAATTTATTTGTACAATGCCGTTATGGAACCATAACGTAATTATTTTTGTTAACGCGCAAGATCATAATTATTTGCAGTTACTGTTACCATCTTTGTCTGGCACAGGGCTATAAAAGTGTGACAAGGTAAAGAACTAACCTGGTCTATCCCCAAAATATCTCCATCGTATCAGAACCTAAAATAATCAACATAGCAGACGTTACAGCTTGAAAATGGAATTATGGTATCTTAATCAGAAATGGTATCATGACTGAACTGCCAGAAGAAGACAACCTCTGGATCTAGTCGATTTTAAACAAAGAAAGCAGCAGTAACACCCGTTAGATATTTGGCACATATTTCCCCAATGAGTCAGTTATATGCTTATTTGAGCAGCAAACAATGATGAGTCCAGATGCTTTTAACCATTTGCAGTCCTCTATAGGACATTGTGGAATGTTGCCTGATATTTTCATGGGGATTTTGAGTGTCATTTACTTGAAGCTTCTGAAGTGTGTAGCTTTGATGAATTTTGACATCCAAACCAATTTGTTGGGATGGGTCTCTTCTCAGGATTCCCTGGTGATTTTACCGTGGATGCAGAGCACTTGTTTGAAAAAGCCATTCATTACAATTACTGAAGCAATACAAGTTCGAAAATATTAAACAAATTACGTGGCAAAATCAGTTTTATAAGATGGATAGTACTGATTGTTAATTTAATTTTATGCTAAAATCCCTCCCAAACAGACAATAAGATTTGTTTCGTAAATGCGCCTATCCCTTAATAGAGATAGCATAACTAATGCTTCTCGTACATTTGATAAACTTTAAAATCAGATAATTGTAAATTCAGCAAATTTCGTTTTTTGAATGACAAAACATCATCAATTGACGCGTTTTTTTTTCTTTTTTAAAATATCGTAAGTTTATTTATCTTGGGTGTGTGCATTTGTATACGTCAAATGTATGATCATTATTGTATCACGTGACAACCATTTGAAAGAGAGTACGTTGATAATCACACAGTAAGAGTCTGGCAGACGGATTCTCATTGTAGCTACTTACTGAAGCAGTAAGATTATTGTACACAACTACTTATACAGTGTTTCAAAAGATCCAAGCATCAGGAAATTAGGATATTCAATGGTATACCTTCTTCTAATTGTATTAAGTAATTGGCTGATATGTTGGTTATTTCAATTAAACATGCTTTTACAACCCCGTTACCTGGAGCGACACGCAAAAAAAATAATTAAATAAATAAAAAACTTGAATAAGATTCATTTTTTTGTAAACTCATTCTTTTTTTATTTTTATTTTTTTTGATCAAGGAAGATAGACTAAATTGCCTGATCTAAACTTGATGTGACGATTCAAATCCCCACTTCAGCAGAGCGAATCAACAGACGAGGTTGTCTTTCTCACGTTTTCGAACAATCGTCTTCAGATTTTCGCATTGCCAACTAGCAAAATCGTTCAATGCTCTTAAACTTCTCCAACGCACGATGACCCTAATTCTGTCACAGCCAACAGCAGTTCGTGAAATTCTATTCAGATTCGTGACATAGGGAAAGAAAAATTAATTTCCTGGATGCCATAAATCTTCCGTTTTTTTCTCATCTTTTCAGTTTTTGTCTTACGAGACATTCGGATTTATTGAAAATTAATAATGGATCGTGCTTTGTGTTACACTTTCCTGTGCTTCCTTATCGGTGTAAGTAAGTTTCTTGGGATTCAAGTAGAACTATTTTTTCACACGTAGATTTTGATTTTTCTGCGCATTTTTTCAAGGAGGTTGAATAGATCACTAAAATCACTAGCCTATATTATTTACTTGAAGATCTCATCTTGAATTATCTCAGAAGATATATATATATGTATATACATGTATGTAGGTATGTATATATATATATATATATATATATATATATATATATATATATATATATGTATGTATGTATGTGCATATATATAAATGTATATATGTATGCATATATATATATAGAGAGAGAGAGAGATAGATAGATAGATAAATAGATAGATAGATACATAGATACATAGATAAGATAGATACATAGATAGACAGTCTGTACGTCTGTCTGTGTCGATGTGTGTAAAAGAGTCCAACGGATCAAACGAGAAAATGAAAAAAAAAATGAATATTTAAAAAAAGAAACCCTACAAATGTATTTGATTTGAATACCATCACATCAAAATATTCTATTATTTCTTGTGTTTAATAAATTATTTCATTTCAATAATCTAGTAGCTTATCTCCATATTAATAGTTTCGAAAGGGAGTGCATTAGTTCATATGCTTATTTTTCGTTTTATTTTTTATATAACACAATCACGACCATGAAGGCTTCCTGTTACATCTCTCTCAGGCAATAAATATTTAGATACTATGACCGGCCTTGCTTCATCATCATCATCATCATCATCATCATCATCATCATCATCATCATCATCATCATCATCATCATCATCATCATCATCATCATCATCATCATCATCATCATCATCATCTATCGTCGAAATTTCCCAAAGAATTGCTAGACCTCATTATCATTGGCGTTGCGAAGCAAATATTATCTGAACTTACCTGGTTTGTCTCTCCATTTTGTAGTCTGTCGGCTTTAGTTACGCCTGTGATCTCTGGGGATCTGTGTTGTGAGTTGTGATGTCAATCGGCTGTCTGCCATTCTTGTAACATGATCAGCCTATTGGCATGGATTCTTTTCTGTTCTAGACTAATGTGTTTCTCCTGATACATTGTGCTCTCGTGATTTCTCTATATGAGGTTAGGCATGATTATTTTATGTGCACGTTGCGTGCTTCTCAGTTTAAGGATTGGTCTCATGGTAAGGTTCCATGCTTCAGTTCCATAAGTGGCTCTCAGGAGGATGCATTTGATGTTTACCATTCTTTTTTCGGACTAATGGGACTTTCTTAGGATGACTACCCAAACATTACACCTACGTATTGGGGCTTATATTCCCATAGTTTGCCTTGCTGGCTCAAACCCTACTGAACTAGTCCTCCTACCACCTAGGAGGATAATCTTATAGTCATTATATGTTAGTCTCTTGATTCATTTTAATGTTTGTGTGGGGTAACTATTTTCCATTTTACAGCTTAGTGATGAATTACAGAATAAAAATATTGAGTGAAGATATTTGTGAATTTTTCGTTCAACAGTGATTTGCTTTTATTTTAAAATTTGCTTTTATGTGTTAAATTTTGTTCACACATTCATACTTCCCGATAGCCATTTCCTTGTTGTTGTTTTTTTAGAACGTAAAACGTCTTCTTAAATTACTTTTGTAGAATGATGCTTTCTAATTCAATAAATGCATACGGCTTATTAAATTTTCATTGCAATTTTCACATTCAATTTCGTAGATAACCTTTCGTGAATCGTGTGTTAGGTTTGTCTTTATTTCGAAAGGTTACGATGAGTTATTGAGCAAATAGGATATTCGTTTGATAGATATATTGCGAATAACACATTCCTTATTGATATATTTTTGTAACTCCTTGAACAGTATAATATATAAATGAGGTCGTTGTTAGAATTAATTTCAATTTTTAGGTTGACATTTACTTTTAATTAGTTTATTCCATCAAGTAATTTTTTCTTCACCTTATCCTTTCTTTCGAGTTGATCTAAATTTCGTTGTATTTCATAGAATGGCTGTAATTTGCATCTGTTTTAAGTATATACCTATGTTGGAGGGTTTCCTAATTTTTTTTACTGATATTTGTTCAGCAAGTTTCACCTAATTATCTATCAAAGGTACCGTGTACCTTCCCACAGGGTTAGACGTTAGCAGTTTTTTTGAAGATTTTTGTCATAGACAATGATACCAGTGCTACAGGCGAAGGAATCATTGATCCTTTTAAAGTTTTGGATGTGGTGACTTTGAAAAAAATGATTATTGTTTAGTATCTGATGTTTTGCAGTGTGCCTGCTATGAATTTCAATTGAATCCTGAATTTTGTATTTGAGTTGTAAATATGTCTTTTGCAAAACATGCTTTTTTTCAACCGTCAGAAGGAAAATGTATATTAGTTCAAGACTCAGGACAAAAAACACACAGAGGCGTGCGCACACATACATACGCACACATTTATATATATATATATAAATATAAATATAAATATATTCATGTATGTATGCGTATATATATATATATATATATATATATATATATATATATATATATATATATATCACTTTTACAAAAGAAAGTTCAATATCCAGTACTTTTGTCTAATATTGTATATGTCTGATTTTTCTCTCATGTAATCTGAGTTTTATCTGATTGAATTACAAAATAAGTAAATTTGATATAAAAAATGCTTTTGTATAAAAAGTATCTTCTAGGGACCTTCCCAAATATTGCTCTGTGGTGAGGAAAGTTCATGCTTCTGATTTAGTGAACAATGATTATCACTTGGAGGGGAATACAAGCTTTGAATTTGCCAACAAATCTTTTAGATTCATTTCACCGATACTCAGTGTAATTTCTTTTGGTAATATGACTATTCGAACAATCTATCTACGTATTTACCCATATATTTCTTTTTTATAAAACATAATAGCCAGTGTGATTTTCTGACGTTTCTCCTTCAACGTGAAAACTACATTGATAACAATTTTATTGTTTTTGTGGATTATCAACAACTATCGTTGTTTTGCTGATTTTGTTATACAGTTCAGAGAAGTTTATGAACTGGATATCTTTTGTTGGAAAAGTTTTTTCTCGGAAAAGTTCTGAAAAATGTTCGTAGTTCCGTTATACTTTTTGAAATAACATACCAACACGATTTCTTTGTCAGAAAAAGTTGCATAAGACACCTTCAAGAACACAAACTTCTCTTTCATAAAAGATGATTAAGTACATCTCGGAATTTTTGAGATGAGGTATTATGATTATTTCTATTGATATTCGGACCATAGTGCAGTAGTTACAGCATCAGACAAATTACTGTTAAGTAATCTGATGGTTCTAGGTTCGATCCTAGTGTGAGACAGTATAACAATACTACTAACGCTGAAAGAGGGGAGTACGGTCAATATACCCCCGTCGGATAAATAAAGGGTTCGGTTCGTTACTTCCCAAAAATCTCCCAGATGATACCTGACGAAGGCCGTAGAGTGCAACAGCCGAAACGTTGTAAGAAAAACAACAAAGTTGAGGATGGTCCGAATATCAATAGAAATGATTAAGTACGTTTGAAATAACTATCGACTCTTTGCCAAAGAGATCAGAATCATAGAATATTTAATCGTATTTTCTTAATCTTGGTGTCATTAGTAAGGAGGAAAGCTTGAGACAAATAAGATGTAAAAACTAATGTGTACCTGTTACAGGATTGGAATTATCATTCGAAATAGTCAGTGTAAATGTGACATTATAAACAAGGTATTTGCAATAGCACTTAGCAGAGGAAAATATCTAAAATTTCAACGAACAACTCTTACATTTTGAAAATAACTGTAAATCCACAAAAGAATAAGAAATCAATAATAACCATTCCAGTATGGCAAGCTTTGGTAGAGCAGGCTGAACTTTCAATAAGAAAATCCCAGTTGTCCTTAAAAGAAGAGTATCCAACCAATGCATCCGTCATAAAGCTGAAAGCTGGAACCCAACCAAGATACCGACCTGCAAACTCAGAAACCATGCAGCGTGCACATGAAAGAATCTGACCCAACATCACATGGAAAAACCACGAGAGAGCCTAGTATAGTAGGGGAAAACACGGGTCTGAGACATCATAAAAACCATTACGTAACTTAATTGGCAATGGACTGGTCATGTTGCAAGAATGGCACCTAGCCAATGGACACCACGACTCATAACTTGGATCCCAAGAGATTAAATCCGAAACTGATGTTTGGAGAATATGGGATAGCAAAACGAACTTGACAGGTTCAGAAAATGTTGACTCCGTGACGCCCAAGATACAGAGGTGTGGCGAATTTCATGGAAAGATTATGGCCAACAACAGACGATAGAAAACGATAATAGCTATCAATTCACCTTTTGAGGATGACAAAACGGTCAAATCCAGTTATGTACACACACACACACACACACACACACACACACACACACATATATATATATATATATATATATATATATATATATATATATATATATATTTATAATATTTATTCACACACATATCTATATTGATATTCAGTATAAATATGTATATCCTGCATCAAGGTCAATTGCTATAATGCAGTTTTTACGATTACAGTGATAGAAATGGCGTTTTTTGTTTGTTTCCCTATAAAATGTCATGAAACCAGTATTTTACTGATTCCAAAGCATTGCATGTAAACAGATAGAATGTAAAATTGCTTTTGAAGCACAAAGACACGTGTTCCATCACTAACCCATAAAATATGATGGTTAAAATACCATACCTGCGACGGATTATTGATTCCACCGTGATATATCTCAAGAAATTGCATAACACTTGTTCATCCACTCATGTCCATTAATATTGATCAATATTAATCTTAATCCTGACGCTTAACCAATTCCGAAACCATTGTATTGGAATGGAATGCAAAACCTTATTGTTTTTCCGTTCAATATGACAAGAAAGAAAAACAGTCAGTTTCATAAAGATTGAACTATTCCATCCGATGTAAAACTTATTTCGTAACGTGAAAATACAATTGCTATGAACGGCTAGTGGAGCAGGTGTATATACGAGCAGATATTCATTTTTAATGAATACAGATGATGCAGGCTTTAGCGATCGAGTCAGAGATGCCTCATCCATTGTCATCTAATTCCCTGCCTGGAGATAACTATAAGCAATTTTGTTAAAATGGGCACCTGGGTCACTGGCAGAGAATGATCACCCTGTCATTACACTATGGTGATTGTATCAAACTGCTTAGCCCGTAAGAAATCGTTGCATCTTCCACCTTCCTACATCCCTATATCATATTGGCATAACCTAGCTGGTTAATGTATCGATACATTTGTGCCCTTGTCTTCCTCTGGTGGCAGAAACTATTAAAGAAATTTTGGTCACTCGAACTGTGACCCTGGTTCATCAATATATCACTTGTATTCCAAAAGGCCACCTCTAATTCCAGAAAAAAATATCTACTGAGAATATGGCATGCTGTGTAAAAGTCAAATCAAATGACGTTGCAGTAGAAGTGAGAGTATCTAACAAGAATCAGGCAAGAACTTGGATGAGAGAAACAGGGATCAATTGAATGGAACCAATATGCCTGATGGACTGATATAAGATAGATGACCATGCCACACAGTCTCGAATGGCTTTCAAAACCTCCTCCGTCAGTGAGTCTAAGTTGAGGACCCTTAAACCGGGAATTTTTGAGAAAATGGTTGTTGGACATGATCGTTCCCGAAGACATCTCTACCATGGATGTTGCAAAGCCATCATTCTCTGAATTTCTCAAACTTGTCATGGTGTCTTACTTTCAGCCCATTGCTACTTTTCTAATTAATTCAATGATATTTTCTATTCTTGTTTTTTTCCCCTTAATATGCTGATTGAGAAATGAAATTTAGCATAATTTTCTCATGTGCATGTTGCATGGTTACCAGCCTGAGGGGGCAATCTTTTGTTTGAATTCCACGTTTCAGCTTCATAAGTGATTATTGGGAGAAAGCATTTGTCGTATACCCGGTTCTTCGGACTAATTGGATTTTTTTTTTTACTCTACCGAAAGCTTGGTAACGTAATTTGATTCTTTGCTTGATTTCTTCTTTGGATGATTTCATGGAGATTCGATGTTATTAGTATATATAACGGTCTACTTTCTCTCTTTGTTTTCGATTTTTTATCGTTCTGTCCTTGTCCCAAACATGTTTGTTGTACGTGACATTTGTTCTGCTAAAGTTCACGTGGAGGCCAACTTTTCGTTTCCTTCATTTATTTTGTCAAACATTATCAAGAGACCGTGTAAGTTTTTTTTTTTTTTTTGCTAAGACGATGATGTCAACAATAAATCTTAGGTTATTTTGGTATTCGCTGTGTTCGAAGTAGTCTGTGAAGAGTTTTGGTGAGCTTCTATCTCTTTGTCTCACTCGTTTTGTCTAGAAAAGTGTTCAGAGTTATCATGTGGTCTAGTGAAAGAACTACTGTATCGCCACTCTGGCATGTACGGAGTCAACACCTAGTTGCACTATTGCATGCAATGAGTTTGAGGATTTCCACTGAGTCAAAGGCCATTTTGAAGTCAACAAATCTTACTACAAGTGGTATTGTATATTTTTGCCTAATGGATATTTGCTTGACGTGATAGTGAATAAAATAAAATAATATTGATTGACTAAAATGCTATACCAAAATATGCTATTTCAAGATCCATAGGCTAAAAATAAAAATAAAGAATACAATCGAACTTCTGATAAAGTCCTGCTCCGGAACATCAAATGAATTATCTCCACGTCACAGTCACGTATGGATACTGATCATTCTCTGAGACCATGCATATTCCTTATTCTTATTCGTGTTAGTTTTATCCTTGCTAGCCATTGACTTAGGCCATGTGGGAATAACCAAACCATAGCACCACTGAACAAAATGCTAAATATCCGAATTTTACTTTAATGACGAAGTATACGCATACCAATAAGATTGTATCTGAATATATTTTAAACCTAACCTAGCATTAAACAACTCTATGTATTAAAAAGAATAGGATTTGTAAATCGTTCAAAAGTATAACTGAGTCAGTATGTTTCCAAGGACTAATGTGATCATTTCAAACGTTCACACCTAGCTTCATCTCATTTACTTCGATATATGGATAAACAAAATCGTACTATGTAGAGGAAAAAAAGATTCTGAACATCATTTCGAATGAAAGTATTTTCATCAACAGGTTCTTGTGATATTGGAAAGAATCATTACTCAATTTGTTTATTTCAGATAGTCTGCTGAAGAGATGATTGATGCAGACTGTTGACCTGCGCATACCACGTCACGGATGTAGCCCTCCATGTCCTTCAGGAAAAAGAGAAAACCTGCGCGAGAGAAAAGATTTCAGTATTGGAAAGGCCGTGTGAAAAGGCCGGATCTCTATATTCTCTTACACAATAAGTGTCTGATAGCATTGTAAATTCGAGACGACCAGGCGTTGTGTAGAGTTGCTGGGGAATACCTTATCATCTGTCTTTCGATGCTTGCAGCTATTTACTCCGGTTTGTTCTGGGTTGTCTCCTCCAGCCTTCTATCTTCCACAACCAACACACAAAGCAGCTGGACAGGGCTTGATAGACAGCAATACGAAGATTAATGGTGTATCATTCCCGACATGTAGCACCTCAGGGATATAAAACTTGACCTTGAACTTTGCAAGGTAGCAGCATCCAGCTCCCTGGAGTATCCTTATATACCCGCATGCCTAATATTAGTAACTATCTAACGTACGTTTAGTTTGAATATCTTTCATCCTGTCCATTATAAAGGTTTAATTGTGATTACGTGTGAGCTCACATAGAAACATGTTTACATATGTTCCTTATTCTTCATATAATTGATAAAATGGTTATTTCAGAATTTCTAAGCCTAGCTACGATTAGAAATTTTGTAGATTATATAAATTGAATGATATCAGTTTTCCCCTGTGGGCGTTCGCATTCAATTATATGTAAAACATCACATCAAATATTTGTATCAATGCTGTCTAAAACTTAATACACTCGCAGACATTCAATAGTTGATTCTAAATCCACAAAACTGAATAATTCCTAACCTTCATGACTTTAAACTGATCATTTTTCATTGCTAACGTTTCAGAGATGTTGGCCTCTTGTGACGTTTCACAATAAATGTATTCCTTGAGGCGTAACGGAACCATCATTCCTTTTTATTACGTATGACAGCTATAGAAACACAACAAGAAGCAAACATTTTGATAATTGTTATAGTCACATCCTGTTAAGACTGAATAAATGCTTAGATGTTTATCGCCCAAAAGTCATTTTGACAAATATCATGTTTGATCAATTTCCTTTATTTTTCTATGAATCTTAAATAAAGTGAACGATTTAATTTTAGCAAACAAATTAAAGTCTGCATATGTTGATTCTAGAAGAATGAAATTAGTGAACCTGTATGTGTAAATGTATAATATTGAGATATATCTATACCTCAGAACTCAAACAACGAACAACTTTTTTCTATTCACACAATGTTTTTTAGATACTAAAACATGCATTGATAGATTTTAATATCTCTTAAATTACTAACTCTCCTGATTGAGTCATGAAGTAAATTGTTTCGGGACCGAACTTTCCAGAAATGATTTAATTGAGATAAATGAAAATCTACTTTTCTTCAACATATTCTGCAACAAAATTGAATTAACTCAAAATATTTCCCCAGAGAAAAAAAGTATCGAAGAAAAAAATTACTTTCCTGATAATAGAATATTAAAAAAGCTATTAAATGTATGTATTTGTTTTTCTTCATAGTAGCCCAACTATTTTATCATAGGTGATATTTCGACCTTGTTGGTCGACGGAGCTATCAAACTGATTAGGAACGTTACTGCATTTCCTGTTAACAATTGAATTGTTTCTAGCTAAAATGAAATTGAAAAAAAAAATGATTTTGATCGGAGATAACGGCAAGTTTGTAATTATGCAATCTTTGGTACCACTCATTATGGTGTTCACCAGCAAAGCAACAAATAGTGATATATTCTTATCATATCATACTACTAAAGACACCATTAAAACAATCAGAAAGCAATTAATTTTCAAAGGTGCTGAAGTCCAAGTGATGAGTCGCACGGGAAATTTGATTTGGTGAACCAAGTTCAAACTCCGACTAAAAGCTGCATTTAATTTAGCAGTGATGTCCTTTGGGGAAAAAGGATCCATCTTTTATCCCAGCTGGGGGTGAAACAGCAGGGGAAGTGTGTTTTGCTACTCCATTTGTTTACCATCTCTTTGTCGATTCTATTTGCAAATCATGAACAACGTAACCGGTGCAGAGCAACTTGTGATATGAGGAACCAGGGCAGGATCAAGTCGTACCGTAACAAGCGTATGGGCGAATATGAAAACACTTATTTTTAGCAAGGGTGCTAGGATAAATACGAAGGAAATGAGCCTATGAGAAACAAATCTTCAAAAGCCTGCCTGGTTCGTAAATCAGTTATGTGTTTCAACTTCTATACAAAAACTCGGTTTTCCTGTGAAAATAAACTTTCGAAAGCTTGAATGGCATAAAGCAAAACAGCAATTGCCATTAATTAATTATGTAACCAGATGATGCCAGTACTTGATTTTTTCTTATTTGACCTCGAATAACTACTACTATTGTAAAATAGCATTGGAATATCATTGTTATGAGTATTAGTTTCAGATCGATTTTTTAAGATGATCGCCTCACACGTCCCCCAAAAAATAATGGACGATAATCATCACATGTAAAATAAATGGAAAAATGTCGTCTGAAATGCAGTTTTATTCATTGACAAAGGATGGAGCCAAATCTTCTTTAATTGATCATTCTATTCACGTTGTCTAAACCGAATGATACATTCCCCCATAAAACAGATCATTTTTGATAGATTTTCAAAATGATATAGGGCATTTTTTTAATTATTTCTTCCAGATTACAACCCATGTCTTAATAATAATAATATATATATATATATATATATATATATATATATATATATATATATATATGTGTGTGTGTGTGTGTGTGTGTGTGTGTGTGTGTGTGTGTGTGTGTGTGAACTGAAAACATCAGTTATAAACACTGTTTTGCCTGATTTTTCCAATTTTTTTGTATTCTTTTTCTTTCTATCCTAAAAATGGATTTCTTCAAGAGATAATATGACGAAGTGTGATGTAAATATAGAATTGTTCTTTCTTTTACTCTTAGTATCCAATGTTTTATTTAGGATACCTGTTTTTTTTTTTGTTAGGATCATTGTCTCTTTGTAACCTCCTTCGGGTCACTTAATTCAAACAGCGTTCCTAACATGATTTTTTTTTGCTTTTCTTAAAACCATCAATTAATGTGGTATTGAACATTTACAGATATCACACTCTCAGAATCAGTGCTTCATCAAATATTTCATGCATTCTTTAGCAAGGAAGCCTGAACAAGCTTTCGAGGAGGTCAACTTTATTCCCATATATGTTTAATACTACCCCAATAAAACTAATTATCTGACGTCATAGATATCTTGTACTTTTTGAAAGGAAGGATATCACTTATCATGAAATTATTTTTCGTTTGAAAAGTTATTTTCGTAAAATTGTCTACGCATTTTGTTCTACACTTTTCGTCAGGAATGAGCTGTATTGGTTAGCCTGGTGGCGTATCAAAGGCTGACCGCAATGCATAATCTATTCTTACTCACAGAGACCGCGGTACATCAAATGACAACACAGGACGACAGGCTATCCGCTCCTCAAAAAAGAGCCACGCCGATCATCGATCAGCTATTAAGAACTCATCACCTGATTTGTGATCAAGACATCAGAGGAAAAAGAAAGGAGAAGGGGTCATCGGTTTCTCCAGAGTGCAGCCATGGCGAGCTCAGTTCATTCATCTACAATGAAACAGTATCGTCAAAGGAATAATTTTCCATATCACAGTACCACAACCTTTACAGCAAAATGTGGTAGAAGAAAAATAAGACTATGTTAACAAAAGTTGTTAACAAAATCTTCATATCTCAATACTGCTACAGCAAGATCACAGAGAACATGTGAGCTCTCAAAGTTAAGCACTAATGCACCTGGTCAGTTCATAGATCAGTGACTAAGAATACCAGATGCTGTACGCAGCTGGGGCCATATAGATAGCATTCCATGATTAACTAAATAATGCTCATACGAATGTGACCAATATCTACACTATGCTCAATGATGCAATTGAATTATCCTCTCCTGATCCCTTGAAGTATCCCCAAATGAGCAGCAAGAAATGAATGGATATCCTCGTTTCATTCCATCAGTTTTGGCAATGGTTTGACGCCCATTGATTTAGTGAGTTTAATTCAAACTGGGTGCTCAAGGTTTATGGCTTTTCGCTGTTCTAAGCTGAGCTTAGTATATTTCATGATTAGCATATCTGAGTGTAGGAGTGACATGCTTCAAGATTTCTAAAAATATAAAATCCAATAGGGATGATTGATTTGACCGTAGATAATCTAATTCAGGTATCTGTGAAAAAAAACAAACAAGCTTTCGTTTAAAAAAAAACATTCGGGAAAACTCCACAACTCTCCATCAATCCTAATCATTCCCTAATATATGCACTGAACAGTTGAAGTTCATGCTCTAAACAATTCACTTTTCATTCTCCTAGCTTCCTGCAGTGTAGGTTGTCTGCAACTAAATCATTTGTATCAGTTCTTTTCCACGATTAAGAATGTAACGCAGTGGACCTGTACCTCTACAATCTTACGAGAAAAAATACAAGTTGTTGACTCTTGAATTTCAAGACGGTGTGTCTAGCTAACTCTGCGTTAATGAATAAAACAAAACTTTTGATGTTATTCCCTTGATCACCGGATGGACAGTGTTCAGAAAAGTAGATGTCAATGATATAGTTGACATGGAATATCTATTCCGGAAATGTGCTTTACTATCTAAGAAAAAGCATCTATTAATCATATAGTTTTAACTATGGATGATCAAAACCAGTATGCTGCTCAGTATTTTCTCGTTTATGCTAATTATCTCCTTAATGGCAAGCTAAATTTAAAGAGAAATAAGTAAAGAAAGGGGAAAAATCGGAGAGTCCAATACCAAAACATGGCTGAATTTTCTCCTCAACAATCGTGCTTAACCAATGACAAGCATTCATACTGTTATGAATATGCATATATGCACTCAAATTCCGATGCACTATACCGTATGATATTTGCATAATAATGGTGGGAAAGTGGATATATCATTCGTGGAACGGTTTTCATCAAATGCATGCCTGCAACTAAGTAAAATACAACTTCTGTAAAGCATGTCCAGTTCTGTAAAGCATGTATCGGTGTAAGTGAATTGCCCATTCTAAACAATCATAGGCAATCAGATAATTTTGTAATTAAATTGGCAACGTTGAGATGCAATCAATTTGAAATGTGTAAATTGAATACACCATATCTATCCGGAATATATACAGTCATTCAATATACGCAAAAAACAATATGTCGTGCCCAGAGCAAAGGCGCTTCAATCTCCATTGAAATAACATCCTCACATAACAGTTACCTAATTTAAACAATGGAAGTGGAACCAGTCGGGAAGATATCAAAATGCCTATCTTCTCTCCAGACAGGCAGGGCATAAAGAGACATTAGGTTAAGATGCCGAACATTATGAAAGCGAATTAGTGCATTGACAAAGATATTCAATGAATGTATGTACATTTAGGAATTGCCAATTTCAATGGCTATAGATATGGTTATGTAGGGTGTGTTAAGTTTCAGGCTAGGAAGTCTGCTAGGATATTTCTGGTCTTATAAGTTCTATTGGCACTGGGAGTTTAATTAAAAGAAAAGAAACGAAATATTTATAAAGGATATTGAGAGACTATCACTCATGAATTTTTCTCGCTCTTTTGGTTTGCAGCAACAGCGTTAATCGGAGGAAAAAAATGAACAATAATGAGTTTTTCCAAGTCAATAGTCACAACCAATGGAAAAATTTGATATTCCGAGATTAAATAGGATCAAAATTAACTTCAATACTGCAAAACATCAATATCGATCTATATTAAATTAAATTTGTTTAAGTGACTACAAATGTTAGGAAAATTATTTTTTCCCAATAAATTTTAAAGGGAGAAAAACATTTTTCTTTTATAAATTATGTTAAGCTAATGGAAACATTATCCTTTCATCTCTTCCATTATTAGTTCTCATGGATTACGAAACCACGTGGTTATGACTCAGGGAATGAATTTTAGCCGCGTATTTGTGGACGAAACTGAGAAAAAAAAACAGATAATCAAACATGAAGATAATGAATTAAAAATAATATTGCAGAATTATAACGTCATTATCTAACAGCACAATCATTAATTAGCAACTTAGAATGCCAAGAATCCAGGTTCGAATAACTTGGATTGGATATTGCACCGCATTATGTTGCTTATGGTATTAAAATTGCCTTTTGAAGTTTTTCATATTGAATGAACACTATTTCGGTCATGAAAACCCTCTTACTGAGATGCGTCAAAAGATTACTTGTAAACTCGAAGAAAATTTGATGCCGTAGCAAAGTAGAATTGATAGAGACAGAAAATTGCAAACGTTTTTCCTCACCAACATAGGAGTTGTTTATTGTATTTCTCTTTTAGAATGTAGATAATTGTAAATCGTCTCCCATAATAAAGCAGCACCTGTTAAAAACTGCAGTAAACATGAATAAATTGCATAATGAAAAATATACTGTTGCAATATTAAGTCTTATTACGATGGATTTTTTTCCCAATATGTATGTTTGCAGTTGTTATTGAGTATGTTGGAGCATATGTATGTGAATTCACGTATCTATTTATCGTTCACATTTGCAGAAAATCCTATCGTCCTGCAAGCGCACTGATTTGCGGTTGTATCATTTCTGAAAATGATGAGTAATGCAAATACAAACTCATATTGTCAGGAAAAAAATTGAATAAGGCATATCGAGTGATATATCTGGTCATAATCACAAATAATGATGGTCTGTTGCGACCCCTCCCCCGTAGTCAGCCAAGCTCATTTGGAAGCGACAGGCCCTCCCTCAGAGGTTGCAGGAAAACGTCTGATAACGGAATAAGTTCCGACTTTGGGATGCTGTATCCTCTCATTTTTTCTCGTTTTGCGTTTTGCTTCGGAAAGAGAGTTGCATGACGGATGTTGCTCTGTCTATCTGCCGGTTACATCAGTTTTCCCTTGATGATAGGTGATTCCAAAGGAGATGAGGGTCGTTTTTGAGAAGTTCGTGTATCTCATCTGCGGGGACCAGCTTTCACGGTGATCAGTGACTAGTGCTCTAAACTGGACGATTGGGCATTTTGGAGGTTATCACTGTTGATCATCGGCACATAGCCTGATGAAAACAATTGAGACTTTTTCGGCATAGCTTCAATACTTGTGGCCCTGGCTGACTTGAGTATCTCAATTTTCTGTGATAAAATTCCTCCAGCTCACTTTGAGAACGATGCGTTGGTATATGACCCGAGTCACTGACGTGAAGAAATGAGATGCACAAAAATGATTAATAACCCCGGGTATAAACAAACAGTTTTCGTAAAGCAGCTATACGGAAAAAATGAAAAAAATTAGATAATGCACAATTTAGAGGAGAAATAAAATTGAAAACAAACAGCTAGATATTGAAAAGATAGTGAATAATATTAAGGAATATATCTAATATTTTGAATATGAACTGTAATATAAAAAAAAAAGATTTTTGGGGAATGATAATTTTGTTTTTACTTTGTTCCCTTTCAACCTCGGGAATAGACATATTATACACACACACACACACTAACACACATACACACACACACACACTAACACACACACACACACACACACACACACTAACACACACACACACACACGTACACACATATGTGTGTGTGTGCATGTGCATGTTTTGTATATGTGTGTGCCTTTTTGTTTATAAACGTTCGTGTGTGCGACGATGTCACTAAAAAGTAATGTGTGTATGTTTTGTTTTTTTTTTTATCTAAAAGCAGTGACAATAATAAGTATATTTCAAAGAAGACAAAGAAATTTTCATTTTGATAATAGTATGATGTCTTAACAAGCTTGTAGGGATTGATCTCCTTAAGTTATTTGATTTCTACGTGAGCTTTGAGTACTAACCAATGAATGCCTATAGGAGGATGGAACAAGGTAACAATGTGAGTTTTGAAATAGAAAACAAACTTATTTCGAGGCAAAACACACACACACACGCATATACATATATATATATATATATATATATATATATATATATATATATATATATATATATATATATGATAAGTGCGTGTGTGTGTGTGATATGTATATGCTCCTACTGGCTTGAAACTCAGAGTAAAGCAATGCATTGTCTATGTATACCTATTTACATCAGATTAATCCCTGATATAGGACTTTTCGTTCATAAATATTATATATATATATATATATATATATATATATATATATATATATATATATCTTCTGAGAGAAAAATTGATCTAAGTGTCAACGTTTTTGGTATAACATTGAATGCAATAAATAGGTCTTCGGTTATATCTACATATATTTATCATTTAAGCATTCTTTTCATCATCGGAGATGATACTGTTGGAAGAAAAAAGATAGAAATATCCTATTTTACTTTTGTTTGGTTTATTTAGATATTTTCGTTTTGTTTTTTTATATGTTTGTTTTAGCGCATTCTTTCTAAGCGTCTTTGAAAGAAAGAAATGAAAATATAGAAAATAAAAAAGGGAAATTGATCAATGCAAATGTAAAGATACTGAAATTAAAACTGAATCAACCGACGTTCAATCCCACTGATAAGTCGAGAAAATTTGCTGAACATTTGTTCTTGTTTCTTTCCCCGCCGCATAATAAACACCTAGAATCCATGAAAATATAAACTAAATCCGCCCATATGTTGTTTATGTCTAACTTCTTTTCGTGGATGCCGAGAAAAATCGAGTTTCACTTTCGATGTAAAATCCTCTCTGACGCTTGAAGGTTCCACTTCAATTTGTGAGAAATAACCAGCTGGCATTTCATGTTGAGAACCAATATTAAATAGGAAAACAAAAAGTCATGAGACGGGCAAACATTTTAAACTAATTTAATTTCCTTTTGTTTCTTGGATTCGGTGTAGACAAATCACGGAAAATATAAAATTTACCGAATAAAAAAATGACACACTATGAGATTTTTGATTGAATGTTTGAAATTGTATATTTTCATAATTCCAAGAATAGTTTAAGTGAATATGTTGATCTTTTTTGAAAGATTTTTTTGACGATTGAGACGAACAAAGTAAAATTCGTAAAAGCAAGTAGGAAAATATATTTTTTGATTTTAGATACAGACTAAGCTGGGTCATTAGATATACAAGTCACCGTACATCATAACTCGTTGAATCGAAGAATATAATGTATAGATATTTTACTAGGTCCAAAATGTGTTACTACAACCCTTATATAAAAGCGGATATTGATCCACTGTTACGTATATCACGTTATGTTTGGATTAGGTTTGTTATTTAAATACACAACTCTTGAATAAATGGTCATCAATGCACTGTTGATGGCAGAACTACCATATGAATATGTCAAGGGGGCCATTTTGAATATGTTTAAAAGCAATATAAGGCCTGGATTTAACTTGGGAACCAATCATAATAAACTATACTGAACATGCCATAAAAGAACCCCACAAAGAAACCCAGATTGGGCTGTGAAACAAAATTGAGTCAGTGTGTGTACTGTGATGCTGTTACATTAACAATGATTTAGCTTGCAAATATATCATGTTTAACATCGCCTAGGTCAGTCAAACACTTTTGCCATCGTTCACATTTCGGCCCGATGTGACATGTAGCTTTTCCTGGAGAGATTTCAGAACGTTTACATGATTACGATGCTGAAGCAGACGTCGATCCTGAATGGTAGTTTTGAAGATTCTTCTGCAAAGTTAAATTGTGCATGAAAAGTGTGGGGGGAAACAAGGAGAGATCTTTGTTTGGGAATAAAACGAAAAGGCTCTATGTAAGCTGTTTGTGCATGTATAATAACATTGCTGGTTAATTTCCGGAGATGCACCATAGAGTAGAATGATAACTATATAAGAATTGAATCAAGGATATTATTATATAATACAATTTCTCATGGAATAGATAAACATGTATTTGATTAAGAACAAACACAATTATCACCATTGCAATTTATAAGAGTTATTTACCCGTTAATTTTGGTTTCCCATTTCCGAAAATACAACACACAGGCACACAGACACACACAGACACACGCAGACAGACAGATAGACAGACACACACACACACGCACACACACATACACACACACCCACACACCCACACACGCACACACACACATATATATATATATATATATATGGAGTGTATGTATATATTATGATCATACATATACCTATAAGTTGGACAGGGGATGTGCAGATACACACACACACACACACACACACATACACACACACACACATATATATATACATATATATATATATGTATATATATATATATATATATATATATATATATATATATATATATATAGAGATAGATAGATAGATAGATAGATAGATAGATGGATAGAAAAATACAGAAACAGACAGAGACCCAGAGAGAGAAAAATAAAGTCCTTTCCCTTCGAATGGCGTACAGTAATGAACAACCACAAAATGTTCATCTGAATCGTTACTGTCTTTTTTCTTGTTTATATATTTTGTTGAGTTATTCCTCGTTCCTAACATTATTTCAATTTTACCTCTACAAATAAGCATGGAAGCAACTAGCAAAAGGGTACACATAAGACATTCCATGAAAATACTGACATGTATGTGTTTTTTCTGCTCGTCAACTCCGCTTACACACTAAGATCACCCGGTAACCACCTACAGAGCTGATACATTGAATCTAAACAAGAGACAAACCTGCAGGCTGAGAAGAAAAAGTAAGAGAATCAGGCACGGCCCAGGCATTTTAGGCTATTCAGCATGGATTAGAAGTGTAGTAACTGTCCCATGGCAGAGCCCGAGTGCGCCAGTGCAATGCGTCAGCCAATGAGGTTTTACTGAGGCTACGCACTGCTAAGCGCATCGGGGAGCCTTTGGACTAGTCTTTCGGCTATCCTATTATTACTCGGCCCAGCTGCAGGGGGTCAGTTTCCCCAGAGCAGCACTTAAAGGAGCAGGTCCCCTGGTGGACACTTTCGTGGCGGAGATTGCTTTGGTTGCAAAGCAAACCGTACCTGCATCGGCTGGAGCCATTTGGAAGGGCGTCTCCTATTTTCCCCCACGTTAAGCCCGACCTTGTGTCATATTTTGCTGTGGTGGGACAGTAAATAAATAGAACCTGAGGCACTGGTACTGACACCTGCCAGCCGAATGGGCCGAAGATGGTGTGTGTCAAAGACTGAATGTACTCGTGCAATGTGTCAGCCAATTACGTTATACTGAGGCTGCGCATTGCTACGAGCACTAGGAGCCTTTGGGTTCCTCTTTCGGCTCTCCTATTATTACTCAGCCCAGCTGCAGAGGATCTGTTGCCCAAGGGCAGCACTGTCCCATTGCACTTAAGGGGACAGTTCAGGCTCGTTGTGATGCCTTAGTGACTGCAGTTGCTTTAGCAACCGCGATTGCTTAGCAATCAAAGTCAGTTGAGCTGCAGCTATTTTTGATGGGTTGCTCCTATTTTCCCCACGTAAAGCCCTGACCTGTTTTGCATTTTGCTCTGGTCAAAGAGTAAATGAATAGATACTCAAGGGCAGCACTGTTCCATTACACTTAAAAGAACAGGTCAAGCTGGTCCTGACGCTTTCGCAACTATGGTAGCCTTAGCATCTCCGGCTGCTATGAAAACAAAAGTCTTGTTGGCTGGAGCAATTTTGATTGGTTGCTCCTCACGTAAATGCTTGACGTTGTGTCGCATTTCGCACTCATAGGAGAGTGAATAAATTTGATGAAGCCCCCATATTTTTGGGGCCTTTCGGCATTGAATGAAGTGTAGCATCTGTTCCATGGCATAATACGAGAAGCCGGTACTGATGCTCCCCTGCCAAATAGGCCAGAGATTGTGTTACAGAGAACATCAAAGACTGAGAGCACAGGTGCAATGCATCAGCAAAGTTCATCGAGGCTGCACATTGCTAAGCACATTAGGAGCCTCTGGTTTCGTCCTTGGATTCTCCCACTACCACTCTGCCAATCTGTGAGGAATCAGTTTACCCCAGGGCGGTGCTGTCCAGTTGCACAAAGAGGGACAAGTCGAGTCGGATGGAACTATTTTTGATGGGTTCGATCTATTTTTCCCCACGTAAAGCCTTGACCGTGTGTTGCATTTTGCTCAGGTTTGGGAGTGAATAAATATATACCCACCACCTTTTTTCTGGCCTTTTTTTAGCATGGATTAAAGTGTAGTATCTGATCCACTGTAAAGTTCGAGGTGCTGGCACTGACGCTTGCCTATTGAATGAGCCGGAGATCGTCTTGTGGTGAGCGAAAAATCGAGTGCACATGTGCAATGCATTAGCTTATGAGGGTACACTGAGGCTGCTAATTGCTGAGTGCATTGGGAACCTTTTGATTTGTCTTTGGGTCCTCCTATCACTCAGCCCAGCCGCAAGGGAAGCAGTCCACTAATAGTAGCGCTATTCTATTGCATTAGGAGAGACAGGTCGACTCATCTTGAAGCTCTCGTGACAATAGTTGCTTTAGCAACTAAAATTGCCTCGACTGGGTTTTATGGGTTACTCCATTTCTTTCCTTACGTTAAGTTGACCATGTGTCGCATTTTGCTCTGATGGGAGAGTAAATAAATAGGTGCTCAACCTTATATGAAGCGACCACTAAACAAACCAGTATACCAGGGGTAAAACATGAATCTACGATTGCAACAATGGCCAACAACCGATCGTTATCATGGGTCACAACAGTCCTGAAAGGATAAAATCTGTAACCGAGGCTGGCAAAATACTAGATGAAGAGACAAATTGAACAAATTCAGCAAGAACAGGCTCTGCGATATACACGATAGAAGGATTTGGTGGATCCTGGGGAGGTCTGTATGTAACCAGAGACGATAAAAGACTGATGATGATGATGATGATGATGATGATGATGATGATGATGATGATGATGATGATGATGATGATTGTTTATGGTCATGTTATTTGACGAATTTACGAACCGGTACATCTCAACAGAGGTCCTTAGTTCAGAAATATGCACTTACAATTTTGTTTTTGCTTGTATTTTTTACACCACGTGCCTCCTAATACACACATGATTTAAGGTTAGTAGAAATAATTGTCGAATTTTCAATTGAATATGTTGGTAGAAAATCGACTTAAAGAAATTTTTTTTCGTAATTAGTATTCTTGGAGATGCTATGATTTGATTAGTGTGGCGTCTGGAATTAAAACAGACTGAACAAATTCAATCTTCATATTATCTAACACTCAACAAAAATGACACGGAGGGCGAGTCATGAATGTGGTGAGATATACATATATATATATATAATATATATATATATATATATATATATATATATATATATATATATATATATATATATATGTATATATATATATATATATATATATATATATATATGTATGAACAATATGCAGGAATCACAATACATCGTTTGGGAAATAATAAATAGCAAGTGCTCATATCACATAAATAGTTGCTTTTTTTCAATGCATGTTTTATCAATTAAATACAATTAAAAACAAATCCTCTTTATTTACACACAACCGAGCGACATAATCATCGGTAATGATTTGAATATGTTTTGATAAATTTAATCTTTCGTCCATTTTTTTTGATAATTATCGATTTTGATTTATAGAATAGGACAAAATAAATATTGGTGATTGCTGCGAACATGAAAATTTTTATATGAGATTCAAATTATTAGTGGCGAAGTATCGTCATTTTTATGCTTATTTCTTTAATTCACTTTGTTTTGCCATCATTGCTTCTCTGGCCTTTTGTTGTCTTCTTTTTTAACCTCGTGTATTCAATTTTATCTATTCCTTTTTGGGTGTAGTGCTTCATCGTCAGCCAAAAAATTACAATCCAAATATTGAACAAAAAATTATGAAATAACAGCCTGAGGTTGACTATAGGCGTATTCTGTGTCCTTTCAAAATATTTTGGATTTCCAATACACGTTTATAATCTAACTAATATAACTAAAATGAAGAAAACAAAACACCGTATTTACATTGATAGAAACTCTTTCAGCTACATTAGACGCATACTGAAGTAAACTGAAAAAAATATGCAAATTTTACAATAAAAAGTATTGAGAAAAACAATTTTCAAGGTTTTCAATGGGGAATCTATTCACAATGTACATACCATACCAACGGGGAAAACTACTTTCCGTTCATATATATATATATATATATATATATATATATATATATATATATATATATATATATATATATATATATATATATATGCTAAATATAAACATACAATGAAATGATGTGGGCCATTCGTCTAAAAGGGTCAATAGTGAAAGGATATTTTCCTCCGTGGGAAGTGTCGAATATTACTATATATATATATATATATATATATATATATATATATATATATATATATATATATATATATATATATATATATATATATATATATATATATATGCAATAATACCACAGAAGTATTATTTGGTAACGTAGAGAACATGATGGTGATGTGCTTTAGGCCTAGAAAGCACAGATCATTCATAAATAAGATGCTCACTGTTGAATTCGTAAATATATTAGAGATAATCCCAGGGGCAAAAATTCAGCCGAGAAGAAAAAAAAAACGGACGCTATTAGTGTTATAGGCAGATACCCCTACCCTTTCACCAAACGAAGAATGATAGACAAATGTGACAGTACAATCAGAATTTATACGATGCAATTCTGCCTTTCCTCTTGTATAGTATGAGAGCAAAATATATACGATAAAAGATTGATACAATGGAAAAACATGTCAATGCACATCCCACATCGTGATTGTAACTTTCTACTCGATATCGTCGAATTTTTCCGAGATAGTTCGTCGGGCACCAACTAATTTATTCCTCTCGGGTTGGTTATCGACTGGCAAGTATAAGGCTTATACCAACGCTTTGGAACACGTTAGTCCATGACATTCAGTCCAGTGAACCAATAAACCAAACATAGAAGCTAATGGAATTGTTGGATCAGTCAGGGAACAACTCCGAGACGCAGCAAATTTTACAGTCCTTTTAAAGTGAGTGAAATGGCATCAAGTTGCATGATTATTGGCAGTCGACTGGTCTTAATTACAGAAGACTTGTCCAGTTAATCAACAGTAATGGGGAGAATTATGAAGTTGATTATTGTAGCAGGGCAGAAAGTTGAACCACATGGGAATTGGTCAACTGCCAACAATCATACAATGGACTCTCTGCAACGGATACAAATCGAAAGGTAGCATTGGTCAGTGAAACGAATTGCACGGTAACCCCATCTGAATTTGGGTCTGATAAAATCTGATAATCATGCAAGATCTTGAATCTTGCAAGATTGTAATACGCACGGATGCACTTAATAAGTACACTTGGGCACTTGCATGTACTGGTGATCAAAATGGAAGTGATCAGGTAATGTGGTATTCCGTCTGACGAAATGATATGACAGCTAATGAATTTTGTCCAATTAAACCCGAGCAAAGTTCGTCATGTGCCTTGGCCGTAGTGAAAGTGGATGACTAATGGACCATACCGACGGACTGTTTTATACTCTTCTCCTTTAAGTTGGGTTTATATTCAAGTGTCAAAGAAAATTTACATTGCCGGGGATTATCTGATTACTTGAGACTGCAAAATTGTGTGTTATTTTTTCGTCTGTGTATGATTATGAATGTAAATATTCATTTGGTCGTGGATACAAACGTTTAGATAAGAAACAACTAAATGGAGATGAATGTTCCTTGGCCTCTATTTGAATTCATTTATCCATTATATTGAATTAGTTGTCAAGTATAGTTGCATATTCATCCATTTGCCCTTTTCTACAATCAAATAGCGGAGAAACATATGCAAATAAACGGAGAAAAATGTGATTGATTCAATTTTGTTATATCCATAATTTACAGTGTCTGGCAACATCTGCTGGGAATGATGGGATTATATGTACATATAGAGAGAGGGGAAGTAAGAAATAAATATATAAAAAGAGTGAAAAAGGGAGAGAGAGGTCGATCGATCACAATGATGATGGTGAGTGTTGCTTGCATGCTTCCTCTTTCGTGTTCATAAACCCCTGAACTGTAGCACCGTAGGAGCTGCGAATTTGTGTATAAGAGTGACTTGTCCTTAGGGTTAACATATGATACGGAGCAATGACTTCTGGTGGAATCGGAAGATCATATTAGATTACCAAAGGTATTTTGAAACTGAATCTCCTCAGAACACACAATATGTTTTTTGATCAGAATTTTTACCAATCACCATTGTAAAGAATGTCACAGAAATTGAGAAGAAAATTTTCATATATCCTGCGTTCTTTGATGATAATTCATCCATATTGAATTGATTCAAGGTCGAATCATGCAAAAATACAGATTTATTTGCGTATGTGTGTTGATGATGGCGTAGTTGTTAGTTCACTGTTTACATTTGTTGTTCATCGGTGAAAAAGTACTGCTTGTTCTTATTTCGTTTCAAAAGTATTGGTCAGAATTGCTATTTTTTTTCTCTCAGCGTTAAACATCAAAGTGTCTGGAAATCTACCTGGGGAAAAGGGTGAAGTTTCTCTTCCTGTACTCCTTATCCACTCTCAAAATGTCTGCTCTCTGGACACTCGTGGAAGGCAAGGAGCAGATTTTTTTTTTAAACGACAGAGCTGAAAATATTTGTTGGAGGTTAATGGATGTTTATGGAAAGGCTGAACTTGATTTTAGAACGGTAAGAAGATATGTCAGTGGCCTATTTCTGCTGGAGATGAGGATAAGGCCAAGTAAGCTGATGTTCCATTACAGCTGGGAGAAAATAACTATTGTAAGACTCAGGTTATCCATGGCAGTTTATTGCAGTCTCTTGACTACTAGAAGCAAAATTTGGAGCAAATCTTTTTTAGCTAGACAACCTCGGAAGGCATTTCACTCTGTAAATCCCCGAAGTCATTGACGTGATGATACTAAAAGATATATATCCCCGTATATATCAGAGTACTGCAACATATCTACCGACACAGCAGACCATTCATCTGGTTACTCAAAGACTCTGACTCCTTTCATCTACCAAAAGGAGTGAGGCAAGGAAATACTAGCCCAGCCAAACTCTTCACAGCCTGCTTTGAGATGATCTTCCAAAATTTAAAATGAGAACACCAAAAAATCAGTATAGACAGCGAAAACCTAAGTAACCTCAGATTTGCTGACGACTTCGTACTCTCGGCTGAGATTTTCCAAATGTTAGAGGAACAAAAAAAAAGCAAGCATAAAAGTTGACCTTCTCATGTACTCCAGCAAAACAAATATCATGCAAACCAAACAAAAAATTAGGGAACAAAGTCAAAGCAATCTAAATCCGAAAGCTGCAACTGATGATGATGATGATGATGATGATAGCAATTTGGGTCCCGATCAGGAAGTGCCTTTTGTGGCCATGAGTTCGAGATCAAAGTGTAATATCAGTCTACCCTGACTCCAGTTGCATTGCTTGGTTATTTGCAAATTTTCCAAAGTAGCTTTCCATCTGATACTTGTTGATCCCTCCTTATCTCTCACAGTTAATCCTAGCATTCCTTTTCCATGGCTATCTGTTATTCTAAGATGTTTCTCGGCTCATTTTGTGAATTTTCATGCCTTAAATCCGAGAGTCACCGCTTGTATGATGCCTTCATTGTACAGTATACACGCTTTGGCAAGGTGATATCTAATATGTCTCTATTCATATCAAATCATTCCCTGCTGATCAGTGTTCATTACCTGGCGTTTCCTTCATCATTGTCCTGAAGAGTTCCTTATTATGATCTTTCGGGGGATGCAATCGTATTTGTTATGTTCCTATTTGAGCCCACCCCTTTACTTTCCCAATTTACATCGGTGAACATATTTTGCAATTTACCTGATGTTTTGACGCCAAGGAAACTTCATCGGAAAATCAAAAGTGGTTTGAATGCTCTCCATCTGAATATATTCTCATCCTACCTTCTGCTACTTTTTTTTTTATATAAATGCTTTCAATGTTTGTTGTGAATGAATTTATCAATTCGCACGTTCGATCCTCAACCAGAACTTATTCTTTTTCTCTTTTCTTACTTTATTTATTCACTGTTAAATTGGGGCAAGTCTGAGTTTAGCTGCATTAAAAAGCAACAGGAGCTCGAACGTTCATGAAACCTCGGAAACAAATGATTGAAAATACTTCATCTTGTAAGATGAATAAATAAATCAGATTACAAATACTAAACCACCATCTGACTAAAGCTATGGCACAGACATGATTGATATTAGGGATAAGTTTGACAAGGACACGCCCATGCCCTCGATCCCTGTAGCTCAGCGGTAGGATAGGTTGAGTGTTGACCGAGCCACCCTCGGGCATACAGTCGTATGTTGAAAACTCACGCAGAACTGATTCCCCATTCTGATCCGTGGGAATCAGTTCCCAATCCTGCCAAACGAGAATTCGAATCGATAAATTGATATCAACGTGCACATGAAGCAATTATGCTTAACTTTGCATAAAGAGACCGTAAGACACCACAATACACCCAGGAGAAGACAGGAGTCAGGGACATCAGAGAATCCATTAAAAAACTCAAATGACAATAGGTTTGCCATGTCACAAAACTGGCTAACAACGGTTGGACATCATGACTCATGACATGGATCACCACTGATCTCATGCGTACCGGAGCCAGTAGAAGATTAGATGGAGAGACGAGCTGGACAAATTCAGAAAGCACTGGCTCTGCGATGACTGCGATTGGGAAGCGTGGCGAATCCTAGGGAAGGTCGATGTTCAACGATCGTTAAGAAACTGATACTGCTGCTGCTGCTGCTGCTGCTGAATCCAGAAGGAGTATTATCCGATAGAGTAGCACCAGTGATACACTGGAAACTGAGCAAACAAATGGAATTCATCTACGCAGAAATGTGGTACCAGCACAAATCAGTACCAAAGAAACGAAATTGAGAGAACTTTGGATGAAAGGAAAGATTGAGGTCATACTGACCACAACACTGCTTGGGACTGCAAAAACCCCGAAGAGAGTGCCAGAAATATAAGATACATGACCTCCAGTTGTTAGCAATGGCCTAACAGGGAGACAAGAAGAGGGAGGGAGAATGGTGCTGTAGGGTTTGCCCACAGATCTGATTGGTAAGGGAGATATGAGAGAAGGCCTGGAGATCTGAGTAGACTTACTGTCACTTATACTTCAGCAATAACCACCTGATAACTGGCGTGAAAATCAATAATAATAATAATAATAATAATACTAATAATAATAATACTAATAATAATAATAATAATAATAATAATAATAATAATAGTAGCTCTGTCATGATATGCGAAAGAGGGAGGAGACGTTAGCTGAGGACCTGAGGAGAGTTATTGTCACTCAGCCTTCAGCGATAACCACTGGACAACCGGTGTGAAACTGTAAATCGTAGAATTACTGCGACCTATGAGTACTAGGAGAGGAGGGCTGGAGACTTGAGGAGACTTGCTGTCACTCAAACTCCAGCGGTTACCACCAGGCAACTAGTGTGAGATTCCTAATAATAATAATAATAATAATAATAATAATAATAATAATAATAATACCGTCGACCAAAACTATCCACAAGTTTCTCCAAGTTTTATGTTGGCTAGGCAGGCTAACTGGTTATGCATGGATATACATACGCATACATGTATGTACAGGCCACAGCAATATACTCTTTATTACGTCTACAAAACAGTTTTCTTCTATTTTCCACCCAAATAAATTTTTAATAAGTTTTACTGTCCAAACGAAAGACAAGAGAAGTTACACAGTCATTATCAACCCGTTTTTTCAATTTTTGTCTATCACCCATAAAACCAAAACTTTATCATAATAATAATAATAATAATAATAATAATAATAATAATAATAATAAAAATAATAATAAAAATAATAATAATAATAATAATAATAATAATACAAAACCGCACATTCCAAAACAATGAGAAAAAGTTTTACCAAGATTTAAATGGGGAAAGAAGGCAGGACATGAAACCTGATGCCACAGAGGCCAAGAACTATTGGAATAGCATATGGGGGCACCCAAAAAGACACAACGTAACACCGCAATGGTTAGGAAACATGAGAAAAGAACTAGAAGATATAGACAAGGGGGAACCAATAATACTGAATGAAAACACATTGAAACATACTCTTAGGAAAGTAGCCAACTGGAAAGCACCGGGGCCCGACGGGATCCATGGGTATTGGTTCAAAAAATTCACCACGTTACACGGCAGACTCACTCACTTACTCCAAAATTGTCTAAATGAAGGCAAAGCACCAGAATGGATGACTAAAGGCAGAACCACCCTCATCCTAAAAGACCCGGGAAAGGGGAACATAGCAAGCAACTATAGACCAATCACGTGCCTACCACTTATGTGGAAAATCCTGACCGGGCAAATAGCGGAGAGAATATACATGTCAATGGATAGAAGGGGACTACTACCAGAAGAACAGAAAGGGTGTAGGATAGGAACCAAAGGGGCAAACGATTTACTCTACATAGACCAGATGATCTTAAAAGAAGTAAGGAAAAGGAGAAAGAATATCGCAATGGGATGGATAGATTACAAAAAAGCATACGATATGATTCCACATAGCTGGATACTCGAATGCCTTAGAATGTTCAAAATTAGCGAACCGGTGGTTAAATTCATTGGTAATTCGATGGAAGACTGGAAAGTAGATTTGACAGCCGCAGGGGACAAACTAGCCGAGGTAGGGATAAAAAGGGGAATCTTCCAAGGAGACTCATTGTCCCCTCTATTATTTGTTCTAACAATGATACCGCTTAACAGAATCCTGAAAAACAGCAAAGGATACCACTTCTCTAAAACAAAAGGAAAGGTCAACCACTTAATGTACATGGACGATATTAAATTGTTTGCAAAAAACAGGGGAGAGCTTGAGACTCTGTTCAACGAAGTAAGGGAATATAGTGAGGACATAGGAATGGAGTTTGGGATAGAAAAATGTGCAATCATGGTGATGCACAAAGGAAGGCTTACAATGACTGAGGGAATTGAACTTCCGGACAACAACAAGATTAGGGCATTGACTGCACAAGACCGATACAAGTACCTAGGTGTCCTAGAATGTGACACGATAAAACGGGAAGAGATGAAGGAGAAAATTAAGAGAGAATACCTCAGAAGGATAAGGAAAATATTAGAAACCAAATTAAATAGCAGAAATCTAATAAAAGGAATGAACACCTGGGCTGTGTCAGTAGTTAGGTATACAGGACCATTTCTAGGATGGACAAAGGAAGAGCTCCAATCAATGGATAGGCGAACAAGGAAACTTATGACGATGCATAAAGCATTGCACCCTAGGGATGATACAGATAGACTATACGTTAAGAGAAAAGAAGGTGGTAGGGGGCTCATCAGCATAGAAGATTGTGTCCAGAGAGCTAAAGTAGTCCTAGATAGATATGTGCAAACAAATAGTGAAGAAATCATAAAGAGCGCGAGGGATAGTGCAACAAACAATAAAGTAGAAAACAATGGAACAGTACAGCAAACTCGAAAAGAAAAGTGGGAAGGGAAAAAATTGTACGGCGAGTTTAAAAGACAGATAAAAGATATAGCAGACGAGAAATCATGGACGTGGTTACGAAAGGGAAACCTTAAGAGAGAAACAGAATCGCTCATCATGGCAGCCCAAAACAAAAGCATAAGGACAAACTACATAAAAGCAAAAATCGACAGAACACAGACAAACAGCAAATGCCGCATGTGCGGTGAAAGAGATGAGACAGTAAACCACATAACTAGTGAATGTAGTCAGCTCGCCCAGAAGGAGTATAAGCATAGACACGATAGAGTAGCAACGATGATACACTGGGAACTAAGTAAACAAATGGGATTCAACCATGGGGAAAAGTGGTATCAGCACAAGCCAGAGGCAGTTTTGGAGAATGACAACCACAAACTACTGTGGGACTTTGACATCCAAACTGACCACCTCATCCAGGCAAGAAGGCCGGACTTAGTAATAGTAGACAAAAAAAGGAAGGCCTGCCAAATAGTAGACGTTGCTGTACCTGCAGACCATAGAGTAAAAAAGAAGGAGGGTGAAAAAAGGGAAAAATACCAGGACCTAGCAAGGGAGTTAAGGAAAATGTGGAACATGAAAACCAGGGTAGTACCGGTCATAGTGGGCGCACTAGGAACTGTCCCCAAAACGCTGAGGGAGAGACTGGAGGAGATCGGGATTAGGGGAAGGATAGAGACCGTACAGACCACAGCGCTACTTGGAACTGCACGGATACTGAGGAAGGTGCTAGAGATATAAGGACTGCAACGAATAGTAGCTCTGTCATGATATGCGAAAGAGGGAGGAGACGTTAGCTGAAGACCTGAGGAGACTTATTGTCACTCAGCCTTCAGCGATAACCACTGGGCAACCGGTGTGAAACTGTAAATCGTAGAATTACTGCGACCTATGAGTAGTAGGAGAGGAGGGCTGGAGACTTGAGGAGACTTGCTGTCACTCAAACTCCCGCGGTTACCACCAGGCAACTGGTGTGAGATTCCAAAATAATAATAATAATAATAATAATAATAATAACTGGCCAGCTTCAGTCCAAACTAGATGGTAGAAGGATAGAAAGGTACCTGTAGGCACTGACTTTTTGACAAAAGATCGTTTTCTTCATTTAAAAAAAAAGTGTTTATTTGTGATAAATCTTTTTTTGATTTTAGGATTTCTGAAATGATCACTGTCAATTTGAAACACCTTTTTCTGGTTTTACCTCTGACCTGTAGAGAGAATGTGCAAGATCTTTTTATGTGGAATCAATTTTTACATTTCCCCCTTCCTGACGAAATCAAGTCATACCATGTAACACTAATGTGTAATAGAAGGCGCTTTTTTTTGTAAATATCTGGATGGTACCTCCGTGTATGAATTAGCTAGGCTCTTGCTAATCCTAGCGTAGTTAGAAAATCACAGCTTAGGAATAGGAATTGCCAGCCGCTCTAAGTACCTACGAGATAGTGCATTTTTACTTAGTCAAGACTTAGAAGAAATAAGAGGGGATATGATCTTATTATTTGCTCTTAACTAGCTATGAGACCAGGTTTAGTGCTTTCGGTTTTAAGTAGGTGCCGATTTACCACAATTCGATGTCGCACCCACCGATATGGCTTCCCCTGGTGAGAATATACCCTGGATGCTAAGAGCCGATGGAGCCCTGAAGTTACTTCCGAACTATATCATTTCTTACCAATCCAAAAGGGTCGATACTACCTTAAAGAACAAAAAAAAAAAAAAGCAATCATGGCAGTTCAACCAAAACAAATCTGCCGCAAAGAAAGATTTGTGTGTCATATCCGGCAGGTGCTCGCTTGTTAGCCACTAAGAGAGACCTGGTCGTCATCAAATGACTGCTGGCCAAACCCCCTACTCGCGTACCCTTAATGGCCTTTAGGAGGGACACAGTCGTTACTAAGCTACTGTAGGCCAAAGCCCAAGCACATGCTCGGCTAATGACACCCAGAAAGAGCATAGCCATCATCGAGTGGTAGTTAGCCAGAACAATAAGAGGAAATAGTCAAGAGAGAACAGGTTAGAACTGTATTGTTCAAAAGCAAACTATAGGTAAGGTTTTATAAGGAAAGAATGCTCAAATTATTGTGGGGGAAAATATGCCGCGGAGGTATCAAGCCACTGTCTGGCACATCAAGTAAAATAAAATCTGTAGAACAAATGGCACTCAGAGACTGAACTACGAGAGATCTGCAATGAAATAGAAAAGAGAGTGACCGAAGAAAAACCTCTTAACACATCCGACATAGTGAATGACAAAATCGAAAGAAACCCATACAAAACGAAAATCCCCCAAAAAAGGCATACGATAGGGAAAGACACCAACTAACCAAACAGAGGAAGAAAAAGCTCATGTACTAACTTTGAAGAAAAATCATGCAAGAAGAACTCCCAACTTTTACCGACAAAGACAGGGAAAACAAAGAGAAGACACCAGACATGTCATCTGCCTCCTACAGCACATCGAAACTGACAGCCTATTGGAACTCAACAACCTAATCAATGCTGGAGCGAAAATAATAGCAGGACTTTTTCATAACATAAGAAGGAACCAGAAATAATTATAGGAAGGAAGAACCCGACAAGCGAAGAAGATTAAAGAGACAAATATCACAACTCAAGAAACTACTGAGAATGCACCACATATAAACAGATCAAACTGAGACTATTGGACGAATACAAGATAACACAAAAAGGTATCCCTTTGGCTGAGGGAGAGATACATCAGAGGATACTAGCCAAAGTGGCAAGACTGGAGAGATACAGGCAAAGGACTGCCCAATACTCACAAAACTGCATATTCATAAACAACGAGGGAAAATTTCACTAAGAGTAAGATCGGAGAATGAAGACAGATCATAAAGCTGGATGACACAGGGACAAAGAACTACCGGAACAGCTTATGGGGATATCCGAAAAGACACAATAAAGCCCCGGAATGGTTACAGAACATGAAAGGAGAACTCAGAGACGTACACAATGGAGAACCAATAGTATTGAACGAAACCACCATGGAACATGCTCTCAGGAAAATAGCCAATTGGAGAGTGCCAGGACCAGACGGGATCCACGGATATTGGTTCAAGAAATTCACCAAACTACACGACAGGCTCACCCAACGGATCAAAATTGACCTAAATGAAGGCAAGGTACCCGAATGGATGAACAGAATAGAACGATCCTCGTCTGAGAAGACCTTGAAAAAAAGGGAACCTGGGAGTAGTTACAGACCGTTCACGTGCTTACCTATTCTAGCGAAAATCCTGACCGGACAACAAACGAAAAGAATTATTATATCCATGGAAATATGGAGACTTTTACTAGAAGTACTGAAAAGATGCAGGAGGGGAACCAAGAGGACAAATAACTTGCTCTGCATCAACAAGATGATCTCAAAAGGAGAACAAAAAAGGAATGATAACTACATTGAAAAAGAAAAGATAGTGACCGAAGAAGAAGCTCTTAACACATCCAACATGGGATTGATAGAAAAGCATATGGCATGATTCCTACATACTTGAATGTTCAAGATCTGTAGGATTCATCACCAATTCTTTGAAAAACTTGGAAGTAGACTTGGCATCCACAAGAGATAATTTAGCAGAGGTGAGTATAAAAAGGGGAATTTTCCAGGGAAACTCACTGTTTTTGTTACTCTTTATTCTAACTCTGATACTGCTCAATAGAATCCTGAAAAACCGCAAACGATACAAATTCTCAAAAACAAAGTCAACCACGTAATGTAAATGAACAAGATAAAATTTTGGGCAAAGATCTTGGAATTACTTTGAAAAAGAAAAAAATGTGCAATAATGGTTATGCACAAATGAAGGTTTGCGGCAGTAGGAGGAATCGCACCCCAAGTCAGCAGGAATATTACAGCACCGACTACACGTCACCGATAAAAAAACCTGGGAGTTCTCGAATGTGACATGATAAAACAGGATGAAGTGGAGAAATTTTTTTTAAAATGTCATAATAGGATAAGTAAAATATTAAGATCGAACTGAACTGCAGGGACCTTATAATGGGGATGAACACATGGATTGTATCGGTAGTAAGATACACAGGGCCGTTCCTTCGATGATCAAAGGAAGAATTTCAATCAACTGACCGGCAAAAAAGAAGCTTATGGCAACGCACAAAGCTTTACACATCTGCGATGACACGGATAGACTGCAGGTGAAGAGAAAAAAAAAGCGGGAAAGTCCTCATCAGCATCGAAGATGGTGTGTAGAGGTTCAAAGCAGGTGCAAACAAACAGTGAAGACATCATAAAGTGTCTGCAACGAACAACAAAAAAGTAGAAGACAATTGTGCAGCAGAGTTAACTAGGGAAAAAAGGGAACAAAAAAAGTTATACAGAAAATTCTAAAGACTGATACAGGATATGGCAGACAAGAGGTTATGGACATGGCTACAGAAAAAAATACTTGAAGAGAAAAACGGATTTGCTCATTATGGCAGCTCAAAATAAATGCATAAGCCCGAAATATGATAAAACAAAAAATGTGCTTTATCACAAACCAGAGACAGCCTTGGAGAATGGAAACCAAGAATTACTTTGGAATTTGACATCCAAACTGACCACCCAAACTAAGCGAGAAGACCAGACCGAGCAATCGTATATGAGAAGAGGAGAACCTGACGAATAACAGATGTAACTGCAACTGTAGACCATGCAGTGAAGAGGAAAGAGAATGGACAGTGGCAAATTGCCTGGATCTTGCAGGGGAATGGAGAGGATTTTGAACATGAAAGTCAGGGTAGTACTAGTGGTAAAAAGTGCACTTGGAACAGTATAAAAGACAATGGAGGCGAGATTGGAGGAACTCAGGATAAAAGAAAGTATTAGGATTGTACAAACCACAGCGCTGCACAAGTACAGGGGAAGGAGCTAGAAATATAAGATGTACGACCCTAGCTGTTAGTAGTGGCTTGAAAGTATAGGAGAAAAAAACATCCAAATGGTAGTAGATGTACGAACCACATCACTGCTGTGATAGGTGATGGAGAGACGAGACGAGTTTAGAGGACGGCTAAAAACCTAAGGAGACTTACAGTCACTCAACCCTCAACGACAACTAGTGTGAAACTGTAAAGCACGGTATTGCTATGGACTATGAGTGGAAAGGAGGGAATGGGCGCTGAGGACTCGAGGAGGCATGCTGTCACACGTTTTCCTGCGGTAACCACCGGGCAACTAGTGTGAAATTACTACTGCTGCTGTTGCTGCTGCTGCTGATAATAATAATAATAATAATAATAATAATAATAATAATAATAATAATAATAATAATAATAATGTTAAGTATCATTAAAATCTTGAAAATAATGACAGAATGTAACTAAGCCCAGAGCAAAATCATCAGTGGCAGCCTATAGTCAAAATATTATTATTATTATTATTATTATTATTATTATTATTATTATTATTATTATTATTATCATCAAGACAATAAATAAGAACCAATTTTCGAATATTTTAATGATATTTTACTTTGAGCTTTAAGATTATTATTCTTGATATTTTGATATTTTTTACTTCTGAGATGGTTTTCTTTGTAATTCTGAGAAATTTCCTCCTTTGATGAAAAGACCACTGCCAAGTTGAAAAAGTAGTCTGTTGCTTTTTGGACCTGCACGTGGGTAAGTGGAATTAAATTTAAAATTCAAAATCCCGTCGAGATTGAGTAGTCCTGTAGAAGTATAGAAAAGTAATTCCTTTTCATGTGAGTGGCCACCCTCATGTATGACTGAACTTTCCCCCAAACCCTCGTGTATAAATTGGCAGGGCAAAGAAGCTGTCCTGCTTGTCCACCATTTGAAAAAACAACAGATACAGAGAAGACGGTAGAAACAGCACAGACATTTTGTCATTTTCTTTCTCTGGATTAATTCTGTTGATTGACTTTGAAGACTAACTCGGGCTGATCTTTTAAATTATCTCTGTGACGATTCTTATTTATTGTCTTATTAATAATGATGAAAATAATAATAATAATGATAGTAGTAGTAGTAGTAGTAGTAGTAATATTTTGACTGTAGCCCCCCTCCCTGAATGAATTCTGTGATTATTTTCGAATATTTTACTTTGGGCTTTAAGATTGATTATTCTTGATATTTTGATGAAATTTTTTTACTTCTGAGATGGTTTTCTTTGTGATTCTGAGAAATGCTCACCTTGATGAAATGACCACTGCCAAGTTGAAAATGTAGTCTATTGTTTTTTGGACCTGCACGTGGGTAAGTGGAGAAAGAAGGCAGAACATAAAACCAGATGCCACAGAGGCCAAGAATTATTGGAATAGCATATTGGGGCACCCAAAAAGACACAACGTAACACTGCAATGGTTAGGAAACATGAAAAAAGAACTAAAAGATATAGACAAGGGAGAACCAATATTATTGAATGAAACCACATTGAAACATACTCTTAGGAAAGTAGCCAACTGGAAAGCACCGGGGCCCGACGGGATCCATGGGTATTGGTTCAAAAAATTCACCACTTTACACGACAGACTCACCCACCTACTACAAAGTTGTCTAAACGGAGCCAAGGCACCAGAGTGGATGACCAAAGGCAGAACCACCTTAATCCAAAAAGACCCAGAAAAAGGGAACATAACAAGCAACTATAGACCAATCACGTGCCTACCACTTATGTGGAAAATCCTGACCGGGCAAATAGCAGGGAGAATATACATGTCAATGGAAAGAAGGGGACTATTACAAGAAAAACAGAAAGGGTGTAGGATAGGAACCAAAGGGGCAAATGATTTACTCTGTGTAGACCAGACGATCTTAAGAGAAGTGAGGAAAAGGAGAAAGAATATTGCAATGGGATGGATAGATCACAAAAAAGGGTACGATATGGTTCCACATAGCTGGATACTCGAATGCCTTACAATGCTCTAAATCAGCGAACCAGTGGTTAAATTCAGTGGAAATTCGATGAAAAACTGGAAAATAAACTTGACAGCTGCAGGGGACAAACTAGCAGAGGTAGGGATGAAAAGGAGAATCTTCCAAGGAGACTCGTTGTCCCCACTATTATTTGTTATAACAATGATACCGCTCAAAAGGAAAGATCAACCACCTAATGTACATGGACGATATAAAATTCTTTGCAAAAAACAGGGGAGAGCTTGGGACTCTGTTCAACGAAGTAAAGGAATATAGTGAGGGCATCGGAATGGAGTTTGGAATAGAAAAATATGCAATCATGTTAGTGCACAAAGGAAGGCTTACAATGACTGATGGAATTGAACTCCTGGACAACAGCAAGATTAGGGCATTGACCGCACAAGACCGAAACAAATACCTAGGAGTCCTTGAATGTGACACGATAAAACGGGAAGAGATGAAGGAAACAAATGTCATCCATCTTCAAGTCGTTAGCTCAACGCATCATGTCTGCTCTTTTGCCATTATGTTTATGCTCAATATCTCCTCAATATCAAACTAATCTAAACGTAAAATTAAGTAAAGATACAATTCAAGTTTAACATAACATACAATTCAATTTCTACCTTGTTACGTCACTGACGTCGTAAGCGTGACAGACAACAAATGCTTATTACTAATCATTATGTATGGATAAGATTAGCCCTGCTATTCAATTATCGTAGTACGATGGTTCGAGAAATGCAATGAAAAGCAGCGGAAATCATACGAAAATAATATTAGTCTAAAATTAATAATCAATCTTTATCAATGATGTTGGGAGGTATATGTACTTGCTTGCGTCTTCACGTCTTCCTGTCTATCCATACGATATCTCAAAAATTACAGAAGGATCGCAATGATATTTTGTAGAAGGATGGGTGATAGAATAAGGAAGATCTGATTAAATTAGGGGACATTCCAGGGAATTTCATTGCATTTATCTTCATACATCTATGTCTGTCCACATGATATCTCCAAAAGATCTTAATGCATATGTATGAAATGTGGAAGCTTGCGACAGATCTATGCACAATTACCTCTCCTACGTCGTAGTTGTGTGTTCAAACCACATAATATTGCCAAAGTTTGATATCTGTCCACACGAACTCTCCAAAGATTCTCCGTTAATTTCAGTGGAATTTTGTGAAAAGGCGAAATGATTGAATTCAGGGATGTATAATTCCTCCCTCTGACAATGGCGTTGGTGGTGGTATGTGACCCTGGTTCCTTTCAATATTTTTTTGTCCTTTGATATGAAACGTGGGGTAGAAGATAACAAACATACAAAACCAAAAATGCTTTAAAGTCATCATTGATTTTTGACTCACATTTTCTTTTATCCTAATTTTTTAGTTTCTTTTCATCGCAACTTTACACAGACAGCCAGTCTAAAGCAGTGAGTTTAAAAAAAAAAAAGGAGATCGATTAGCTCTTAGTAAGGCTCGAACTCAAGGGAGCCCGGTTGTCTGTATCAGCTGCTCTTATCGATTATATTAGCAATCATGGTAATGCACAAAGGAAGGCTTACAATGACTGAAGGAATCGAACTCCCGGACAACAGCAAGATTAGGGCATTGACTGCACAAGACCGAAACAAATACCTAGGCGTCCTTGAATGTGACACGATAAAACGGGAAGAGATGAAGGAGCAAATTAAGAGAGAATACCTCAGAAGGATAAGGAAAATATTAGAGACCAAATTAAACAGCAGAAATCTAATAAAAGGAAAGAACACCTGGGCTGTGTCAGTAGTTAGATATACAGGACCATTCCTAGGATGGACAAAGGAAGAGCTCCAATCAATGGATAGGCGAACTAGGAAACTTATGACAATTCATAAAGCATTACATCCTAGAGATGATACAGATAGACAATACGTTAAAAGAAAAGAAGGTGGCAGGGGCCTCTTCAGCATAGAAGACTGTGTCCAGAGAGCTAAAGTAGTCCTAGAAAGGTATGTTCAAACGAATAGTGAAGGAATCATAAAAAGTGCGAGAGATAGTGCAACAAACAACAAAGTAGAAAACAATGAAACAGTACAGCAAACAAGAAAAGAAAGATGGGACGAGAGGAAATTGTATGGTGAGTTTAAAAGGCAGATACAAGATGTAGCAGACGAGAAATCATGGACGTGGTTACGAAAGGGAAACCTTAAGAGAGAAACAGAATCGCTCATCATGGCAGCCCAAAACAAAAGCATAAGGACAAACTACATAAAAACAAAAATCGACAGAACACAGACAAACAGCAAATGTCGATGAGACGGTTAACCACATAACTAGTGAATGTAGTCAACTCGCCCACAACGAGTATAAGCATAGACACGATAGAGTAGCAACGATGATACACTGGGAACTAAGCAAAAAAATGGGATTCAACCATGTGGAAAAGTGGTATCAGCACAAGCCAGAGGCAGTTTTGGAGAATGACAACCACAAACTACTGTGGGACTTTGACATCCAAACTGACCACCTCATCCAGGCAAGAGGACCAGACTTGGTAATAGTAGACAAAAAAAGGAAGGCCTGCCAAATAGTAGACGTTGCTGTACCTGCAGACCATAGAGTAAAAAAAAAGGAGAGTGAAAAACGGGAAAAATACCAGGACCAAGCAAAAGAGTTGAGGAAGATGTGGAACATGAAAACCAGGGTAGTACCGGTCATAGTGGGCGCACTAGGAACAGTCCCCAAAACGCTGAGGGTTAGACTGGAGGAGATCGGGATTAGGGGAAGGATAGAGAACGTACTGACCACAGCACTACTGGGAACAGCACGGATACTGAGGAAGGTGCTAGAGATATAAGGACTGCAACGAATTGTAGCCCTGACATGATAGGCGAAAGAGAGGAGACGTTAGCTGAAGACCTGAGGAGGCTTATTGTCACTCAGCCTTCAGCGATAACCACTGGGCAACCGGTGTGAAACCGTAAATCGCATTACTGCATTACTGCGACCGATGAGTACTAGGAGAGGAGGGCTGGAGACTTGAGGAGACTTGCTGTCACTCAAACTCCAGCAGTTACCACCAGGCAACTGGTGTGAGATTCCAAATAATAATAATAATAATAATGATAATAGTTATCAATAACTTCCATGATAATGGATGAATGATAATGTCACATAACAATCTGTGAAATCACATGATGACCGGAAATTGATCTTCCACATCCACTGGTGATTGGTTGGTTCTAATTTTTTCAAACAAAATCGTTCTAGTGGTCGAAAAAAATGAATTTAGAGGAAGGGAAATAATTGATTTAACCTTGTCACAAACTGTTTTTCGGAGCTACACTGATTTCTTTCAATTTTTGCATTTTTACATTTCATCCGTATTTCCCCTAACACTTGACACTAGAGACTCCACTGATGATGTTTCCCAGGGTTGATTTAAAATTAGCGTGGACAAAAAAAGAAGCAAGCAGGGGATCATGGCGACACGGAGTCTACCAAACAACTCTCCATTGCAATACCAACTGCAAGGAAGGGGCAAGGGGAGAAAATGTAACATTGTAAAGTGGGAAAACCACTCCAACAGCTAGACTTCCTCCAGCAACTGACGGAAGATGTCCTTTTATCATACAGACCTCGCCAACTGAGCTGTGGGATACGTGGAAACACGCTTAAGATAGGCACACCCACCATACATGCACACACACACAAACACACACACACACACACATATATATATATATATATATATACATATCAATATATATATATACATATATATATATATATATATATATATATATATATATATATATATATATATATATATGTATATATGGGTGTGTGTGCAAGGGTTTGACGATGGCACATGGCCAGAATATAAACATATAGATTTGGGCAAGGGATATATATATATATATATATATATATATATATATATATATATATATATGTGTGTGTGTGTGTGTGTGTGTGTGTGTGTGTGTGTGTATGTGTGAGTGTATGTGAGTGGTTGGGTGGGTGCTTGCATCTGACGATGACACATGCATATATACATATATGAAATTGGGCAGGGGATGGATATATAAATATATTTGTGTGTGTATGTCTGTTACTTGTGTATGCGTTCGACGATGACACATGCAAATAACATAAACATATATAATTTAGCAGGGGATATACATATATATATATATATATATATATATATATATGTGTGTGTGTGTGTGTGTGTGTGTTTCATTCCAAATGTGACTAAAACCACACAATTTCCATCTGAACTGTTGTGTTTATTTGTTCTCGTTTATACGGTTCGTCAGTTTTTTTTGTTTGTTTTTTTTTTATTATAAACACTCTTTCAATTTTCCAAAACATGTAACCATGGAAACAAAACTCAGTGTAAGGGCATACGGATGACATTCTTTGAGAATAATGACATCTTGTGTTAGTTTCGTCCTTGTATGCTTCGCTTATATAGTCACTGTCATCATTTAGAATTAAATCTAAATATTCTTGGATAGAGTCATATTATCGAACATATTCATAAGAAGACAGTCGTTATGTCTCATCAAAGGTCCTTAGTTCAGGTATATTTATCTACTATTTTTGAGTTTGTTTGTGTTTTTTAGACCCGGGCACGTGCTTTCCTAGACTTTTTTCCCTCTACTTGAGTCAATAAAAAAAGACGTAGACATTTTTATGACATCTCCTCTCACCTCTTGATTATACGGAGAAGGTTACAAATTTGAGGTATTTTATTTCCCAATATATCAGCTGACAAAACTTACAGGAAACTAATTCGAGCCCAGACTATACTTAAAGATTATTAAGAAGTCACAAGCAAAACAGCCAATGCTTTCAGCAAAACAACATGGACGAAAAAACACTGATCCTTGCAAAGAACGTTTATTTATTCATGAAGGTATGACTTTATTCTCAGTTAATGCTCTCATTTATTATAGAATTATCGGTTAAATAACAATACATTACGTATGAATATATATATATATATATATATATATATATATATATATATATATATATATATATATGAAGAGAGAGTCACAAATTTCATATATATATGTATGTATGTATGTTCGCGTGTATCTGTATTAATGTATGGAAATATGGAACAAGATAGACTCAGGAATAGAAATGCAAGAAGACTTTGTTAAATAATTCATTCATGAATGAATTAATTGATACGCTATACATATTCCAGGAAGGGTTCCTATCTGCAGTGGCATGTTTGCACCTCTCAATGGTTGAAGGGTCTACATATGAAACAAGTTTAGCACCGGATGTTTCGCAAATATGGAAATCACAAAAGTGGATTCCTTATGGGTCTTATTTACTTTGGACTGAATTCTTTTCGTGGTGAAATTCTGTGTTGGTATGCTTGGATATCTTATTGGAAGTAGTAGCAGGTCATGGGTGTTTTATTGGTTGTACTGCTCAAAGGGAGCATTGGTTGTCATGAATACTTGGGAGTTTTATTGGTATTTAGTATCAAGTTTTGTGTGTGTGTGTGTGTGTGTGTGTGTGTTGTGAGATGGGTATGAACTTTAATATGGTATTATGTACTTAGTGGTATATATATATATATATATATATATATATATATATATATATATATATATATATACATATATATATATATATATATATACATATATATACATATATATATATATATATATATATATATATATATATAAGCTTATTCCGCAATAGCTATAAAATATCAATGCTTATAACTGCGAGATAATATCAATACACCGAATACAGCAAGACATTTACACAAAATTCTTAATTTAAAAGTTCATGATTTTAGCTAACTGAAATGCAAATCTATATCTGTATTCCACAAATATGAATATCTGTATCCCATACACCAGAACGTATTGTTTTTTTCTATAAAATTATCTGAAATTATCTTTGAGTTAAAAAATACGTTATTATCTAACAATTCAAAATTATTTAAAAACAATGAATGCCACTTCTTTGCATTATTGAACAAAGTAGCTCTATTGAACCCCAAGAGTACTTTGGGGAAAAAAAACGAAAAGAAACGTTTTTAGATGCCGTTTAGTGGTGTACTCAGGTCAATTTTAGGGCTACTGTGATCGAGAAAATCATTATTATGAAGATATCAAAATTTTCCACAAAGTTTGGGAGAAACTTATCGATTTCTTGCACGTGCAATGAGTTCACTATAAAACATCGGCTGTAAAAATTTAGAAAAAAATCACGATCAAGAAGATTATATTCTTCATGAACTCACAGAATTGGGCATTGGTCAGTGTATTAAGATTTAATCTTTCTGTCTTCCTAGACATAAGACTGTAATCAATGAATAAATGGACATAGACGTTAAAAATGGTTTTATATATATATTTCTAAACAAAAAAAAATTACATTCGTAGAATTTTTTTCTAAGTTTTTTTGTAGGAATCGAAGTAAATTATCTATTATGAATGTATGAGTGATTAAACTGCCTCGTACAGAATTACGATGAGCAATTAGTTCGGTTAAATGGTGCATCAGAAGAGAAACGATATTTTTTGTAGTTTAATAAATCGACTAGATTTTTGCTGCTCGTTGTTTAGCTGATTGAACATCCCATCAAATGGTTATTGGGCTGGTATGGGAAGTTCTGTATACAATGCATACTGTGGACCTGTGAAATTCAGTCTATCAATCGTTTCATTCCCTGCAAGAATCCCTATCCTGAAAGTGGTTTCAAATATACAATGTTGGGTAAGTTCCTTGTATGATCATCCGAATCAGAATCTGGACCGTTCATTTATGATGGAAAAAATTCTCAAAATTAGCATATCAAATAAAACTATAGGAATCATAATGTTGCTATTGATTTAATGACTGGTAGATTCTATCTAAACATACTGGAAAAATTTGCCTCAGCATACAAGTTGAACACTGTTTTCATAAATTAACTGCATCAGGTAAAGTTATGTTGATTTTCAATTATTTACCAAAATTAATAAAAATACAACGTATGGATATGCAAAATGAACCATTGGAGC
>OY735208.1:61689476-61746976 GCA_963457665.1 Thysanoteuthis rhombus | reverse complement strand
CGGATGAAAACGCACCGAAGTTGTGCCGTGGAGAAAAAAAAAAGAAAAAAAGAACTGCATTGTCGCCTGCATCAATCATTTGCAAGTTTTAATTTTCTGATATAGCAGTCAATTTGCATTAGCAAAAACATATACATGAAAAACATCTTATCATTCTGCTATCTTTGATCATTCATCTTTTAATGATATTTCTAAATAAACATCAGACGACGCAAGATACACAAAAAATATAGAAATATTTTTTCAAATATCAGATTGATCAAAATATTCGATAATAATGATGCAAAAAGAGGTAAAATCCAACTCTGGATTTCCATAAATGACCACACAAAATTCAGGGGCCATAACTCCGACACATCTCTAATTTTGTGAACACGGGTAGACTGGCATCGGGTAAAATATAGAAGGATATTACATAATCAGGTAAGCATGAATGTTATCCTACACAAACAGAGAGACCAAACAAATGGATGGGGTAAATGTCAGTCCCCAAATAAAAATCAAATACACATTTAAGACATAAATAGTGCTTAATTTAGCAAAGAAACGTAGTGCACATACACTGATTGTTGCATCATCAGTCTTTTGTGGGGCTCCACTAAGCAAAAAGCATCTTCATTTCGGACAATTGTTCGAATTCGGTGATGAATGAAATAGACTTGGGGTGAAGTTATTAACTCTAATATATGCTATTCTACTAAGAGCCAGCGACACGTAACAGATTCATGGTTTTCCCAAAGTAATTTGTTCCATCGTGTTTGACGTAGAGTAGCCATCAATCTCACCATGCTATTAAGCTCTAGGCACATTGGCGTTTCCTATGTTATTCGGTGAATTATAGTGACAAAGTAAATTCTTAAGTAAGGGATCAATTCAGAATATATTTTAATTGTGAATTTAACTACCACAAAATTTCATTTTGTTGATACATTTTGAAAAACAAACTCACTGAAAACCTGCCTCTGGTCCAAGTAATAACAATAAGAAACTTTGTTTGCAAAGCTCTAGCCGTTTTGATATTTTGTAATCACAGCCAGCCGGACATTTGCCGGAATAAAGTATGATAGAAAGGCAACTTTATGGGAGTAGTGATAAAGTGCTCTTTTTGGATAAAAATAGTCATGGATGATTTTATAATTTCTATCATTGGAGAGCAAATGTTCTCCCCATATATATATATATATATATATATATATATATATATATATATATATATATATATATATATATATGTATGTGTGTGTGTGTGTGTGTGTGCATGTATGTGTGCGTGTGTGAGAGAGAGAGAATTTATGTGTGTGTGTAGAGAAAACGTGTTACAGATAGAAAAAGAGTTAGCTAATCTGATTTATGTAAGGATTTACAGTCTATCCTCTTTTAGGGAACTTCATCATTCAACAATTTTTGTCTCAAGAGTAACATGTAGGAAGTATAAAATTGTAATGTTAGCCTTGATTTATACTCTAAAGTGTTTTTTCCTTCCTTTTATGATATATTTTTTAATCCTTTTGTATCTTTGCTCCTTTCAATTTTTCTACAATCAGTAAGCAATCATCTCGGTGAAATCCCTAACTTAATTTACGGATAAGGTTGTATGCAATATACTCACCGATTAAATTCGACATCTTGACCGAATCAACGCTTCAGACGTCAGTTTTTTCGTCACTTGTCCTTGGTAATGGAAAAGTACTGTGCGCTTGTAATACTTCATTATTTCATTGTCTCTATTGTTGGTGTTGGTATAGGTTTTGGCAAATTCCATAGATTTACACATATGCTTTTCGATATGGGGTTGGTCAAAGTCAATGATATCAAATTGTACAAATGTGTACTTACATATCTTTTTGATTCCACTAAACCAGATGATGACCTCATTGAATTAAATCCATCGGATGAGTTGTCGTTGTTGTTTTATACTGTTTACTTTTGCTAATATATTTTTGCTGATTCTTCCTATCTGTGCTTTTGTCGGGTTTATAAGTCTTGTTGTGAGTTTGTTGGTGAAAGTAGATGAACCAATAAATCAAAAGCAAAAAATCTTTTCACCATAGGACAATTATATTTTCCTACGTATTGTTGCAAACAGAAATCTAAAACATACCTAAACATTCACCTGAAGAGGCGATAACAAGGCAAAAATATTAACATGTTTGTGCCGCAAATCTACTTTCTACTATATATACATATATATGTATATATAAATACATACATACATACATACATACACACACACACACACACACATATATATATATATATATTATTTCACTATTTATAGGCGATACACATGGAATTATTTTTTTATGGCGATATTTCATGCTGGGATTTTTTTTAGAGCATTGGCGTTAGATATGTGCTACAGATATCGAATTCCCCACGGGAATGAAAACAGATAAGTCAATCGTATCAAACTGTCTTGAAAGCTTTTTGATGACATGAGTTTATTATACGAATTGATCTACTGAGAATGGCTGCTGATGAGAATCTGATATCAAAATGTAAAACAAAGATGAGAAATTCCGTTAACCAACATATAAACGCATAGGATATGCAGAAAGATACATGTTTGAAATATATAAAAAAAGATGCTTTCCTAATCATCAAATTTAAATGTTTGAATAGTTACTTGTTCTCACCCAGAGGTTCTTTTATTTATGACGAATCCTATTGATAAAGCTAATTTATTTCAATCGTTCTCTAGGTTTTATTGAAGATCTTTTGAATTTCTTCTGTACCCAATTTCTCATGGAGAAAAATACTTTATGCAGTTCACTACTGATATCATGATACCTTCAAAAGTGGGTATGCTGTTGAAAGAGGTGGATTCTGTACAGAGTGTATTAATAATGAGTGCCACAGGTCTGCAAATAAGATTAATGGACTCATAGGCAATTGTCTATTTTAAAAATATAAAAACAGGTTGTTGGAGTGTGCGTATCAGTGAATAGTGCCTTTAGTACGAGCTCTGTTACGATGACTACCGGTGCACAGAGCGTCTACCACAATTATCATTTTAGACTGCAGCACCTACTGTGTCCAGAAATATGACTCATTTGAAAACTAACCATCCAGAGTAATAATATGTTCCTATACGTCAAGTTGTATTGTTATCGTTGTAAGCGTAGGAAAACACGGTTACATCAACAGTTAGCAAAGTTAAGACTTAATTCAGCAAATTCATTTATACTCAAACACGGTTGATTCCTACATCGAACCACGTAAAGTTTTAGCTGGATCTTCTGAACTAACTGCTGAGTTAACCTTATTTTATTTGCTTACAGCAATATTGATACAACACTAGGTAGGAAAATATAACTATCGTCGCTAATTCACTTCAAAGGAGAGTCATCTTTTTCAAAAGGGGAATAGTGTTAGGAAGAGAAAAGCATTACAAGTAGGGAGAATGTTTGGGCAGTCTTTTTCTAAATCAGTGTGGCATGAATCCTGTGACCATATCAAAATCTCTTTCGTGATAGATGCTTTTATGTATGTTTCTATCAACATGAACTGTTTCTCTCTCTCTCTATCTCTCTCTCTATCTCTCTCTCTTTTGACAGTTTACCCTCAAGTATGAACAGGACTACTTCCTATGCTTCTCAATCTGTTCTATGCTTTTATCGCTCAAATGCTCAGCCTTTTACTGGTAAGCAGTTCAGTGGTAATTTCAAATGAACTAAAGGTCTCCTTCGAGATAAAAAATGTGGATGAAAGATTAAAGAAAAGAGAGTATCATCTTCGAGTTACGTTGTTTTGGAGTCCCTGAAACTGATTGTGCCTTAGCTGAATAGATAAAATAGGCTAGGTAAAAGTGAATACAGCCTGAATTTTCAGTTCATATAAAGTTTCATCAGTGATATAGAGATCACTTCATACAAAATATAAATGCTAGTGTTCTTGGCATTTTGATCAATGTATCCTGACGGGGGTTGTTAATGGCATGTGCTAGTTTATTTTTTCATTCAGTAAATAATCTTGATATTGATCATTCCCTAAACTTGAATATCTAACGATGGAATATAAAAGAAACCTCTAAAAGCTAATCAGGACTTTTTATTTGAAGGACAGCCGATCCAAAATGACTCTTATCAGATTTTGCGCCGATATGAATTAAATGAAAGCTCAGTGCAGCCGATCCTTTTCTTTATCACAATGCGTTTGCCACTTGTCTTTCAAAGAGGCAAGTGATTAAGAAATAATAAACTGAGACAAAAGTTTACCATTTAAATTGAAGAGACATTTACGTATAAACAATGGAACTAATTTTGAATCTTAAAAATTAATCTAACAGTTTCGTAAAGCATAAAACTGTCTCCTCTATTATGATTAAGTGTAAAAGCTGCGTCGATTTTTATCTATCCGTGTAAGTATAGGGAAGAGGCAAATATGGGTTACACAGCATTTGCAATATTCTGTTCAACTGACATAAATAGGTTCTCTTTTTTGGAATATGAAAGCATGTGTAGTATTTCAGACTTTTTTTAAAAAAAGTAACTTTCAGAGCTGAAGAGGGGAAATTGTATCACTTAATTGCCCCTGCATATCATCATCATCATCATCATCATCAGTATTTTATCGTCCGTTTACGGAACCCCTGCACCAAAGATGACCTTGTGTCACATTTTGCTCCTGAGGGGGTTGCAACAAAATACAGATCTCCCATACCATTCAGCATTAAAACCCAAAGAATGTTATCTTCAATTTTCCAATAGAGATCCTTCTTTTTACCGCTCAGGTAAAAAGGAAACTCCATGGATTGGTAAGCAATAAAGTATTCGTTGCGTTTCAACTAAAAACTATTCTACGATTTATTTAAGGATTGATCATAAAATGTATTCCCCCTCTACCATGTATAATTTTCAAATTTTCGCTGTTGTTTTTGCAATTTAATGATGTACTCTACTGGTATAATAGGATATGAAACGACATAGGAATGGAGACCATTCGATCTTTAATCCTACTTATATACTGCCAATAATCAGCGTGATGTACTATATACATATACTATAACGTACAACCTGTAAACACTTTCCAGTTTTAAAGTAACTTCCTTTGTTAATAGACATTATTCATTATATTAGGACAATGGATTTTTCACTGTTCTACAATCAGAAACCAGAACAAGACGATATATCAAAGATCTCCATTTTTTATCTTTTGGTTCCTACAACTATTTCAGCATATTTTTATCGTTGATAATGATGTTAAAAGAATAGTTAATGCAAATCTACGGTGTATGCTGCGCTAAATTGATTGTTTTATGCCCTGTGTTTCCAACTAAAAAATGATCAATACACATTATACATTTATTTTAAAAAACAAAACAAAAAATACGTCAGTGTGTGTATAAGAATACTTGGATACATGTGATCTGGCAGGATGATAATATAGCGTTATAATAAATGGAAACTTTATTTTGAATGACATCCAGTCGTTACACGATAATTGTATCACTGAGCCTACACAACGTGAGTAGAATAAACAATAAGTAAAAATGGGGCTGCTGCAGTAATCGAACCTGTGACTGATGTGGTACCAACTTTAACATAGCATTGATCTTAGCATTGAGCCAAACAACTGCCGATAATGCAAAGGACCAAATAATTCTTTTCATCCAAAATTCAAATATCTTTTATTCTTGGTCAATTCATTTCTTTCAACGCAACAGTTATGTATTGGGGATTGAAAATATATGATTCGACAGAATGATTTAAAATCGTGTTATGTCACCAGGAAACATTTTTTTCTAAATCATTCAGGATGTTCCTTAGTCTATTCTCAAAATAGTAATTATAATCACTTTGACACAAATCTGGCCGATGTAAATTTTGATTTTCCAAGAGAGTATTGCATTAACATTGAGCCTTGAAGAGTTCAAGATTTTGCACCAAACTATTGGAGTTCATTCTATGACTACCTCCGGCAGTCAGTTTCAAATGTCAGTCAATTCCTAAATGAACGAGACTTTTTCCAAGCCTGGCAAGAAGTTCAGGTTGCACTTTCTTGAGTGTTTGATTTTCATTTTACTTTCTCACACTCTACAGCTTTTATGGCAGCAAAAAAGAAAAAAATATCGAGCCCTTTCGAAATATCAACAACAGCTGAAATTGTAAAAAAAAGCTATCAGGAAATAACCAAGACAAAAAAGTTTTGAAAAATGAAGATATTTGGTGGTTCATATAGCATTTAACAGATCAAGTTAAATGACTGACGAAACGTAAATTGAGGTCCCTGTACCCGTGTAAATTCGTATGTGTGCACTTAAACGTTAAGAACGTAATTTCTTTGATTTACTTGTTGTCGTGGATCAATATCTCATGGCCGTAGGATTTGAGTCAATTGAATTGCATTTATTTTAGACACCTGATATTCACCGAGGACACACCAGCAGTAGCACTGTCCGGACATAGATTTGATTAGTAAAGACGATTGAAAGGTTAACAGCATTTTAAGTTTGTGTATTATCAAGTAACCTGCCACTTTAAATCATCGCAGACGTTTGAATCTTTGCCAGGAAAACACAGTACTCTGACGAATTAAAATATGAAACAATAACTTAACTCGACATTGATGGTTTATCTGTAAGATTATAACCATAAGTATCCATCTATATTTATTTATCTGCCTGTGGGTGACGTTGATCGTATTATCCAGTATATGATGCACACGTTTATGCAAATTAAAAATTTTGGTATCATTCTGCAATTGTTTACTAAATGTTCGTCTGCAATTATGTGCCAAATTTTTAAACTGCATAATATATCAGAAGGAAACATTTTGTGTGTACTAATGGGACCCGTGGTAAGCAAATTTTCAGAATTTCAGTAGAAATAAATAATGTGGGGGTCTGCGTTTGAGCCCCTCCTGATAATAATGATCTGATGTCTATTCAGTTGTGTGTATGATACTAAAGTTCGGATGATTTGTATATTGCCACTCAGTATCTGGAACAGTACATTCAGCCAGAGCTATTGAACCAAAGTTACCCTAAAATGCAGAAGAGTGTTGGTTTTGTATTCAAGCTTGACCCAATAAAAATGATCCAATTTCATAGTATCTCTATCAATCTGGTACTGAGAACCCTGATTCCATTTATCTGTATGCAGCTTAAGTAGGTAAAAGTAGTATTGTAGCCAGATGTATTGAATTAAAGTTCTCCCAAATGACGGTTCTGATTCGTAAATAAGGTCATCATATCCTATCGTGGTAATTAGCAGAAATATCCGCCCGTAGGTCGGGTTTTCATAATATAAGCAAATCAATTGTGTGGGGAAAGTTGTTTGGATAAAACACACACACGCGCACACACACACACACACACACACACACACACACACACACACACACACACACACACACACACATTCGTACATATGTAAAGCATTAAAAAATCCTAAAGACAGCCATTGCAATCACTAATCCAGTTTGCTCACCCACTGCAGCAGGGTTGACTGAAAATGAATCTTCTCATTTTACTGATTTCACGTAACGATTTACTACTCTATCAGCGCTGAAGATATCAGATCTTTCTACTGAAGATGAAGCATTTTCGCTTTGAAACACCATTTGGAATGATCCCATCTTAATAAATAACTGCATATATACGATGCACCTCGGCTCTGTTTCAATTGTTTTTATAGAACATCTCTTTTTCTCTCCCTCACACAGAGAGAGAGAGAGAGAGAGAGAGAGAGAGAGAGAGAGAGAGAGAGAGACACACACACACACACACACACACACATATATATATATATATATATATATATATATATATATATATATATATATATGTGTGTGTGTGTGTGTGCGTGCGTGCGTGTGTATAATGTAGTTTTTACGATGTCTGAAATATCTAGCCATTAACTTCAACGAAAAATTATCCCACCGTCAACGAACATTGAGGATCGACCCGAGGTTAAAAAAAATAAATAAACATCCCCAAACGTCATCTAACCTAAAACAGCCCTGAAGTAAATTCAGTAAATATTGAATATGGACGAAGCAGCAGGAAAGTAAATAGAAATATTAGAAGATATGATAATAGAAATAACGAGATACTAGGGACAAATTTTAGAAGTTTAGCAAAAAGCTTGGCAAACAAAAATTTCCAACACCCACCCCGCCAAATATCCCCATACACTTACAAATCAAATAAGTAGGATGCTTATGTGAATCCTAGATAATCGAACATACTAAAAGCATCTACACTGGAATAGGAATATGCAATTTGACAATTTGATCTGCGAGATGGCACATGCCTGACCCCATGTCCTTTTCCATGACACTGCATATACCAATTCTAATTTGTTTCTGTGTAGCTTTCCTTGTAGATTTTGTCGTTTTCTTTGATTGTTTAATTGTTTCGCTTGCACGATTGTACAGTGAGCAAATCTTATTAAGAAGAAGTTCTACTGAAAACTACTGACACTAGAGAATCAAATGGAAAATCATTGAAACGTGACGTTCCCTAAAATTAGAGAATTATAACACCGGACCGAAAACTGAATGTTCTGAGTGAATGTAAGATTCAGTCATCGACTGCTTACCACTCTTTCAAACTTACTAATCATCATTGCAATCTTTCTTTCCAGGGAAAGTATCATAAGCAACAGTATTCTTGAAATCCATCTTACTTTCTCTGCATTTGGTATGTGTACAATAAGTATTGTAATGTTTTGATGGAAAATCAGTACCTATTCAGAATATCATAAAAGAATTCGTTAATTCCAAGCACGCTAAATTATTTAAGCTATTGAAGTTCACCGTATTTTTGTTAGTTAAATGAATACAAATGCAAGCAGAAAAAAGTTGAAAAAATTTCCGTAGCTTAGTTTCTTTTAGATATTTTTGAAATAATAACCTGAGTTTAGGTTAAGGGTTAGTAAGTTGGTAAGTCTGTCTGCTTAGTTTGCACTGAAGGCTTTTAACTACTTTTTTAAAAATTCCATTTATTTAGCACCACGATATGTAATCCGTATAATTATTTACTGTGCTTGCAACTGAGAAGACTCCTGATTAGTCAAAACTATTATGTTGACTTTTCTTTATAGAGACCCAGAAAATTATATATCTTTTCAAATGGTGATGTTCAAAATAGGATTGTCATCATAATCTTCGCATTAATAGCTCAGGATTGATAGAAGTTTATTTGACGTCCTATCTGTTGAGTATGACGTCAACCGCTGTGCAAATGGTCTCGGATGATCTTTATTCGATTCACTGCCAGATTCAGAGTGTTTGAGATGGAAGTTTTCAAAAATGTCAGCAACAATGGATTTCATCTTTGATATATCCATTGGCCACATCAAATCAGAAAAAAAGTACATTTCAAATCTGTAGCGACTTGTTTGGTTGAAATGTAGTCATTTAAGAAACATCAAGTGATGTGTTGTGTAAATTATACAATACAACCCCTCTCCCCAAAAAACGATGGACTACTTGTATAACAAGAGCTCTATATTGAAATCATTGCTAAAAGGGAAATGCTAAGCTCTAAGTTGATATAACTTTAAATCCCCGATACCGTTACATGATAAACAACCGTTGATCCTTACGAAATAAAAAGTTAACAAGGTACCATGATAACAAACCATAACCAAAACACACACACACACACACACACACACACACACACACACACACACACACACACACACACACACACACAAACGACTGGTCGATGTGTAAAAAAAGTTGGCAATTTGAAAATGAAAAGTTAGCCAACGCCTAAAATTAGGATTACCTTAGATTTCCGGGCGGAAGATGGTGTGACAAAAACGATGATAACTTTACACCAAATAATATATCAGTTGTAATGTGACAATAGTGGTTACTTTGCTGATAATGGCATCGTAACTGTGGGTGGGGGGTCTTCATACAACTCCCAGTCAAGAGCTCTAAAGAAGTCCAAATTTCAGACCATATGTTGAGTGACAAAAAAAATCAGAGAATTTTTTTTTCAAATTGTCAACTTCTTGAAATCACATAGACACATGCACACGTTCATATATCAATGAACTAACCTTGGAAGCAACAAATGGATTAGAAATTAATCAAAAATTGGGGAAAAAAATGAATCTATCATAAATTTTGAAGAATCTATACATTCAGTCAGAGCAGTTATACGGAGCACATTTAATAACTGAGAGGAAAGAGAATATATATATATATATATATATATATATATATATATATATATATATATATATATATAAGGATTTATTTTTTTAAACAAATCCTCTCGTAGCAAATACAGAGGTGGAAAAACTGGCTTGAACGTATTGTCAGCAATAGCAGCCCCTCTTTAACTTTAAGAATTAAGAACCTTTCACCCTAAAAACAATTTTATTACAGTTTTCCCCTGCTGTAGGGACGTTTGTATTAGGCTACTCTTTCACTCTTAGAAAAAAATGATGGAAAGCTAAAATAGACGTTCAGCGTTGGTTTTGCACCGAACTGTAATAAAGTCAGCACGTTCCCTTTCCTACTTCATACTCCTCTCTTTACCTCAAACAACTGTATTCGTGGATATATTTGGTGTCTGGGAACGCTCATCGCCTTAGTATAAATGAATGGTAATTGATTACTTGTTTCACGAATCCTCCTCAAATAGAAACGCTCTAATTTCGGACCGCAGTGGAAACTTATATTCAGCGCTCCGTCGAATATAATCTTGTAAAGTAAATGAATCCATTTTTTCGAGAACCCAAGGTTAATAGAGGCCAAACAAATCCATTTTTCGAGAATAACTATCGTTCTACGTCCTGGCATTCCTTGAAATAGCGTTTGGGTTCTGTAAATCAGACCTCGGCCTCCATGGATCAGCGCAAATAAAGAGGTGAACAAACATGGAAACAAATAACGCGTTTATTGTTTCACAAATGTATTAATGGAAGTCAGAGGAAAGATGAAGCTCGTTTGATTTGTGCAATTTGCGTTTTTATTATTTGATCAAGTTTTGATGTTCATGCATATTTCGGAAAATAATTGAAATCAACTCATTCACAAACAAGGTCGGTAAATTCTAAAAAATCAACAAATGAATTATTTCCAAGATTCAGTATTGGAAATGAGATGTTATACTACACTGACTGTTCTAATATCGTAACACACCTAAACATTATATGATATAAAAAGACCTGGCCTACACATGAACTTCAGTGAAACAAAAGTTATGTGCAACAATCATATCAAGAATAAAGATATAACCGTCAACATCAAAGATGCTAAACTAGGAGAAGAAGACAACTACATCTACCTAATACAACAGATCTCTCTGTAACCCACGAAAGACGAGGAAATCAAGAAGAAAATCACCATGGATGACAAGCCTTCGACAGAGCAAGCTCGATTTTCAAAACAAAGACAATCCCAATAATCCTAAAAAGAAGAGTATTTAACCAATCCATCCTCCCAATCCTCACTCATGGAGCTGAAACATGGAACCTAAAAAAGACATGAACCCACAAACTAAGAAGTATGCAATATGCACATGATAGAATCATATTCAACCTCACATAGGGTAATCACTAGACAGCACAATATTTCAGGAAGAGAACAGGGATCCAAGACACCATAGAATCTATTTAAAAAACTCATATGGCCATGGACTGGTCATGTTGGGAGAATGAAAGTCAACCGACGGATATCATGACTCACAAAATGAATCCTCAGAGAACACATGCAGAACCAAGGCCGACGAAATGCAACACGGAGAGATGAAATTGACAAATTCAGAAAAAAAAAAAACTGGCTCTGCAGCGCCCAGAAATGTGGTGGATCCTGAAAAAGTTTTATGTCCAATGGCGGACGTTAAAAAAATGATGATGATGATGATGATGATGATGATGATGATGATGATGATGATGATGTTGATGATGATGATGATCAAGTTTTTTTACAAGATGTGCAGTCCCTCTTTGAGCCTTTTTAGTAGTTACTTATTGGAGTACATCGACTAATTTTGAGAAATATACATTGCACACTAAACATGTTATTCCTTATGATATTTCTAGATGTAGTGCGTATGGTTAATTGATATCTATCACGTACAGTTTTGATAATATACTGTAGTACATACAGTGCTGCTTTACATGATGTATCATTGCACGTTTATGGTATGTTCAGCCTCAGGAAAATATAGAAACTCAAATTCCACGAGTTGTTATTTGAGAACTATAAGAGGAAGCATATTGTGCCAATGGTACTTTGTAATAGATTGAAAACCATTGGTTGGTTCAGGAAACTAGAGCATTTTAATTTACAACAAAACAAATATTGAATCGCCTTCGTGAAAAAAATCATACATATAACCTTCATCTCTAAATTATGATTGATTCAGTAATTCACTATTGGTTACTTTCTTTCTGATTCTTAATGCAAAGCATATTGATGTGATTACTGAAAATAGTAAAGATTAATTCAAATAACCGAAAAAAAAAAAACACTGAGCTAGTTAAATGTGCTGTTTTTAAATTTTTTTTTTCATTGTAACTTATTTGAATTTGCTGTTAACCATTCAGTAATTTAAAATGCATTTCCATGATTTTCAGACTTTCAACGATTCCACGATAAATTTTTTTTCTTGACTCATCTCTGATGAAGCATTATTAGTTCCTGCTTAATATTCGTCTGACAAAAGCGATATAATCAGAGTTCCTTGTTCGAAATCACATTATAAATCGTGAAGAAATAGAGTTTTACAGAGAAAACAATACATTCAAAAGACAGATTTAGTCATTCATTTGAATGATCAATGAGCAGGCAATGTTCAGCACATAGAGCAATAATTACCGTTGAAAGTCTGAAGCAAACAAAACCAAAATAGATGTGACTTCATAAAACTCTTTGGTTTGGACTTTTCTTATTGTTCGCAAGTACACATATTCATAAAAATTCTCAGAAATATGAGATGAGAACATGATTCAAAGTTCTATGCTAGATCCTCTGATTTTTTAATGAGTAGAAATAATTACTTTATTAATGTAGAAAAATGACAAAATCTAAAGCTGATTTGGTGGAATAAGTGAGAAATTTTGATATAGGACGTAAAATCCTTTGTCAATAGCTATCGGGATCAAAAAGTCTTGATAAAATACGATAGTAATTCTCTTGTGTTCAACGATTGATACCACTATATAGACACTAATTGCAGTGAATTGATGTTTTGGGGTAATTGATGAATCGAGGGTGAAATAAACAGCTAGAGTATTGATGGCAAATATATCATTTGAATACCCAAATTTAATCATAAACAGAAAAAAACATTGATTTCAATAAAAATACATACAATATCTATTTCTCTCGATCTATCGACCACTTTGTATCTTGAGTTGCATTGAAAAAAGAAGTTAAACTAAGTAGACTGCAGGAAGTATTGAGATCTCATACGAAATAAGTAACCTAACCAAGTTGGCGCAATAACTTCCAATATTTGATTCGGACATCTTGAATTTTGACTGCTTTGTGAAATTTCAACGATTTTCCAGTACTACCCTGATCTAATCAGGACCTAAGGTCAGCAAGGGTATGGTTGTCTAGAATTATGCAAAATGCTTTTGGTACGTCTGACTATTCTCAATTCTTTCTCAATGAGAAGCAAGAATCTTCCGTTTGCTTTGAGTTTTACAATTATCTTTTCTCGATAAGAAAGGTGTAGTACGTCGGGAATGTCTTTTTATATACGATTATTGCGTGCATGTGTACTTTGATTGTATGCATGCTTCAATTGCATTGGTTAGAGAACGAGTTGAAGTTGTTTTGCTTCGGTAATAGTGTTTTGCTTTCATTACTTTTGAAAACATAAACATTGCGAATCAACACTGCGTCGTCAAATCATGATAATCTAGTAATTCAGATGAGACAGGGAGAGAAAAAGAAAGAGAGAGAGAGAGAGAGAGAGGAGAGGTATTTGTTTTTTTCACTTTTCACTCCTCTCGATATGTTTTCAAGTCTATCGTTTATCCTTAACTACCTCTCTTCTTTCTGTTCTTTTTTTTGCTTCTAACACTAATGAGCTAGAAGTATGTCTTTCTTACTCCCCGTTAGATTTATCATATTCTCTTGTCTCTTCATTCTTCCTTCTTCCATCTCTGTCCCTCAGTAGTTTACAAATATTCTTGTCCACTCTTTCATCCCTATCTTAACTTGTATCTTTTCTTTCTTAGTAAACGTCTCACTTTCACAGTGTGTGACCGATGTCTTTAAAGGATTGCAGGGGTTTCAAATAACCAGACCCTACCTTTCCCTGGTTTGAGATATCCTGTATGTTGGGCGCTAATTAATGTCAAATGAGCTACTCACTCCAATGAAATATCTCAAACTCACGTCAGTATGTAGATAGAAAAACATCGACACACACAAAGACATACCAAAAACACACACATACACATACATGTATATATATGTATACTAAATTGATTCTTTTTTCAAATGTATTATTTTAGAATAAAATGAAGTATTTGAAAAAAGAATGAAATATTAACTCAAACTTAGTCCTTATACACCCAATTGCATTACACTGAAAGTTTGAATCAAGTTCCTTGACTTATTCGACTGTTAAATATTTTTAATAAATGCATGCCGACGTGACCACAGTCACAATACAACGAATATCATTTTTTACAGAAGTCAAACTGAACGCTCCTGATTCCACAGAACAAAAAAAAAAGGTTTGGCACGAAATTATCTAGTTTCACTGGTTAAAAAAGTGAATGAATCACGAAAACAAAATGTTTTAAGATTTCACACTAACTCTGCATGGAATTCCCTTGATATCCCAAACATACATCATGTATTACTCCTGTTAAACATCTTAATTCATTATAATTGTGATAATAATCCACAAATTTTTATTTATTTCAAAGTATACTTATAACAAACTTACCAAATGCTAACAGCCAAATTGTATATTCTATGAATGGATATGTATCAGACTAGTCTCAGTGGCCGAGTGATCTCTATCCTAGTTAGTTGTCTCACTTTGTAACCTTGTGCCAAACAGTGTTAATATATGCAAAAATCTTTAATGAATGGTATAACAATTTAGATATTTATACCAGAGGCAGTTTAATCAAAATTTTGATACATTGTTTTCTATGTAGAACAGAATTTGTCTTGTGCAGACGGCAGTTTTTTTTCCTAGAACCAATGTTTTACCTTTGACTTTAATAATTAATTCTGTTTACACTTGGAATAATTTGATAATATCAAAGGCAAAGGGAGACAGATTATAACTTTTTTTAGAAATTTTCACTTAGAACAAGTTAAATCAAATAAGACCTTGCAGACTAGTGTCTCTACTTCCTTAATATTCAGCCTCAGTCATAAGTTGTCTGTGTTCATCAGGGAAGTTTGTCCTCATATGCAGTGAACCAACATAATCGACATTTTATGGCATTGGAATATTAGAAAATATTACAAATGTCCTATGTTCATCTCTCATCATGAATTTCAACGAAGGCAAAACAATCATATTTCATATCAATTATAGAAAGAGCTAACAATATATTTTTGATATTTGAACCGTTACACCGAATTTAACCAAAACCAAATCTTTTTAAAGTTCACTATATATATATATATATATATATATATATATATATATATATATATATATATATATATATATATATATATATATATATATACACACACACACATCTAAATACAATGTAGAATACAAAACAAACGAGTATTGAAGTGCGTGATTTTCACGTTTGAAATACCCTAATTTTTCATAAGATCTCATTATGTAAAAGAACATGGGGATTACATGATATGACTTGTTGTCACTCACTAAGTCTCATTGAATTTAGAATGACGGTCTGAAAGGTTTCGAATGTTCAAGGGAAGTTATATAAGTATTATACATCACATTAAGAAAACTATGCAAGGACGCTGTAGGTACGTGATTGTACTGTATTTTGTGGACATCAATGATTCGTGTTCAGAATTAAATTAAGTTCTTATCTCGTATGTCTCAGAAGTTTTCAGAATTTGGGTACTTGCCCAGAAGGAAAACCACCCAAAGCCAAAGAGTTCCATGAAGTAACATAGATTCTGATTGTGTTCGGTTTAGAATTTCTACAGTGACTTTGTTTGAATAGGTAGATAGACACTAATTCATGTATCAGTAAATTTGTTTTTTGAGAGAATTGTTTTGACTGAAAAAAACTGGATCTCTTCATGACTCATTATGCGTTTTCGAACTAGAGAATTTGATCATATCGCTTTTGTTCAACGAATATTGAAGAGTAATGAATAATTTTCATCTGATATAAGTCTGAGGAAAAGAATTGACTGCAGCTCTGTTGAATGTCTTGAGATTATGAAAAAGTATGGAACATTTTTGAATGGTTGATAATAGATTTGAATCATCATCATGTTCGTCATTCGTGGTCGAAGTTGTTCATGACTTCAATTCTGGATGGTGCGGTACAATGTCCATTTCTATGAATCGTGTCTGTCATGAATTAGAGTGACGGGAAGTTGGGAAGTCGCCAGTTCCAATATTTCGTCTGACTTAGCCTTGTCCCGGTGACAAGACATAGTTCAGGCTGTAGATATGGATGGGTACAGTAGATAGCCAAGATCCTCTGTGAGTCACGTTTTGCTCTGAAAAACAAACGAAAAAGCGAAAATGTGGTGTACCAGGAGTAAGAAGTGCATATGTGTGTGTGTGTGTGTGTGTGTGTGTGTGTGTGTGTGTGTGTGTGTGTGTGTGTGGATATATAGTGCAAGTCAAAATTATTTCTTGACGAAGGGCTTTTCGTTAAGTTGATGTGCCTATCCGGCAGCTGATGCAAATAGTACCTTACGTCTACGGGAAATTTCAACAACGTGGCAAAAAGCGAAACAGTTCTCTCATCATGTTTATTGTGGAATACATTTTTTTTGGGGGGGGGGGTATCTTCTCTCCATGAACATATTTAAAGAAAGTTTTCAGTGTATAATGTATTTACTTGAGAGTCACGATCTTTATACATTTCAAAATCGTAAAAAAAAAACAAAAAACAGTCTGAATATCTTTCAATATCCTGCTAGAATGAATGATTTGTCAGTGTATATATTTTCATCATTAACCATTATCTGGATACCTTACCTCCGTTTTCCTTAATATGACATCTTATTTCATTTCATCCCTCAAGTTTGTGCCTGGTCTTTTCCTACTGTGTTTAGCGTCACAGCAATCAGTTTTCATTCGGCTCCCCATTTTGCTTGATAATATGAATAATATCCCCCATCTTGGTTCAGCGATGGATCCATGTCGATTTTTAAAAAAAATGTATCTGGTATTAGCTCTTCAATTTTATTCGTGCTCACAAGTTATTTGCATTCTTCGTATACGGTAAGTTTTTAATACTTTTTTGAAACTCCTACATTTTAGGATCTATTCAATGTTAGCTGTCGTTTATCTTCTTTTTTCTCTTCTCCAATTCTTTTGATACTTTTGTTTAATAATGTTGCTTCCCATCTTCTTATGGTAATTGTCGGTGACATGATAGTCCTGCCATTTATAAGAATAGGGGCTGAATCGTCAAGAGCATCAACAATGTGTACAAAAACCTGAATTCCTCCAAACAAGGACGCAGAACAATCAATCAGATATACAGGACATGAATAACCAGATTACATCACTTGGAAAAGCCTACTAAGTCACCATTAGGAAACTATTCAACTTGTGCCCCAAATAGAGCGAAGTCCCAGGAAGTTGGAACACTGCAATCATTGAGCCGTTGAATAAAAAGGGATCTAAACAGCTATTGACAAATAAGCCAGCCCAACTGCATATTGCAACTTCTATCAAAGTGATCATCCAGCGAAACATCAATATGCTAGATGGAAACTAAAAACGGAAACTGATAGGCTTCAGAGGAAGGTATACAGATACCTTCTTCCGGTAAATCAACTAAAATGAAAAGTAACATAATATGAAATGTCACTCGCTGTAGCATCTCCTGACTTCAAGACACAGTGAAAATCCCCGAGGTCATTAATGCTGTCACACAATATGGCCTAGACCAAGTACAAGTCAGAGTCTTTCAAAATACCTACCGACACAAAAGTTCATCCACAGAGCTGCATAGAGACTATGCCTTTCCTTTTCAAGAAATACAGGAACTTTCAACTCTGGATTCCGAGATATCATGTGCAAAAATATGACCAGCACTAAAGAAAACATGATAAACATGACAAGTTAAAAATCATATATATATATATATATATATATATATATTCCCAGCGACACCAATGATGAATAAGGCTCGCAAATTTTTTGAAAGGTATATGTCTCACGACAGACGCCGATTGAATGCTGCTGCTGCCGCTGCTAATCCTTAGCATTGTTGTTCGCATAACTTTTTACAATAATGAGTTCAGTTTGTTTTGTTAGATTTTATAATTCGGACAACTACGTCATAGCTAGTATGATCCATTAATTTTTCAATACGTTTCTGTTGTTACCAAATGTTTCTGACCAATTGTTATTAATTGTTTCTTTTGCTTACATTAATTTTTTCTACGTATCCCTTTATATTTTCCTAAACCCGACCCTATAATCTATAGTTTCAAGTCTGTTTTTGTTTTAATTTTAGCTCTTCTCAATTTCACATTTGCAACGATAAACAAATAGTTTTAAGTTACAGCTGTGAACATGAATCAACATTGGACTGTTTCAAGTGAAAAGAATCCTAATCTTATCTCACGTCTTTATGGTCATAATTTCTAATATCAGTTCTACTTGGAAAACACACATCCAGTTTATAATACTTTTATTATCAAGAGGAAAACACTGCTAATGATTGGTTATACATTTTTCTCAATAGCATTTGCGTTATTGTTTTGTATTTATGAAATCCGCACTGCTGATTCTCAGTTCATTTCTGACAATTTACCTGAAAGTCTCAATTTTGTGAAAAGCAGAATATTTAATTGGTAACTCAATGTATAGACTTTTTTTCCCAAATGCTTTATAGAACATATATATATCCTTGTTATTTATCATATATAACAACAAAATATTCACAATTTGACTGTATAACAATAAGATATGTGTTTTAATATCTTCGTATATATTCATGGAGACATACAAATATTATGAAATTATTCATAAGGCAAAAAATTCATTTACATTTTTGGAATGGGATTTCTAGAAATGCTGCGAAAATTGCATAGGACTAATGCAGATCTCCCAAATCCATATCTAAAAATACGTTTGTATGAAGATGGAAGAAAACCTGTTTTGGACACGGGGTGCCTACATTCGACTTAAAACAATATGAACACTTTCAAATAGATGAAACCGTTAAAAATTCATAAAGAATATTACTATAATCACATTTATTTCAGGGATGAAAACAACGACCAATTGATAATTGAGAGGAAAGAACACTCCTCAAGAGGAAATCTATGAAGAAGTGACCGTGAAAATATCAAATTTTACCTAGCACTCAATCACATAATTTCGTGAACTTCAGAGATATTTTTTACTTGTTAAAAGGATATAGAATTAAAAGCATTTTAATTGTTCAGTGATAATTTTTTTCAATTCAAAAAAGGCAGGAAAGATCAATTTTCCTCCAGAAAGAGATAAATTACTAATTTTCGAACCAATATCTGAAACCCAATATTCTGACGTTTGAAATGACTCGTTTCTACAGAGAAAAAAATCATTTCTATACATCATTAACAGGAACGTTTGATCTAGATACTTTGTGATGACGACATCAATGTATACAATTCATTCATTCGATCGCAATTTATTGTTTTCTGTCAAGGTATTTGATAAACCACGATCAATATTGCAATGAAAAGGAATAAGACTTTGATCCTAGGAGTATTTGCATTTTTCACTTTAACAAATCAGGCAAAAAGATCGTCGTAGCAAATCTTCCTAATTCAGCCTCAACCTTTTCTCTCCAACTAAGATGGTCGGTCTTATAAAGTAAAACATCTTTCAGTGAGTTTATTGCTTTTGTTTGTTTGTTTTTTCTCCATCATCTTTACTTCAGCAATTATCGTGTTTTTCAGAGAAGGTACTTCCTAATAAACGTTGCTTTGCGCGTTCAGCCACCTGATACAACACCAGCTCGGTTGTGGTAACGGCAAAAATAATTTTCTCTGTTCTGCATCGTTAGTAGGTCATATTGAAGTATAGGGACCGGCTTTCTTCTTGTCTATTGATGGTGCATAGCAATGCCTCAGGGGAATATATGCACACATCCAAACAAAAATATCTGTCAATAGTCAGTTGGTAAAATATAAGACCTGATTTCCGTGTTTAGAGCACAGGATTTCTGAGGATGTTTTGATAAAGATTTTTTAAATGGCGCGATATTTTTCTTGGACAATCATGGATTGGCTTCCATTATATAGCTTTAATTCATGGTTCAATTTTTCGAATTCCCAGCGCGGGAATTCAGTTAACCTTCCATAACCTGAGGGATGTTCGATATATCCTCTCTTAGAGAAACAACTCATAAAAGCCGATCAATTTGTCTGCACTGAATCTCATTGAGAAGATATGTTTATGGCAAATTTCAATAAAGATTTGATTTGAATAAAACTAATGCAGTTCAAGTTTGACAGCTAACGTCAAAGTGATATGGTCTGAAAAAAGAGTAGTACAAATATTCGCTCCTTAGATTTTCAAAAGATTCTCATAGGAATCAGTGATTTTCTTTTATACACAGACACAGACACAGACACACACACACACACACACACATATATATATATATATATATATATATATATATATATATATATATATATATATATATATATATATATATATATATATATAAGCCTTGGAATAGTCAGTCATCAGATACACACTGAAAAACAGCACCATTACTCTGAGATAGCTGAGATTCACAAGATGCACTGTGTTGAGACCAAAATTCTGTTTCTATGTATCACAAGCTTCAAAAAACATATTTGTATATATGTATGAGTGTGTGTGTATGTGTGTATGCATATGTGTATGTATGCATACATGAATAAATATGTAAATACATGTGCATATATATATATATATATATATATAATGTGTACATTTTTGTATATAGGTATATGTGTGTACATATAAGTGTATATGAATGCATGCATGTATGCATGTATATACATTTGTGTGAGCTTATATATATATATATATAATTATGTGCGTGTGAGACTGCAAAAGGATATATATATATATAGTCACAAGTACACATGTGTATGCATATATATATATATATATATATATATATATATATATATATATATATATATATATATATATATATATATATATATATATATATATATGTATATGATTCGTTTGGTGATCACAACCAGTAGTGCTTTTGTGGAGTTCAAGCAGTTTCTTCACATTTTCTTACTCATTTTGATTCTCAATAATTCCGTATTACACAGCCGTTGAAAGAGAAAATTTTAAAAAAATTGTCATACTCCTTTCGTAGGATTAATACAAAATTGACTGAACTTGTTGAAGTGTATGAGTATATTGCTCAAAGGTTGTTCGGATATATTTTCATTGAACAATCGTATCATCCAGTTGGAAGATCTGAATGTTATTGACAGAAAAATAGGAAAGATCTTCCAGTTTATTATACAGAGACACGCAACAAAGTCGCCTTTCATGGAAGAAAATAGTCCCGATTAATTTTCTTAAAACTCTCTAAGCAAAACAAGAAAATGAGTTGGTAATTAATGGTTCTATTCTGTTTTCTCATCAACAATCTAAGAATTAATATGGATTCAACATGAATGATAGAATTGTTATTTCATATTGATCTGGTAAAGATAAGTCCTGAAATTAAAATAACACTACGGGTATAATTGTAGATCACAATTACTTATATCTTTAATAAGCTTAGTTTAGTTATACATGGAAGCTATTTCATGTTGATTGAATTGTGCTCTACCATTTTACAAGGAAAGAAAGCTTGCATTTTATGAAAATCAGCATTTGTACTCCGGTTTATTACCTCGTCTCGAACACTTGTGACTGGCACCGGTGAGACAGAAATACAAAATTCATAAAGCAAGCATCGGCGAATGCTGATCACAATCGTTGATTTATGAAGAGAAAGATTAAAAATGAGTTGATCAATCAAGACAATTTTCGATTCTCTCTTATTCATGACTGTCATGCCAGAAACCCTAACCACACCTGTAAACAAGTTTGTTCATTTCTTTTTTTTCAAATTGGCCTGACTGGCTAGGTGCTCGAGTGTACAATTATGCCATGTGTTCAATATTTACCCATCATTACATTAAAGATACGAAAATTTTTTCTCTCAACCACAATTACTCTTTAGAGAGTGATTCAGTTTGCAACGTAATTTTATGCTTAATTGATCCTTCAATTTGTGTCTGCTTTTTTTAATCCGGCATTTTTAATGACTGCTGCACCCGCAAGTTGAATATTTATCGATCAACACCCCTTTCCAAGATAACTGAATACCCGTAACACGACTTATTGCCAAATTACATTGGTCATGCAAGTTTATCGAGTGACGCTCGAGACTTGTTTTATATCTTAATCACAAAGTTGTAAGTATATGCGTGATCTATTTAGGAGACACTTAAAACTAAGATATTAGAGCCATTTGACACTAAATGCTCAAAATACTGAAATTACCCTATTTTATGGTATACAAGGTTTATTTTTCTAAAGAAATAACTCTGAAGGTAAACGTAACCCTCGTTTTCTTGCTGCACTTTAGCAAGAAATTGGGTTAGAGTTGGGAAACTGGATGATGAATGAGAGGAATCCAGAGAAACGTATTTTTTAATATCCCCAGAGGTAAAAAAGGAGTGGGATATTTCTGTCAACAAATACGATAACTGATGGATGTACATACAGCATTTGAGATTTAAGCCCAACGTACAATTTAGTAAATTGTTTATTGATGTGAATGACACTTTCACCATCCATACAATCCAAAATTCATAAGAATTTTATTATGAGGAAGCCGACCTGCAGGTGGAAGAATGGTTAACAGAACGAAAATCGGCAAAACTGAGTTAAAATACTACTTGTTGTTTATAAGGCTGTTTTCGTCCAGTCAATAATGGTCTTCAGAAAGGTGTAAATTCATTTTTCCCCTCTTTATTCTTCCTCTCAGCCAAAGATATCACTTCAACGACACACCATACTTTCAAATATTGTTTGGCTTAAAGCTTTTTGCCACCTCTGTGTCTGCTATTTGATGCGCATTGTCTAGCCTTTACATTGTGTTATTTCCCGTGTGCTTTTTTTCCTTCAGTCAATGCAAGGTCTTTTCAAGATTAGAAAGCAATTACCTTCGAAGAAGGCAAGCTAGTCTAGCAGCCAACAAGGTAGCACCAATGTATAAAACACTATAGTGTCCCTATATCGTATTAGACAAAGCTTCATAACTATTTTTTCATATCATTCTTATGCGTGTCAGGCTAATCCGTACTTTTCTTCCACAGGTATTCGAAGACTATTTCTCAGAAGCGTCAAAACAAGACATGAACACTAATTAATGAAATACAAGTATTTATTTTCCCCCATGTACTTGTACACCTTAGAGTTAGTTTTTCAGCAATGTTTTCATAGCTTTGAGGATACAACACTGATGCAATATCAGATCATCATTTTTTCATTGACTTTGTCGGTAGGTCTCAACAACCTTTGGATCATTCACCACTTGAGCAGAATAACTGTTTGAATCTGCTGTATACCCAATTACACATGTAGGGCTTTTGCCAGCGAGAAATCACTGATTGTCCACCCTGAAAGCGTTTGATTCTTCTATCAGCAACTCCACTTAATCAATTTCACCTTACTAATGAATAGAATGGAAATATATCTAAAAACAGCCTGAATTCATTTCCTGAGTCGCTCATCATTCTAAGTACTCAGCATTTATTAAAGTAGTATGAAATTGTTAATGCCTAAACTGTTCAGTTTACACATAATGTTTATTTTAATCTCTCAAAAAAGGAGAATGATTAAACGATTTGGGACTGTATTATTCATGATATATCATTTAGTGTTGCATTCAATATATTTTTTGCAATATAATTGAATTGGAAAACTTAAATTATCCCACAGTTACTATGTAATTTAAATAAGAGAACAATTTAAAATCATACACATATCAAATATATATCGTTGAATTGTTCGTATGAAATTTCATATCGAAGATATATCGTAAAACAATTTCGAATGATAAAAAATACCAAAGATAGGCCCGGTTAGTTGAACGCTAGAAACCAGCACAGGAACAAAGCGTTTCGATAGCATGCCATAATTGGTTCGATTTATTGAAATCAAAATTAGAAAAGGAGTGATCCATTCATAAGTTATTTCTCTTACTTTTTTGGCATAAACTTACTTTGCAAATTAATTCTCTTTGAGTGTTTTTTTGGTGGAGGGTTCTTGCAAGGAGTGAATACTTGAAATGACAGTCTTCCAGGTCCATTGGTGCTTCTTGTACACGCGATACGTGTGTATCCATTCAGCCAACAGACAAATATACGCAGTGGAGAAACCTATGTGGATAGTTTTGGGTACAAGGACGTCTGAAGATACCAAAACTTCCTCCATATCATCATGGGAGATTCCAATGCGCAAGTAGGAGACGGAAACGAACGCTGTGTTGGAGAAATCAGATACAACAGATGGAACGAGAGAAGCGAGGACCTTGTGAACTTTGCAACTACAAATGACTTAAAGATCATGAATACATTCTTCAAAAAGAAACCAAATTTAAAATTGACTTGGAAGAGCCCCAACCATGAAACCAAAAACAAACTAGACCACATTTTAATGGACAAAAGCCACACCATCGAAGATATTCAAATTCTAAACCAGGTAAACATACGAAGCAACCATAGCATGGCAAAACGTAAGATGCAAGAAAACACCAATAAAGATGCCAAAATAATTTTTCCGGTCTAAACAGCAACCACTAAACATACCCAATGAACTCACCCAACCATTCAAGCGAAAATCGAAAAAACAGATTTGAAATCCTTACTGGTGAAAACGACACCATAATCAAAAAACTCCACAGCAAAATAACGACCTCTCTAACAGAAACTGCCAATATGTTCAAAGAAAGAAACACACAGACCATCAGCAAAGTCTCGGATGGAACCAGAAAACTCATTGCAGAGCGCAGAAACCTCAAAATACCACCCACAACAAAGGAAAAATTGAGGAGAACGAACGGAGCAAAACAAAACAAAAACCAAAAAAACAAGTGAAGACAAAAGAAGGTAAATGACAGAAATCATCAAACGCAATCTCAAAGCACAGTGAAGCTTCAAAGCAATAACCAAAGCTCTCAGAATAGGACAGAAACAGGTAACAAGCATACTCGAAGAAAGCGGGGACATACCAACAAACAGAGACAGTATTGTCGAACGCACCCACAAATTTTACCGAGAACTTTACTCTACAAAACATATGCAATTGAGAAACGACCATGATATGCTGACAATCAGTTAGAGGACTTCCCAGAAGTTATACCATGGGAGGTAAAACAAAATACCAAACAAACAAAAAAGGGAAAAGCACCTGGACCAGATAACATCACTATCGATCTACCCGAAAAGCTGATAATATCGTCTACAAAAAACTAGGGAATCAGTTTTATCTAAATTCAACGAAATCAACTTGTATTTAAAATAAAGTAGCGTCCCTAAAGACTGGAAAACGTCTATCATAATGCCTCTCAACAAGAAAAAAAAACAAAGATCTCAACAACTACAGGCCTATTAGCCTACTCAACTGCATTTATAAACTGTTCACAAAAATCATCACCAACTGGATCACTAAAATACTAGAGAAAAACCAACCATGGGAACAGGCTGGATTTAGGATCTACCTGACCAAGGACCATCTCAGCTCAACAAATCAGCTGAAAGAGAAAGCAGCAGAATTCAAAATGCCTGTCGCTGTAGCATTTATAAACTTCAAGAAGGCATTCGACTCCGTAGGAATTCTCATGGTCATGAAAGCTATCACTCTTCAATATGTGCACCTTGTATACGTCAAAGTACTACCATAAATATACAATCATGACAACTCCTTTATCAGGCCACATAAGGATTCTGAACCCTTCCAACCCCTAAAAGGAGTAAAACAGGGTGATTCCAGCTCACCCAAACTCTTCACTAGCAGTCTGAAGATGATCTTCCATAACCTAGACAGGGAGAATAGAAGAATCATTATAAGCATAAAAGACTATCTGACCAACCTCAGATTTGCAGACGACATCGTCCCTTTTGCAGAGAACCTACACGACCTCTTACTAATACTAGATGAACTAAACGAAGGAAGCAAAAAAGTCGGCCTTCTTAAAAACTTTGGTAAAACAAAAATCATCTGCGACAATCATAGGGAGAGTAAGGACATAATCGCAACAATCGGAGATGCAAAATTAAGGAAAATAGACCACAACATATACCTAGGACTACGAATCTCTACGAAGCCCTAGGGTGACAAACGTTCGGCAGAGCAAGCTCAACTGCAGCGTGCACATGAGAGAATCATGCTCAACCTCTCATAGAGATCACAAGACAGCACAGTATATAAAGAAGAAAACAGGGGGCGGAGAACATCATATATTCTATTGTAAGTCTCAAATGGCAACGGGCAAGAATGGCAGGCAACTGATGGGCACGATAACTCACATGGATCCCCAGAGTTCACATGAAAAACGGACGCTGACAAAATGCAAGATGGGGAGTTGAACTAGAAACATTCATAAAATGCTGGATCTGCGACGCCCATGATAGAGAAATGTAGCGGATCCTAATGAAGGTCTATGTCCAACGACAGACATTAAGAGATTGATGATGATGATGATGATGATGATGATGATGATGATGATGATTTATGGTGTTCAATACAGAATAGTATAAGTTTCTGTTTATCTGTATGAAAGTGAATCGAAAGATATCAATATGATTTATTGCGGATTTGCATGAATTCAATTGATACTTGATTTTCTCTTTCCTTCGGTATTTCTATTCATGTTAAAAGCGAATCAATATCTGAATCCTCTATTAATTCCAATCACACCCACTTAATTACATAGAAAGTGATTTTTTCAGGGATAATAAGGAATGTACATACATGAAAAAATAGATTATCGACTAAATTTTATTGAAAAAAATCGATGAATTTTGTTTAGAGTGCACCAGTGGGAATTTGGTTGACTTACATGCTTGGATGCATCAAACAAGAAACTGAGTTTTAGTTCGGCATGTACATCCCCCCATATAATAATCATAGAGTCAGATATCCGTTAATCTCTATGGACTAAGTAATTATGGCTCGACTAGAACCGTTATCCCCAAAAGAAAATATCGTTGCACCTTAATCGTAATTTAAGTCACATCTTGAACGGAGCACTCTGGTTGATGGGAAATTATGCACAAAAAATATATCGTTTTCATTCAGTCCCTTCCTACCGCCCATTTCTACGTAGGGCAGGGTGTGATATCTGCCTCTGGGTCTGAAACAAAAGTTTCAAACCTACAAGGCCGTACGTTGAAGGATAGTTTGATAGTCTCTATCCACACTGGACAGTTGTAATAAGTGGAAACAGAAGTCTCTGGATCACGCATTCATTAATCATTATATATATATATATATATATATATATATATATATATATATATATATATATATATATATATATATATATATACACACACACATATACACATATATATGTGTGTGTGTGTGTGTGTGCGTGCGCGCGTGTCCGCCTGTCTGTCTGTCTGGTTGTGTAATACATATGTCCTTTAAGAGATCGAAATTTAGAAATAGACGCTTCAGCATTGTTTGACTGGAATTTTATCTAACAGTAACAGTAACCTTGTGTATGATTGCACATGTTAAGTATTTAAAAAACAAGAGCGATATCGAGCGTTTGGCTAGAATTAATGGCGTTTTCCCCAAGTTGAATGAAATTCTCTGAAGCTGATGCCAAATCTGGACGACAATTCACGTGGACAGAGGGAAAGCAAATTGAAAAAGTGCACGATGTGATCTGCAGATATCGTTGCATGACTGTCCCCGAGGTATAATTCTGCAACAGTTCGTGCAACATGATTTGGAAAGAAAAATGTGGGATGCACAGAGTTGCAGTTGTGCCGTGTCAATTGACCAACGACCAGAAATAACCCTTTGCTATAACACTCTGGATGTTGAACCTGTCGACTTTTGTTTTTTCTTTCAAAACTGAACACTAGCCTGAGATTTCTTCAATTTCACATGATTGGAAATACTGATGAGATTGCACTGCAAGAACTGTATTCTAAACTGTCAAAACAACTCTCAGAATTATTCAAAGAACTACAAAAATGGGACCAGTCTATCAACAGCAAAAAAGACAAGTCTAGCAAGGTAGCAGGAAATATATATATGTATATATATATATATATATATATATATATATATATATATATATATATATATATATATATATATATATATATATATATATGTGAGTGTGTGTGTGGGGGGTGTGCCTCTGTGTGTGTATGTGTGCGTGCATGCATGTGTGTGTCCTCCCAAAGGCCAAATCAAAGAAATATAATCGACTTAATCTGACTGATAAATATTCACAGAGAATACCCGGTTGATCAACCTTAAGCTGCTCTTTTTTTTTTTTTAGAATGATATCTCATCTGATTCAACATAGTTTATCTGCATTGTTCACGTGCATCTGAATATGCTGATTTGAACACTGCAGCATGCATTGAACTTCATGAAGTTCATTTTATAATTTTATTGAAAATAAAACCCATTTCCTACATAACATTCATTTCGACTACCTTTCCGTTGGATTACGTTAAATCTACCACACACACACACACACACACACATATACATATATATATGTGTGTGTGTGTGTGTGTTTATATATATATATATATATATATATATATATATATATATATATATATATATATATTACCAATGTATATAAGAATGTTTCTTCAGAGTGAAAACCCTTCGTGATATACCTTTTTACCTGAATAATTCAGTAGTTATGGATCAAGCAATTGGGTGGGGAAAGTATTACCAGAGAATATTCATAAATGCGTATGGTACAGATTAACATTGAAAACGTATTCAGGAACATGCAGGAAAAATCGTGTGATAGTTTTCTTTTCCAATTATTTGAATAAGTTCAAATTTTCCACGATATCAAGTTGTGTTAAACTGTTATCTCCTCGAACAGCTAACTGGATAAATAATCAATAGAGTAATCTATCGATCTTTCCACTAGATCCCTTACTGGTATGTTCATCAGGGTCCCACTGTTGACTTGGCACATCCCAGTAAACATAGGGCAGCGCCAGTGGGGATAGAGGAGAGAGGAAAATTTGATTAACCGAACACGTGATGGCTTCCACAGGGCGATTCCATGTTAAAGAGAGTATTTGAACTGAAAAAAACGAAGCTGCCATGTTTACTAATCCAACATAATAACTTGATCATGGTATCAATGTGCTGTTTTATTTGATTAAAAACATGTTAACTAGTTTTACATTGTTATCATTTTTTTCTTTTGATAGTACAATTTTATGTTCGGTTGAACTAAGGCATAAAATTTGCATGAAAGAGATACACAGGTAGCTGCATCCATAAAAAAACTCGAATCATCGAAGATGGAGAATAATCTACTCTTTCTAAAAGACTTTCTGTCAAATGAATTTTGAGTGCATTTCAGGGCAGCATTTTCTGAAAGAATTCCGAGCTTTATAGTCTTCAAAGACTGCTTATTGTTTTTTTTCATTACTATCCAGCAACACGTGAGTAGTTGAATAATTGCCCTACTACCGATAACATTATTGCTATCCGCCTCCTATCATCTTCCTCTCCTGCAGTTAAATGTGAATCTAAATTCATTTCAAAAAATTGGTTGAAGGTTATGTACTATGCATTAAAATAAGCACATTCCACGTGTGAGATCTCATGAATCAGAGGTTGGCAGTCATGATAAGATAGTTTTTCTGTATCAGTTGATGAATTCAACAATTGATGTTTTGGTGATAAACTTAGCAATTCACTGACCACAAGTGATAATTTGATCTTGCAGTGTCGTCTAAAGCTGTGAGGGGATCAGATTGATTCATGCCTTTCTTGTGGGCATTCATGTGTAGTTAGATCGAACCGTTATGGACAGAATTTGGACTTGGTTCGTCTACAGTAACCATGTAGTTAGCACAGCCGAACATCGCCACTTGTTCTGCAACCAGTCCAGAGAAAAATAACTCTGAATACAAACCAGAAAGCCCAAATCCTCGTTGGAGTCGGGAGACAGCAGAGTGGATAGCAACCATTGATTCAACTGGCAGGAAGGCATCAATCATTGATATCTTTTGGAATCTGAAAGGCTCTGTGCTACAAACTGAGCGGCATTTTTATCAACTGCACGTGGTCTGTTTCGTATCAGTCTGGCCTTACTCTGACTCAGAATCAGAGAAGACATTGACGAAACGGTGGGTATGGCAACCTGTGCAACTCTCCATCATTTTATGAGAGTCTGTTCCGAGTCATCACTCGTGAAAAGATACCCGTGAGGAACCATGTTCATCTTTGACTACTGGAGATGAACATTATTGAAACAACTCGATGTCCCAGTAACAAGGTAGTCCCATGTATCATACATTAGGGAAACATAATAGCTTGAGATATGGACATAATATTTGTTCACAAATTAACATTTATCAACATTGATAAAAAAATTAATTCGACCTATAAATATGGTCAATGGTGTGCAGGTATTACGACCAGATCACCATGGTTCAGGATTTGCTGAGATAAAATGATGTCAAAATTGATACCGTTTTAACTTATGATATTTTTGATGTTTTGTAATTATACTAAAGATTGTAAATGATATTCCATGAAATGGAAGCGCAAATAAGTTAGGGATGAACCTTAACGTGAGGAATCGAGAGAGACAAAAAAGAGAAAAGGAGAGAAACAATTAGGGGAAGGAGAAGGAGTTGTCACAAAAGGGGGAGAGAAGGACGAAGAAATAAAAAAGAAATAAAAGATAGGAGACAACAAACGATAAAGGCTTACACAGGGAAGAGAGAGAGAGAGAGAGAGAGAGAGAGAGAAGAGGAGAGAGAGGCTGTGGGAGATGGAAGGAAACAGTAAGACAAGAAACATGAATGTAACGAAGACAAATGCCTGAGTAAGAAAAACGAAAAATTGGGAACAGGAAGAAGGAGAAAAACGTGAAGGAAAGAAGGAAAGTGGGAGATGTTACAACAACAGACAAAGAAATAAAGAAAAGAAGGGAAGGAAAAATTAGAGACATCAGATCAATGAAGGTTACGCAGAGAGTGAAAGAGATCGATAAGAAAAGACAGGGAGACATACAGAGACAGAGACAAAGACAGAGTGACAGACACACAGACAGAGACAGAAAGAGACGGAGAGAGACGGAAAGAGGGAGAAACATATAGAGAGAGAGAGAGAGAGAGAGAGAGAGAGAGAAAGAGAAAGAGAGAGAGAGAGTAAGAAAGAAAGAAATATGGTGGGTACAGAGATAAGTGCATAGGATCAAAAAAAGCTTTTGAAAGACGCAAGAAACAGGGCCAGCGAGGATTTGATCTGAGTATGGGAGATATTGAAGTATATAAAAATAAAAATTTAAAAAAAAAAAAATATCGTGAAAATGAACCAAACCAATTGCAGAACATGTTTTACGCTTCAAATATCTGAAGCAACTGTTTCGCCTGGTATGATATTCAGAATTCGAAATACAAAATGCAAAGGCCTTTGTTTGCAGTCTGTCAGTTTAAATTTGCCCAGTTGCATAATCCCTTGTCCTAATTCGTGTATGCCGGCGGGTTACAATTCAGTTGTTCTCTCTTACAAACAAACTTTGTTTAATTTTGCCTGAAAATGTTTCAATTCGACCTGACCTTCTAAGAGTTATCTAAAGTGAAATGAAACTATTAATAAGTGTCCATAAGAAATCCAACGGAGCAGCCTATGAGGATATGTTCAAGTACATAATCAGAAATCATTTTTATTCTCGTGTGAAATACATAAGGGAACATGAAAAAATATGTTGAAGCCAGCTGGATGACTTTCATATCTTGATGATGAGTTTTTTCCTCAATAAACATACTGTTGAGGTCATGCATAAACTAAGTTCATGTTTTCTCCGTAACTTTCTATGGTTTTAACTTCAAATACATCATGATAATTCTATGTCTCCCAATTAGATGAAATACATTTAAGCAAATGCATCCAAATCCGAGAAAACAAGAATACAAAAATCATACAAATAAGGAATACATTACATCATGATACATTATATAATACCTATTCCGATGTATGATTGGTTTATTCAAAAGAATGCACGATGCATTCAGCATCAAACATGAAGTCGATTTAGAGTAATGCTTAAAACATAATGAAATAAAGATTTGCTCGACAAATTCGAAACTTTTAATGTTTATATATATATATATATATATATATATATATATACACATACACACACACACACACACATATATATATGTGTGTGTATGCGTGTGTATGTGTGTGTGTGTGTGTGTGTTGTTGATAAATATTTAAAACTGATATGTCCTGTAGTGCCAATGATGCAGTCAGTGAGCACAATGCATCCATAATTAGCCACTCACCCAGTCAGTTATATCTGCTAAAAATTTGAAGAAAATCATGTGGATAGCTTAGGGGACTATAAAAAGTCGATTCAGAGTAATGCTTAAATATATATATATATATATATATATATATATATATATATATATATATATATATATATATATATATATATATATATATTGTTTGATAATGTAGCCACTGAAAAAACTGAGAAATGGGAATGTTACACATTCAAACCTAAATATCGTGAATGTTTTGAGACGTGATATTTTTTTTTCTCAAGCACGCTCACGTTGCACAATGTTAAATTACCATCAACATTCTGTCGGATGTCCAAACATCAACACAACAAACACGTGTATTGGAAATTGGTTTGCGTTTTATCCAGTTGATGCAACATGATTCTTTTGTTCCTCTGAGAATTACACTTCTTCTCTTCGAAATAATCTATATATATATTTAAAAGAATTCCAATTTTGCATTTCTTAAAGTGCGTTTGAAAGGCGTGCAGCGTACGGAAAGAAGACAAATGGCACCCATCGGGAAATATTCATTTTTGATATGCCAGTTAATAAGTCTGTGAAATCCCTGTAGCTCTCGAACACAAATGTTGTTTACGATTGCGAAGAACTTAATTATTCGCCAGATATGTTTTTGCGTTTTTGGATAAAAGGGGTATAATAAGATTTAACTTGAAAGAAGATATGTGCATGAATATATTTGCTAATATATGTATATACTTGCCTACATACATGCATAGAAATACTCTTTCCTGTTCTTTCTCTCTCTCTCTCTCTCTCTCCCGCTCACTTTCTCTGTTTTTCTCTCTCCAATTTTTTCAATTAACTGGGTTATATATTTTGAAGCATGTATAGATCTTGTACCACAGACCACTTCGATGTCAGTAACTGTGCTTTTATCAATTTTTTTCTTGTGTGTGTGATATATCCACGTATAAATGTTCAAGTGTGTATTTAGATATTTACTTCATGAGGACGTATAAACAAGTATATATATATATATATATATATATATATATATATATATATATATGTATATATATATATATATATATATGATTGCTTGTTCTTTCTATCTTACCCCTTCTCTCTCTCTCTCTCTCTCTCTCTCTCTATATATATATATATATATATATATATATATATATGTATATATATATATATATATATATATATATATATATATATATATATATATATATATATAGTAATGATAATGTCTTCTCTATATGTACGAATGATGGAGTGAAGGAATTGCTACACAAACACTTTCATTTATATGCCCCCATTGGTTTTCTCCAGGCAAATATTCGGTACATTTGAGGTTCTGTTGGAAGACCTCAGGCCACTTAAAAACAACCCCATCTTCGTAAACATTTTAGAATTCTGCAACAGACTAAAGTTATAATGATTGAACTACCAACGAAGATCAGGTAAAAGTGAACGTTTACCCTCGGAAAAATAATTCAGTGAGAAAAAATTAAACCCCTATGGATGGAAACATACCAAAAACAGCTGATTCTTCGAAAACCTTCTGATAAAGTGTATGTTTACGGTATTTCTTATTAATTCCTGATTTAGCCAGGAAACTGAGTATATACCATTTGTAAGACTATAAAAATCATCAATAGCAATGATCAACCACCAAATAGGGAAAAAAAAGAAAAATATGAGATATATAGATTGAATTAGGGTAAGATAATACAACTTACACGAAAGAACCTCATCCAAACAACGTCTTATTTAGGGATCTCAAATGAACCAATTCAGTTGCTTCAAGGATCCGAAACTGGACTGGAACATTAACGATTTTGTCTAACGAATCCTTTTCTTCATCATATCTTAAGCTCTATATCAACTCAACTATGTTTAATGTTGAATGCAATAGGCAGTGTATAAGGATAACTCATCAGGCATAGGATATAATAATAGTATTTATATATATATATATATATATATATATATATATATATATATATATATATATATATATCGTAGATATGAAGTGATTTGTCAGAATGTGCACAAAGATGACGATTCAAAGGTTGAGCTGATGTTAGGAGAGTGGTGTTACATCTTTTTTCCAATCATCCCGTGGGCATAGTTTGATGCATTTCGACGGGACCAGATATCTCTTCCAGAGAAAATACATTCGTGTTGATCCTCAATGAGAGATTGGCTGTTTACGTATTCGATGTTGAAGAAAAACAATATGATTATTTCTGTGTTTGGTTGTTTGATAGGAGCGGGAAAGGAGATGTTTATATATATGTAAATAAGAGAAACTTTTGGTTTGAAATGGGGTGGGTCCATGAAACGTGGGGTATCTTTCCTGTCTAAGGGTGTTTGGCTTGTTGTAAACGAGAAAGGTAGTGGAAAGCTAGAACAGTCATTCAGAAGGGAAAGGTGGATCTTGTTTTTTCTTGGATGGAGAAGTGATTGTCTTGCACACACACACACACACGCACATATGTATATATATATATATATATATATATATATATATATATATATATATATATATATATATGAGAGCAAGAGAGAAAGGGAGAGGGGTAACACAGAACATCGCTGCATAAATCTAAAAAAAACTTACATTCATTCATACATGGATATCTTGTGTATATGGAATTAGCTCTCTCGATATGTATTCGTATGCATGCAGGGATACATCTATTATGTACGTTCAAATATTTATATATATATATATATATATATATATATATATATATATATATATATATATATATATGTTTTGTCTCACATACGTATTTCAATGTGTTTTAACGAATATGTACGTGCATATAAATATACATTGATATTTTGATGTGTGTGCACGTACACACGTATACTTTCCCAAGTATATACACATGCTTCTTTCTCGTTTTGTATTCTATGATCAACCCTTGAGCAACTGAACATCAAACGGTGGTTCAATGCTATTTCTGAAACTTAGTTTCGTATACAATTCGTTATTAGTTCTCTAATACAGACAGAGCTAACCAAAGCTTAGATGCTTATCAGACACTTTGTGTTCCACAAAAAACGGCAAATGGTTCTATAGTCATTAATATCGCACAAGCTTCGAGGCTCTTGGATAGAATCAGTCGTGTTCCATGCAAGACTTAGCATAAAAAGTTGGTTTTTGCTTATCGTAGATCCGCCTCCGAGGCTGCACCTCGATGTTGCAAAAATAGGATAGGATCAATGGTTCATCCTATCACCTACCACCGATGCCGAAGGAATTTGTCAGTTTTTGACAATTGCCACACTTGTGTACGTGGTACCAAACATTCACCCTAGTTTTGTGGCATATTGACCCTGTTTGCTCGCAAATAGACAACAGTTCAGACAGGACATTAAATGAACCAGACAGGACATTAAATGTGTATACCTTATCCCCTAGAACCTCCCTTCAAGGCAATACATCTGCATCGAAATAACAATTTTGCCAATGCTGAGTCCCCATGCCAGCTGAAAAGTAGGTTACTCTTGCTTGAATCTTTTGATTTCAATCAATTGAGTTTCAGTTCAGTGCCAGGAGGAAAAGTTGCAAACCCTGTTTGTAGTGGTAATAAAGAGAGGGGATCAGAAAGCAGTGGTTTAGACCAAACCAATCGGTAAAAGGTAGCTATGTTATCAATCTTTAGAACATTCCAACTTAAGAAAGCCAGGTTGTACAGCCAAAACATAATAATACATAATAATGATGCTGGTGCCAATCATAACTCTCCAATTGATATTTCATTATCCGATTACCATTAGTAAAAAAAATGTGCACACAACATGAGATTGTTTTTAATGTTCTACCAACACTACATGGTTGTCACAAGCAACCGGTCTTATTTTCCCGTCTTTCCTCATTCTCGTTTTTCCTTTATCATACTCTAATATATATATATATCATAATCAATTCCCAATTTGCCGGGCCTGTCGATTATCCTCCCCTTTAAATCGTAAAAACTTTCCTTACTCCTGCCTTTTGCCAATCTGTCATGAGGCTGAGTGAAGGCTTTGGCTTTCCCGGTCTGAATACAGCGTTGTCAATCATCTTGAATAGTTAAACACTATCTGGAACCATCCTATTCCCAGTCCACTATATCGAGTTTTGACGAAGATTCTTGCCCTTTCTAATCAATCTCATGCAGAATAAGCGTAAACAATCTTAGTCAGGATTTGAACCCATTCCGCCAATACCATTTTCTGCGATCTTAATCTCAGGGTCACTTGCAAACCACGCTCAATTACGACGATTGGAAACATTTTTTGCACACTTGATGGACCATTTTCAAGCATATTCTGCTCTTAAAGTAATCCACGAATAGCAATTATGGAAAAAAAAAATCCTATTTGGTCCTGTTCAAACATGAACATTTTTTTAATTCTTACCATTTTTCATTACATTGCAAAGATGGTTCAGGGGGGAGGAGCAGAAGGATGACAGATATGAAGGGAATTTAAAATTCCTGCTGTTGAGATTCTATGATTTACTTCCAGTGGTACAGCAATTGACGCGTGACTTTTTTTCTTATCAACATATCGAAACGAGAAAAGGAAAATTTTGAAACAAATGAATCAACTTGTTATATTGATGTGTGGAAACATCAGGGAAGAAAGAAGATGTTATCAAAAAATGCTATACGTGCGTTCAAATTAGCGGAAACATTTATCGGATATGTGATTGCTTGTTACCTTACGTTTTCTGCTTGGTATTTTTTTCCTCAGAATATTCAATCTCTCTATGCATATGCAATCTTCATTCGGAAAATGTTTTATGATCATATTTTAATTGACAGGGGGGAGCTAAAGAGTAAACCAATGAGAGTAAAAGCAGTCGCCGATCCTTGCCTGGACATATAAAGTGATTATGCAGGAAAGGATTAACAATGCAATTATTCAACCAATGTTTTTCCCTATCTATCTACATGTTGCGCCAATGACAGTTCAATGGTTTCCATGATTGGACATGTAATTGAGAGAAGACATTGTTGGATTCCTACATTCAGCGAACGTATGGCGTGCAAAACAACGCAAGGTTTCTTGAAGTGAGTTCAAATACGGCTTTCAGATTATGTTACATCAATACGTCCGTAGCCCAATGATGAAAAAGGAAACTTCACAACCTCCTCCCAAGGAAAACAACTTTTACTTTCCAACGTTGTCCTATATGTCAATGCTGTTAGATTCAAAGTTGCTCGAAAATCTCATAGATCTGACTATACAAAGAGAAATTCAAAATTGAATTAATGATCACGTGTCAAGCAATCGGATTATTCATCCATGATCACATCACTCCGCACGCACTATACGTCCAGGAACAAGGACACCTTATATATGATATTATATTTTTGAATCTCTATGTGTTAGTAGGTTGAATTCCCCAAAATAAGCTTTTGCTCTCATTTTCAATATCACTTCATAGAGATACGAGACAATAGTCTAAAACAAAAGGAAAACTATATATTGGCTGAGGTACAGTCGATGTAAAAAGTACACCGTTGAAAATGAATATTTTTCCGACGAGTCTTTCTAAAGCAAGGCGTTAGCCCATCTACATTAGCTCACTACATAAATAACCAACTGTGTCCCTCAAAGGAAATCGTCTTTAAAAAAATAAAATCATGAGAAAAACACGAAGGAAAAATTCTGAAATAGCGAAATTGGACAAATGGAATTCTTTCCGCAAAAGATATTTCCCTAGGCGAACCCTTTTGCCTGAATCAATTTCATGCACGTCTTTTTTTGTTGAAAATAAGGCATCTAACTTCAATCTTAATTTATATAAGTTCCTACGCCTCCTAATTGACGGGAAGAAAATATATTAGGCAGAGGCGATAAATTGAACGGAACTGTGTGAATATACAACAATATGCATGCATACACGCATACACGTACATTCACAAACAGCCACATACGTACATACGTGTGTGTGTGTGTGTGTATATATATATATATATATATATATATATATATACGTTCATAAATACAAACACAATTTTATGTGTATGTATATATATATATATTCTTTTTGCATGTAAATACCCATTTACACAGTAGTGTGTCGCTGAGCAATAATGGAAGTTTTCAACCGGAATCAATTGAGTGCTCGTGCTCTGAAATAGGCGAGCATTACTCGTGGTTTACTTATTTGCATTCTCTTATTTGTGAGCAGATTGCTCATTCAGTTTGAATAGATTTCCAAACTATTCAACAATAGATTGTGAGTCAAGTTCTCCAAAGAAAAACCAAGAAAACTGTATTTAATTACTGGATCCTTTTTTATATCACAATCGGTGTTTGTTTGTTTTTTTTTCTGTCCATGCTTCACTGTCCGATTTCCTTTATGTAAGCCAATGAGATGTATTATTCATATTTTTCTAATATTCATTATTTTATTCAGCGTTAATAACTATTATTCATTCTTTTCAATGTGTTCGTTTTGTATTATGTCTTGCTGTTCATTCTCTCATAAACACAAGACATTGACCTGGAGTTGATTTTTCGGTAATATATTACTGTTTCTACAGTTTGATATTAAACTATATTTAGTAACCATACATACTTTTTTCTGTTAGTCAAAAAATCACATGCTGAAGTTTAGTTATTATTCCTCACATTTTATACCGATCAATCTTCTATGATATATTAAAAATGAATGTTAGGTTGATCGATGACTAATACTTCATAAAAAGGGGAAAGAAAAACTTTCCGATATTGTCCAGTTTAAGTTTGAATGTTGATTTAATAAAAACCCAATCACTAAGAGCAGAAATTGAATACGTACTGTTAAAACTTGACGATTATTTCTGCTTAATGGTATATTATATATCAAAATAGTGTTTTTTTCTCATATCATTTTCTTAGGTATATGCATATATCCCCTTACGTAGAATTGATTAATCACAGACAGTAAATGATTTAGAATATTAAACATATGAAGTAATAGTTGTCATCCTCCATTTTTGACTTATCCAGCTTTGATGATCCTATTGCAGATGGAGTACAGATTCATCAGAAGGAGTACCGATTTCAAATATAATCAGATATGTTCTATCAAATAAATGACATTCAACTATTCTCTCAAACTTCGTTGAACAAAGCTACTCAGATTCATCCATACTAATGTATATTGCGTATATTTTGCCATGTACAGTGAATTATGATTTCAAAGAGCACGGAATAAGAGATTAGAGTTCGAAATCCAAATGGCAATATACGTGTGCACATCAAAATGCTCTCTGGTTTCCCAGCCAGTTGTTTTAGCATAATTCCCGTTCCTGTTATGAAGTGAAATGAACTAGATAAAGTGTGGTCAGATCAGGAACTTTACAAGTGAGATAAAATCCAATATCACGTAGTATACATTTCAGAAAAGACAGGCTTAGTCGGTCCCCCCCTCTCCTTGCCTCAGAAAAGTCATGATGGACACAATATGAAACCTTGATCAACTCAAAAATCACAGAATCTATCAATAACATTTACTCAAATAAGCACCACAGATCCTCTCACAACATGTGTCTCACTCTGGAGATTTACCAGGATCAGTGTGACTGAATATTTAACAAGAATTTAAAATCATTGATTCACTTGAATAATTTCGATGTGTCAGTCATAACACAAAGGTGGCAAACAGACTGCAGGCCATCCTTTCATGACTTCAATTAACTCAGTATTCAGATCCTATGTCTAACTAATCTTCATGAATTCTACTTTCACTATAATTGATCAAGCAAAAATATTGTATTTAACGTAGTATTTATTCTGGATAAACTATTTGACGCCGAATCTGATCCCTTGTCTACTATATTGCAACCAGATATTTATGTAAGGAGGAAAACATCTGCTGTTCGTCTTCCCCATGGATGAGATCGTTACATACTTACAACATTGCCAGTTGTTGGTGTTCAAGCCAAGATAAAAATCCATATTTGCCATTGTTTCTTCTAAAGACAAGCAGGCGTTTTCTCAGTAATGCAGGATCATTCTATGACAATTTATTCTAAAATAACATTTCTTTCCATGTCATTTAGTCAGCAACGTTCGAAGGCCTACATTCCAGAGGTTGGCCTGTATTGAGTTTTGAGATGAATTCATGTAATGTGAGATGTGGGAAGTTCGATTTGCAGATAAATCAATATAATATAGAGTGTGATAATCCTTTGCTGACAAACAATTGTTAAGTGTTTCAAAAATACATTGATTATAACAGAAACTCGCAGATTCATCACTCATGTATTTACGTATTTCCATTGACACCAGAGGTCAATATTTGAGCTCAGAGGAAGTAGTCATGATGGTGAATGCTGATTTTTACGGATATTTCCTCTCATTTTGGAGACTGGCTACTTGAAGATACTTACTTTCCATTAATGGCTACTTATCCCTATGCCTGACTTGGCCAGTCTTACAAAAAACATGTGTTCTTTGGAAACTGTTTTCTTACAGAATTACATGCCAGTGCAATTTCGTAAACTCGTTTTCTTCTTTGAAATACACAAGATTACCGACATTCTTATTTATTTCTAAATCAGTCTTTTTATCACTGAAAAAATTATTTCCTACGTAGTAAATAAACAGTGGACAAAAAAACAATGCCCCAATGCTAATCCAAAGGAAACAGTAAGCATGTACTGGCGGCAAATGACATAATTAAATTGTATAACTTTCTTTAGAAACTCCAAGCGAGCGTCTTACAGTCAGCAGATAAAGGATTCCTTTAAAATTATTTACTGACAATCAGCTTGTATTGTATTCTCTGCAGAAATGCGGGGCCTGCATCTTTAGCAGTTAATGCTATTTCGCCAGCTTATTTGATAACAGAGCTCTGCTCTCATAGAGAGGCGCCAGCACTTCTATTCCAACAGAAAGTTGCCAATATGCTGGTGAATTGATAAATTTTCCGCAAGGCAGAAGTTTTAAAGTTTGGCCACAACTGGATATAGGGCTGACGAGTCATGAAGAGAGAAGGAGAATATTCTACTTGGCGCACGTCTGAAAGACATAGAGAAGCCACAATAGAAACGGTATACTAGAAAAAAGAAGATGAAGGGGTTCGAGCTGACCTAACAAATAACTGCAAAGTGAATGGACTCAGCAAGCTTGGTTCGAATCCTGTATTGGATGATTCGTGTTAACTTTGCATCACTTCTTTTCCACGAAGCATGAGTCGATCGATTCCCCCAGCTGTGGGTGGAGGAGCTCAGGGTAAAATGAGTGAATCCATTTTGGGTGCATGTGGCCTCTAAATATATTTCAACAAGAGTGAGTAGTAATGTGATATGTGGCGCTTAAGCAGAAAAAATGGAAGCAATTTCTAATGAAAGGGAACTAAAGGGTAAAGGAAGTTAATGAAAAAAAAATCGTAAGGAAAGATTTATTCCCTAAGATGAGTGTGCATTGTACACTTCAGACACAAGGCAAGTGGTCTATAAGGGTATGTGGAGGGATACTGCCCACTGCAACTCATCCAAGCCTCTAACACTCCATGGATAGGCACCAATATCCATAATAGATGCATATCAGATACAATGAAATATTTCAATTTCTAAAATAAAAATATCATCAAATGTTCACCTACATCGATACTTCGGATTGATTTTCAAACCGAGAGAAATTTTGTAGATACTGATTTGCGCATCGCAAAACTTTTCCTCCGCATTCCTCCCTATTTAACCTCTAGTTCTTCTAAGCTAGGCCTAGTTAAGTTTAAGTTAAGGTGAGGCTTTCTTTTATGATGAGCTACAAGTGTAGTTGCCTATCATTCGTCGGATCAGCGTTGGAAGACGATAAATGTACGAATACCTGTGTATCCAAGTGGCTATGATGAGAGCCACAGCACAGTCTTCCCGCTCAGCATTTCCTTCCCCTTGCCATGTTCATTAAGTGAGCTAGGTTTAATAAATACTTGAAAACGCATGAGGTCACATTACGTATTCTAGTACTTGATCACGAGAGACATTTTTCCATTTAAACATTTACCTAATCTAAATAAGACGTCAATCATTTCAGTTCAGTTGTTAATCTTATTCACACGATATTATTTTATGGATTTTTCACAAAAAAAACCAACAACTTTCCACTAAAATCTGTTCACAATATCTGATATAAGACCGGAAACGATATGAAAATAGGTTATTAGCCAATATTAACAGAATTACATATCTATAAATGGACTGCTTTCAATTTCTTCCGCTGATCTAAAAAGTGAGAAATAAAGTTTTAATATTATTTCAATTAGGTTCATTTGCAAACGGATTTTGATTTCAATAAAAATCAAATATGTAAGACGAGTGCTGATTATAGTTGTGCACTGAACGCAACATGTAAAATATTTTTCAAAAAAATCAGGTCGTTTTATTAATTCAGTATCATATTGAAACCACAATGATACTTAGCTGGGATTCAATTTCCGTATAAAAGTACAGATGAAAGCACGGTATAATCATACAGCTTGTGTCATCTTTAACTGAGTCATTTAAGATTTACTTCCGTCAGCACAACTTTGAAGTATAAATACCCAGTTTAGCATCGTAGTTACATTATGAATAGAATCCCCTTGAGGAATATCATCTTATTTCTTCTCAAGACTAAAAAACATTTGGTTTGGAAGACTGATTGATTGAATGCACCTGAAATTGAAAGTACGTGAGACACTAATTTACTTACTTTCAATTCCTTCACGTGAATAACCATGAAATACTTGCAATTCAATGCTAGTTTTTTTCCAAGCATCGTCAAGTTTCAGTGGTTTTTCATTCGCTAACATCCAACTTACATGTCTTTAAGGGATCATAAATCATGTTTTGATGGAATGTTTTTTCTGATAAAAAAAGTAGTTATGTTCTGAATATGTCTATCATATATATATATATATATATATATATATATATATATATATATATATATATATATATATATATATATATATAAATCCAACAAGCCTAGTTACTGCAAGGTCAACTGACTATGATGTTTGTAACGTTTGTATTGTGTACATAAAAGATACATTTGTAACCGTATTGAACTCATCGATTGGCCAAATTGGTAAAAGCACCACTTTGCAATCACTTGATCGTGAATTTGAATTATTGTGGTGGAATGTGGTCCGTTAACACAACGGTTTGATTTAATGTGACACGATATACAAACATTGAAGTCTACTCCCAACATAAGGCAAGGGTTCAGTTTATTGAACAGAGAAAAAGTAACCCTTTTCATTTTTTATGTTTAACTTTCATCACATATTTTCAAGGTAGGGAATGACAGAAACTATTTCAAATCGATGAATCGTGGCCTAATTACCGGCTGAGTGCAAAACAGACGTTAGGACCAGAAGGACTAATGCCATATCCACTGACAAAGCAGTTTCTTTACCAGGCTATATGAAGACAGATTAAAATCAAGTAGCAAAGAGGAGTGAGACAAGGTCATAACAGCTCAACTGAACTCTTCGCAGCCAGAATCGAGAGGATATTCCAAAACCCAAGTAAAGATGTCGTCAGCAATCCCCAGATTTGCTGACGATATTGCCCTCCCCCCACCTCGCAAAGGAACATTATGATTTCTGAATAATGCCAAAAGAACTAAAAAACGGAGTAAAAAAGTTGGCCTCCAGATGAGCTTCAGCAAAATTAATGTCATGTATAACTACCAATGTGAGAACAAAGACATAAGCAAAATCAAGAACACAGAGTTGGATGAAGTAAGCAACTACATTTACCCCAGACGACTAATCTTGATGAAATTCTAAAAGGAAAAACAATAAAGCAACGAATCATTCTAGGTTGACATGCTTTTGGTAGAGCAAGCTCGATTTTCAAGAATTAAAAAGTCCCACTAATCCTAAAATCAAGTTATATAAAAATATGTATTCTCCTGATCGTCGCCTATGAAATAGAGGTATAGAACCAACCCAAAGATTGCCCCTAAAACTGAGAACTATTCAACATGCTCATGAGAGAATCAGGCTCAACCTCACATGGAGAGATCATTACGCAGTACAGTGAGTCAGAGAAACGATACAAATCTAAGATATCATCATCATCATCATCATTATCATCATCATCATCATCATCATCATCATCATCATCATCATCATCATCATCATCATCATTCTTTCAGCATCCGTCGTTGGACACAGACCTTCTCTAGGATTCATCACGCTTTTCTATTGTGGGTGTCGCGGAGCTAGTACTCTCTGAATTCGTCTAGCTGGTCTCTCCATGTAATACTGTGTCATTCTCGGTTACAAATGTTATCTCTGGGGATCCATGTCGCGAGTTGCAATGTCCAGCTGAAAAAAAAAACTCAAATGGCAATAGGCTTTACATGTTGCAATGATGTCGGTCAACTACTGGACATTTTGTCTCCCAAAATGGATTTCCAGAGATCATATTCGAAATTGTCGCCGACAAAAAGTAAGATTGTGTGACAAGCTAGACATATTCATAAAATACTGGCTCAATGATTCCCATGATTGAGAGGTCTGACAAATTCTGGATGATGAAGATGAAGTGCACAAATTCTCACTGTTTCCATGCCACCAAGTTATGGATCAATTTTTCAAACTATACTGTAGCTGCCGTTGAGCTGATAATCGATTATTATATTACGTCTTTAATACAGATAAGAATCCTGTGGATACTTTGGAATTTGTTGATCCGAGAATAGCAACCATATTTTAATAGTACTGATCATAAATAGCATTCTATCAAATCTTATGAAAACCATTGGAATGTGAATTCGCGAGTTGTATTATTACTATAGACGTATATCACCTATTTTTAGACCTTATTATGAGATTGAAAATTGATTAATTTTGAATAATAGGAATACATATATGAATGAACATTATTTGGTCCAAGAGAATGAATTATAAATTGCGTTATATTACATAGAAATTTATCTGAAATGATTTCCCGTTATAATACCGTTGATAAATCACGCCATTCAACCATTTCATTACAAGATGGGCGTTTAGCACAAAGGTAAGTGTATTGCTACGTTGAAGTGGCTACCTATCAGTGGCAAGCTCCATTCCTGCATCAGCCCCATTTTCTTTGTTTATTCTATTTACGTTGTCTTGAGTGAATGATATATTAATCGTGTATCGACGGGAAATCATTCCAGAAAAGTATCTATGAAATATAACACAATTCATAATTCATAATAGGAATGGTAATAGTTTATGAAAGCATTGATGATAATATGCACTGATATAATGTTGGGATATTTGTGCTTTTGGCAAATGTGCATATGTATGTGTGAGAATCTATGTCTCTCTCGTGATATTCGCTTTATATATCTATACATATACATGTGTGTCTGTGTGTGTCTACGTGATTTTTTCGCATACGTGCGTATGTGTCATATTTTTCCCGTTTCACATTACTTTGTTATCATGATACAATGTTAGATTTTTCCGTTGGATATATATATATATATATATATATATATATATATATATATATATATATATATATATATATAATAATGATATGGATATTTTATCCAACAGGATAATTATGAATACATTATAACTATCAGTAAGTTCACAATTCATAATCCATTTTGAAAGAAAAAAAATAAGACTGAGCATGAACGAAACGAGAATTTCGGGTTGAACCATTGATTCAACCTTTGCCTTATAGAAGTGTGGTTTCACACAATGGCAAATGCATTGCTTGGTTGAAGTGACGACCTTTCGTTTTCAGGCTCAATTCCCGCAGGATCCCTATTTTCTTTAGTTGTTTATCCTCTTTAGGATGTCTAAATTGATTAACTGTTTAACGATGGGAAACCATTTCTGATAAGTTTTTCAATAAAATAACGAAATTCATGATTCATTTTGTCGGAGCAAAGTGTCCATCTCTCTCTCTCTCTCTCTCTCTCTCTCTCTCTCTCTCTCTCTCTCTATATATATATATATATATATATATATATATATATATATATATATATAAATCCAACAAGCCTAGTTACTGCAAGGTCAACTGACTATGATGTTTGTAACGTTTGTATTGTGTACATAAAAGATACATTTGTAACCGTATTGAACTCATCGATTGGCCAAATTGGTAAAAGCACCACTTTGCAATCACTTGATCGTGAATTTGAATTATTGTGGTGGAATGTGGTCCGTTAACACAACGGTTTGATTTAATGTGACACGATATACAAACATTGAAGTCTACTCCCAACATAAGGCAAGGGTTCAGTTTATTGAACAGAGAAAAAGTAACCCTTTTCATTTTTTATGTTTAACTTTCATCACATATTTTCAAGGTAGGGAATGACAGAAACTATTTCAAATCGATGAATCGTGGCCTAATTACCGGCTGAGTGCAAAACAGACGTTAGGACCAGAAGGACTAATGCCATATCCACTGACAAAGCAGTTTCTTTACCAGGCTATATGAAGACAGATTAAAATCAAGTAGCAAAGAGGAGTGAGACAAGGTCATAACAGCTCAACTGAACTCTTCGCAGCCAGAATCGAGAGGATATTCCAAAACCCAAGTAAAGATGTCGTCAGCAATCCCCAGATTTGCTGACGATATTGCCCTCCCCCCACCTCGCAAAGGAACATTATGATTTCTGAATAATGCCAAAAGAACTAAAAAACGGAGTAAAAAAGTTGGCCTCCAGATGAGCTTCAGCAAAATTAATGTCATGTATAACTACCAATGTGAGAACAAAGACATAAGCAAAATCAAGAACACAGAGTTGGATGAAGTAAGCAACTACATTTACCCCAGACGACTAATCTTGATGAAATTCTAAAAGGAAAAACAATAAAGCAACGAATCATTCTAGGTTGACATGCTTTTGGTAGAGCAAGCTCGATTTTCAAGAATTAAAAAGTCCCACTAATCCTAAAATCAAGTTATATAAAAATATGTATTCTCCTGATCGTCGCCTATGAAATAGAGGTATAGAACCAACCCAAAGATTGCCCCTAAAACTGAGAACTATTCAACATGCTCATGAGAGAATCAGGCTCAACCTCACATGGAGAGATCATTACGCAGTACAGTGAGTCAGAGAAACGATACAAATCTAAGATATCATCATCATCATCATCATTATCATCATCATCATCATCATCATCATCATCATCATCATCATCATTCTTTCAGCATCCGTCGTTGGACACAGACCTTCTCTAGGATTCATCACGCTTTTCTATTGTGGGTGTCGCGGAGCTAGTACTCTCTGAATTCGTCTAGCTGGTCTCTCCATGTAATACTGTGTCATTCTCGGTTACAAATGTTATCTCTGGGGATCCATGTCGCGAGTTGCAATGTCCAGCTGAAAAAAAAAACTCAAATGGCAACAGGCTTTACATGTTGCAATGATGTCGGTCAACTACTGGACATTTTGTCTCCCAAAATGGATTTCCAGAGATCATATTCGAAATTGTCGCCGACAAAAAGTAAGATTGTGTGACAAGCTAGACATATTCATAAAATACTGGCTCAATGATTCCCATGATTGAGAGGTCTGACAAATTCTGGATGATGAAGATGAAGTGCACAAATTCTCACTGTTTCCATGCCACCAAGTTATGGATCAATTTTTCAAACTATACTGTAGCTGCCGTTGAGCTGATAATCGATTATTATATTACGTCTTTAATACAGATAAGAATCCTGTGGATACTTTGGAATTTGTTGATCCGAGAATAGCAACCATATTTTAATAGTACTGATCATAAATAGCATTCTATCAAATCTTATGAAAACCATTGGAATGTGAATTCGCGAGTTGTATTATTACTATAGACGTATATCACCTATTTTTAGACCTTATTATGAGATTGAAAATTGATTAATTTTGAATAATAGGAATACATATATGAATGAACATTATTTGGTCCAAGAGAATGAATTATAAATTGCGTTATATTACATAGAAATTTATCTGAAATGATTTCCCGTTATAATACCGTTGATAAATCACGCCATTCAACCATTTCATTACAAGATGGGCGTTTAGCACAAAGGTAAGTGTATTGCTACGTTGAAGTGGCTACCTATCAGTGGCAAGCTCCATTCCTGCATCAGCCCCATTTTCTTTGTTTATTCTATTTACGTTGTCTTGAGTGAATGATATATTAATCGTGTATCGACGGGAAATCATTCCAGAAAAGTATCTATGAAATATAACACAATTCATAATTCATAATAGGAATGGTAATAGTTTATGAAAGCATTGATGATAATATGCACTGATATAATGTTGGGATATTTGTGCTTTTGGCAAATGTGCATATGTATGTGTGAGAATCTATGTCTCTCTCGTGATATTCGCTTTATATATCTATACATATACATGTGTGTCTGTGTGTGTCTACGTGATTTTTTCGCATACGTGCGTATGTGTCATATTTTTCCCGTTTCACATTACTTTGTTATCATGATACAATGTTAGATTTTTCCGTTGGATATATATATATATATATATATATATATATATATATATATATATATATATATATATATATATAATAATGATATGGATATTTTATCCAACAGGATAATTATGAATACATTATAACTATCAGTAAGTTCACAATTCATAATCCATTTTGAAAGAAAAAAAATAAGACTGAGCATGAACGAAACGAGAATTTCGGGTTGAACCATTGATTCAACCTTTGCCTTATAGAAGTGTGGTTTCACACAATGGCAAATGCATTGCTTGGTTGAAGTGACGACCTTTCGTTTTCAGGCTCAATTCCCGCAGGATCCCTATTTTCTTTAGTTGTTTATCCTCTTTAGGATGTCTAAATTGATTAACTGTTTAACGATGGGAAACCATTTCTGATAAGTTTTTCAATAAAATAACGAAATTCATGATTCATTTTGTCGGAGCAAAGTGTCCATCTCTCTCTCTCTCTCTCTCTCTCTCTATATATATATATATATATATATATATATATATATATATATATATATATATATGTGTGTGTGTGTGTGTGTGTGTGTGTATGTTTTAGTGTGTGTGTGTTTTGATGTGTGTGTTTGTGTGTGTGTGTTGGTGTGTGCATGGAGATTGTTTTTCACCCTGATAAGTGTTTCCTTTCTGAATGCACTGACCATGCTATAATTTGCAGCTGATGATAGCGTAGTCAATACTGCTTACAAGTGAGTATGAATAGTGTTTATATTGTGTTTCAAGCAGTTCTATATTAACGTTTCCTCGGAATATAAACTGATGTCTTCAGGGGAATCCACTTAAGCTACCTGGGGCTCTATGTGTATCTAAAATTTTACTTTTTACTCGAATCCATCCTTCTGCCTCGTTATAAATCTTATATTCCTCATTTGGAATAATACATCAATCACATATGTGTCTATTACCAAGAGAACTGTCTTGCCAAATCAGATTGCACCAAGTTTTTCTAAATGCTCGAGTGATGTTATGGAAAACATGACAAATGTTTCAGTCTTAAATGATCTATCCAAAAGTCCATTTGTATCAAAGTTAGCAGCCAGCACAAGTATTGTTCCATTGCCCGCAACCAATGAAGTGAATATCCGTGTCTAATCACGTACAGCGTGGTAAACAGTACCACACATCTGGGATGGCATCTGATTAAGGGGCGGATGAGTTTCTCACTCAGCCACGCGGTCGCATATGGAGGTTTGCGCCAAAAGGCTCTAGTGCCTGCAATCACAATGATAGATATTTGTGTTTAATCATGTACCGACCTACCTTGTAAACAACCTGTCGTAGCCAACTAGAACAGGATATGGAAACACTGAGCAAACCAACGTTCTTGTAATCAAACGAATCAACCGTATTGTACACGAACTTCCCTAGTGCTGGCAACTGATGTGTTGAATCTCCACGAGTTAAATTGTGAGTCGAGCCTTGCAAGAGAACGGAGCGACCGAAGAGACCAGTGATCCCGTAAACAAACCAACCAACTATCTAACATAAACAGCCTCAGGTGCCTGACCACAGCAGGAAACGGAGACACCGAACAAATAGCCCAGTAAGCCCGTAAACGAATCAATCCTGGAAGTCCAGTACAATAATGGCTCGCACTCGCCACTGGTGATGTGAACCTCCGTGTTAAACCGTATGCTGCATGGTAAACAGCCACCAGTTGAACAGGAGCACCGAGTAGACCAGTGATTCCGTCATCAAACCAACCCCAAAACGTCCAAGACGACGGACGAGAACAGAACTGACGTCAGGGTGTGCAGCTTCGGACGCGTTCTTAGGGGTCATGCGGGTCACCATGTGCTATTTGGAGTGGACACAGAAAACCGATAAATTTTTCGCCGTACCGACCGCAGTATCAGGAAATTTGCCAGGTATCGATCCAATTTTTTTTTCCATTGTAGTTTTGCGTAATACCTACTTAAAAAAATTACATATATACACACTAAAGTTTGAGAATCCATTCAAGCTTTATGCTTTTTTTCCAAAAATATGAATTTACTAATATATGAATTTTCGAATATCATTCAAATGATTCTGGATGAAATATAAACAGAAGTCACAAATCGATATACTAAACTAAGAGAATTTATTGTCATTATATTCACAATATTTGTTTAAAATATTAATCATTTTTGTTCAGATTGGTTGATTCCTTCTATACCATAGATAAGCGTTAGTCATGTCTGTATAAGGCCTTAGTATATCACCGGGTCTGAATTGAAACTAAAATGAAAACAGACATTTGATTCGGTTTGTATTGACTCGTTTGGTTATTTACTCAATAAAAACCGTCAGGCAACCAACGTTTTTGTTTTTAGCATGCAGTGCTGATCGGTTAAAAGAATGGAAAAAAAAGAGTAAGCAATGAATGAATTAAATATTTCACCTTTTGTTGGGTGGTGATCTCAGAAAGAGCTCTGAATTCAAAACAAATGCAAGCAAAAATACCGGGAGACATAAACTGAGTGACCGATATTGCATGAACTTACATTGTAAATTGAGCAAAAATTGAGATGTTATTTTCAAGAGTATTTAATAAAACGAAAACAAACAAAACAATTACGAAGATATGTATCCAGCTAGTCAGATTCGATTAAAAAATGAAGAAACCTATTCCAATTATTAATCGTCGGTTTCCGATCATTATTTAAAACTGATCCACTAGAGCCGATTTTCTTTTGCCAATACAGGCGTTTTGTTAAGTACTCCTATGAGAACCGCTTATAGATTCAAACTAGTATTTAATCAAAAGTGATCTTGCTCTAGTTTTGCATGACAGTAAACCTTGTCTACAGTATTAACTCTATTTATTTTCATAATATCGAAAACACACAAACACACACATATATTTACATATATATATATATATATATATATATATATATATATATATATATATATATATATATATATATGTGTGTGTTTGTGTGTATATATATATATATATATATATATGTGTGATTAATCATTACATTCAATCATTTTATTAACACCATTACACTTTATTATTTTTTCATTATAAATACAGACTAATTTGATTAGTCATTAGCAGCTTCAATCTTAATTTGATATTGTCTGCCCACCGACAGTGATTCTTATATTAATATTGCATACTTGGCACCTGTATGAAGCGTTTGTTTTTGTTTGTTTTTTTTTTATTAAATTTTACATTCATATTTCACTCTTTGACAATAGGCATAAATGTTTGTTCACTCTATCTCTTTTAATGGCCATTTTTTTTTTCAAGTCAAACTGAATTAAATCTTTCTGATGGATGATGAACTTTTAATCGACGGGTTATTTCAGTCGGTTACTTCTGCAAATTAGCCATCAGCTATTTAAAAATAATTAAATGAATAATGTATAAATGGAAAGTTGAATCGAAAACACTATCACTTTGCAGAATTGGAACGAATTCAGAGGAAATCGAGACGGACTTATAAGCATACTATTCTCTAATATTAATGCAAAATGGATTTAAAAAGATCATCAACGCTCTTTTTTGGTGTTTATTTGTGCCGAGGTTGAGCGAAATTGTTTGAAATCCTCGCCCATTTTCATTCCTCTGATGTAGACTGACATTGAAGGTCATACTTTACGAAACATTCGGACTTTTCTTGGGAAAGCAATTAATTTAGTTCGCATCAGAACAGCAATGTTGTCTAGACGAAGATAATAAAGAAAGTAAAAAAAAAACCTACTTTATCTCTAAAATAACTGTTTCATCAAGAATATATAGGATATGTTTATAGAGAATAGAAAGCAACTTATATGTTTCGGTGCTGACTAGTGACTTTATGGCACCTTGTAACATGGGTGTGCCTTGAGCTACGGTTGAACAAAAACGTAAAGAATATCTTATTTGCCATATAATAGCAAGAGTAAGGGAAAAGTGTTTTGGATCCGATGTGAATTGTTGACTCGCCCATTCGAAGATAAAAATGGCAAACAAATTGTAAACAGCATTAGAAAGAAAGGGCTTTGGTGCTACAAAATCTAAAACTCTTGTAATTGGTGGATGCAAAGTAAGGCACATGAGAGAAGGTTTGGGAAGATTTTAAATTGTTTTTCTTTGTTTTTAATAAACTTTTAAAAGCTTGTTTAGACTGGAAACCTCGAAATATATTAAGATATTAGCACCTTCTTTACATTGTACACATTTTTTTTTTTACTTTTCATTGTTTTTTGTTGATAATGAATTATTTTATGCTTCTGTGCATCCGTATTTCAAAGCATATATATAATGCAAAGCACCCTACGCCACTGGTGTTGACGTCAGAGTTAGAATGATAGAAGGCAACTGATGAGTTTGCTTGATACTGCGGATTTTTGGATGACGTGAACTGTACGTCATATTTCCTTCTCATTTCCAGTGTTTTTTTTCTCTTTTTTCTTTTTTCATCTGGTCACTCATCTTTCATAGAAACCCTCATTCCGTATGTTTAATAATGCATACAATTGGCTTCGCCATTCCTTCATACTATTTTCCAGTTCATGACATGTACCAGTCACATTTCCCAGCATGATTAAAGAGTTTGCGCATCACTTTCATTTATAATGTTTTTTTTTCTTTTAGATGTAATCTTTGCTATAACATAAGTTTATACTTTAAAAGAAAGACTCAACGCAGAGGTAGTGTCGTTAGTTCATAATTGTAATCATAATAAGGAAAAAAAAACCTACTCCCTTGGAGTACATACATCCAGCGAAATGATTTTGACTTAGAATAGCTTGCCATGTACCTTGCTAATAATACATCATATGAGTGCATGCCTTCCACCTACGAACGTCATACTGGATATAGAGCTTCTGAATTTTCTCATTCTTACAACGAACTATAGTTCTACACTTTTCTGCAAAATTGCAGTAGGTCATCCCAACTTCTGGCAAATAAAAATTAAACATCACTCTAGTATTTGGTAACCGGCTGGAAGATAAATAGAATCAAACTTTTTTTTCCGAAATGATCAGTGGCCAGGCATTGGAATTATTACATACATGGTCTTCGTTTATAAAGTGAATGTTCATCACCACGCATTAGCGCTGAAAACTTATGCAACATTCGATATCTTCTCAGTTTGTCTATACTTGTCAAATTGCTACTCCTATACTCCTATATACGTGTGTGTGTGTGTGTGTGTGTGTGTGTGTGTGTGTGTACATGTAAGGGTGTATGAGTATACGTGTCTGAATGCATGAGTGCATGAACATGCATGCCTGCGTATATGTTTGCAATCATGTCTCGAGATACATCATAGAATCTACTTATTAACTAATAAAATCCTCTTAATCACATGTTTCAATAGATGTTAGATACAGTGAGACTACAGAATTATCGGGAATAATCAAATCAATCACATTTCAAACATTAAAGATGGTGATGAGGTATTAAGTAGTAATCAATCGTCTCTTATTTTTATGAGGAAAAAAGGCCGTGTTTTGTCATCCTCCCCTTGTGTAATAATACTTTTATCCTATAGGGTAAATAATCATTTTTTAAGGTAGCTCATTCACGTGATTCTTTGAGATTAGTTCATTATTCATAGCACAGCTCGCCCATCTCTTTGTATAATCTACTTTTCTGTTGATCATTAAGAAGGAAATAAATTGTCTGTCCAGTTACTCATAAATTTTATTCCCAACTCATATAAAAGATAATTTGATATTCATAGTTTCATTGCAAATCAAAGATTTGACCTTATAACTCGAATCTTTTAATGAAAACTTTCTGTTTGATTCAAATAATGTTGTGATTTAAATGATTCATTACTCGTCTACATTTTACCGTGAAACCGTTGAGGCAGTTCATTTTATCAATTTTGATATCGCTTATGCCTTGAATATTTTCAGATTTTTTGCTGATTGAATATATGTTCTCCACGTTCGTTTGACTTTTTTTATTAAAAAATATCATTAAAATCAGGTACTTGATATTGTACCGTATAAAAATTGTATAAGCTTCAATTTTCCATCTATGGACACTTAATTTTATCTCTAAATCGAAAAACATACCATGCAACTGGTTCAAGATTTAACCAGTTGATTCGGAACTCATAAGCCACCTTTCTATAGAATGCCGTTGAACACATTGTAAAAATTTGGAGATATCGTGAAGATACACAGATGAAATCAAGTGGATATATACCTAATCAATTTAAAGGCTGAAAAATACGTTGGGTCAAAGGATTTGAGATCAAGAACAAGGAAATGCTGCCAAAAATCAACTACGATCCTCCCAAAATATTCATTCTAATGGAACTTGATCTGAGAACATCAAATTAGATGACTCCGACTTTCATTTCATCCGATTGAAAGTTATATGTTTGAAAAAAAAAAAAGCCTGAACAGCACACCCTACACCAAAAAAAAACAACAAAAAAAAAAACATTTCAGTCGGACGGATAAGATATTTTTTGTCCTATTTCAACTCCGATCCGTCAACAAATGACAATCTAAGAAATAGAAAAGCCAAAAAGGTCACGGAATGAACGATACGGAGAAGCGTGGAGAAGAAACCCAAGCGAATTAATCAATAATAGATGCAAGAAGGAAACGCACTCAGGAACTTTCAGCGTGCACTATGTAAATAGAAGCTGGTTGACCAGATCTTCAGTAGATTTTTCATCAATCAAGTATGAGGAAAATGGTATTTTGGGTCAGGCAGTTCGCATTGAGTCAAGTATTCCAAAACAGTAGATAGGCATTTTTACAACATGGACTTATATTTACTGCATGCACGGGAAAATATCTACGACCAACACAATTATCTTTGCAGATATGATGTGAATAATTAGATATTCTGCCTTAACAGTGGAAAAAACGGGAATTCGGAATGGAAGATGTTGCAGAAGATGCTGCTTATTGAGATCAAGTTGGGATAGATACTTTTCCATCACAAAAATTACCTATGGAGACAAAACCACAGTTATCTAGATATTTGGCGGCTTGGAAGACATGGCTCTTTTAGTTAACCCTCCAGAATTTCCTGGAATTCAATAGAAAAAGACGGTTTGCTATACATATATATACATTTTGGTGGAAATTACCCTGTAGGCTGTATCATTATTCGTGAACTTCATCTATATACAAACATATTCTTGTTATTGAATAACCTCTGTTGAGTGATCTATGATTTATCAAGCTTATAGGGCTCCCCTCATTCGGGGAAACCAGGAGTGTTTTTAATAAGTTCACCCCTTCTGCACTAATAAATTGAGCTTTTGAGCGGATAATAGAGTTTAGTAAAGAATATGAAAATGGATATATTTATTCATTATTAAACGTGGATCCCCAAGGATCTTATTAGAAACTATATTCGAGAAAATAATAAAAAGCCTGTCGCTTTAGACAAGTTCAGGAAGTATTTAGCCCGTGACAAACACTACAGGGAGGTCTGGCAAATCTTCAAGTGCAACGATGGCCACTGAAAACTGCTGCTGCTGATGATGATTAATTTTCATAGCAATAACCATTACATAATATTTTCCATGAATATAATAAACGTCGTATTCAGTGATACGAAACAATGGACTGTCTACTATGAGTCAATAATTGAGGAAACAACTTGGAAATATTGGAAGCCTTTGCACTAAGATGGAAATCTCGATAAATGGTGATGTATATGTTTGTCTGTCCTCCATGCCAGAAATAACGACACGTTTATTCAGAAAGTGTGCGACCATAAAGCTCCTTGGTAAGAAGATATGTGCTAAAGATGACCTTTGGACAGTTGGATTCTGATCTTTTCCTTGAATCGATCACAAGCTGCTGGATCTTGAGGCGATGCCATTTAAGATAATCGTTCTGGCACAATCATGACATGAACATCAACAGTGGCAATATAAAGAGAAAAGAAGATAAAGGAAGAAACGCAGGCATAAAAGAGAAAGATAAAGGTAGTGAGAGTAAACAGGAAAAAAAATGTTGAGATACAAGGAATCATGGTGAATTAGATATATGTTAAGTACCGAGAAAAAGAGGAAGGAGTGTCAAAAGGATCTATGGCGGAATTTTAAAAAAGAGAGAAAAAAGTGAGTGAGAAAGAAAAAGACAGAGAATTAGTGGACAAAGAAGCTGAAGAAGATTGAATTAAAGAAGAATAAAAAAACTAATAGAATAAGAAAAAAAAACCTGGAAGAGAAAATTAGGAGGGTAGAAAACGAGGGAAAATGGATGGAGAAACGAATGAGGAGATAGTGAGAGAAAAATCGGAGATAAAAGAATAAAAGATGACGGAATTAGGAAAACAAGCCGGTAGAAAAGGAACGGAAATAGAAATGAAAGGAGAAATATGAATGAAAACTCAAACCGGAAAGAAGGAAGAATACAGTATAGAAAAAGTGAAATCAAACAGAAATGATAACGCAGGA
>OY735208.1:61606976-61684476 GCA_963457665.1 Thysanoteuthis rhombus | reverse complement strand
TAATAATGATAATAATAATAATAAAAAAGGCTAATGATGATGATGATGATGATGATGATAATAATAATAATAATAATAATAATAATAATAATAATAATAATAATAATAATAATAATAATAATAATAATAATAACAATAATGATAATAATAATGATAATGATGATGATAAATGGAACAGCACAACAAACAAGAAAAGAAAGATGGGAAAAGAAAAAATTGTATGGCGAGTTTTAACGGCGGATACAAAATGTAGCAGACGAGAAATCATGGACGTGGTCACGAAAAGGAAACTTGAAGGGAGGAACGGAATCGCTCATTATGGCAGCTCAAAACAAAAGCATCAGGACAAACTACATAAAAACAAAAAATCGACAGAACACAGACAAACAGCAAATGCCACATGTGCGGTGAAAGAGATGAGACAGTAAACCACATAACTAGTTAACGTAGTTAACTCGCCCAAAAGGAGTATAAGCACAGACACGATAGAGTAGCAACGATGATACACTGGAAACTAAGCAAACAAATGGGATTCAACCATGTTGAAAAGTGGTATCAGCACAAACCAGAGGCAGTCCTGATTGACAACCATAAAATACTCAGGGACTTTGACATCCAAACTGACCTCCTCATCCAGGCAAGAAGACCGGACTTGGTAATAGTAGATTAAAAAAGGAACACCTGCCAAATAGTAAACATGGCTGTACCTGCAGACCATAGAGTAAAAAAAAAGGAAAGTGAAAAACGGGAAAAATACCAGGACCTAGCAAGAGAATTGAGGAAGATGTGGAACATGAAAGCCGAGGTAGTACCGGTCATAGTGGGCGCACTAGGAACTGTCTCCAAAACGTTGAGGGAGAGACTGGAGGAGATCGGGATTAAGGGAAGGATTGAGACTTGTACAGACCACAGCAATACTGGGAACTGCACGGATACTGAGGAAAGTGCTAGAAATATAAGGACTGCAACGCTTACTGTCAATAGTTATCCAACAGAGGAAGGGAAATGGATGCAGAAACTCAAATTGTAGCGCTGACATGATAGGCAAAAGAGAGAGGAGACGTCGGCTGAAGACCTGACGAGACTTATTTTCACTCAGCCTTCAGTAATGACCACAGGGTAACCGGTGTGAAAATGTAAATCGCAGTATTACTGCGACCTATGAGTACTAAGACAGGAGGGCTGGAGACTTGAGGAGACTTGCAGTCACTCAAACTCCAGCGGTTACCACCAGGCAACTGGTGTGAGATTCCAAATAATAATAATAATAATAATAATGATAATAATAATAATAATAATAATAATAATAATAATAATAATAATAATAATAATAAGAAGAAGAAGAAGAAGAAGAAGAAGAAGAAGAAGAAGAAGAAGAAGAAGAAGAAGAAGAAGAAGATAAAAAAGAAAAAGAAGAAATGTCAAATGGAAATGGCTGTGACATGAAGCTTCAACTTCTTGAACAAATTCTTTTGAATCCCTTCTCAATCAAAAACATTTTTTTAGGTTTTTCAAATACTTTCGTACTGTCAATGAAAACAAGTATTAGCATACGTGGACGTTTCAGTGCAAAACCAAATAGAGTTAAAAATGAAAGTATCACAACTATGCACAAGAGTAGGAAAATCATGTGAAGACAAGATGACCCATAGATTATAAGATTTGAACTTCGGATAGAAGTTTTTATATCATACGAAAATTTGGCATTGTGCAAAAAATATAGTAAGGTCTAGGTATGTTTGGAGCATCCTGAAAAAATTATTGAGCAATGAGTGATGCAATGTGAATTGCTCTGACCAACCTTTTTTTTTTTTTTGTTAATAGTAAAACTCAAGTTGGTGTGATTTTCAGTATGAGAAATTATGGACCAATTGAAAATGAAAGAACAAGAATGTAGCCGGGAGGACCTAGTGCAAATAGCCCGATGAAAAATGAATCGACTTTGGCAAATAACTGAACTGGTTATTTATTGTAAGACCCTTATTTTGTGTCAAAAGTTTCCTGACGCTTTCAACACTACAACAAAGAGCTGTCTCTATAAGTAGTGAAGGACAAATCATTTTTCGAAACAATCAGTTTACGAGCACAATATTGCCATTTCATTATCCAACGAACACCTATGACTTACTTAAGCAAGAAAGAATATTCTGAGTGCATAAGGATGGCATTGCTCTTAGGTTACTCTTTTAAAATCAGTTTTAGCCAACCTGTCAAGTCGTTATACAATCTCATAGTGCCACAAACCAAACAAATATTACAGCGCGCCCATATCAAAACAATACGAAAAATTGGGCCCTTATTCGACATTTGGGCGTCGTAACCAGCAGATGTTCCGATGTTGGCCACCTGGAGGGGCCCTGTCTTCATCCTGCGAGTGCTGGCCAAAACCTTGCCTCGATTTCCATTAATGGCCTTCAGGATGGACACGGCCGTAACTGCATGGCTCTTGGCCGAAACCCTGGTTCGTACTTCCTTAATGGTCTCCAGGAATACGCAGCTGTCACCAAGTGATTGTTAGCCAGAATATTGGAAATGGACAGAATAAGAGATCAAATTTGTTATGTGTTGATACTTTAAAAGCAAACTAACGGACTGGTATCACAAAGAATGCATGTTTACAATATGAAGTGAAAAAATCCATCGAGTCAGCATTTGGCAGACCAGATGGAGCAAATCCAAAAAAAATAAATTACTATTGGATATATAACTGCAGGAAATATAGCAAAGAAGGAGAACTAACGTGATGAGCGGCGGATGGGGAGCGAATATAAGTAATAGTCGAAACCCTGACCAGAATTACAAGCCAAATATAAGAGAAGTATGTCGACATCCCTATGGAAGAAGGGAACGCCCAAGTTCACATTCTACAAAAATGATGTGAGTGGAAATAGAGCCATTTCAATCCCTTTCGGGCATGGGTTATGTAACAATAACAGAGCTCAACAACGTAATTTACACCGGTGCAATCATGGCAACGGATGTTTTCGCACCACAAAAACACTCCAACAACGAAAAAAAAACTGCTTCAAGAATGATATTACCTAAACAGATCTCCCGACTACAAGGAGACAGAAAATTACTGAAAAACAAATCGCACAACAAGAACAGACTTCTGTCCCCATGACGATTTGCATTAAGCACGATACTGCGAAAAGTCAACCAACTCGTGCACACGGACGACATGAATATAATCGCAAAGAATAGCAATGTTGCTCAAGTTGAAGAATTCAGCGATGGCTTTGCTTGAACTGTGGAAAAGACAAACGTGCACTGATGGTGATGCGTAGGGAAAGGCTTATAGTTGCAGAGGTAATCAGCTCGTATAATAATTAAACGAAATAGAGCATCAACTATACAATAAAATGCCTTAGAGCTCATGAATGTGACCCACTAAAAAGTGAAATGTAAAAGATGATAAAAAAGGGATATCTTGCTAAATGAACAGAATATCAGAGACTAAACTAAATAATAGATACTTGATAGAAGGAATGAACAGCGTCGGTATCTGCAATAACGTACGCAGATAAATTTTTTGAATGATCAAAAAAGGAATTCGTATGAACCACGAACTTATGATTATGCACAAGACGCTACATTCCGGAGATGATACAGATGGACTGTATGTGAAGAGGGAAGAAGGCGGTACAGGACTCGTCAGCCTATAAGTCTCTGTCCAAAAGGTCAAAATGAAATCGGAGAGGTATGTGTAAAAAACAAAGATATTGTGCAAAGTGAGGGGATATTAAAAAAAGACAACAAGAAGGGAAAGATGTGATCGAAAGAGAAAAATGTTCAGGGTTTTCAAAAGACAGGAAATATCACAGACGAACGATTAGGGGTATGCGCACATAGGCAACTTGCCACATTTGAATCCCAGAATAAATGCATAAGGATAAACGTCTAGGTAGAGATCAACGAAACCCAGTGAATACAGTCTATATGGAAAGAAGGATGAGACTGTAAACCATACAACTAGTGAATGGGGTACACTAACCAGAAATAGTATGAATGACAATTAGCAACAGTTAGGTATATACTAACAATTGGAAGCTCACTCAAAACTGTCAATTACACTGAAAACGAGATAAGAGGAGTTGTAGATGGGCAGAAAGATATAGACTGTCCAGATCACAGCGCTATTGGGGTCAGTACAAATACCTGAGAAGGTTCAGGAAAGATACAAGAGTTTGGGTTGCCAGTAATGACCTAACAAATACATACGAAGAGAAAAGGATGAGATAGTGCAAATCACAGAGAGTACAAGACACAACAACTGTTATTTAAAAAAAAAATGATACTCAGTAATAGTTAAGTGCATTTAAAACCAAAACAGAAACTATGGGGGTGAGATTGGAGGGAATAGGGATAAAAGCAAGGAATGAGACTGCGTATACCACAGCACTGCTAGGAACTGCAAAAATACTGGGTAAGTGTTATAAATAGTAGATCTACAACCCCAGCTGTTAGCAGTGGTATAAAAGAGAAGGGAAAAAATGAAGCAAATCAGACGCACACACACACGCGCGCGCGCACAAATGGTGGTGGAGGTACGAACTACAGAACTGCCGGGATATGTGTGGGAGAGATGCGGTAAGTGGGGGCTGGAAATCTGAGTAGACTTACAGTCACCAAGCTTTCAGCAATAAACACTGGGCAACTGGTGTGAAAATAATAATAATAAGAAGAAGAAGAAGAAGAAGAAGGAAAAGAAGAAGAAGAAGAAGGAAAAGAAGAAGAAGAAGAAGAAGAAGAAGAAGAAGAAGAAGAACAACAACAACAACAACAACAACAACAACAACAACAACAACGAGAAGAACAAGAACAAGAATGAGAAGAAAGGGAAAACTAGCCTATCTTTCTCCGGAAACTGAGCAGGAAATTCAAGTTCGTGTCCATGATAGTGGGTGCACTTTGAAAAGCTAGAATATAGCTGGACAAATCAGCAGTTCGAGGAAGAGATGCACCTCTGCAGGTCTCAGCGTTGTTGGATTAGCCAGGATATACTGAGAATCCTGCTTGAGATTTGATAATAGCTGATGTCACTTAATCTCAATCAGTAACTGATACACAGCTTTTAATGTGAAGAGGAGGAAGAAAAACACAAACTAAATGAATAATCGTAGAATGGATTTGCAACTGGTGACGGAAACAACCAACATATTCATCATAAACATGGTGACCATATTAGAAATAACAGCATTCAATCCATTGGTTATGATTATGGTGCATGCATAAACTTCAACATTCATTTGTTTTTTGTTTTCGAGCATCATGGTATAGAATAAATTTGGCCGTATCATCAAACAATATGGGGATAGACTGCTGTGATAATTGCCATCTTCAAGATAACGGTAATCATTTGGCTCAGAGGGAAATCGGATCTTGGCATCTAAACAGAGCCTGGTTGGAATCGAGAAAACATTATCAGGGCTCAAATTTTTCAGTAAATGGAATTTTGAGTCTTCTCCCATGGAAAAATTTTTGCAGAAGGATGAAAAGGGAAGAGATGGAATGTGATACTCAAAGTCTAGAAGGATATAACACCTGAGTACCTAAGATGTTCCTAACCCTCTTATGATACATATTTTTGTGTGCATGTGTGCGTATCTGATTGTGTGTGTTTCGGTGTGAATTATAATTAAAAAAAAAAAAATTACAGCGAGCCGGACGTTATTGAACGATAATTCAATCATAAAAAAGAACTAATGCTCATAAATATTTAAACCAGCATAAAATCTGTTTTTACAGCTTCGAACTGAGTATATTGAGGACTGAAATCCAAAATAAGGCATCATCTAGGCAAACATCGCGATGTGAGTTTGTCTTTGCGATCAGCTTGATCGATTCTGAAGAAGATTCGAGGAGCAAAGGAAAAAGATATATGTATATATTCTAGATTATATCCGTAAAAATGGCTTTTTGATGTATGGATCGGTCATAAGGAACTCCTGTTTATTAATGTTTCTAGTAATGTAAGAATACAAATTTCAAGTTGTTTTTTATGACTGAACTCAACCCAACCCTTATTCTCATAATATGTTACATGATATAAATTTTAAAGAGTTATTGTTGCGTAATTGTTGTGTCATAATAGGGAGGTTAATCAACCAATAAGAGGCAACAGCGATGGATAGAATAAATTTGCAAATATACACATTATCATTTCATAAGAGGAAGGAAAATAAACCAATGATTGATATGCGCCAGCAACAAAAAGATAATGAATTTACGTTTAAGCTCAAAATATCAATATCAATCCCAATGTCTCTCTCCCTTTCTGTGTGTGTGTGTGTGTGTGTGTGTGTGTGTGTGTGTATATATATATATATATATATATATATATATATATATATATATATATATATATATATATATATATATATATATATCGCTTATAATGTGTGTAGAAGAACAAATTGTCTACAACTATAATATCTTGTCTATCAAGGGATTAAGCATTTCCATTGGAAAATGTACGAGAAAGCTTCGACAGATATGTATGATGCCTGTTAGTCGACGCCATTCAAGTCAGATTTCTCTTTAATTAAATTTTTTTTCTTCCAATTTTTCTTTCCGACGCCCCATATTTGTTGTGGACAATTCTGTGAAGGCAGATCATTCGAAAATCCCGATTTATTCTCTCAGGCGTCTTCTTGGTGATCTTGACGTTGAAACATTCATTATAATGTAAGAGAAACTTTTCATTTCTTTCGAAAGGGAAGCAATTGATAAGTGTGCCAGGGTGAGGACACGTCGAAACTTGGATCAATAAGTCATTTTTCACACTTATTTCAGTGAAGAAAGAAAAAATCCTGCGTACTAAAATTTGCCTGATAACTTCACATAGATGAATGTTTCCAGAAATTAAAGAATATAAAGGAATTTGTGGATTGGAAAATAGATTCTGTATAGTCTCGAAAGAATTGAACGACCACAAACCAGGTTCTCAAAGAGAATAAATGGAAAACATGATTTTGTTAAAAATGGAAAATTTGAAAAAAAAACATCTTTTCTTTCCTTTTGAAAGGGAAGCAATTGGTTAGGATACCAGAAGAGGGGGACATCGAAGCTAAAATCGATAAATCATATTTCACACTAATTTCACTGGAGGAGGAAAAATCCAGTGTGCTGAAAATTGCCTGATAGCTGCATATAGATGAACGTTTTCAGAAATTAAAGAATATAAAGGATTTTGTAGATCGGAAAATAAATCCTGTATAGTCTGTACGGGATTGAACAGCCACAAACTAGGTTCTAATAGAGAATAAATGAAAAACATGATTTCTTTAAAATGAAAAAAAAAAAATGTTTTGGCTTCTCTTTCAAGAGAAAAAAAGAGGAAAGAGAGAAAAATGAATCGATTCCTATGAGTACATTTTACGCCATTCTGGGCAGGAAAGGCCATATGACTCATAAAGATTGAATAGATATTCTCAGTCCAAATAACGATGCATAGTCTGAATGGCTATTCAAATAGCTCATCAAATAATGGTGGAATTTGAATTTCCCATGTATCTTTAACCTCGAATGTTTATTTTTTTGTTTCTCCTGTACCGAATTTTTAATGAAATGTTTAATCGTTTGACTTGACATATCAAAGATTTCTGACAAAGAAAAAAATATTTGGAATATGTTTCATGCATGGACAAGAACCCCCTTGTTAAGTTGATTAGTTGGCAGTGATACTCAATTTATTGAGTTTGTGTATTGTGTGGCCCTTCTTTATCGCTCCCGCAGGAATTCGATCTTATGTGCAATGGGTATATTTCATAAAGTGCTTAATACATTTGACATTGAACGTTAAGTAGATTTAGAGTAAAGTTTAAAACAAGTTAATGTCTTCGTCCTGTCCTGGCTTCTCCAGTCGAATGATTTGGTTTATTTCATATTTTTCTTAAGGACATATTTTGGGTAATGACTATTTGTGCAAGTTGTAAGATCTTCTTTTTATCCTATCTATTAATTTGTTTTTCTCTTTCTTTCTTTTTTTCTCCCTCTCTCCCTCCCTCCCTCTCTCTCTCTCTCTCTCTCTCTCTCTCTATATATATATATATATATATATATATATATATGTATGTATGTATGTATATTTAGTTGTTGCTCATTGCTTATTGGGATGGTGTGTTTTTGTCCGTTATAAATCACAAATTGGGAAAATGTCGTATAGGCATTTCTGTTATCAGTAAGAAGTTAAATCATCTTTCCTTGTGATATGTTTTCCCTCACTTGAATCTGTTACACAGTATTAGAGTTTTCTTTAATATGGTATCATTTGTTAATTCAATTATTTTGAATTAAGTCTATTTCTAAATATTCAAGATACTTACGGCGAATTGATTGATCTTCAAAGTGGCCAGAGGTACTAAATACTGAGAAAGTTCATGGAATTAATGAAGGCATTGAAATATCCATAGTGGTTAATAATCAGTATCTATATATATATATATATATATATATATATATATATATATATATATATATATATATATATATATATATATATATATATATATATATATATATATATATATATATATATATATATATATATATATATATATATGCTGATTATCAATGTTAGTTAATTGGATTTTTGCACAATGCTGGCATTTTTACTCTACTTTGGGTTTTTTTCTGTTTGATAATTCTGATATTTGTTTTTATTGTACTATTGTCGATTGGGAAGACTCTCATTTAGGCTTAGGGTTATTGAGTGTAACTATAATTGCATGTTTCTGTTCGTTTCAATATTATCAATTCTACCGAGGGTTTGAGTTTGTTATCTGTTTCTCTCCAATGATACGTCATCATGATGTAGTATTTTCGTGGTTTGCATTTGTAAATGATGGTTTGAGGCTGAGTAATCTTTGTTTGAAGGATGTTTCTAATAATACTATATAGTATTTCACTTTCAAAAGGTTACTTTTGGGTTGATATTTCAGCTTGATATACATTTTGTTTTCAAAGACATTCGTTTTGCTAAGCGAATGTTGTTATTGGTACAATGGGAAATCTGGTTCAATTATACCCCCCCCTTCTACTATCATTACATCATTGTTATGTTTTATTATAAACATATCAAAGTTCATTTATGTCGCTATAGCTAATTTTCAGTCTGTTACAGTAAAATATTCGATTCGGTGTGTTAACCAGGGAGGTACTTAATGGATATTTTTTTAGTGTTGGTTTTTACTTGGAAAAGAATGGCTGTGTTCAACGGATGATATTTCTACCATTAATTTCTTGTTGCTATAGTGTGTTGGGTGTTATTTTTTCATCCTATTTGAATCTGGTTTTGATCAAACCACTGTCCTTTGCAGCTTTAGCTTAATCATTTAAAACATCTTTGAATATTGTTTCATTGGAGGAATCATTATATATATATATATATATATATATATATATATATATATATATATATATATATATATATATATATATATGTATAGATATAGATATATAGATACATAGATAGATACATAGATAGATAGAGAGATAGATACATAGATAGATAGAAAGATATGTGTGTGTGTATGTCTGTGTGTATCTGTATAGGGGTGTGGGTGTGTGCGCGTGTGTGTGTGTGTGTGTGTGTGTGTGTGTACTAGTGAATCTGAATGTGATTAACACGTACCTGAGCAGGTTCATTGTATAGAAACAATTATCAATAGGAAACTGGACGCAGGAGAAAGCACCAGGGCAGCTGATAGCGATCCTGAAAGAGGACATTACAAAAAATTTGAACTGACGTGAAGGCATGCTTCAGGCTCCAACGGAAGCGATTTGGAGCTGAATAAGTTGATATCTCCCTGAGTGATGCAATAAAATGAAACTGAATATAAATAAAATATTACAGGAAATCCAAACATTTTAGATACAGTATTTACGAAATTGACAATACAATCCCCTTTAGCGCTTTATGATTCCCATGGGGGGTTGATAATATATAAGTAAATAAAAACGCTTGAAACAACCACAGGATACCTAAACACACCTTCTGTTTCCAATTCTGTTCTCACAAAGCGTTGCTTCTGGGGAAACAAGAATTCGCCGCGTTGAAATATTATTTTCTTGTTTACCACCGAGACAGCTACACTATGACAAAACAAAAATGATTTCATATCGTTTTACATACTGTTAAAAAGTCCTTAATCAGAAAACAAAATGCAATTCAACTACACGATGATGGTATGAGAAATAAAGAGTACTGTTACGAATGTCATTTTTTTCTGTTATCTTTACAAAATTCTCAAAATTCCACTAAATTTTTGGGTTTTTATCTCGACTTATTCCTTAATATTTTGTTTTTACATTCTTTTGGTTCAGTCTCAGTGCAACTGTTTTGAATGTATCAAGAATAACTTGCACAACTTGCTATCTTCGCACCCCAAACATCCAATAGGTTTTTGTTATCAACGCATTTTTTTTTACATTTTAAAAGTTATTATTGAGGCAAGTAGATCAAAATAGACATCATTTCCCAACACAATGTATGGAAGAATTTTTCAAAACTGACGTTTTAATTAGAATTCCAAGCGGCTGCTTTATTTCAACTCTGTCTAGGTTGTTGAAAACAAAATAGATGTGACTGAAGAGCCACCGTCTGAGAAAATTGACTCATCACAGAATTTTTCAACGAAAAGATCATTGAAGCTTGTTCATAAACGTTGATACTGGTCTGGGAAAAGATCTTAATATGAGTACAATGTATAATATATATGGTTGTGATAAGTCTTGTTCCCCCTATAGCCAAGTTGTTCATTCCCTTCTGTTCCGGTAGTTAAACAACCTGAGCAAGGTTTGGGCCATCCTTTACATACAGTATGGTCATTACCATCACTATCAGATAAAAATTACTGCTTTTGCAGTAATATATATATATATATATATATATATATATATATATATATATATATATATATATATATATATATATATGACACGGACATTTGCAGTGCTAAGTAGAATTTATCATACTCTACAGCATGTATATAAATTGAGAATTCATTTGATACGAAACAGAATTCTCTTTTTTATTTTAATTAAATACAACAGCTAATATTTCCTGGGAATATTTCGATTGAATTTTCGAAAAATATGCCCCTTCAAGTTGACCTTCTTATCATTCGGTAGCACAATATTCAGACCGTTTCCATAACCTGTCCTACTCTACAAATATTGGAAATGGAAGCAGGTAGTTTCTGGATAATACACCTTCAAAAACAGATTTAAGATACGTCAAATATATAAGTTTCAAAAAGTTGCTATGTTTTAAACAATACATGTTCATGGATGCAATAGTCAGTACCTCAAAGGCTGATTGAAACAATACGATTCTCTCTTCTCCATATCCAAAACTAATGGGAGATGTTGCCCAGTTGTGTTACTTCTTGTAAGACGAAACAAAATATGCTATACTCTATTCCAAAATCATTTTTGTTGTATGGCAACTAGTGCCAGTGTAAATAAAAATCGCCATTTCACCTATGTTAATTCAACTTATCAATTTTCAAACTGGACCCAAACGCATGTGTTTGTCTTGAATTAATGATACCATTATTTTGTATTACACATCTGATGCGTTTTGTTACATCAGATGTCGTTATACCTTACATACTCCTAGCATATATCCATCACAAACGTGCGACATTACCACGATTCAATATACCAATTAAATCATAACAATAATAACGCATACTTCAAGAAAAATTATGATGTATATAACACCAGCGCAGATGTTCGACGCACTAGATATTGTCTACATATGATTACCATGATGTATACATGTATATGCAATTGTACACTCTACTCATCTAGCCAGTGGTTTGTGATCAACAAAGCATGAAAAAAACAAAGATTTTTAATGTTCATTTGTGCGAGAACATATTTTTTTTACTGATAGATTGATGCAATAGATTGATGTGTTTCCGGTACAAATTCACCAACTTATCTCAGCTAATGAAATATACAAAATCTTTTTGCGAGTATGCCAATGTCGTTTATTGTTCAGTAGATAAGGAAAAAAAAAAGAAAAAAGAAATGAATAAAATAAAATAAATGAAAGCGAAAATAATTAAAAATCTGGCTGGGATTATTGTGGAATAAAAAAATCGCTCATTACATACGAAATCATCACGTGATAGATGATAATGTTAGATAATGTGATAAACATTGTATGTTTAAGAACTGATATTCATTGAATGAGTTTTACTATTTTCCAAATTATTTAAATCAGTAAACAGTATTTAAAGCAAATTCATTAAGATTGTGTAAGAAATAAAGGACAATCAATTGAGTACGAAGAACACAGACCTAAGAAAACTTTTAAAAAAAATCTGATTTAATACGATTAGCAAGTGTTTGAAAAAAAAAGAGATTATGGAGAAGAATTCGGAAATAACAGTCTGTAAAATGTAAAAGAATTTATTAAAGCCGGAAGTGAAGAGTCTAAAAACAACTAAAAATGTCACGATTAAGAAGGAAATAATAATAAGAGTGTGTGTCTCATGCGAATTCCATTAGAAAAAAAAGTATTTGGTTTTAAGCAGTCGAAATGCCGTTGAGACAAAACAAGAAACAACGACAAATTGGGACGGAAATAAAAATGTCTTACGGATAACTATTTCGGGACCTAAAGAAAAATTTGAAAAAAAATGCCTAAAAGCGTTTTATTTTTCTGTACTTTTATCAAACTTTTCGCTGAAGAACTTTGAATATGCAAAACTAATTTTACTATAAAAACGTTTCCAAAATATATTGAGTAATAATTTAACACGGCAAAGTTAATATGTAACGGTTTTCCCCTCCCAGGGCCATGTGAGAACGTATTTGGAAACAAAAGGTGTGTTTTTTCCTCTGTGGACGCCTCAGGTGTTCTTATTTTCTACCATGTTGTCAACCTTCCAAAGTAAATAATGAAAAGCTAAATAGGATTCCTTTTTAAGTGTTTCCAGGCCCGTACACACTGTACCGAAAAAGTTCGTATTTTCTGTAATGTTTATTCAATGTTGAATGTATTTTTACATCAAACGCTGAGAATAAAATTAGTGAGCCGGGTTCATGATTCAGCTGAGACAGTTTGTGTTCATTCAGCTGACCTTTTCGATGAAAGTACCACCTATCCAACATTTGCAACTATGGGCTATTCCAATGGAACAGATTCAGTATTGATATAGATATCCGTATATATTTATTCCCCTGGGATTAACCAGTATATTATATTGAATGGATAACAGAAAAGGACACACGACCTACAGCTAGGAAAAGTAAGCTAAATGAGAAGGCAGTTCTTGGTGGGCCCGATCATCAGATCTCTAACCTCTCTTCGCCAGATTGCAATCTTCTTTCATATGATAGAAAAATCAGTAACTACATCATGTATGCATTGTCATAAAGTTTCTAGTTCTACCCAAATCACCACAGGTTTAGGGAATGACATAATGTCTGTTCAACGTATGGAGCAAAAATTTCCTCAAAATATTCGCAATTGTTGTTGCAAGGCCAGAAAAGCATCTGACACAAGGCGAACCCTTATCCCTCTTGTCTAAACTACACGGGCTAATACCGTGGTAAGTGGATCAGATCAGATCTTCTGAATGTTAATTCAGATGATTAAAAAGCTCCAATTTTATCTTAATAGGTTGTGAAAGAACGTCTGTATAACATTCGAGAATCTCACCAGTGAACAGGTAGGACAAAAACTGCCTCCAAAATTATCTCAATTGTATCTATGCCAAGTCAAAAATAATATTCCAAAATGCAGATGACCAGCATTAAATCTTGTTGGCCGTCATTAGTTTGATTCAATCTTCATTAAATCTTCCTTAATTGATAGCCAGAAATCGAACAGCTTACTCGATAAATTATATGAAAAAGAACGAGGTAAGACTCACATCCTATAGCAAAGATAAGCAAATCATATTGTGGGCAGTTGTTAGTGGGTTCACTTCTGATCGGATCAATTTATACTCAGTCAATCTCTACGCATTGCAAACGGTAATATCTTTGTTTTCGGTCAATAACAAAGGACACTACAATCCAAAGGTTAATATTTCGCTGTGAAAAGAATTACACTGATCACCTACGGAAAACTATGGAATCTTCCAATGCAACGGAATTTATTCATCTCTTGATTATTCATTTAGTTATATCACTGATTTTTTTCCACGGGGATTAACAAGTTTACTTATAATAATCAACCGTTTTACTTTTTTCTGTTTCTTTGACCGTAACAATGTACTCCTTAACTCAAAGTCAACCATTTTGTGGCTAAAAAATATCTCCTACCAACTCCCTGAAACAGTAGACTCCTCCACTTTGCTTGAAAAAAATATCATGTAATAGAAATTCTATATATTGTCAATTCTTCAATGGGATCATTTGCATATTTGATCATTACAATTCAAAAACTAACCAATGGCAATTAACAGTGACTGTAAATTTATACAAATGTATCAATTCTTCACATATTTTGCTCATTAAAAAAATCTCTGCTTCAAAGTGTCAATTATAAGTTTCTTCTTTGGTATAATCTAAATAACAAGCTGATTCTGTCAGTTGAGGTATCGACTTCCGTTAAATCGAATTCATTGTGAATACAAAACAATTAACTTTAATTTCTATAATGGCAATCGAGATGATGCAAAATGGAACTGAGTTTCTGGGCTTGTTGCTAGAAAGGTGGATAACTGCTTAAGCACTACGACTCACAATGTGAATCCCCAGAGATCATGAGCAAAGCTGTGGCCAGCAGATGGAGTGACGATCTTGATTAATTTAGAAAAAACTGGTTCTGCAATGCCCATGAGAGAGATGTCGGGTGAATCCTGGAAAAAGTTTATGTCCAAAAAAGGACGTTAAGAAACATGATGATGATGATGATGATGATGATGATGATGATGATGATGATGATGATGATATTAATTTCAGCGTGGGTGGCGCGCTTACGATTCAAGATTCAGTAAAATATCACCGAAATAAAACCATTTTTCTGAATATTTTAAGATCGGGGAAATAACGTAGAAAAAGGGTTCTTTGCAATTCTTGAAGATATCAGAGTTTCATTCAAAATTCATGATTTTGAATTCATATATTTGTGACTCATTTCAGGGGCAAAATCAGCACAAGCTAATTTGAATTGAAAGTTCATATCTGTAAATAAAGTTAAATTTTTCAATACAGAAAAGTTTGTGCTAGGCAGATCTTACGTTCACACACACTCACTCAGTCACTCTCTCTCTCTCTCTCTCTCACACACATATATGTATATATACGTTTGAATTTGTGTATCTTTGCGTATGTGTGAGTGAGTGCAGTAGATAGTCGAATATGTAGATATCCTAATTGATAGCACACGTGTCTAAGAGGGATATAGGTTCAAAACTAAATTCCATATTGTGTATAAAGTCAAGATTTTCATTCCAACTCTTGGTATGCTTTATTCCCTACAGCTTACTGACAATTGAGTTTTGCATCTTGACATTTGAGCAAGCATAATCTCTGGTTTATTGTTTGTAATTTGCCCTGAAGACCAGGGATTTGAAACTTGCTCGGTAGACGATTTCACAATCGCTCTTTTAGAAAATTAAATTCAGCAAAAATGAATGATTACTTCTGTGCTGACTATTCCACTGAATCCTTTATCAAATAACCATCACCCCCCATGGCATTCGACATAAGGGGTCTGACCAGTCCAGACGACTCTTTGACATTATTTGCTGGAACGTGGCATTCATTGTTTTATCAATGTATATGAAACGACCTTCTGTAAAAATCTGCCCCGTGTGAAGCAAATAAATCTTGAACACCCTATAGGGCTATGGCCATTTACTATTTTCCCTGTTTATATCAATAAGAATTGAACATTCCTTGCTATTTATTCAGGTCCCAGTGTATCAGTCGCAATTTCTATACTGATGACATTTTTGTCCCACCGTGGTACAGTCATCTAACTTTCATTTGGTCATCGAGTCAGAGGCTCTTCCCAGTATTAATTGAATTTCGCTAGTTTCAACCAAAATCAATTTCATCAAGTGTAGAGAAAGAAACTAGATTGAGATCTCCTGGCAATAAAACAAATTGGGCCCAACATGACTTGAATTTTACAGTGATCAATTGAGGCTGCTATTCGTAGAATTGATGTATTGAAACAACTGGATGGCAGTGGATTGAGAAATCGAAAAGTTCTTATGAAGAATACGACTTTTGGACATTGGGATTCCCAAATCAATTTGTATAGTTCATCACAAATGACGTCACTCTATTCAATAACAAAAACTTTTATGGTCATGGCAACTTTCCATTTTGTAATACTGAAAAAGAAAAGTTTTATTTCTCAATTTTGATATTGCCCAAAAGTATCCAGACTGTCATTTTTATCCCAATCATCGTGACCCTTACCCATTAACTCATATTTATTCCATAGTTCAATATTCTGTGATGTTATTCGTATCATGGCGTTTGCCAGCTGTCAGCTGTTTTACCAAAGCACTCGTTCGGAAGTATACAAAAAACAGGACAGGTGTCTCGCTATGGTGACTCCCCACCACATTCATCAATATCTCCATAAACATACCTATGTCAATTGGGAATCTGCATATCAATGAATACAACAATGCGATATGTTATATGTCTTTAATTGAAAAATCTGGGTTTTTTTTACCACTGTAATAGTGTGGTTGTAGTGAAAGTATTCTATTTACATTTACTTAGAAGGTATGAGAACTATATACGGGTTAGATTAATGGAAACTCCTCGTTCAAGTTTATGTTTACATAATACATTTTCGATTTTAGTTGATTGTTTAAATATAAATATAATTTTCTGTCACACGAGTATCCATATTATTATATATCAAAAGATGAGCATTGATTTTGACTTTCGAAACAGTATTTTTCCTACCTAGTATGTTGAACTATGTATGCTGTTCATTTTTGTTCGCTACTTTCTGATGATTTCTGTGGTAGAGATATCTTCAGAAACCTATGGACTTAAAAAAACAACTTGGAAACAATCTCAGAATATCAAGATCGATTCAAGATCCGAAATGAGCGCCATTTAAAAGATCAATGCATTTGTTCGAATAAAAAATCCTAATCTGGATTCAATTTTTTCAATCTACTTCAATATATATATATATATATATATATATATATATATATATATATATATATATATATATATATATATATATATATATGTGTGTGTGTGTGTGTATATATATATATACATATATGTAACACTTCTGTGTTTCTTATTGTGCTTATTGCTTTTTCAAACTACACTCTTCATATATACATATATATGTTAGTGTGTGTGTGTGTTTGTGTGTGCGTTGGTGCGTAAACGTACATAATTTAACTTTTATTTTACATGTGGATATTTATCCTCAGATTCATTATCGTCTATGGCGTTGATGGTCCATCCAAATATGCAAACATTTCCATCAATCAGTAGGAGTCACATTTCTTCTCAAAACTGAGTCGTCAGCCGAAAATCAGCTCCCAAAATAAACAGAATTTTCTCTATTTGGTTTCCGAATCAGCCTATGCCACCAAAGTTGCACATCGACCCCCCTGTGTATTTTATCTTGGTTATTGATTTCTTTTTTTTTTCTCTTTTAATCTATTAACAAAGCCGCCGCTACTCTTTGACGCGATATTCGATATTCTCTCTGCATCTCTCAGTCATTATTTATTTAATCATTTATTTATTAATTCATCTTCTCTTTTCCTTCTTTTTTTTCTCTCTCTCATTATTATTATTATTATTATTATTATTTTTTGGTATTAGGTGGAAGGAAAGATAACTTTGTTTTTAGAATGAACAAAGCATTGGAACTTATAACACAATGAACTTTGATTGCACATTTGCATTTATAAGCGGTTCAATGTTATGTGTGATTGTTCTGGGTGTTTTGAAGCCTTTCACCATAGTTTATAAGTACGTAGGGATTTGTGTATCACACTGCTCTATAAATGGTTTCTGTTTGCCTGAACACACTGATACACGCTCCTCACATTAAACTCACAAATGTATAGACACAAACACACGCACACACACATATACATATAAACGACGCATCTATTCCCTTATATATATATATATATATATATATATATATATATATATATATATATATATATATATATATATATATATATATATATATATATATATATATATATACTAAGAAATTACTATGTGATCCGAGATATTGATTATAAATTGTGTTATATAATATACAAACTCAATTGGGATTATCTGCAATCAATACACAGTTGATTTATCACTCACCCTAAATAACATGAATAAAATACACTGAGGGAATGGGACTGCTCTAGGAATCGAACCCGTGGGATGTTGTATTTTTTCTGTTGTGAGCTTATATTTCCTCTTGCCTCTACTGTATTTTTTCATCTAATGCTCTTCGAATTAGACAGTTTATCTAAGATAGATAACTCTCTCCTGATGAAATCTATCCACTTCTGTATTCCTTTCTATTTTTTTGGCTATATATCCAATTTTTTTTCCTTTACATTATATTTGATTGCATTTATTGCTTCATACGCTGTAGAGCATATCAGATCATTTACACTAGTTATATTTGCGATATTCATTCCCTGTAATAAGATTTTAAGCCTTCTGTTTTTTGTTTTCATGGTGAGGAGGTTTCCATTGTTTCGTCAGATTTTAGGAAGTGATTGTTCATGGTGGAGACCTAGGTTTTCTAATCTTATCAATTTCCCAACTGTGTTCTCTTCTGAGAGTTTATTCTATTTATTCTGAATTTTAGAAATTCATTATTCGTCTTGTCTGTAGTTACAGGTGATACCTCATTTGCAGTTCTTATGTCATTGATGTTTAATCTTATGTCTTCCACTGTCAAGTCTCAGATACGTGCTGACTGTTGTTTTATCATCTGTTCGTTCATGTGTTCAGATTGGTTTACCTCTTTTGGCTCGATCTTGTTAGCAATGTTCTTCATTTCATCCATTTCCATTGTCGTTGTTTCTTACAAAGGCTCTGTTTATTTACATCAATGTAGGGGCGGATATTTTCGCCAGCTCCTTTTCCTCCACGTGGAATATGTCTGGGCTATCGGGTTCAGGGTTGGATAGTTTGGATCAAAACCATGTAGAATGCAGTTATAACTATACTATACTCCTCGGGTTTCAATTTCGTGCATGTTGGACTGTGATGTTTACTGATAGGTGAATCAGATGGATAAGGGTCTGGAGTTGTTAAGGTTCTGGGGACCTATTTCAGATTTTTTGAAGATGTCTCCCCACTCCTAATCCTTCGACCCTAGGTTCATCCCTTCCAGGAGGAGTGACCCTTGGTTTTCAACGTGATAGCCGACGCAGCAATGTTTTTGTTTCCATATGGGAAAGGTTTCATTTCATACTAATTGCTGAGATTTTTTTTTCATCGTTGCACAATGAAAAAGGAAGTTACTTCCAAATTTTGGTAGGGCTTGCAATCCTATGTTCAATGATTGATTGGTTGAGACTGTTTGCAATTGGGGTAACCACAGGGCTCCACCTACCCTTAACACCGTCAGAGTTCTCTTTTGGTGAGTGAACATGGGTGTGCAAATCGTTTTTAAGATAAGTGCAGGTACTGCATTCTCTACATATTGCATGTAAAGCCAAGTCTTATGAAATCTGGAACTCATGATTTACAGTTGAATTCAATGATGGATTGCAATAGTGTTACAGATCTGGTGAAATATCTCCATTATTTCTTTTTAGTCTTGTCCTAGAAGAGCTGACAATGGGAGTTTCATATAGAAGGAATCTTCACTATCCGAACGACAAACTCTCACAGATTATTATTATTATTATTATTATTATTATTATTATTATTATTATTATCATCATCATCATCATCATCATCATCATCATCATCATCATCATCATCATCATCATTATTATTATTATTATTATTATTATTATTATTATTATTATTATTATTATTATTATTATTATTATTATTATTCTGAAAAAGAAAATGATGAAATATGAAAATATTTCCATAATAATACGTTCGTATTTTTTTTCATTTTAGAAAGGTTAGAATTCTAAACCTACACGTGAAAAAAAGTTCTGCCAATGATCGAACATGTCTGCGATTATTTGCATATTATAACACATGGCTCATTGACCATTACTCTGCAGTTGGATATATAGACCACTATAAGGCATCACTCGAGGTTTTCAGCAGTATACTTCCGAAATCTTAATCCAAATCAAATATTGAAAATCTTTAGAACTATCTTGATTCTGTTGATCAATTTGATCAAATGAGGATTAAAAGGTTTCGCCTTTGGAGCTGCTCTTGGAAAGCATCCGTTTTCTCTCTACAACTACAATGAAGTAATACCTATTTATTGAAGTGGCGGTTCATGGTCTTTTAGATACGTTTAATAAATCCCCTTGCAATGAGTTGTTTGATTCAATCATTCTTGTTTATTGTTTTAATATTAGAATTCGAGCCAACATTGTGATATATTTCCTTGCCTCATCCTTCGTTTATTTTTATGTTTTTCATGTCATATTTATCTGGACGTGGCAGTGTCATCTGATATTATTATATAATCTTTCCGTGAACTGACAGCTTCCAGTATCCCAAGACTTTCTCTATTTTGAGATTGTTCCTTTTTTATTCAAGTTCCAGCCATAAGTGCCGCTATTCTGACTGCCTACCTCCTCCTTTTTTTCCTGGGAGACGAAAAACTCTGATTTCAAACCAGAGAATGGAGTTTCCTTGAAGGCAGGCAATGCATTGTGGAGCATGCTCAGTATGACGTGATATGTAGAGGACTTGAGTTATTCACTACATACCGGTCAGTCTCCAGCCCAACCGAACCTACACAGACTGAGACAAGATAGCAACACTGATGAGGTGCTCTTCTTTTCCTCGCTTAAATCCAACTCAAGCCATGATTTCGGACCCTGCGGTAGAGAATAGTTGCTGCATCATTCAGAATTGAATCCCTGGTCATTTTTGAATACGACGTACGGACATAATCACGTCGCCTTTCCAGTAGAGACCTCGATATTTTTTTCCTTTCATTTTTGTTTAATATGTATTTGCCTTGATGTGGAAGGCGACATCTGCACTACTGTTCGATACATTTTCTTTACAAAAACATAAATCAGGAATAAAAAAAAAAATCACCAAACACAAATGCTGCATAGAAACCTATCTACTTTCTTGTCTATTTATATCTTGATGTTCAGTGTAACGATCTGCTTTACATTTTCATAAAATTATGATCCAGGATTTTGGCTGTTGAATCCTCTTTTGTTGGAAAATGTTATAATGCTCCGAGCACATTACGGTCTCCATCGAATCGTTTTTTTTAATTCTCACTTGTTTTATTTCTTTGTTTTTTCTCGATGATTAGCGTAAATCTACGTCAAAACAGAATTCAATTGTATTTCTAGTTATCCTGCTTTAGTATTCTACGCTTTTATCTTCTTTCTATTTGTTTCTCTTCTGCGTTCTTCATACTGTCCCTTTTTTTTTCAAATAGATTTTCTTTCCAATCGTCGTAATTACTTGTTTTGTCCTACTTTTCTTCTGATTTTTTCCGTAATTTGGCTTGTCCGTAAGGCAGACCTTAATGGTCACCAAGGGCGGGAAACTTCATGAAGGTGCCCTTCGAGCTGAAAAAAAACCTGTATAATACAACCAAAGCAACAATGAGTTGCCAAGAGGTGCATGGAGCTTTTACGAAGACCCTTCCCTTGCCTGTCCACATTTTATAACTACAAATCAATCACTAAAATTGTCACCGATTCTGTCAACATAGCATTCTTCGGTAATAAGGTCGGTATGGCTGACTGGCAGGTATTCTACGTATGTACGTGTCCTTTGTACAAACTGTGCAAATGGGGCAATACTTCAAGTCTCAAGAAACGGTTTAGGCCTCCCATCTCAATAGGTTATTGGGTCGGGTGTGATTTACAAAGTAAATTTATGCCAAGTTGATCTCTTTGCTAGTTTCTGGCAGAATTCCCGATAAACTCCCGTTTAGAAAGGATGTTAAAAAGATATTATCAGCGTCTATAGAATAATTTGGAAAAACAAACGTTACTTCCTCGTGAACAAAAAATTTGTAAGATGCAAAATAAAGCTGGGTTTCTGTTGACCAAAAAAACATGAGGTTTATAGAACACTGACCAAAATCCACTAAAACCAAATGAGAAAAGATGATGTGGTAATAATGGAAGTATTTTTATGAAGTTGCTCTACTTTTGAATAAAAATGAACATAGATATTAATTTCTTATTTGATATTCAATTCTCCTTACTCCTTCAAACCTCAACCTCTTTCGTTCTTGCAGCTTGAAAGGATTGTTTTTATTACAATGTCATCATGTTTACGATCATTCACTTGAGCATATATTCAGTCTTTACTTCATTGGAGTATTTTAAAAGTGCTCCGTTTTCACATCTCTATATCTTCAAAGACTTTACCTAATGCTTTCCTTCTCTTCATGTTTCTTATCATTATTCCCGCCCGGGGACTAAAAATAGAAATAAAAAATTCATCGATATCTAGTACAACTTGCTTCGAATTTTCTTTAGTTTTCAGCAATTCTCTTCATGATTACATAATTTCTTCTATTTTTCTCTTCATGTTTTCATTTGATATTCCTCGTTTTCTTCCCTTCGACGCGACGTAAAAAAAAATATCATCACATCTTGATAACTTTCTCCATCTCCCTCTCTCTCTAGTCATTGCAGCCCACAGGAATCTTTCTCCTTTCTTCTGTCTTCAATCATCATTATCGTCATTTTCATCATTTTGATCGGATTATTCATTTTATTCCTCTCACTGCACACGTCGGCGTAGAATTTCAAGCTTCTTAGCGGCAAGTAATAGGGTTAAGCTATTTGAAATCCCAGTAACGTATCTACTTGCAATAATTGCATTGGAGAGCAGGTCAATGCGTTCGACGATGTCAGAACATAACAGTGTCTGCTCAGAATTGTCTTTCCAGCTACGGTCTCACCAAGATGCGTGTCTTGATTCTGAGATATTTTATGTGTCGGTGTCTTTTCTTCCACATTTTATGACTGTCGGTAGATGAATGGTAACTAACTCATATCTGGGAAAGCAATCTTTCAACAGGCTTTAGTACTTACAAAATAATGAGATACCATTGTTTATCAGTGTATTTACGTTGGTCTGCAAATTATTGGTTATTTCGTCTTCTGAAACGGACAATATTTCAGAAATGGAACATCAATCCCTATAGCCAGTTTTATTTGAAGGCAAAACTGTCAACAAATGTGTTTCCAGTTTCCCAGTTTGGTCTATTTGATTATCTCTCTCTCTCTCTCTCTCTCTCTCTCTCTCTCTCTCTATATATATATATATATATATATATATATATATATATATATATATATATATATATATATATATATATATATATATATATATCAGGAGTACAGACTGTGCTGGTGAGGCTACAGTGGTTGACAATATGAACATTTACTACTTATCAAGTCTAGAAAAATGTTTTCATAGATCCCCTCTAAATAGGTTTATAGTTAGGGGATTTCATTTGCAATGTAAATGTATTCAAAATGTAATCCCCTCTTAGTGCCCTTCAACAGTCATGCTTTTTTTAATCCATTTAAGACTTTGTTGGTGATCACTGCCAAAGGAAAGAAAAACAAAGTTACTCGATCATTGGTCACATGACAGATTCCATTGAGTTGTTATTACATCATCAACGGAAATAAGAATTGAAAATATGGTTGATAGTTTAACAGACTGTTGATTGAAACTACCGTATCCTTTGTATATTATGTATGATTAGAAAACTCTAATATTACCCATGATGGTAAAAGTGTGCCCAAACTTCAAATCATATTACCTGCAACTATCTATCCAATATCAGTTTTGACTGTTCTCAGAGATTTCCTAGCTTTGCGTTGATATGAAATCAGTCAGGCAGTCCTTGTACTAAAATTTGAGGGAGAAATTCAATTCGCTCGTGAAAATTGCACCTATTGGATAGCGTTTCAATATCTGAACAGATTCATATCTAAAAGTTCTCGAGGAAGCCAGGAAAGAGGAAATTATTCGTTGCATAACTGAATTTGGGCAAGATCCCGTTAAGTACCATTCATTGTATTTGAATCCGACCAAAAGTTTTAAAAAAATGATAAAGCAAAACCTGATAATACAATACGGACATATGCATTGAAAGATTGAGTTGAATCTTGATTTTTAAGTCATCTCAGAAGCAGATGCAGTGTTAAATAAATTCGTTTCTTTAGATTGTCGACTGTGATATGAATTTCTTCTTGGTATGGCAATCCAATATGATAAGACGATGCTATTAGATAACATTGTACGTCCTTAATAATCAAACCTGATTACCTTAGAGGTTCAAGTGTAATTCGATATTTGAAGAAAAATGTGTAACCCTTTCCATCATTTTCGTTTAATGGGGAATATGATATGATCTTTCAGTTTGTTTACAGCTAAGTGCATTATGAGTAAAGTGTTACCTGGAAGGGATGTGATTATTCGTTTGTTTATCTGAACAGATCATACCCGAATGTGTTAGAAACATGAGCAATATAAATGTTAATACATGATAAGAAATAATGAAGCCAAACTTACCAAAACTGATTTCACATTCTCAAACGCACGTATACATACACAACAGAATGGCACACGCATGTACACATTATATATGCATATGTAAAAAATAAAAAAAATTAACCTCAAGCCAAGCATTAAAAATTATGGTAGAACTAGAAATCCAACTTTTACTTGATCAATGTTCAATAAGTAAACAAGTTCCTGGATAAATTTCAGAAATGGCTACATGGCATTTTTTTTAAAGAAATCAGCAACGTCACGAAATATAAATGTATGATTTTCAAAGTTATTTGAACATTTTTATGGGCCTGTTGCCGATAAATCTAATAACATTTTTCACACTATGGAACAACACGCTCACCGATTCCATTACAAGCTCCATATTTGTCGTTTCTATGACAACCTTTCGGCTGATATGATTTCAAACTTACTCAGGGTGAACGTGGTGTCTGATAGAAACCCAGGAAATACATGTTTGATCAACTGACAAAGAAACTCTATGACCACGAAAAGAAAAAAACGAACCAAAAAGGCTAGCTTGATATAGCTAATAGTGAGGAAAATTAAAACAGAGGATGTCAAAATTACTGACTTCAAACATTTTTATATCAGATCATAAAGTATTTCGTATTGCTATAAACATTTTCTTGGCAGAGCAAGGCACATCGATTTTGCAGAAACTGTTCATTTAAGTAGTATGCAAAATACAATCCTTTCTGCCTTTGAAAACTGTTCTATGGTAAGCTAAGCTTGATGAATATCCACACATACTTCGATAATAATTGTTTAAAATCTTGAAGATGTATTTTTTAAAGTTGAATCCATATGAAACTGAATCATATAAATACAGGATAGATTCGGTTTCATGTATTTGGAAAGCTTTTATATGGAATGTCAGCATGTAATTCCTCCGAAAGTAGACCCTTTCAAGCGATCACCGATTTCAATATAGTTACGACCCAAAATTCAAAACAAATCCTCTTTCACTGATTGAATAACATTTTCGTAATTCTATACGAAATCATATTTTAGATTTACTCAACACCATGAGACATAAGTCTGTACTTTGCTTGCATATCATATACTGCATTCAAAAACAAATTGAACTTTTCCAACATTATGGGACTTGTATCCCAGAAAATAGTTCCTTTCACTCTCGCTACAATTTTCTGGAACGCGTCTCGGAAGTAATTTTGGGAGATGGAATATTCGTCCAGGGAGTATTTCCATGTATTTACTCATCCACAATAGGCAGCTTTCCAGAGTTCATTTCAGCTTCGGTAACGAAAAGTCCACCATGACTACCGATAGTAGGTTCATCTGTCAGCAGATGCAACAGGAATTCAAAAGCAACACCATTCATTATCGGTTTCTCTTTTTATAATCATTTGAAACAAGCTTGTATGAATTGATACTCCTTCATAAACTTTTGGAAATTTATCACAGATTGCTGCCCATTTGTTTGAAAGGATTGCTGTGTGTTGACATGAAATGCATTCTGGATTTTGCATCCTTTTTCTTATGAGGGGAGTATTCTCCCGAATTCAAAACACTCTGTGTGCTTTTTGAAACATTAAGAAATCTTAAAAAAACGTTTTCCGAGTATTAAACGTAGTTTTGCACAAAACAATGCCGTATTATTCCTTGCCTCACTCTGGGAAGGCAGGTTTACCTGCCGTTACCCAGAAAAAATGTAAATTTTTACAATAGAATTAAACATTTGTTATTAATATTTTTCTTTGTATGCGACACAACAAATTAAGTAGAATTTTTTTTTTTTTCTACCAGAATCCCATTTTTTGCTTCTAATCCGCTCTTTTTAGCCCATGCTGTAGATCCAGGGCCGAGGTAAATTTCTGATTGAAACGTTATATGTCGTTCCACCAGTGAAAATCAGAAAGCAGGGAAAAATGATGTTTCCGATATAAAGTGTTGTTACTTATGGGAAAGAGTAGCATTTGAAGTAGAAGAGTTTTAAGGTTTTTCAAGGGCAAGGGGGCGATTTACATTGAAGCTGTTACGCTCGACTGGACCTTCATGTCAGTCGCTTAAAATAACGTTTTTGGAATATGTTAGTTATTTCCAACGTGAAATTAACTTTTTTGTGGTTTTTTATCGTTTTTAATCAAGTCCAAATAAATTGCTGTATTTTCAGTTTAGCATTATAGTTACGTAAGCAGCCCAAACCCAACAAAAATCGTGTTTTCTTATACCAGTTGGCACTTATCGAAAGGCAGTGGATCTTTCAATGATCGAAGGCACATAAGTATACTTTCAAAAACACGTTATTTGGTTTTACTGTGGAAAAAAATCAGGACTTGTGACTCAATAAACAAAGATGAAGGTAGTTATCTCTCAGTAATTAGAGAATTGTTTAAAGCGGTGATTCTCAAACGTGTTTCAATCGCAAACAATGGAGCAAATATTTCCACAACATCTCATTACTCAATGTTTTAAAACAATAGACATTCATACTATCAGCCTAATCTAACAGGATGTAAGAGACGAAGAAAAAACTACTGCGTGCATAATCATCCATACTCACAAAAATCGATACATCGTAGACGCATCTTTTGCAGCAATTACAGTTACACGTATGTCGAAGTATAGTAAATCATGTCAGCAGGACGTTTTTTTTCCATCCTTCAGGGCAAAACTTTTACCTTCAAATTGGATGAATCTCGTAGGTGTACAGAAACATTTAGGGCATGCAACGGTTTCTCGACTGGGGTGTGGACTGGGCTTTGGTTAAGCCATTTAAATGTTTACCTTCAACCTACTTGTCCTTCTGAAAAATGAACTTTGGCCTAGTCACGAATCAGTGGGAGACAAAATTAGTTTTTAAGGATTTCCTTGTATTCCATGAAATCCGTTATTCTATCTAGTCGTGCGGTTTCTTAGTCTCTGTCGAGGCTTCTGCATTGATATGGTGTTATCTGATTGATGATTTATACTTGGCTTTTTCTTGACGTACTGATTTCTGCAGTGGCTGAACAGTTAAATCCAATGTCACTTGGCCGGAGTACAACCATGCATACGTTGGTGGAGTCACACACTTTCTTTTAATGAATTCCAAATGTGTTTTCTTATCTGTCTTTAAGCATTGGCTTTTTTGCCTGAATACCATAAACCAAAACATCGGTGAATATATGGCTAGAACAACTCCCATAACCTTTACTTCACAACAACAGTGTACCTGAACATATCAGAAAACTCCTTAGTCTTCATGTAGTCATATGAAGAGCGTAGTAGGAGACGCTGAGCTTCTTAGAACCAGTATATATATATATACATATATATATATATATATATATATATATATATATATATATATATATATATATATATATACATATATATATATATATATAGATATATAGATATATACATATATATATATATATATATAGAGAGAGAGAGAGAGAGAGAACTAATCAAGTATGCAATACGGCATATTGGTATATTATGATATGAAAAATGTCTGATATGTCTCATTTAGTGCTCCGTATATTCAACTTCAAACTGCAAAAGTCAAACTGATTGAGAGGAGACCTGGAAATATAACTGAGAGTAGATTCACTTTCATATATATATATATATATATATATCTGACTATATTTTTAGATTATCAAACTTTTCAACATTGTCCCATCAATTATTATAATTTTGATAAACTTGATCAAAATATTACTATTTGAATATATATATATATATATATATATATATATATATATATATATATATATATATATATATATATATATATATGATTTAGTCCCACCAAGTGTGAATTGTGAATGAATTGATTATCGATTGAAATCATGCCTCCTTTGAATTTTCCTCCAATGCATCCTTGGGATCCAATGAGAAACAAGCAAACATCTCTAAGGAACAAATATACCCTCAACGTGACGCAAAGTCACGGAAAGTACATCTGGCTGATGATCTTAACGATATGATCTTTAGTTGACGATTGCTTTCCGGAATTTTTACATCTTTTCACATAAACCTACACAAACACACATACTCTCTCCACTTATTACATTTTGATTGAAAACCTCTGCACGGACTGTCAACACTTGTTTATTAGTTCACTAGTAAGTCTGGATGGCTATATTTGCATATGCCGTACATACAAAAGCAATGGGATAGAGGTCTGAACATTCAAGCATTTACTCATATTATATCTATGAAACGTCTTTCCTTTTGCTATTTCAATCACTCACACAGGAAAAGTTTTAAATGTGTTCAATTTGCTATGTGAGATTATGCTAAAATTGGTGTCTTGGTTTGCGCCCTGCAGCGACTTTTTTTTCTAATTTAGCCATTGTAAAATGTCTGCATAATACAAGAGAAGTAACTTTTCCATTGATCCATGATTTTTCCATTTGATTGATCATCTCAAATGCAGCAAGCTTACTTTTTCTATAAGATGAGGCATGAGACATTTTATAGTATTTTTACAATCAATATTTCTATCTTGATTATTTAGATCACTAGATAAACACTGATGCGTTCTCAAGCAGTTCTAACCTTTTAATGATGTTCCCTGGAATGAAGTGCTGATATCAATCGACGATAAGTTAAAGCTAAAAAATTGTCCACTAAGCTATCCACAGTTTTTGGCTGATATAACTGACTAAGCGGGTGGCTAATTATGGCTGCATTGCACGTGCTGACTGCATCATTTGAGCTAGAGGAAGGACATAAACTAAATATTCAATATATTTTTTTTAAATATTCAATTACCCCTAAACATGTTTAGAAAAGAGTTTTGTTTATATATATATATATATATATATATATATATATATATATATATATATATATATATATATATATATATATATATATATATATATATATATATATATATATATATATATATGTGAAGAGAGAATATTCAATTTTTGTCATTTTTGCATTAAATCGAAAAATGTACCATACCAGGTGGTGGTGTGATGATGTTCTTTGTAATAAGGGGAATATTCTTATTTGTTTGACGTGACAGGGTCGATGACGTCATCTCTTGGAGATGATTCGATGTAGCTCACTTAGTAAGAGTGATGAAAAGCGTTTAAGTATATATCGGGTGTGTGGCTGTAAAATGAATAACGGACACTATTCTTTCCTTTTAATGAGTTTCATTAACATCCCCTACATACGCACACATACACATACATACATACATACATATATATATATATATATATATATATATATATATATATATATAAAAATCTGAAATAACAACCAACACGCAAAATGTTACAATCATCTAAAAGAACACTTACTCCAACGAAGTTCAATCCCCTCCTATATACCTAGAGGTATTTTGCATGACTTTTCTGTATATATAATGAATAAAACGTTATTGAAACATATTCATTTAGATGCAATTATTTATTAGGACGTATAAGCACCCGTTTCTTTTTTATATGCATACATTTTCCGAGATATGTGAGACATGTCAGTTTTGCTCTGTCGTTAAGAGGGTTGCCTGTTGATCAATTAATCATGATTTTCAACCACCGTAAATTTTTAAAAGTTGTTAATTTATCAAGGGAAAGCAATTTTCATACATAGGATCTCTTTACAGCAGACATACTGTGAATAGTTGATAAATTTTGTTAGAATAGTTCTTGTTCCTGTAATAGAAGAAAAATAGTTAAGAGATTCGGACTGGGGCTTGACAAAATAACTGCTGATTATATATTTGTTGGAATGCAATATTCTGAGTAAACGTGGAGTCGGAACCCAATTCTTATACTATTATTAAACAAACATCCGCCCGTCTGTCTATCGTCAAAATCACAAAATCAGCCAGGGATATGGAAGTTTCTGTTAGATTGGTCCCTTTCGTATCCAGCAATGTTCATGGTTACCTTTTAATTCAATATCACACCATAGTTCGCCGATTGCCATTAAGGATGCTTGTCGTAGATCGGCTAGCAGGGCGTAAAAGGGACGCAGCCTATTTAAGCACAACATCGGCTGAGACAGGTTGCAATACCCTACTTTTAATTTGATTTTTGTGCAGCTATCAGCTGAGTCAGTGAATGTAAATCAGTCTTTTCAATCCCCTGGATGAATTTTTTTGTGGTGACAAATTTACGATGGAAATTTATATACAATCGTTCCCTTAAATTCTTTATCAAGCAACGTTCACAGTAAACATATTCATTATCTTGAAATTATTCATTAAATGTCAAGTAAGTGCTGGTTGAGGATAGGTCAGCAGTGTGGAAAATGGTGATGGGAATTTAAAGTCAGCTGGGATTGAGACTGGCGCCAACGACCTTGGTAAAACATGAATCAATCTCCTCCCTTTGCTATGGATAAAATGTTGAAGTGAGTGACCCTGATTTGGATGAATAACTCGTTTAAATATATGTAGTATACAGCAAAATTGAAGAACTATACAACGCAGTGACATTTTGGATATTAAGCTCGGACAAATATGGCTGAAGGGTGATGGTGCTACTTTACTGAATTAAACACTGGCTTTAATATTTGTATTTCAAAGTCATTTTAGACAGTGATTCACTCAGCCTGTAGCATTTAAATCGATGCTAAGAGTCTCAAAACTGAATGGAATGTTTTACTTTTTTTGTCGGGTAAAAGTGAAAGGTTTTTTTTCCTGTTCACTTATGGGGGTAGAAAATGAAAGGAAAATTTTCCCCTTTCAGGGGTTCAAAAGTGAAGGGGACCTTCCCCCAAATCGAAAATGTAGGAAAATATTTTCCCTCGAGTTTGATAGGGCAACATTCCTCCAGTTAATATAGATAGTGTGAAAGAAGTACGCACTATTTTTCTAAGGAAAAAGGTTAATCGTATTTGGGATATCAAAAAAACAATTCATGGATTATTATCAGAATATTTTTTTTCCATTAGTTTTCTTTTTGTAGGATCAACACAACTTTTTGGACTGCAATTCTTTTTTTTAAAACAATGTTTCAACTGTTGTACCGGCTTTCAGCGGATGGATGTCATAGATTGGCATGGGAGAGACATAATCTTCTTTTTCTTTTGCCTTTGTCTAAGTATAACCTTTGATTAGACGGTTGTGTTGATGTTGCCCCCTTTTTAGGTATCATTCCAGCCCCATGAACTTGTTAATACACGTGTCACCATTTTGTTACATGGGGAAGAACATTTTACACTGCTTTTTTGTAGGTGATCATGAACACCCGTTATTTATTGCTATTTTGGGTGGCGTATTCAAAAACTTTCTTCATTCTAACGCAATATTTTTGTATAAAAAAGAATGTAAACGAAAATGCTTCTATTGTCCAGGCAGCATTCCAGGATCCTGGTTACTGATTATTCTTTCCATGGGTAATGATGAAAGTTTTCAATTCTTTCCCGATTGGATAAAAAAAAGCCAATATTTTTTCAAGGAATAAACTTTGTAAATAAAAGAACAAACAATTGTTGTTGAATTCTTTAAATCAGATTACAAGCATTAGCATATTTGCAAACAATGGGACAGTCATTGGAAGATAATGTTGAGAATTTTAATAACTTAGAATCATAAATATTCACAATATGAATAAAAATGTTGTTGCATGCTCATAAACACGTAAGCACACGTGCCATTCACTGGAGATATTTAATGTAAAATATTGATATTTCTGTTGCAGTTGTTTTAATTTTTTTACTCAATCTTATTTTCTCGTAAAATAAACATCAGTCTTACATTGGCTTTTAATTCTAAAAGCATTCAGCATTTTCTAAATATTTACGTTGTTAATTTAAAAAAAGATGTGTTTTACTTCTTGCATTTTTCAATTAAATTGTTTGTCTATTTTTTTCTCATTTCATTTCATATTTCAGCGCAATCACCAGCTTGAGTGGAGTCCATCACAGTCACCCGTCATCCCTTTACAGATTTTTTCTACCTCTCATCATCTTTTCGTTATTTTTTCCTCTCCTTTTCCTTCGCTGCAAATGTTTTCATCTCAAATATCATTTTGATCAATTGAATATTTCTGTTGTTCACCTCCACTGACTTCAGCATTTTTTCCTTCATTTAACTATGTCGCTTACTTCTTTAATTTTCTCTTGCTTTCAAGTTAATTGGCATTTTCTTATACCTCGTAGCTTCTGCCTCGTCGTTCTCAATTCTTTATGATTTCTAATCATTTTCTGTTTCTTCAAAACTCTTTTTTCTCTTCATCTTCTCTAGTGTCTGTTGACTCTTTTCGTATTCACTTCTCTTTCACTGAGCTTTGTCTTCTTTCCTTTTATCTTATTTTTCTCTTTCATGCAGCAGTATTTGATCTCCCTCTCTTGCATTGCACTTTCTTTCTCATTATTTCCCTCTCTTGTTCTCATCAATTGTTTCTCCCATTTTTTCTTTTTTTTCTTTCCATCATCTTTTCATTCTCAGTCTAACATCTTATCTCTTTTCTTTCCATTCAATGCCCAGTTTCCTCATATTCTCTTTCACTGCCTTTGTCCCCAGGGATTATCACCCAAGGGTGGAGATGGTCGCTATCTGAAAATGTGGTAAAATCCCAACTGAAAGTCGTTCCGGTCTCAGTCAATTAAGAGCTATCCCCGGGGATGTGACCAACGGGGTTTTCAACGGAGATTGTTTTTGGATCAGTAATCCGATTTAGCCATTAGCATTGATTCGAATGCTCCATCTTTATGCATCATGGATTCGTTGTCGTCGCCATCTTTACCAACGTCCTTTAGTAATACGTAGTCTAACGGGAATTCAAACTAAAAATCATTCATCGGACATAATTGCCTACGAATTGGAAAAATTCATCATGTCTATTTATTTTATTTGCATTGATTTCTGTTTTTATACTCCTTAAACTTTTAACTTCCATTTTTTTTACTTGGCTTGTAGCTTCCCTTTTTAAAATGGCTGTCAATTTGCTGATAACGGGGAGGATAGAAACAGAGGATAACCTCGTGATGTTGCTTCATTATAAAGTTGAACTTTGTTTGTTCATTCATTTTGAACCCGTTCACATTGCTGTTGTTCACTAGTATCTGTGATACTAGAATAGTATCAATGATAATGGTATCGATTACAATAATAACTCTAACAACAACAACAACAACAACGATGATGATAATAATAATAATGATAATAATAATAATAATAATTTTTTATTTATTTATAATGATTTTAATTTATTAATAATAATTTCCACTTACCCACGTGCAAGTCCAATGTAAAACTAAAAACTAAGAAACTACATTTTTGAAATTAGCAGTGGTCATTTCATTGCTAAAGACCAAAGGAGACTTACTGTCACTCAGCCTTCAGCAATGACCACTGAGCAACCGGTGTGAAACTGTTAACCGCAGTATTACTGTGGCCTATGAGAACTAGGAGAGAAGTGTGGAGACTTGAGGAGACTTGCTGTCACTTAAACTCCAGCAGTCACCACCAGGCAACTGGTGTGAGATTACAAATAATAATAATAGCAAGATTAGGGCATTGACCGCACAAGACCGATACAAGTACCTAGGTGTCCTTGAATGTGACACGATAAAACGGGAAGAGATGAAGGAGAAAACAAAGAGAGAATACCTTAGAAGGATAAGGAAAATATTAGAAACCAAATTAAACAGCAGAAATCTAATAAAAGAAATGAACACCTGGACTGTGTCAGTAGTTAGGTATACAGGACTATTTTTAGGATGGACAAAGGAAGAGCTCCAATCAATGGATAGGCGAACAAGGAAACTTATGACGATGCATAAAGCATTACACCCTAGGGATGATACAGATAGACTATACGTTAAGAGAAAAGAAGGGGGCTCATCAGCATAGAAGATTGTGTCCAGAGAGCTAAAGTAGTCCTAGAAAGATATGTGCAAACAAATAGAGAAGAAATCATAAAGAACGCGAGAGATAGTGCAACAAGCAATAAAGTAGAAAACAATGGAACAGTACAGCAAACAAGAAAAGAAAGATGGGAAGGGAAAAATTGTACGGCGAGTTTAAAAGACTGATACAAGATGTAGCAGACGAGAAATCATGGACGTGGTTACGAAAAGGGAACCTTAAGAGGGAAACAGAATTGCTCATCATGGCAGCCCAAAACAAAAGCATAAGGACAAGCTACATAAAAACAACAATCGACAGAACACAGACAAACAGAAAATGCCGCATGTGCAGTGAAAGAGATGAGACAGTAAACCAGATAACTAGTGAATGTAGTCAACTTGCCCACAACGAGCATAAGCATAGACACGATAGAGTAGCATCGATGATACACTGGGAACTAAGCAAACAAATGGGATTCAACCATGTTGAAAAGTGTTATCAACACAAGCCAGAGGCAGTTTTGGAGAATGACAACCACAAACTACTGTGGGACTTTGACATCCAAACTGACCACCTCATCCAGGCAAGAAGACCGGACTTAGTAATAGTAGACAAAAAAAGGAATGCCTGCCAAATAGTAGACGTTACTGTACCAACATACCATAGAGTAAAAAGGAAGGAGGGTGAAAAAAGGGAAAAATACCAGGACCTAGCAAGAGAGTTGAGGAAGATGTGGAACATGAAAACCAGGGTAGTACCGGTCATAGTGGGCACACTAGGAACTGTCCCCAAAATGCTGAGGGTGAGACTGGAGGAGATCAGGATTAGGGGAAGGATAGAGACCGTACAGACCACAGCACTACTGGGAACTGCGCAGATACTGAGGAAGTTGCTAGGCATATAAGTACTGCAACGAATTGCAGCTTTATCATGATATGCGAAAGAGAAAGGAGACGTTAGCTGAAGACCTGAGGAGATTTATTGTCACTCAGCCTTCAGCGATAACCACTGGGAAACTGGTGAAAAACTGCTAATTGCAGAATTACTGCGACCTATGAGTACTAGGAGAGGAGGGCTGGAGACTTGAGGAGACTTGCTGTCACTCAAACTCCAGCGGTTACCACCAGGCAACTGGTGTGATATTCCAAATAATAATAATAATGATGATGATGATGATGATGATCATCATCATCATCATCATCCTCATCATCATCACAATCGTTATCATCATCAACAAAGGATGCATGAGAGGAACTATAATATCAGTCCCAACAATAGCATTAGATTCTTTCCCATCTGCAGCCTGCATCCAAGGAAGGGTGTTTCTAGATGGGTCCCGTCTAATATCCACCAAAATTTGAGGGAAAAGAAAGCAATATTCCAATACGTGGACATCATGAAATATTTCCAATATTTGCTTGATTTCTCCTCAATGCAGTGGTCTGCTGCTGCTGGAGCAGCGTCAACAACCTTGCAGGACCTTTTTTTTGCCCACGACAATAAGATTCAGTTTCCTCCCAAGGAAATAAAGATATTGTATAATCTACTGATCCTCGTGGATCATTTCGTTTCAAAAGACAATTTTTGTTTTATGGTGATACAAATTGTTTTCATTTTTGAGTCGATATTGTATGCACTACTGTAAGTGTGTTGTTGTTGTTGTTGCTATCATCATCATCATCATCATCATCATCATCATCATCATCATCATCATCATCATCATCATATTTTTATTATTATTATTATTATTATTATTATTATTATTATTATTATTATTATTATTATTATTGATAATAATTCTATCATGTCTGTTTTTGTATCACATTCGTTCAACCTTGCTGCATTCAGTAATTACGTGATTTACGGTCTCAAATATTCATTCACATAAGGGGCATTCATTTGTCTCTATATTTTGACCGTTTCCACAATCATAAAATTAATCCGAATTTGTCTGCAGTTAAAATTTTAAAATCGTTTCTCTTATTAGGTTTATTCTGTGTAAATGAATGGATGATTATTTGTGTAATATATTTGATTAACCGTGAAAAATTTTCCCCATTGTCCATCTCTTCTCGATATTTCCACCATAGACGTGTTTATCGAACTCTCATTACTTGCAATTACCATGACACACGAATAAGGACTGATGGCTTCACTGAAGTGAATTATTTGTATTGTTTTTAATTGATAAAGGTGTTCAATAATTAGTACGTATTTTATATTGAAAGTTCCCAAGAAAATCCCTGAGCAATCTTGCAAATCATTGCAATGTCGTCGAAGGTCAGATACACCCTCTCCTTTAATCCACAATCCCTTAAATCTGAACGATTGTGTTGTGGCTAGGCAAACCAATTAGTCATTTTCTTTCTTCCCCGTCTGAACAGCAATTGTATCTGATGGCACTCATAGGAAATCAAATAATAACAAGAATGCCCATTTCTTCAGATTTTGTTGATTTTAATCCAGCTGACATTTATACGGTTGTTGTTTCACATAGTTTTTCAAAATTTTTTCCTATACATCAGTGAGGTTTTTAGGGAATAATTCAAGACAAAGGGGGGCTAATAATTCATACAAGTGTAACCCTTATCTCACATTTTCTTTCTTGATCAAGTTTTCTCCGTTTCCAATCTAATTTATTTCATTACGATAACAAGAACAAGCCTGGCTTCTTTTCCTTTTAATTTTCCGGCACGGCTCCATCCTTGCAAGATGAAATCCCTCTTATTCGGACAATCTCCATAGGATCAACGTTCCTTCTCGAATTGTATGCCTGGATGCTTTTTCCAATGATTCTCGGCGTTAATCTATGATTGGATTGGATTGGAATATCTCCTCAGAGTTGACATTTGATATTTTGCGCTGATTTGGCAAACTTAAAGCTTTTATACAGACGGTTACGAAAACGATTCCTCCATGCATTTAACATCAGATATTCATTTCACTAATTTTTTTCCCCTTCAGAGACATGATTATCAATTTTATCTATTTGTTCTTGAGGTTTGAGACCAGTACCTTATAGAAAACACCGCTTGAGATCACTTGGACGGCAGATGTTTATGATAATGCGTCCCTTTACTATTATTGCTTATTTTTTTTATCAGTCAAATGATTTTGACTCTTCAACAGATTTGCATTTCTTCTAGTCTTTTGACTGTATATTCGACTTCAAAGGCTCTATTAATGTCAGAAAAAAATGCCAACTTTGATCTCCCCTATGTGTCCACAAGTTTAGATAATCTCGTTTATTTTTTTTCACTTTCTACCAATTTTAGTGGTTTACTGACATTGCAATATCCGATTCATGTTTCCCTTGCTACATTTTGTCTCTCGACCTGCATTGAGTTGCCCATCTGACTTTAAGAGAGTCAGATAAACGTTTTTGTTTTTGCTTCTCAAGGCAGTACCTCGTTTATATATTTATACCCTTAATTTGCTCCTGCAGTTTCAGGTCAGTTTCAAAGACCAAATTACGCCGTCAATTGCGCTAAAGACCTGATTCGTTGCAGCAACTGAAGTAAACAGAGTAGCTATGAATGAGAATTAGTAAGGTGTTCCTCTTTTCCCCCTACATGATATACGTAGAGTCATGAAAATGAACCTGTTTTTACTCCCACCGTGATTTACTGTATTTAAATGTTCAAAATACCTATTCATAAATTTTACATACCGACCTCTTTTCATTTGATATTACTGTTTTTGCTTTCTTGGTTACGCACTTGCACAAATCAAAAATGCAAACAAACAGAAACGTACTTTGTTAGCATTTGTGTTATGCATTACTTAGCCAGAGCAACGACCATTGACACAGGACAATTATGTCTTCGCAGTCAGCAAATACACAATCACAATGATACATCTCACACATCTGTGATTCTCTACCCATTTATCTCTACAAGTATTTTCCTTTCCATTAAAGACATATAATTCCAATATTCCTAACATTGATTTTCGCGGTTTGCCCATCAGTGTGTTCGTTGTATTTAGTTCATCGGAAAGATCTACTTCCCGCGATGTTCTTGCCTTGATTTCTTTAGATAGTATGACTGTTCTTCTTAATCTTTAAATTTATGGAGTGCATTGTCCAAGTAATACTGTTGAAATTTCACAATATCAATCCCACCCCTTAAAAGATAGAAACATGATCTAATATGTCAACGTGTGTGGACGAATACTGAGTGACTAAAGTCGATTGCATCAAGGACTATTATTAAAATGTCATGCTTATTAGTATTAGGATCAAGGTAAGTTTAGAATTACCACATCTGGAATATTATAGCGACATTATCTCAGCACGAGATTTCAACTCTATCATCTTCATTAGAAAAGCTGTTCCCATACTATATTTCTAATTTAGAGTTTTCAATTCTTCTGATTTACAGGGACGGAATGGTGTTGCCATTAATTTATCTATATGAACACGATTTTCTATGTATAACTCCGCTATACAGGGCTTTCAGTTTTTTTCTGTGGTATGATTGTGAGTAATCTTAGCTATAATCATGTGGTTCTTATCTTCCTATCCACCTCATAATTATGATCACCATCACAGATGCTGATACATATGAAGATCCTAAGACAGGCAATGAGTGCATTATTATCAGGGTTGTTTGCCAAAAATATTCGTGCACAATCATTTGCGATTAACTAACTTCATCCAAGCAACGTTTCCCCATATGCCACCTGTTTGAATGCATTTGGTGCAAATCTAATGCTAGATTACATCACCATCCAGGATTGCAATTAGCAAGAAGAATTATGAATAATTCTTACAAGAAATACATTTGGAAAATAATTCTGTGCACTGAGAGCAACGTAGGGAGGGAGTAAATTATTAATGGTGATTCTCTTTTCTTGCTTATTTCAGTAAATTCAGAGCCGATTCTCGTCTTTATACATTCCAGTTAACTGGTAATCCTTTCTCGATAGAGCTGATCAAAATTAAATGCTTTCAAAGCTAGCTGACGATAAATGTCGGATGGACATTTGACCATCTCTATACCAAATCGGAGAACCATAGCTTCAGGCTGGGTATGAATATTGGAGAACACTCTGAACCGTTTTGAGGATTTGCATCTGCATTTCACAATTATTTTGCGGTCTCTTGGTTTTGTATTTAATGGCAATCTTGTTATTCGATTATACATTTTGCTTAATGGAATCGTTCAGCGTAGGGCAATTTTTACGATAAACGTGCCTGGAAACCAGTGTTACGGCAATTCTTGCTGGGGAATGATTTTTCGATAGAAATAGCAACTGTGATATTGGATGGTTTCATATGAGAAAGAAAAAGTCGCAAATATTTAGTGAATGATTTGGCAAATTCTCTCAGGTAATTAACAACGGAACGATGCATTCTGGTAATGTTTTCAAGGAGAAAAATACAATCTAGATAAATTTATTACCATTACTTTTTTTCTCGATAAATGCCAATGAAAGTATTTTGTAATGTGCTGCTATTGAATATCTGTAGCCATTAAAGATGTTGAAGGGGTTCCATTCCTTCTTGTATGTGTTGGTGTTTGTGTCACATACGTTTACATTATAGCTGGTTCGTGTGCTCTTGGCAATACCATTTGTTTTTTGTTTTGTTTTTCGTTTTTTTGCTATTCCGTCGCTATCTCAGTGGAAAACGCCATGATGTCATAAATATACATATTTTTTCAAAAATGTCTATTATCTGAAGGAGAAAGTGGTAACTAATGTCTACCCCACCCGTACAATAGGATATTAGAGAAATATAAGGTTCGTGATCAACAACGTATGCACGTGGAAATTTGAGAAAGCGCAGTGCCCTCTGGAAACGATTGCTTATAATATATATATATATATATATATATATATATATATATATATATATATATATATATATATATATATATATATGTGTGTGTGTGTGTGTGTGTGTATATATATATATACATAAATATATATATACACACACACATACACACACACACACACATACACACACACACACATATATATATATATATATATACACGTATATATATATATATATATATATATATATATATATATATATATATATATATATTATAAACCATCAGCTAAAACTGTCACTAAAACTGCTAACCCAATTTTTTCTCAGTTTTTAAGCTTGTCCGGCTGACTGACAATGTATTTACTCTGCGTACACACCCAGCCGATGGAAATAAGTGAGTGACTATCTAAACATCTGTTCCATTATATCTAGGAAAAATATTTTTTTTTTAAATTTTTTTTTGATTTTACAGAATTTTGATACGCTTGGCGGCTCAATCTACAAATTTTGCAGAATTTACTACCAGTATGTGTCTGCCTGTTTTGTTTTGTTTTTTTGAAAATCAGATTTTTTAATGATCACTGTCCAGCAAAAGGCAACATAAGTAACTTAATCATTGATCATCCCTCCTCAAATTTTGATTGATCACTTCCACATGATATTTCCATCAATACTAATTTTTTTTGCTGTGTTAGGTAACTCCGTATGATGCAATGATGATGTCTCATACTATGATCCATTTCTCACAGCAGGGATGACCATCATTCTCCCCAATGTCGGCTTCATGGTTTTTAGGTGTGTGCATTTCATACTTACACCGATCCCGGAACCACCAAAGCAATTTTTAGGTAAGCCCGTTGTGATTTGATGTACGGTTTTGAGGAAACATGATGACAAATTAAAGAAAATACTGCACGACATTGTTTAAATCTAAAACTATAGTCTTTTTCAGAGGATAAACTGATATTCAAACCCCTTTACTCGGATGATATGCCAAATTCAATCAAAATACGATCAGTTTCTGAGGGATGAAAACTCCTCAATCGGTCTCAAAGGAGACCAGTAGTCAAATGCTATCAAACCAAAACTGAAATATATCCCAACCTCTCACAAGAGGCATACTGTTCCTCTTCCTTTCTCTCTCTAAATTCGATCCACACACACACACACACACACACACACACACATACACAAACATCTAAGTTCATTTATATCTATGTCTATTTTAGCATACACAAACACATTTACGCATAAATTCACAAACTTTCTCTGGGCTGTTTTCTCATGTCATTACTAATCTCTGAATTCTCCCTTCACTGTACAGCTACTTGGCACTCACGAATAAACATATTTTTGATGTTCTACATAACTCCTGAATCACTGACCTTTTGCCTCACTTGCTCTGGTTACGTAAATACTTTTGCCCTCAACCAAAAAAACTTATATATGTTTGTACTGTCTCAAGACAAATCGTGGTTGAGAAGGTTTTTCTATCTTTATCTGAGCATTCAAGGATCATGCTTCCGCCATAAAAGTCAACGGTTTTTCCCAACTGTGATCTGACTTCACAGAAAACCGTCGATTCAACAGGTAAATCCAATTACTATATGGTCAATCCGTTTTTCGACGTCAGAAAATATCATTATCCATTTTTCTTCATTTTCAATTTAATTTCTCTCATTACGATAGAAAGAACTGGACTGGCTTCTTTTCCTTTTAATTTTCTTGCACAGCTGCAGTCTTGCATGATGGAATTCCAAACAATCTCCGTCACTATTTGTATGCCTGGAATTTTCAAGCAAATTTGTGCATACAGCAGCCTATGTTGTATGTCATAGGTAAAAAAAAAAGAGAGAAAAAAACATGTTTATATGTATGTGTTTACAACACGCTTATATGTATGTGTTAAAACACTTAATTGGATCAGGGGTGATGTATCGGACAAATGATGTGAATAAAAAAAACAAAAAAAAGGTAACAAACTCCAAAACACCGATTGAATTACTACCAGGCCGAAGACAAATCGGGGTCGCAATGCACAAAAGCTGTCTATGAATAAAATTAATTTCGGTAAACTGAAATGTGAAATTATCAATTATTTTGATCACTCTTTCACGCTCAAGGCACTTTAAGGTAACACCTCAGGCGTGAAAATTGTGGGTAACATTGGCAATTAAACAATGTAAAGCTGAAATTAAAGTGTAAATAAGACCTTGGAAAAAAGATGAAGTTTCATTACAAATTGCAAAAATGAACGAGAAATTGAACGAGAAACACAGTGCATTCGGTAGGAGAAAAAAAGGTCGGTAAAATGAAAAGAGAACGTCGTTACAATTTTCATTTTGAAAGTATTTTCCATTTTTTCCCAGTTCTACTGTAACTGTAAGTATTGTTTTTGTTCTACTGCTTTTGTTTGGGGCTTCCATTTAAGAATTGTTTTTTGTAATCATAATCTTCCATTTTTTCCCTTCATTTTAATTTCCTCATTCCCTCTAAGTTGTCCGTCTTCCTGCAATAGACATGCTACATCATCTTTCTCCAAAGGTGTAAAATCTGATGAGGTATTTTTTTAGTAAGGTAGATTCAGAATGGAAAGTCAAAATAAACCGAGTTTGATCAAACGACAAATGAAAATAGAAAAAAGTTCGATTTATCAGTGAATTGAAATGAACCATATATAAAAGGAAAAGGCTGTATGTGGGAATGTGTGTGTGTGTGTTTAGCAAGTTCACACAGTGTATGTGACCTTTCAAAAATCAAATTTTAACCTTCTGATACCCATTCAAATCTGATTGTATTAGCATCAGAAATTTTTTGATATCATTCATCATTCTCCTGCGTTCCAACTGATGCCATTGTTACATTTTATCCATTTTAGTGTTTGTTTGTTTTATCAGTTCCAAAGTTGTACAAAAACGTGAAGAAAATATAGTTTTAGATAATGATCTTTGCTTTGAAATTGGTGGGGAATATGAGACATTTCCGATTTCCTGATTTTTATATATTCCAGGAACGTGCAAATTAGACTGAAATGCTGCAAAAAAAAATTTGAGCAATTTTTTGAGGAAATTTTCCTGATTGAAAGAAAAAAAGGAATGCAAACTTAAGTGTTCTCTCACTGGATGTATTTGGTAGACAAGTTGGGGACAATAGCGACCAATTAGTGGTGACAATTGAGAATAAGTTATCCGATCCAAAACCACGTAGCATACTCAAAATATCAAAATCCTGAGTAAAAAATTATTTACACCAGCTTATTTGAGTGAAACTTTCAATTTGTGACTTTAAAATTCGTTTTGAGGGAAATGAAAAGTTGCAATCTGACAACAACGTAGACACCTGTGATAGTCCTAAAGGCTGGTTTTCATCAGCAGATGTAGATACTCTGTGTATACTGGCATTTGGAAAGTGTGTTTTACTACAAATTATTTTCTTGCTTACAAACCGATTGATTCAAGCAAGAATTACTCCCAACTGGGCGAGGTTGACCTAATCAGGAAAAATTTTAAAGTATTGGAGGAATATGTAAGCAGGATAACAGGTGGTGGCATTTTCTTTTGCATCAAAGCAATACACTCTTACTTGTTGCTTGGGAACATTTCACTTTTTTGTCATATCCTTCAGAATTTAGCGTTTTGATTTATTCATTCCTTTGCAGGATTGCTTTCATGAAAAAAACGTCTATTACTATGAAAAATTCAGAAGGCACCTGTATAGCTTTCATGCTAAAGCAGATAAACACGTGGTGAGAATAGATGGTTATAAAATTGAACCAAAAAAGTTGAACTTGAGGGTAAATATGCTGTTTAATGAATTTGATTGTGAAAAAAATTATTTTGCTTCTAAAATCCAATGATGTATTTCAATCAAGCCGATATGTTAACTCGCCAAATTATATCGGCTTTGGCCCAACAAAAGCTACCAAATAAGCAGTATTGAATATGCATTAAGCAATGATTTACATAAATAGAGAGTGAACTGATAAGTTTTCCCCAAAATAAAGACGAGGTATGCACAAGGAATGAATGAGTAAATATGAAAGGCACTACCAAGATGTCCCTAATATCCTGCACACTTCAATGTGATTCTATTTAGCATCACTCTCTCATATACATTTTCCTCTATTTCAGCAATGGGCATTTTTGTTACGTATTTGTCAAATCAGACAGAATAAAAAAAACACAAATATTTCTCCGTGGAAATGAGGGTCTAAAGCCATATGTGCCGTCTTCCAATGAACAGGGATGCATGTATATTTGTAGATATTTTTCTGCAGGTTTGCCTCAGAGCCATCAAATTCAAATTGGGAGTTATTTCATTATTAAATCGCTGCATCGTGATAAGGGATTTGATTATAGGAGGAAATCTCAAGGTTATGTGACCCTAAATCGAGTCGACCAGGCGGGTAAATCATTCCCCATATCCCAGATGAACTGGGAATGGCCATTATAATGGATTCCTCAACAATGCACCATAAGAAAATGGTTCTAAAAATTGGACATAACACCATGTGCATCATTCAGTGCTGCAAGATGACTTCAAGTTATACATAACTAGTTTCAACATTTGTTTAAGCTCAAGGGAAAGTAAATTTTGTTGATATGATTGTCTCACGGAACGTTTGCAGAAGTAGATTATTTGACTTCAAGAAATCTTCGAGATAACCTTTTGTAAACCCGTCGAAAGTGGTTACAGCAATGTTTCTCCAGCTAACGAGTAAGAATAATTTTATATATCACAGCAAATGTTCATTTTTCTTCATTTTTTCAGTGTCATAGAGCTGCAAATCTTCTGCTAATAGTGATGAGACAGTCGGGGATGTTCTTGTAGAGTCAATTATTGAAAATAATATTTGGAAATGTATTGCGTGCAAAGTTCATTTTTCAAAAAAATCATTGCTGAAATGATTCCATATTTTTTTGTCCAGCAATAATCATACTTACCTTGAGATTTGCTATCTTACCAATTCACCAAACGTCACGTAAATGCTGGTTAGCGATCTGTTACCGCATAGAAAAATGTACTCAGCGATTGAAGTCAAAACAAAGACTGTGACTCTGTATCCAGGCAGGCATTTACTCGGCCAAAATAAATAGATTCATCAGTTTCAGAAATGATTTACCCGGCCTTCATGCTTCACTATCTCATTATTATTCACCCAACATAAGGTGGGCAATCGGTTAGCAGCTGGAAAATGGACTCAAGAAATAAGAATTCAAATTTGGCAACGATTAACACGGGCACTGATATAAAGAACCAAATGTTGTCCCTCTCCAAGCGGTCGGAAGTAAGAAAAATTCTGATATCCAATTTCGAAGGGTCATTAATGAAAAAAACAAAACAAAAAACTCCCCTCTTCAAAAGTTCAAAAGTGAAAAAAAAATGTAAGGTTGTCTTTTGCCAGTTTCAGAGATCAGCATTTGAGAGAGATTTATTTCTTCCGTTCAGGGGATTAAAAATAATAGAAACCCTTTCTAAACCCAGCCCCATGAGTTATGGTAGGGCTTACTTGTATATTTAATTCTTTTATACCTGTCTCTTAATTTATACATAGCAGCCCTCTTGGTGTCCAACAAAGATATCATCTTAATATATTTAAGCAAATTTTCCACCGTCTCTGAGATAGCAAACAAAAAATTAGCCTATTTGTTATAAACACAGAATTACTCGTGATTACTGATGAGGCTCTGGTGTGCAACTTTTGCAAAATAAGGTATTGGTTCAGGATTGAGGTTAATTTTACAATTATGATACCAATACCATGCTTCACTATCTCATTATTATTCATCCAACATATATATATATATATATATATATATATATATATATATATATATATATATATATATATATATATATATATATATATATATATATATATATATATATATATATATATATACACGTTTTGAATGGATCAACAGTATAAGGAATCGTTGTTCCTAATTAGGTCGAAAATGGAGGTAAGTTTTCGCCCTTTCAGCAGTCAAAAACATGAGGAAATTTTTACTGCACCTGAAAGGTGAAAAAATAAATGGAAGCGTTTAGCTTTTCAAGAGTTTCAAGAATAAAATGATTTTTTCCCCATGGGTTGAAATATAAAGGCTAAAATTTTCCATCCTCAACGAGGCTATGAATGAAGGGATATTTTTGTCTTTCAAGTGATTTTTCTCCTTCCTATAGGGGGTTGAACAGAGGTAATTAATTTTAACTTTGAATAGTCGGAAATGAAGACACATTCCCCCCATCCACCCTTAAACGGCCAAAAATGGATGAAAACTAGAAAGTCAGCTGCACGTTTTTATCATTTGGATATCTAATGTGGCTGAGACGGGTATGTCATTTACTCTAGAATAGTTGGTCAGGAATCTTTCGTTTATGCAAGTTTGAGGGAACTTGACCGACAAGAAATATTGTTCTCAAGTTTTTAGTATATTTCTCGTTTTTTCACAAGAGATTGAATTTCAAAGCCAAATTATTATAAAATTGACAAAACTTTATCTTCAATGTTACTTTCAACTGATCCGACAGTCATCATCAAAATCTTCACAGTTTGAATTTTCTGTGATCAAGTAATCCAGTAATTGGAAATTAGTGGAAATGAAATGATGAGACATTTTGCTGGCCGAATGTATTGTGGATTTTGATCCCAGGGTACAGGGGATTTCTAGTTGTAAAACACTAGAAGCACTCTCGGCCAAAATCCATAGAGGATCTTACTGAGATTTTGTCTCCTCATTTTATTAAAATGGCTTCGAATGCAAGTCTTTTTCTTTTTTGCAATGGGAGTATTTCTATGTTCATTGATTTGTAATGTTATGGATGATTAGCAGGCAGATGTAAGTTCAAATGAGTATGATCATTTGAATGATCAATTCCGAATAGTCTCTGCATAACTGATAAATGTAATACTTATCCTTCTTCAAACCTCTAATTTTCTTACGTTTATATTTCTCTTTCGCTTATCAACCACGACTTTTGTGTGTTGAGAATGATTCACTTTCGGTTATTGTTTCTAAAACACATTCTTTGACACGTGGAATTCTATATTTACAAGGTCACATTGCTGCAAGCAGAACGATATACAATTTAGAGTAAACATATATATTCGTGAGCCAATAACAAATTTATCATTTTAACGCAAATTAACCCTCTCCATCACCAATAAAATGTTCAGTAGACCAGCCTTTATTAAATCAGACGTGAAACAGGAGTTGCCGTCTGAAGATTTACTTCTTTTGCATGGTTAGATTTGTAAGTTTTTTCTCTTTTTTCATACAAGGACTTGAAACTGTTGCTGTCCTCTAAAAAATAGCGTCTTCATCATCCCAGAAGTGGATTACAGCAAAAATATCAGTTGTCTGCTTTGTATAAGTTGCATAGGTATAAGATTATTTCTCTCATTAAATTGTTCTGTTTATGAAGATTAAGACCCAAACATTCACAGCTTTTAACGTGGCATAAGCTTTGGATCACTTCTTTTCACGGGATTTACGTTGAAAATTCACGATTAATGTTCATGTTGCAGTTAAACATGAAGAAATGGAATGGCATGAAGAAATGGAATTGTTTTTTCTCACGAAGAACCTAAAGTCAAAGAGAGAGATGCACTCAATGCTATAGGATGATATTGATTTTTAACATATAACCCGCCATGTCAATAATTGAAGAGCTGTAGTGTCAAAATCGATGTCATGTAAAAAAATCATCAAAGAATAAATGAAGTGGTTAAAAGGATCCCCCACCTGAAAGAAAGATATTGTTAGTGGAGTACTGATGCCAAATTTCAAACCTGTAGACGGAATCGCATGGTCAGAAGCACTGGAGCATGAAAACGAATACACTGACAAATAAATGCACGAATTGAAAAAGATATAAACCTTCGCTCTCTTTAATGGTTATGGTTGTTCAAAGGTCCTGCGAATTAATAATACTGCAAATGCAGTTGGACAAAATATACTGCAAGTTCGTGACACGTCAGGAAAATTTTACATGCGAGTGGACGCATTTTTTCACATGGCATCATATTGGAGCTGGGTGATTAAGATGCATCATAAAAAAGTCAAAAACATTTCAGATTGAACATTTTGAAATAATAATGAGATTTATTCAGTGTAAGAGGCAACCATGAACCATGTAAGCTGCTTTCTACCATCTCCTACGAAGCTGAATCTCTGTACGTATTTTGTTTCTATTCTATTCGTATTTGTGACGTTCTCCATTTCTTATTGAGTATTCGTGTGTTGCATATACACACAATTTAATCGTAATTCAGTACGGAGAATCCCAAATCATTCTTTGCTATTACCTTCCCTGAGTATTAGTAATCAGTGACCAAACACAGCCGTCTATCATAAAGAGTCTTTTTTGATACGTACGTTATTTACATTCTTATTCCACACTGATGTGCAAAAGGTGTAAATGGTGCATGTGTGTCATCCTCTCATTGAGATGTTTACTTGTATAGATGTACATTGGCATTGTATGATAATGCTGTTATGTACATTGGCCACCGACCAAGAAGCAATATAATGTATGGAGACTTTTAAATTGCAAAAGGGAAAATAAGTTGTAAGCACTGGGAATCGAACTTCCAATTCAATGGTAAGATGTATAGATAGTTATGAATGAAAAAAAAAAGGCATATGTCTGAGAATGCTGCATTTTCAACAATAACAAAGCGCAGAATACTCTGACGATACATGAAGACTTGAATAGGACAAAAAATGATTAATGGAACTGTAAAAGAGAATAAGCTGGATTTCATTGACAATTTGCAGTGGGAACAGTTTTGAATGAGGTAATCACGTAAAATTGAAATGAGAGTTTTCAGAGGGGTAATCGGGTGAATCAGGTGAAGTAAAGTTATATCTTACAAGAATTGAAGAACATATTTCGAAGAACATTTCATCAAAAAAATGAAAGGTTAATGGATACCGAGGAAACAACGTCTGCAATATATGATATTTTTTCCAGCACCATTTCGTGCCATCAACTTTTAACAGTCGATTATTATGCATACAAAATGAACGAATATGGATGTATCTTTTATTCTATCTCTGAAATGCATATTGATTAACCCCAGTGTGAAGAATCGTGTGTAGAGAATAACGATAATGATACAGTGGTTAATATTCTTATTTAGCCCTCAAGTGAATGGTTGTGTGTCGCCGTGACTTTTTACAGCAGACATCATGTTTGTGGTTCCACATAGTCAATTCCACCTTAGTTGTGAAGCAAATAGATATTAATTGAGTCTAACTGGTCTGAGAATATAAACTAGCACATGGTGAGCAATTTCTGACAGCATGTCATATTGAGGTGATCGATGAAGAAAAAATTGTTCCGAGGGGTTGATGTATGCATAAGTTACAATTTCGGCGCAGTGATCCTTAAAATTATTTTTTTTTACATAAACAAAAAATCGAGCATGAATGATACCAGACACAAATTTGGGGAACAATTTGTCATAAAACCTCTCTATGAAATGATGTTTAGTAAAAAAAACTTCAGGAGAAGGATGGAAATATCAAAACAAAAAAGTTTTTCCTGGGTATAGTAAGTAACAAATGTCGAAATTTAGAGCTTTGTAATTCAATAGTTGCCTCCTGTATGCAAAACGCATACATTGATGCAATACAGCCAGCAAAATTGTCCACTTAAAAATTAAATAAATATTTGACAACTGCTGTGGCTGACAGCTTTTAATAATAGCATACAAATAGCATCGCTGAGAGCAATTTCGAGATTCCAAAATCGTGAAGAAATTTTCAGTCAAAAATATTCTATTTAACCAACAAAATGCCTTCTGTTTATTCGCAAGTGTTGTCATGATAAACATGTTCTGCGATCTCCTCTCGTAAATATCAACTGAAATTCACAGAATCTAGGACATTTAATTTCCCCATAATATGATTGTGTAACCATAAACAGAATATTATTTCATTACTTTAATTTCTTCTCCTCCAAATATGAAAGTGTCATTCGGGGAAATTATATTACGAAGAGTATTGGGCTTAAATTTGATTTTGAAAAGAGTCTCGTGATTTTGAAATTATGGACTGAATTTGATCCATCTAAATTCTCCCTGGAATGACGATGAACATAATGTTTTTCGGAAAACCTAGGCTGAATATAAATTATTCACATTCTATTTCGTGGATGAAGTTGGCCAGGCTATCTTTCTCTTATTGAAATGAAAACTGATGTATCAAAGAGATCGTAAGAGTGATTCGTTGGCTATGATGGTCAAATGATAACCAACCATTTTAAACAGCTACATCAGATTTGGGTTGAATTGATGTCCAAGACAAAATTATCCGTGTGGAATTTTATTGTCATGTTGATTTCTTACGTATACATTCACTTTACACTCATATATATATCTCTCTCTATATATATATATATGTGTGTGTGTGTGTGTGTGTGTGCGTGTGTGTGTGTGTGCGTGTGTGTGTGTGCGTGTGTGTGTGTGCATTGATATGCTTATGTGCATATGTGTGAGTCTATGCATATATATGTATATGTGTGTGTGTATGCGTGTGTGTGTGTGTGCATTCATACGCGTGTGTGCATATGTGTGAGTCTATGCATATTTATATATATATTACTCTTCATTTATCCATGTATATGATTTGTTTGTAAAAGGACAAATAAATCTTTTTACCTGATCAAGCGAGCAATTAATTCAAGGTTTTGCCCTCTTCACTAAATTCACTGTTAATGATGTTAACACGAACGACGCGATACCAACCTTATCGGTGACTGCGACGACAATCAACGACTGACTATTTACAATCTTTTCAAGATCAACACAAACTAGGCTGCGTATGCCTCAGAGTCAACTTCATGTTTTAGCTGCTAAAGAGGAGAAAAATAGATTGACGAAAAAAATCGAAGTGAAATATCAACAAAGCTCAAGAAATTAATACAATTTTTTGTGAGCATTTTTTCCTAATGCTGTCTTAATCAAAATCCTTGCCGGAACTATTTAGTTTCCCTCTCTTGATTTACTTCATTGTTCGGAGGAGTGAATTCGTGTAAGTATTGTCCTCGTAAACAAACAGTCAGCATCTCACTGAATTGGGCGTCTGCCACACATGAATGGGCCAGCACAATTGCCAAAGATTCGTTCGATAGCAAAAGGCAGGCAGGAGAGGTTGTTAGAAAATGCTGCATCAGCCGCTTCCCCCGGCTGGTTTGTCTGTGTGTGTACTTGTGTGTTGTGCAATGTTCGTAAAATGAATGAAAAAAAACTGAGTAAGGGATGAGGTAGAGTTGCAACGGAAATGGGAAAAAAAGGGAAAAATGTAGAGGATATATATATATATATATATATATATATATATATATATATATATATATATGTATATATATATATATATATATATATATATATATATATATATATATATGATTATTTACGTGGTTCATGGAAATGATGGATGGGCAGGGAGTGACATTAGTAGTTATGACGTGAAGAATGCAGATATACTGAATTATAATACATTAACGTGCATCATCCATTCTACTGAGAAATACGCGAGATGTCACTATATATATATATATATATATATATATATATATATATATATATATATATATATATATATATATATATATATGTGTGTGTGTGTGTATATTTATATATAGAGAGAGAGAAAGAGAAAAATATAGATATAGATATAGATACATAGATATATGATTCTGCACAATGGTACCACATTATTTTAGGATCAGCCACAGGATACGACTGATTTTTCAAGAACCGATTCAAATGTAGGTAATCTTTGCTATTTCATGTCTTTTATTACAACCAACGTGCCTTTTATTTGAAACAACCTGCAGTGCAACCAGAGAAACATTTGTTTGATATAAATGCCGATAGAATTACTAAAAGAAAATAAGTTGTAGTTTTCAAAACAAGAGTATGTCTAATATTTTTAGCATGTGGTGCAATTTATGAGTGAGACAACTGAACTCTTAGAAGTACACCAGGTTATATTCCAATTGACTAAATTAGTCCTTTGCATTGCCAATTGCTTCAAACTAAATGTGTTTTTTTATTTGTTTTTTTTTTTCATAAATATCTTCAGATAGAATATTATTCGCTTTTAATGGTGACATTTTCATAATCATCGTATTTTATGTTATGTTCATCCTAAGATATGCTGATTTTCTATCGAACTGTGATCCTTGTAGATTCAAACACGGCAAAGCAATGTCTCGTTGAGATCTATAAATCATTGGTATCCGCTAAAATGATATAAAAGACAACGAAGTGTGAGTACAAAATAACTTAATGGGGGATTCAGGCTAAAAACATTGAATAGTATGGGAAATGTTGCAAAGTTCTTCTGACGATGAGTACTACAATTCGATTTACATCAACATATGCTGGTATGAAAACAATACAAAACATTAAAACACGTTCTGAAAACAGATTATGTATAAAAGAGAGTATTACGTTCCATAATGTTCACATACGCACACACACTCACACACACACATATTACACACACACACACACACACACACACACACACATATATATATATATATATATATATATATATATATATATATATATATATATATATATATATATATATATATTTATATCAGAATGAAACAAACAGCTTTGTTCGGCTCATATGCACTATGAAAAAGAACTTGACAACAGTTTTCCACTTGAACAGAGAAAAAGGCATGAAAGCAAATTATATGGAAGTGATTGAGTCTTTATAGCAAATTGGCACTGCAATGATTCAGCATTTCACGTATGACACAACTAACAAAATGAAGATTGGAAATGGGATGACACAAGGGGAAATATCACTGAAATTTCAAAAGGAGGAGGGACAACAGAACAAACAAAAAGCCAACATTGGGATTTCAAAGATGAAGAGATAGGATAGAAAGGTTTGCCTGGTTAAACTTGGCACAGTTTAAAGTGAACTTATTCGTCAGGGAAGGGAAGAGGGAGGCATGTATTATCGAATGATTAACAGCTTATGAATACACCCCCCCATATATATATATATATATATATATATATATATATATATATATATATATATATATATATATATGAGATTAGTTCATATAGAAACTGAACTTTGTGAAGAGTGCATCGATGAGATATTAGAGCATGCTCCTCGGTGACTCGTTCCATAGCAGTGAACCTGAGCTATTGTCTACAAAAATGAATGTATAGGCTCTGTTGGATAGATTTTGAGTGATGTATTTCACAGCATGTGTGCGTGTAGAGCGCATATTGAGTGATGAAGGAAATTGAATAATGACGTTTTTTCCGTGATTTTCTATTTCAAAATTAAGATGGATGTCCAAACACACCTGTATAAAAGATTGGCCTACCTTCCGCAATGCCACGAGTTGTGAGGATGGTTTAGATTGAGGATGGATTCCATCAAAGCCTCTTCACAAATCTCGATGATCATATTAAACGAGTCCCTGGTGGGTCGTGATGCTTTTGAAGTGGGATCAGTGATCCAAGAAAGTGCGTGACACACGATTTTAAAAGAAAAAAATCCTACTTCATCGTGTTGCTGTAAAATATGTGTAGTGTCAACAATGATAAACCATATTTCTTCTTTTTAAGCGCAAAGCAACCCTTATCCTTTTTTCCGAAGTTGAAATATATTATGGTGATAGATTTTAGTCGATAGAAGAGGATGAGAACGTGTGACGTGACAACAGCACACTATAACTCACACTTGTAGACCAAACGCTGATGGGAAAATATATATATATATATATATATGAAAGGAAATTAAGGGTTCAGTTTAGCTCAATAAATACATTATGTAATAATTTACATGCTTTTTTCCCCATGGTTACATTACTTTACAACATTCCTTTTTGTTCATTGAACAGGCATTTCAAATTACCGCCGAATTCCCTGTGACAAACATTTCTAGTTATTCTCTTTCAACTCTTTCTCGAGAGATGAAGCTCAAAGGTTATCAGATATATCGCATTTTAGTGCATAAAAGATGGGTTTTCTTGTTATGTCCCGGGAAGCAATTACCGTTTCAGTGTGACTTGAAAAAAATGTAAACAGCAAACCACGATAAGGGTTGATAATCAAATAGATAAGAAATCAGAATTACCCAATTTATTCTGTTAAATCAAAATATACCCCAGGGGTCGATGTGCGTCTTATATGGTAGTGAGTTCTTTATATCCTAAAATACAGTTGGTTTTTTTTAAATCTCACCTTATCTTATCAAAGATGCAATGACACGCTGTTTGACCTTATTCAAACTGGTTGGATTGCAAATTACCATTATCCTGAACGCTAAAGCGAATTTTGAAATGGGATTAAGCATATAACACTTTATTCCCTTCCTCTGAAAAAAAAAAATTAAATACCCAAAGCCCTCCAGTGTAGAACAGAATTATAGAATTTTTATTGAGTACAAAGAAAGGATTCATTCATTTTCTCTCGTAAGCGGTGACATTTTTATGTCATTTCCAAAGGGAATTAAAGCAAGTCATGGTTCCAGTCGATGTTGAAACTCCAATGTCTACATTGCTAACTGATCAGCCAACGGCATTCCCGTAGATTTTGATGGAATATTATACTATTATCAGGTCGGCAGGAACAATAATGGCTACAAGCTAAGACAATGTTGGAAGCAAATAATCGACGTGGGCGACCATAAAACAGGGAATAATTAAATTCAAATTGATAAGGATCAGCTAGCCTCAAAATTCAACTAAATGGGTTCGTTTCCTACGCAAACGACAATTGTTCAAAAATTAATTCCCACAACTCACCAAATGGTGGCCTTTTATTGAACTACCCACAGAATTTCTTGTCACAAATCAACTAATCTTACACATTTATTAAAATGTCAGAAATGAATCAAAACTTGAAGGGGATGATTGAAGGGTATTAGCATTGTAATATCATACCATGAATACACTTTGGTCAGCCATCAATTGGTACATTTCCTACCCCAAGTACATTAGAGCAATCACTCACATGCAAGTGAATACCCAAAGACATAGAACACAACTCAGGGAACAGAGTGTTATTGAATTATGCCCCAGATATGACAACCGTACCATGGGGGAAAATGGTTACAGGTCTGACCTGCTACAACCCTCGCAGGAAAATCTTTCCAGAACGATTGATGACTCTTTATTCTTGAGTCTTTTCGGATCATATTCTGATAGGAACTCTGGTAATGTCAATTAGAAACCTGAACTGATTAACTAAAATCAGAATTTGAAATACTTCATCTTATTTTTATTATTTATATCGGCAACTTACCAATCCCTAAGATGCATTCAAACTGAAACGTCATCATGAACTTTCAAAAATACTGACAGCATACTGTAAGAAAGTCAGGTTAGGAGCCAATCCTCGCTACTGAAATCATGTAACCTAGTGCAACCTACTACATGATACTTGGAATTGAGATTGGCACTTTAAATGATACCAACTATCTAGATCTCCATTGGCATGTCTTGGGCAAGCGTGGCATGACATAGGCTAACACTCCCAACAGTTCACCTGATCTAAGATATACAAACCATTCCTGTTGTGCCATCGGTCGCAAAATGCCCATTAACAAAATTTGTTTTGGGTTGGGGATGAGGACCAAAGACGACTACCTGCAAACTCCAAGAACGTCAAGAGGGAAACAACCGTTGCCTCTTGGTTGTCTTTCTCAGCAAAATCATCCACTGTTTAGGTGGGGACGATGTGCCTCAAAAACAACTACGTTGACACAATCCAAAAAACATCACCAAGAAAACATCACTACACATTAGAACCTATGACGTCAGGATATTATTCAAAGACATGCATCTAAATGATCTTGGGAATCAAACGCATCAAATGAGACATATCACCGAAACGAGAATTCAGAAATTAACTCATTGCACTAAACAGCACACATTGATATGATTACAGACATGAAAAAAGAAACCAAAGAGGCGTTGGCTTTCTTATTCGTGAGAGAACAAAACTCATAAGCAATGTTGCGAGACTCAAATCCATCTTGAAACGTGTAGGCTGTGATACTGCAGAGATATCAAAGAAGAATAAATATCATTTGAGTTTGGCTTCCTGCTTCACAATCAACCGAGAATAAACGACCTCGGCGACAACTTGAATTCCCATTTCAAGAAGCAAAGAGTTACGACGCCCAAGTAGAACAACATGATGAAGAATGCGTTGGCAAATATCGTAAAGGGTGAAGATTTTATAAAAATTGCAACTGCGAAGAGGTTCTGAATTATGAGCATTATCCTTTGAAAAAAGCCAGTAGAAAATACTATTGGAGGAGCCCTAATCGAAAAGCCAAAAAAGGAAATGACTAGTTTTAGTGACTAGTGGATTAGAGCAACACAATTAGAGATATCAGAAACCTAACTCGAATCAATGTACAATGTGACCACAAATTGATAAGATGTGAAATTCAAATTGTTACCAAGATGGAACGCTGAAAAATGTTCCCCACTAAACTGCAACCTCTTACCCTTCAAAAAGAGTGCATCCAATCATTCAAGCTGCAACACAAACCATGAGGAATGTCTTGGAAGAAACAAGAATGTAATGCAGAAACGCAAAAACTTCATGCAACTGCAAGCAACAACCAAGATAATCGAAGCAACAGGACTGAACAAAACCAACCAAAAGAAAAAAAAAAGGGAGATAAAAGAGGATACACCACAGCTGTCATGAGAAGAACTCTCAAAAATGGTAAAGGCTTTAAAATCATTGGAAAAATATGTTTGTACAGGATGGAAACAAATGAATAGTGTACCCAAAGCAAATGGATAACTTACAACTAATTGTGACAAAATTATCAAACGTGATCAGGGATTCAACAAAAAGATGTACTCCACTAAACAGAGAACACAGAAAAATGAATAGGAAACACTTGTCCAGAAAAATCTAATTGAGGATTTCGCAGGAAACACTTCACAGGATGTGGAACAGGCCATCAAACAAACGAAAGAAGGCAAGGCCCCTAAACTTAATAACATAACCATCGACCTACTCAAAAAAAAAAAACTGTCATCTCGATGAAATTAAGGATTTCCTTCATTAATGCTCCAAACAAAATAAAATCCCAGAAGATTCGAACACCACAATCATAGTGCTATTATAAAAAATAAGAAATCTGAAAAACCTCAACTACTATAGGCTAATAAGCTTACTCAACTGCATAAATGGTTTTTACTACTAATTGATTATCATCCGAGTCACTAAAACGCTGAATGGAAAATAATCGTGGAAATAAGCTGGTTTCAGAGAAAAACTAAACCACCATTGACCATTCATCAAAAAAAAGACCTGAAGAATACAGAGAGCAACTCACTGTAGCATTTTATACTTCAAAAAGGCCTTCAGCTCAATGAAAATTCCAAGTCATAGACGTAATTGAACGAAATCGTGTATACCACGTATATGTCAGAACAGAGCTGCAAAAATACTTACACCTTAGTTCCTTCAGAGGCTATGAAAAGATTCTGAGCTCTCACAACTAGGAAAAGAGCAGGAAAAGATGATACCAGCTCACTGAAATTCTTCACAGTTTACCTTAAGATGATCTTCCAAAACCTAGGCTTGGAACTCAAAGAAATTAAAGTAGGAGACGAATACTTGAGTAAATTCAGATTCTCTAATCAGGTCAAATTCCTTACAACAAAATTTCACGATCTCGATATAACGCAAGACGAACTAAATGAAACAAGCAAGAAAATTGGCCTCCAGATGGTCTCCAACGAAACGAATATAATGTACCACAAACATTTTGAGGACAAATGTAGGACGGGCAGATTCGAATTTAGAGCAGGAAAAAGTAAACTACTATATGTATCTAAGACGACAAATGACTATAGAATACAGAATATTGAAGAAAAGTCAGGATTCTAAGATATCATTGAGACCATGAAAAATGACTGGGCTGGACATATTGCTAAATTGTTGAACAACAGCTGGGCGCAATTACGTTCAATATGGATCCTCAGAAATCAAATACAAAATTGTGGCCAACAAAAAGTAGGATGCAATGCCAGTTTTGACCAATGTAGAAGTACTGACTCTATGATGACCATTATAGAGTGATATGGGAGATTCTAAGGAAGGTCTATGTTTAAAAAAGGGTCACGATGATGATGATGATGGTATTTTCTAAACATGACATATTTGTTAAAAAAACAAACAAACATATATCACCCAGGAACAGAGGAAAAAAATTAAAAGTGATACAGTGTTATAGAATCTCGATACGTACATTGAATAGGGGAATGAGGGTTAGATTTTGCATTATCATTACATGTGAATAAATCCCCTTCTAAAACGTTCAGATATTCGTTGTTATTCTTTCACTCTGTCTACTAATTATGAATATGAAATTTAGTTGAGTTGCACAGATGTTTAAAGACAGGTGTAAAGACTAACAATGTCAGATATCTAATGTAAATGGATTATATAAAAACAAATACATGTAAACAAATACACCAAAACACAAACACACATATCTATACACACACACACACATATATATGCAAGCAGACACAAACATACGTGCACATGTGCACTCACACACACACATACACGCACACGCGCGCGCGAGCACACACACACACACACACATATATATATATATATATATATATATATATATATATATATATATATATATATATATATATATATAATATAAAAGGTGCCATAGGGGAAATTAAATTTATTCTTACACAACACCCAAAATGTAAACTTACAAAAACCGATATAAAGCTGTCCATCGGGACGTTGAGAGGTTGCATAAAGGCTGATGTTCTTGATGGATAGATTTTGTGCCTCGTAACAATTTGAGGATGTTTGTCCGAAAACGTTTCAAACGTTTGTACAATATTTTAAAATGTTATTAGTCCCTAAAATTGTTTAGTCCGGTTTCAAAAGCCACTGTCATCCACAATTGACTTGTGCTGGCCTCCAATGACCTTGATTCCTGCACGACCTCTGCTATCATCTTATCTGGCCGAATTAACCCGACGATTCATTTTTCCCAGAGGAATATTTTTTTTCCTCTGCGGTATGGCAAAAAGAACCAATTATAATTTACAAAAGACTCCAGTCTACAGACAATGCTCCTGTTAGTTACTATCATCTATCTGTTTTGCTTTTGCCAACGTTGATTCAGCTTACTCATATACATCCAAGAGTGTAACTTTTGGGCTGTTAACAGGAATAGTCATTTTTATCCAAAATTGACCACAGGGACGATTTTTCGTGAGACAATGATTGAAATATACAACCTATCCTATTGACCTCACTTGTTCAAACATTTGTGAGGAAAAACAATTTTTGTACCATGTAAGAAAATCAGTCCTATCATATATTGCCCTGTAGGCCCTGATTTACCAGAAATTATATCAGGTGACATCCGGGGTGTCATCAACCTCATATTGCCTATAAACTTTTAACGTATAAGATTTAACTCTATGCACATTTTCTGCATCCTATGTGCAGAAATGAGTCCAACGATTTCGCTTTGAATAACGAGAACGCCATATCCCCCAATGTCGAAATCCCACTCATAAACACTTCAGCCATGGGAGACTTTACGTCGATACCAAATGTAAGTTTCATCGCTGCAAAATTGTTGCAGACGATTTGTAAAATTGCTATAAATGACCTAAGATGACATCCCAATTTCTCAGGTGACTTACCTACAACCTTTGCCAAGGAAATATTCACCCTTTGCTGAATTCCATTCAATGCATGCAAAATTATTGCCGAAAATCTGAGTATGGAGATGTCGTTTGCTAACATTGAATGATTTCCAAGGTCAGTTTTGCATAGCCTGTTATCTTTGGCGTGCTTCATTCCAGCGAATATCGTTAAGGAAAAGCATCTTGCATGTAACAGAACTTCCGTTTTGTTTTCAACATGACCTTGATCTCATCATTTTTCAATGTTTAACTTGATGGAAAAAATCACGTACATCTGTATTATTCTAAGTGTTCCGCATAATTTATCACACTTGCAGCTTTTTGCACATTATTTACAATCTCAAAATCTCTGCACACCAGAAAATTGCCACCCAATCTGCAAAAATTAAATGTGTGAAAGAATTCTCATTTCAAATTAAGAAAATCAGCCCTGATTGTGTTTTAAAAAATCTATATAACATATTAGATTTTCTATGTATGTTTGAAAAAACAAACTGTGTATACTCAAGGTCTTTCAAGAGAGTATGCAGCCATTTGAATATCTCATATGGGTTTTCATGTAATTTTGCAAGTAATCAGAGGGTTTTTTTTACTGCGTATGCCTGTCCAACGGGATGAATTATTCAGTAATATGGAGTGAACTTACTTACTTTATTATTGTTCTATCGTCAATGACAGAGTGTGTCCATTCTTTTTGTCTTGTGCTTTTTATTTTTGACATGACGTAGCGTCAATCAGCTATTTTACTTTGCAAAGACCAGATGTGGGTCCCTGCAACTTTTGGTTTTTCGTCATTGAATATTCGGGAGATGTCAGACAGTGTGAAATAAGGAAAATCAATCAGCGAGCCGATGTGGGTCCTGAAAGTTGTTTCACGGCGCTTATCTTGAGGAATGGAAAAGATATTTGAATAAGTATGTTTGGGTCTAAGGAGAGTATTTCAACTAGGACTGAATCGCCATCGCCGAAAGCAAAAAAATTGTCATTTTGAGTCGTAAAGTTTATGAATTCAAAATACCAACCATAAGAGATGTTTCAAGTCATTCAGACAATTTTTTTTCATTATTCAAATAATGAATTGTATTCTGTTATGTCTATGTGAAATATACGTGAACAAATTATTCCTTTTTCCTAATCAGACTGTATCATTTTCGAGGCTAGTGCTAAAGTCAAATCGACAGAAGTCCCAGAAAATATACATGTCTTCTTAATAACTTTATCTTTCACTTTGTACTTATTATTTGAGTCTGTTTCATGTTTATTATCTTTGATTTTTTGGTAAATCTTTTGCACTATTTTTTGTCAAATTACCTTTTGGCAGTGACTATCCCATCTGATCTGACAGCCTCTATGTGCATCTCAGCTGCCTTTTGATGTCTTATTGAACAACGAAGGTAGCGAAGAGTTCTTTCACTCTTATTTGTTTATACACTTGTGTATTCAAACGCACTGCTTTTCTCAACAAACTCCAAGATTACACTAAACTACGTCAAAAATGCTTTACTTTTAAGAGGGAAGGGCTCTTTCCTGTCTTTTAGAGCCTCATTTTGACGCCTTCATTGATAACATTTCTATTCACAAGAATATTGATGCTTCAATACTTTGCTGTATTCACAAGCTGTCCGATATATTCCCTCTCTATTCTAGATATTTTCCATCAGAAAACACAATTGATATCATAAATAAAACCAATTTCGACCATATTTATTCTTTGATGAAATGTCCATAATTTAATTCACATTTTGACGCTACTGTTATTGAAGTATTTGTGTTTGATGGCGAGTATTTTTCCTCTTTATACATAGACAACTATTGTCAGAGGCAACTCAATGGCTCCATTTTTATGTTAGTATCCTTTCCGAATAGAGTGGGTGTAACATCTACCTCTGATCCAGAGTGGTATTGAGTACCATCTTCACATCGTCTGATATTATTTGGCTAGAGATTGATCCGTAGCTGCTCACGGGAGCTGGTGTTCCTAGCCGATAACCCATCCAGGTAGTGAGAACACTATAAACAGTTATCTTACAAAAACTGATATATGTCTTATATACACAAAAATGTATAACATATTAGATTGAGCTGTTGTAACGGGCCATAGAATAAAAATAGGAAGAATGAAAAGCATTCAATTGTATTAAACAGCCTGTTTTCAAGTAGTGTGGAATATACTTTGTTAATTGCATCACTAGAGGGATACAGAGCCGAGGAACCTCACCAGAAAATACATAAAAAGGGATGACATCAAATTTACAATACATAAAATGCCTGTATAATATTTCAGCAGTGTGCTCAATTGATTCAGTTGCTGTTGGTCTTTGTAGATGCTGGGATAATTGTTTAGTAGGCATACGACAAAGCCTTGAAAGATACCAACTCAGCAGTTAATCACTTTGGAAAGGGAGTAACACAATGTGATCCCTAATTCTTCACAGCCTGCTTTGAGTTGATCTTATAAAACTTATACTTTGTGAATGAAAGAATTGTGGATTGCAAATACTTAAATAACCTTCGTTATGCAAACCACATCGTGCAGCCGAGGGAAGCAAAAATAAAGCGTCATGATTACAATTTAGTACAAGGCAATATGAAAGAAGCAGGAGAAATAGTTTTCGCATGGACATCATTAAGATAAATTTCATGTACAGCGAACATGCTAATGTCAATACTACAACAAATCAGAATTGCAGATATGGGCAGAGTAGATAACAACATCTACTTAGGACAATTGATTTCAATGATATCCTCAAAAGAAGAGATCTGAGAAAAAAACAAAAAAAACACTTTAGAATGGCAGGGGTTTAATGAAGCAAGTTCGACCTTCAAGAACTGGAAAATCAAAAAAATTAGGAAAACGACGGTCGGCAACTAAAGCATTCCACCCTCCAGACTTGGACAGCTTGAGAATTAGAGAAAAGACTGACTTTCATTCAAAGAACCATACAACGTGGACTGGAGAAAATCATTCTCACCGTTGATAGTATCTATTGGAGAAGTCAATTGTAAATGGGCTGCTCATGTTGCAAGAATTTCGAACGATCACTTGACATATTGACTCACGACACGGATCCCCAGGTATAATATGCAAAACTATGGCCAACTTAAAATGAAGATGTGTGACAAACGAGAATTGTTCAGTAAATTATGCCTCAGCGACGCCCATAATGATTAGTTATTATATTGCAGGAAGATGTTCAATTATGAACAGGTTCATAGCAATGAAATACGAGTTAAAGACAATAAGACGACAAGTCACAAAAAGCTTAATTTCAATTACCAATGTACTCAACACGGTCCATTCGATGGGCAAGTGTCAGTAACTTTGGGATCTGCTCCGTTGAGTACAATGGAGCAGTGCTGCCCCAGGGCAATGGATCCCTTGCAGGTGGACCCAGTAATAGTATGAGAGCCGAAGGCTAACCGATGCACGTAGCAAAGTGCAGCCAAAGTAAAACCTCATTGGCTAATGCATTGCACCAGGGCACTCGGTCTTTGGAGCAAATCACAACACAATCTCCGGCCCATTTGACAGGCAAGTGTCAGTACCTGCGCCTCAGGCTCTGCCGTGGAACAGATACTACACTTTGATCCTTGCCTCCATATAATCACTGTCTTACCACAGCAATAAAAGACACAAGTGTAATGGAGCAGTGCTGCCCTGGGGCACTAGTGATTTGCTGTCCCACCGCAGCAGAATGTGACACAAGGTCATCCAAAAATGGCTCCAGCTAGGCAACCGTAGGAGCTAAAACAACCTCTGCCACAAAAGCATCTGAACCATCCCAACCTACTCCTTTGAGTGCAATGGAGCATTGCTGCCTCAGGGCAACAAATCCTCTGCAGCTGGGCCAAGTAATCATAGGAGAGCCCTAGGAAGAGTCCAAAGGCTCCCAATGCGCGTAGTTTATGAGGAAGACACCGTGAGTTATCGCACTATTTGACCGTAAGTTTAATGATACGACTGGTTATATTTTGCTCTGATGTTTTGAGAATTAAGAGCGATTTTTACGACGCCTACAAAGCTATTGAATTGATATGCATGAAAAAAAAATGAAATGGTGCTTACCATGGCACTGTTGCAATCAGAATATAATGAATGACAAGCATGTTTGTTTACGAAGAGGTTTGCCGTCACCTGATTATAGCCACATCTATGGAAAAAAATAAACGGTTTTATCAACGTCTGGAAAATTGGTTGAGCACATACTACAAGGGAATCAAAATATGGAAATGTATAAAACTGACAAGTGATTTTTACCTGAATGATTATCCTAAATCTTGACTGCATACTTTTTTGTTGAAACTTGACACGGTATAAAGTGCATTAAAAATTTGAAGGGATTTCGTTCAATAAATATGTTGTGTAAAATAAATGTTCTTCCATCATGAAGCGGTGGATCGATTCTTTAACATAAATCAACGAAATGGTACGAATGTTTTATGAAAATCTAACTGATTGACCTGCTCAGACTGGCTGAAAAAATCCAATCTAAAGAATACACGAATAGATAAAAATCATCTTTGGTATCAGATGTTGTATTTTTGTATTGCTCTCTTGAAAATGATATTGCTATTTTTGCGTGGATATATATATATATATATATATATATATATATATATATATATATATATATATATAGAGAGAGAGAGAGAGAGAGAGAGAGAGAGAGATGGATAGATAGATAGATAGATAGATAGATTGATAGATAGATAGATAAATAGAGATGTATATATATATAGAGAGAGAGAGAGAAAGAGAGAGAGAGAAAGAGAGTGAGGGAGACAGACGTACAGACAGACGGACAGACAGACAGAGACTGAAAGACAGAGAAAGGGGGTTGATAAGGAGAGAGCTTATAAGTAAAGTCTGGAAAAATAAGAAACGACGGGATATTTAAAGTAGTCATGTAATGAATATTTAGACAAGAAGTTTTTCAACCTCCAAAATACATTTACAATCAGTCTCCTTTGCCAGGAAACAAAGAATAAAAACACTCTTGTTTGTACAAAATTGAAACTAGATTTGCATAATATTATTACATATGTTTTATGTTGCACATATTTGCTATCTAATAAAATCATTCTCTCTTGCTGCTCTCCTGATTTGAATGTCTATGAATGAAAAAAGGGGAAAGAAACGTATTAACTCTTTAGATTTCAACCTCCTCTCACTTTGTGTTTTTTTCTTTTCATTTTATAGCATCAACTTTTCCTACAATTTTTCTCTAGAAACTATGAAAATCAATACTAACTTTATTTCCTTTTTTATTTTTTTTCATGTATCTTTGGGCTTGTATAAAATATTCTCTTGGGCCTTTCCAATGATATGTGATATTTTTCCCAGTATTTTACTCAGTTTTTTCAATTTCAACACATGGTGTGAAATTGGAAAAGAGCAAACACTATGAAATACGACTTTTTATTCGAAAAGTCAAATAAAATCAATAGAAAAGATTGGAGTGGCTTCATGCTCTACGTGACCGGCTAAATTCACTATCTCAAAAATCTCATCCTTGTCTAGTGTGACAAGATCAGATCGTGTGGTCTGCATTGTGTGCTTTACCAAAAATCGAGGTTTTAGCCTCCTCAATGCCTTGTGCCACGGATCAAAGTGTAATATCCGTAACTTAATGGGAAAATGATATGCACAACTGAAAGGGTAGCAGTAACGGAACAAATCTCCGGATGCATGACAAAAAAAAAAAAAAAAAAAGGTCATTGCTCGATCAGTCAGGGCTTCTAGATAAATAAAATAATTGTTTCTACCATTGGCCAGAATTTGAAATTGTTGATTCACGATCAAACCCAAAGCAACCAAAATGTAGGCAAAAACAAGCCCTCTTGATGGATTATCTTTTTGCCTGGATACTATTTCCCGAGATGACAGTGGGTGACCTTGAGATACATTTAGAATCAACAGAATATAGCTTATAACTAAGTAAATATGTACATTTATGCAAATCTCTTCTTATAGATGCAGCATTATGGTCAACAATTACAAATATATACAAAAATGACCAAATATGACATATGATGCCTACGAACTACCCCAATGTCATTATCACATTTTAAGTAACTTTGTTCATGAGAAAAATCGACTTAAATGACAATCTTTTCACTTTTTATTTTTAGGTATCTTCAAATTACTTCTAAAGTCAAAAAGATGTCTATTACATGAATTGCAAAGGTGCATCGTTATTGCCCAAAACATCCGAAATTGAGTAGAAGAAACCAGAAATCACACCAAGTAACCTTGAATGAACTCCAAGATCAATCAAGTTCAGCATGTTAACTTTGACATGGAAATATGTACACATATGCAAAATTTAAGAACATAGTCATGGGCAAAAACTCTGAAAAAAAGAGCAACAGAGAAATTTAATGACCTCAAATTACCCTAGAAATGCATCCGACCAACTTATGAGTATAAATCTTGTTAGAAAGCTTGAAAACTTGTTTTAAATGTACCAAAATGTTCTGGTAGCTCGTTACCTGGAGGCAAATAAACAAACAACTGAACAAAACCTTTATATATATATATACAAATATATATATTCATCGAGTATATATATATATATATATATATATATATATATATATATATATATATATATATATATATATATATACATATGTATATATATATATTCATCAAGTATATATATATATATATATATATATTCATTAAGTATATATATATATATATTCATCAAGTATATATATATATATATTATATAAATATATGTGTGTGTGTATATATATATATATTATATAAATATATATATATGTGTGTGTATGTATGTTTATGTGTTTGCATATACATCAATATAAGTGGAATGATATTTTCTGTCAATATATAAATTGTAAGATTAGATAATTTTGAAGAAAAAGCTGATTATTTTAATATTTGACTCCACTGATGCATTTCATCAACTACCAACGTCATTACATTTGAGTTGAATTATTATCATCTTTGTTTTTTTTAAATTGGTGACGTTTACATCCTTGTCATAATGACATTGCAATAACTCTCACGGCAACGTTGTAGACATCACAAGTTTTGTTCTTTTTTTTTTTCCTGCTTCTTTTTATCTAAATTGAATTCCGACACAATGACGTTCCTAGTCACCGAAAGATGTTATTGGAAATAAATTATATGATAATAATATTTTTTTCCAATTTGTCAATTCACATATGAATATGAATATGCACCTCGTTTCATACCTGAGGATGGCTATGATAATAGATACTGTCTACGGAAATAATCAAACAACTTGGACAATTATTAATCAAAAATATACTCAAATGATATCTGATTTGATTATTAATTTATTTCATGCATGTCGTTGCATGCAAGTATTTGACTCGATTTTACCATTATAGTCCATTCGTTTGAATGTTCTACCCAGTACAAATATCATATTATATTTCCCACGAGTTTAAACCTTCCTTTGAGTCCAATATTTCAATCGCCCATTGAGCAGATGAATGCATTCTGCATGTCACGCCTATAGCACTCGATATTTTGCATGTGCAATCAGAAAACAAAATGTGCTCATACAACAAAGGAAGATGGATTTTCTGGTCTCCTCAAACAATGGCCTTTTTTTACTGTGACTTCTAGAAACATCTAGATAAAAGATAAAATTGGATGAAGTTTTTCTTATTTCCATGAAATTCAGAATTGAGTTTAACCTTTTCAATGGTTACCAGTTGGACATATTTTGCTGCTGAAATATATTTCAAGAGAGAATAATAAGAAACCGTTTTACAGTTTTGAATCCGAACATAGATGGTTCCTTTGTCGAGCAAGAGAATTGATGCAAAAGGTTTACGGTTGGTTGTCAGATTGAAATTCAATATGGAAATTCAAATTATGTGCTTATGTTCCCTGATTTCCAAATTCTTCCCTCCAAAAACTCAATAACACACACACACACACACACACACACACACATGCATGCATGCACATATACATGCCCATATGCTCTTACACATTCTAGTGCACTAACGACGGCACAGATGCATGCCCACACGCGGAATACATACCCACAGTACTATCACTGTTTACGGAGTTCAGTGATTGCAAACGTAAAGCCCACAATTATTAATAGATTTAGCACTTTCCACTGGTCATCCAGTCGTTTTTCAAGATCATGATTTGATTTTTTAAATCATACATATCTTTTTTTTAAGTAGCTCATCTGGATTCCTGTAACCATTGAGTAGCTGAACTTGATTTTATACTGAGTTTCAAGCTGCAAATGTCAGGCCTCTCTTAGATGATTATTTTATGGTAAATTCAACCAGCTATATTAACAACAATAAATAGAATGAACATTTTGGTGATTAGGATTGAACAATATGTTGATATTGTAGTGAGAACAATGAAGAAAAGTGTTGAGACTTTGGCTGAGAAAGTTGCAAAAAACTTTCAAGAGTCGATGTCGGGGTTGTATGATTTGCATTCATCTATATACATTTGTAGATGCTAATATGTGCATGTACTAAAAATATATACTGTATGATTTATACTGAAAATGCACGTTATATTTTTTAAATAAACCTACAATATATATATATATATATATATATATATATATATATATATATATATATATATATATATATATATATATATATATATATATATATATATATGGATGGATGTGGTAAGGGAATGCATAGAAATACTTTTGATGAATAAATGTCCCTCTGTATACATAAAAGTACATATGATATTGTATTTAGTTATAAAGAGTTTAAGTTCGAAGATTTTATTATTTGATTTCTGTACATTTTCTATAAAAAATGAACGAAATATTACATTTGCACTCTAAGGATATATATGGTGTAAAAATGTGTGAATTCATTCACATGCTTCATTACTGATAGTCGTGGTAAAATATATTATTTTTTATAGAATACACTCGTTTCCTTATCATTCCGTGCAACAAGCATAAGAAAATTCAAAACTCTTTGTTCTCGATTTTATCGGTGTATTCATGCATTTCATTTGCAAGTGGTTATCAAAAATGTCCGTCACAGAGAAAGCACAGAACACAGAAGAAAATAGATCAGTACATCTACCCAGCCAACAAATCTCCATAATATCCTGAAAAGAAGAAGGAAACAGGTGGAAAATCACTGTTCGATCGCAAACTATCAGTAGAGCAAGCTCACATTTCAGATACAAGAGAACCTATTCGTCCTGAAAAGAAAAGTATAAAACCAATGCACTTTACTAAACTCACTTATGAAGCAAAAATATGGAATCAATCCGAAAGATAAACCTTTAAATCGAAAACCAAGCAACGCACATCGGAGAAAAACTGAAGATCATATGCATAGATCATAGATTATCTCATTAAACTTGTTTTGTTTTGTTTTTTCAGAAATATTATCATCCTAGTTGGATTCCTTTTCTCGATCGAATTCTCTAAAAAGTTGGGTAACTGGTCAATCGGATGATTAATTTTTGAAAAGAGATATCGGAAAAAGCAAAGTGCAACTAGAGGATACATTTAAGGCAAATACAAAAATATTGTGATGTTGTTCCTATTTTAAATCTGTCATCATGAGTCCAAAAATCTGTCCCCTTGAGTCGTTTCGTCTTATTCAAAAGAGAATTTCAAATCATTATCTCGTGGTTTATATATCTACGCATAAAACCAAAAGACTAAAAACCAAAAGGAAGTTTCCAAGTGAATAGAAGAAATTTGAATTAGGTAAAGTTTGATATTCATTTCAGCCACTTATTTGGAAATGTTTTCCTCGATCTTATAAATAGTTTCTAATATAAACAATTACAAAGCATAAGAAAGAACAAAAAATTTCATGTTTTCTATTCAAATATATCATCTGATTTTACTGACTACTAAAATGGCCTAGTTGCATAGTCGCCGGATAAAAGTGGTAGTCACTAGTTGGTTTGTTGAACTGAAGACAAACCTGAACTCGTTGCTCTCCTCGGCCTTATTGGCACCAACTCATGAGAATTGATGCAGAGTTTAGTGGGAAAATATGGATTCAAGTTGTGAGCAGCTCATGACATGAGTGCACTGATTTGGAAATCTGCACAAAAGCAGTTCCGAATATGGATGTCTGGTGTAAAAGGATTTATGAATAAGGTTGCCTGACAGGATCATGCGGCTGGGTAGTTTTGGATAAGAGTTGGTGCAAAATAATATTTATGTTAAAAAAACAATGATCAAACAAACACAAGTTAATGATCACTAAAGGCAGAGAGAAAGACAGAGTGAGGGGGAAAGAGAGAGGAGGAGAAAAGAAAGATAATTTTGAAAACTGAAAGGAAAATAGTGCTACTAGACCAAGACTACACACTGATAGATCAAACAGATGAAAGATAGTCACTGAATCGATCTTCTCCCTGCCTTTCTTTTTAAGACTGTGAATATTGAGTTGAAAATTCGTATTATGCTAGAAATATGTATGCATTGATGAATATAACATTCAATATCCTGGAATTTTGGCAGCATGCCGTGTTGGGGCTGATCAATTAGACTTTAGAAAAAAGGGATGATCAATGAATAAAACATTGTTTTTGATCTTTGTTGAGATCTCTAACGACGTCCGAATTGAACCAAACAACAAGAAAAGAACCAAAATGTCCCTGCTTCCGGGCACATATAGGGGATCAATCTAGCATGAACTTGTACTGCATATTGGAGCCTCACCTCGAAAATAGAAACAATTGTTTTATATAAACATTCAAATTAGTAAATATTTAAATATTCAGCCCACATCCTCCTTCTGAGTGGCCTTTTCACGTGATACATAGATAGTTGTTGAGTCCGGCAGAAAGCCAGGTTCACTTGAAACTGGTGGAAATAGTTCTAGATATCCGTGTCTAAAGTAGCTTTCTAATAATTGTCTCTTTTAAAAAATCGATAAAATTCTTCATATAAGGATTCTTTTGCTGTGGCATTCGATGTTTTTTTTAACTAAATGTACTAGAATGTGAAATTCCTGAAAAACATCCCCATCATACGCTGAGTAATTTATTTTCTTCTATCAAGTTGCATATGGTGCTTCATATAGGCAAATACGCAAAATATTCTAGTGTCTGTAAAAAGCAATGGAGAATATGATAACCTGTTACAAATAGGGAAAGTAATCTCAATTGTACCTACTTGTTAAGTATCACAACATCGCTTCCTGGAGGTCCCTTTAATATATTTGCTAAAGTTGGTTGAGCCTTTTTGCTTTTATAGTAGTGAAACATAATACCAAACAGTCATACACTCTGTTTTATATATATGAATATCTACAACAACCAGCTTGGAACCCGCCCGATAGGGCAGATTTTTCTCGCAGTTGATGAATAGTGGACTAATAAGAGAGTAAATTTTCCAAAATTTAAAGTAAATAAGTTAATCATTCGTTCGAATACTCAGGAAAAATATCTCAATGAGAAGTAATCTTGTCACCTCTCCTGTTTTTAGATAGCTTGGTGGATAATTTATCCCCTCTCATCGACCTGTAATTAACAGAAAATGAACAATTAATCTGGGCTGTAATAAAAAAAAAACGAATGAATGAAAAGCTGGGAAACGTGTCACTTCTTATAATAATATTAACAATGCACCAGCTGTAATGAAAAAAAAAGAAGTTTTTGCATAAAGAAAGAGAAATTATTTTCGAAACTACGCAGACTCAGATCAATATCTCTGACAGTGACGAATGGACCCGATTTGGGGAACAACGATAACACATTAGCGTTTCCTGTGAATCTTTCACGAAAGTTGAAAGAAAAATCTTAAAATATTTTCAAGAAAAACTTGTTAACTCTCATCAGTACATTGCGTTTTCAAAATTCAAGTCTTTAAAGAAGATCATCAATTATTTAGCCATACAATCACATGGATCAAAATGGGGAATTATTCTCTCTCTTTACCTCAAATACCATCATACACACCACTGCATACACTTATATATATATATATATATATATATATATATATATATATATATATATATATATATATATATATATATATAATTGATAATTCTGTCCTCCGAAACAGCTGTTTTATTGTATTACAACTTCTTCAGTGTGGCTTTAGACTATCCATTATCTCATCCAGTACCACAAGGTAGGATTGTAATCTTCGCCTCAGACCAAAATGCCAGCATTTTATCTCTGCTTTATGCAGAACTGGATGGTCAGTAGACTGAATGTAGGCGATATATTTACTTACGCACAAGTCCCCATCAAATAGTGCTCTATTCCAGAATTGAAAGAGTATTGTTGCTATATAGCCTACAATAAACGAGTTACCTTACTTAAACATTGCTCAAACCTGAATTAGAGAGCTTTAATCATGATAATAATTATACATATTTATATATATATATATATATATATATATATATGTATATATATATATATATATATATATATATATATATATATATATATATATATATATATATATATATATATATATATATAATTGTATATGAAGTTGCATGATATTTTTTATTGAAGCATTGGTTACAGTTGCATGAAATACTTCAAAGAGTCAAAATGTAATAAAATATCTTATAGATATACATGTATACATATACACATTTCTGTATGGGTAAATCATATTAAAAGCATTTCCATGGTGGAGCAAAAAATACATTACGTTTTTGCACACTTATAAGCAGCGTTTTAGTGCTCAAGTGAATATATTCTCATATCATGTATCACCGTAGATTTTATAAATCTGTGATAATTATTCTCTACACTTTTTGCCAAATTCTTCCTAGTGACTTCACAACCTTCCCGTGTCACACATTATCACCAGCACTAACCCTTCCTTCATCTTCAACACTTGTATTTTTCTCATTTTCTGATTCCCTGACCTCTTGCCAGTGTTTTCACGATTTTTCCCCTCCATGCTTTATTACCGGTGCAGATTCCACTCTTGTCTTTAGCAAACCTCGTAGTTTTTTTTCCTAGTATTATCTAATTCCCTAATTAGCTGCTAGTACTGCCATCACTTTTCTACTCCATGCATTAAGACTGGCACAAACATCACTAGTATCTTCGACAACCTCTATAGTTCTTGTGCAAAGCAGGGGTAAAGTCCTTCTTTTAGATTGCTTCGGGATTCATTGCATCTACCATTAGACATATTCTCTTGCTTAGTTGATAATAAATAAATCAAACTCTCTGGCTCATATTGTGGAATTTTAATTTATGATTAAGAACAGATTTTGCTTTTGAGATTTTCCAAAACGTTTGTAGTTTGTAAATTTTATTAAAAGGGTTAAGCAATTTTTTTCCCAGTGAGGTCGTTTGTGCTTATGCCATATCTAAGTGAAGTCAATACTCTTTATCATTATATATTTGGCTATTTTTGCTTTCCTCAGATGATAATTCATCGTTTTTTGTGAATCTTATATCCTCTTATACATACATATATATATATATATATATATATATATATATATATATATATATATATATATATATATATATATATGAAGCCCCCCAACTAGTTAGCTATATATATATATATATATATATATATATATATATATATATATATATATATATATATATATATATATATATATATATATAGCCAATTTGTTTGGGGGGGGCTTCATCCTTACAGGATTCATTTTTACTGACATGAAGATTCTGGGAATAAACCAAGATGTTTTCACTGCAGTTTAGATGTTTTACCATTGAAAACGCCACTGATATCTTAAATTGAATCTTTTTTTCAACCATATTTGTCCACAGCTCGAATTTTTCATATGATTTGAACGCTATGGTTGTTCAGATATTGACTTTAAGTTATTTTCCCTCACATCTCTTCATTTTGTCCACATCTATCAAATTCGCAACGGGAATATCTGTATCATCATCCAACATGATCTATTCTCTTTTTCCATCCATGATCTACGGATATATTCAGTGAAACTTCGTTTTTACTTTTATAGTTTTGCCGTTTTCAATGTCTTTTTTTGGTTTTGCTTCTTTGCAATTCGCTTAATTCATCCATTCTTCATGCAGTGTGTTGGCCCAGTCCAACTCTGTAACTTCCTTTCCTTTCTTCAGTTATCTTAACTTAGCACCTGTATTATCCATTGGTTGCAGAACTTTGTATAAAAAATCACTATCTTCCTAGACAATAGGTCTAAAGCATGGGTTCCTTTGGTTTTGTTTAGAGATGATCCGAAACACACGACGGTGTTTGCCACCTAGGAATCTGCGTCGGACTTCTTTTCTCTCAAGTTCATTGTAAAATCACTCTGACTCTTTTGAGATATTCATTCATTCTTTTTCATCTCTTGCTTTTTTAATCGGTCCGCATTGTTTACCCGTTGTATTATCAAGATACAAAAGATTTCTTAATGTATGAATGTGACCACTGATCTGTGGATCGATATTTCTGTTCACATAAAGTCATTGTTCTCCGTTTGGTTTTCTCGGTCATTTTCATTTTGTCCTTTATTCAATATCTGTCGCCCTTTTAATTTTGCTTTTGTTAATGGTATCAGATTCTCTTATAATAAGCTATTCTCCGTTAAATCAATTCCATTCGTTGCTACGTGTATCGGCATGTGCATACTAAATGATATGCACTTTTTAGATATTCTATCCAAACATCCGATGTGAGATTATTTAAGGATTCGACTCATGTTTTTATTTACCTTTATTTATTGATGTTCTGAATATAAAGTACTTACTTCTTTCTATTTTTGGATGCTGATATTTTCAGTTCATTTAATGTAATCATATCCACAATCACTGTTCTTTAGCTCTAAATTGAACATTTCCAAGTGAAAAAATAGTGAAAAAAAAACAAAAAACGAGCACGCAATGCTTCGAAAAGATACGACGTTTTAGTTCATCATCTGCGATAGAAACCCCTTGTCTGAGCCAGTATTACTTCACATCCAAAGTAAAATATAACAGAAACTGTCATGGAGTCGATGTATTTTGTTGAACGTTATGTTTGGGTTGATCAATTAATGAATCTTGAAAAGGAATGATCAGAGATTAAACTTTTTCTCCCACCTTTTTAAGAGGTTATCGCTTAGAAAAAAGGTTTCTATTTAAATAGAAAAAAAAAAGAAAGACAAAACAGGCAGACACAAAATAAGAAGACTAATTTAACGACATTCCGAATCGTTCAACCCGGCACTGAGAGCTCGTTTGAAGAAGGGACTTAAAACAAAAAACAGGTTTCAAAGACATCATCAGGTGTATATTTCCGTGTTTTTTCATAATAGTGCGACCGGTAAGCGTAATACATGCGTAACCAGCCACTAGCCTAGCTTTAAAACTGAGAGAAACCTACATTGGCAGTACTGATGAAAGTTTTTGTTGACGGTTTTCTGGTAGTAACTGCCGTAATCTTCCTTAGAACTTCAATCCTCGCATGTAAATACTTGAAAAGTATACAATTTTCAAGTGAAGCTAATTAACACTGTAGACAAGTAAATTAGTGTGAAAGAAAATGTTATTTTTCATGAAAAAAATCAATTGGCAGAATCATCATTTCAATTGTGTCTATGGATTTCCATATTTAGACGGCGACTTTTATTATTCGAAAACTACGACATGGATAATTCCCAACAAACGTTATTTGTGGATAGTTCACTCGTGAATATGCAGTTATTATGTCTTATATAATAATTGATTTCGATTTCATGGTTGGTGATCGTAAGAGATGATTTTGGTGTTTGAATTCTCCATTCGATAAAGTAGAACTGGTACGTCACTGTTGCAGCAGCTATTGTTTTGTTTTGTTTTTATTTCGTTTCTTTCATTTTCTTTTTAAATTGAGAGTAGTTTATTTCATTTTTAAGTACCGGTGTTGATTTACAAGTGAGTTATTAAATTGTACCCACAAAAACGTCATAGTTCGAGGAACTTATGCAGAACACTATTATTTTGAAAAAGGACATAATATTCTAAACCTAAACATATCCAAAAAAAAATTCAACCTAGTATTCACTCTATATTAGATAATTTTATTTTACAAATATCGATTTTTATTGTTGCAAGTAAAGAGTGATGTGTACACCTTTAAACGATGCAGATTCTGATTATCAGTCAGAGAACACTCTATTAGTCTAATTCTATAATATTTTTATAGCAGTAAAATTATCAGAATGATTCGTAGAAAAAGCCTAACGTGTGCTAGAAGATTATAATTTTTAATTCTATTTTTCTTGCAATGATTTGCATAAATACGATATTTATTCATTGTTGATGTGAAAAGTACTGAAAACGGCTACTGCAATCATTGAAAAAATACGAGTTTAATAGGGCCGATGTAATGAACTGTTTAATTTCTGGAAGCTGAACTTTCCGATCAGTAGGGATATTGGGAAATTAAAGCACTCCATCTTGGTAATGGCTTAGAGTTGTTGCTTTCTTCGAATGTAGAGAGCCGAGACAATGGGAGATATAACAAAGGGAGAATTTTTTTTCATTTCAGTCGGATAACAATGAAATAAATGAAGTGAAACTAATGATGAAATAAAACAATGAAGCGGGAATGCTTAATCTGTAAAGCAATTTATGGTAGGATGATGATGAAAATACATATTTAAAAAACAAAAATCTAATATTTTGATGATGCCAAATGTACCATATTTGTTAACAGAGGGTCATATTCACTTTTGACATTATAATGTTTTTAAGAACTACTCATATAACAGAACGACACCTGTAAACTCCAGAAAAGAGCAAACATTATTTATTTCACTTAGAATATAGTCCTTGTCAACAATTTGATCATGTGTTCTTTTTTTATATATCGTATGTACGTGTACGTTCATGAATATATTCCACCAAAAGACCAGCAGGATATTAGAATCTATTGTAAATCCTTTAAAATCTATACAACTACTGCAAAATACTCAATTCAGCAGGGTTGAATCAAAGACGAGGAAAACAATGAGAGATCATACCCTTCAAGCTAACACATATTCAATGTAAAATCAGAGACAAATTTATAATGTATACGCTATCAGAATATCAAAATGCTGAAAGGAAGATGCCTTTCAAATTATGGTTACAAACAATGTTTAATAGCATATGTGCAATCAAGAAGTCCTCGAGGAAAAACTTCTAAACAATAGCTATGATCTCAATACATAACTTATTCAATACCTAATCATTTAACCACGAATGATTTTATGATGGTAAGACACACATTTGCACATACACACACACACAAACACGAACACACACACATACACATACATACACACACACACAAACACACACATATATATATATATATATATATATATATATATATATATAGATATACACACAAATACACACACACACACACACACACACACACACACACACACACACACACACACACATATATATATATATATATATATATATATATATATATGTTATGGAATTGATATGGTTTCTGTCAAATGTTCTATCCATTCTTTTACGATATAAAAGTCAGTGTTGTGAAACATACGAAGCAGATATGGACAGTGATTGAATGACAAAAAAATGGATATAAAGCAGTTATTCTATTCGTACAGCAGCCCATCTG
>OY735208.1:61596976-61601976 GCA_963457665.1 Thysanoteuthis rhombus | reverse complement strand
TGGCCTTATTCTATTTCTTTCTTGAGATTGCAGCAATCGAATCGGTTGGGCTAAATTGCCCGTATTTAGATGAGATTTCAGCCAAGCGGAGCCATTGGGATCAGAAGGCATACTTCGATGCCAACTAATATGTCTGCCAAGAGTGTAACTCACGAGGATTTCATTAAAACCAAATTATGGTGGCAAGACACACAAGATGGTTACAACCCACCCTCCCAAATATACAAACCTCACGAAACGATTAACTCGAGTTAAATGATTGCCTAATATATTGGATTATGCTTAACCTTCAACATGGAAGGAGATTTGGTGACTTTTTTTTTCTAGATATTTATCACTCTTACCTTATTTTTACACAACATTACAATGGCTTGAGAATTTATATAAATGTTAATCACTTGCAAGTTAAACTTAGTAAAACCTAATTATATCGTAGGCGTACTATTACTAGTTGTACAATTATCGACAGAAATGAAGTGACAGCAAGTATCTTCTGTATTTCGGCAGATTCTAGCTGTCCGAATAGTTCCAATACTTCTAAAATATCAGAAATCATTTTTTAAAAAGACAACATTATTGAAATATATCTGCCTTAATCCCCAAAACTGCAGACAGTTACATAAAGTAGTGTCCAAATGATTAGACATGCTATACTGCACATAACCCAAGGTTATATTTTTTTCGTGGTGAATATCAAAAATTGCCCGAAGGATATGGGTTACTTGTTTGCATTGTTTTCAATATTTGTTTCGGTTCGATTCGAGGATATGTAATTAAGTAGTTTGCAAAATTTTCAAATTGCAACAGTAGTTAACCAATTCAAACTTTTTGATCAATTCATGGTTCTACCTGGAAAGAATGATACATTGTTCGATTGATTTTACATTTTAGTTGTTTCAATGAACATTTACCCAAGATGATTTTAATTGAGAATAACAAAATATCATATATAATATGCATGATTATAGACAATATATATACACACACACACAATTATATATATATATATATATATATATATATATATATATATATATATATATATATATATATATTTATATATATGTATATATACATAAATATATATATATGTGTGTTTGTGTGTGTGTATGCTCTAATCATCGAAAATCAAGACAGTATTAGTGCTCGTAAAGTTACTTAGGTACCTGAAATATATACTCTATCAAAAAAAGTTAGCAAATTTTCCTCGTTTTTTTTCTATTCCCATAGGAGGACTCACAGTTTGAACAATCTTTTCTTTAAAATGTTATTAAAATTAATTTCCTGAAAGAAGTGTTAATTGAATGCATTGAAATTAATGAAGACAGCAATATGATGAATGGTAAGAATTATAACAAAAAAAATATATATGTTCCTATATTTGGAATGAAAAAAATATTTCTCAGAATATTCGTTTTTAAAAACTGAGTATGGCAGATTTTTAGTATTCTAAAAATATGCTGATTTTTGCAAGATGTTTTGAAATTTATCAGATTTCATTTTCTGGCGAAAACGCATCTATGTTGTTTTTACCTACCATAATATCTGTTTGTGTATATCAAACTTTGATCCAGTATAAATCTATTGCTGTGGCATAATCTATAGATTCATCAAGACCAAAACGTGTATTATGGATTCCACCTGAAGATGAAGTCCTCCTCACGTTACATAAATATGATGGGAATAATAGGTCGCAGAGAAAATAAGCTGTCACCATCCATATTTCAGCTTCAATTGCTTCAGTAGCATTTAAAAAATGAAAGCACTGATCACCTTTTTATTGAGTTTGTTTTGCCTGTCCCATGTATATGACATACATTAGGAGACTCACTCAAGTAAAATCAGAATATCTGAAAGTAAATATTTTACAACTGCAGAACGACATTGTGCTGGAATAATTTTGAGTACGAGGAAGGGATATTTACCAAAAGAGGACTGCATGCAAGATAGAATCATGTTTCAGGCTCACTTACGTGTTCCCAGCTGCAAAATATCATGAAATCGAAATGCAGATCTCGTCTGACTGATGCGTATCTTGATTGTTTAAGAATAGAATATCATCCCACCTTATTAATTATGAGTCATTGGTCAATAGAATTCAGTGCCAGAAATCACATTGGTATTTCTAGGAAATTGGTCCTACCACCAATGTATTTTCATAATGGTATCTAAGATAACTACCAAATTCTCAAATGTCCATTATTCCTTCAATTTCATCATTAGATATGTTTTTCCGATGGTTTATTGTAGTATCAAGTATGTTCAATGACATATCAGATGTCTATCAACGTCTATCTTCAGGCTGACCACAGAAAAGTGTAAATTTCATAACGGCAGCTGGATCCTCAAGATGATCGTTCAGTAAAATGTGCTCATGATTTGACCCCCCAAAATTTTAAACAAAAGGTTTTTTCAGCGATTTTATAGTATCATATGTTTTAAATAACATACTGAAGTTAACCTTATTTGACCATTGGAAAATATTAATCTTTTAGATGGCGTCCTGGATTAGTGCCAAATCTGCAGAATACTCAATATTATTCACTGTAGACATGCTTTTCGAAATATCAATAGTTTTGTATGACCTAACAGTGAGATGGCGTGTGAGATGGCCGCCAAACTCTTGGAATGTCCCTAATTTGTTTATAATACATTCTACACGAGTGGGTCTGCTGCCTACCCCGTGTTTTGATCATGTAACTCAACATATTAAAGTTACAGTAAAAAGATGACGATAACTGACGGATTACAAATCGCTTATTTATTTCTAAAAAGTTCAATCAATCTTCCACATGATCATTACCATACACTTCATACTCAGGAGGTTGATTACATTGTTTTTCATATTTTTCAACTCGAAATCGTCCAATGTTAAGCGTGCATATATCTCACGTATCCCCTGCGACTGTAGCGGTATGTCCAGCTGGCAATAATGCAACTGGTACTTCGTTCGTCATTGCTTCACTGATCGTCTATTTTTTTGAGTTTTTCACCCTTTGTTTGATGGTTTAAATTGGATCTAAGTATCTATGCCCTCTCATTATTCAAATGTTATAGACGACTTTTCCTTTTAAGATCAACATTTTTTCAATAAAGTTCTTTCAATTCTTCCTAATGATGCTGATTTCAAAGTGATATACATTTCGTATTTGAAAGAGATTCCTGCATTCTATCTGGCAAATGTGAAATTGTCAACTGTTTTTGTGATTGTATTCACTTCATTATAATCTAAATATGCTGATTTGGTTCCAACTTCGACCAAATCATGGGATTAAGCACCGAAATTACTTGTCTAGAATGAATAATGAACGGGCAATGGACATTTAATGATTTACAGCCATCTTGGACGCCATCTCAAAAATTCTTCCCAATGACCAGACGCTTTTAGACAGTTAATATGTTATTAAGCTCAGCTGATGCTGATGGAGAAATTTAGAAAAAAAAAGGTGTATGGTGATAGATGGGCGAGTAATAGGTATTATAATTATTTGAGGGTCATCTTGAGAGACATCATGGAAACTACACTTCTTTAGTAGCCAGACTGTAATAAACGTGCACTATGTTATCAAATACACCTGATACAACAAAGATCTTGGAAAAACTTGTCCAAAATAGAAACCGTATAATGAATAATCATTGCAGGTTGTTGGAAGCCAACTTAGAAGTAACACATATCCAGTGGTTAGACTTGAGTATGTCTTTGATATCTTACGAAGCACACCTAATACAACAAAATACGCTCAGAAACCTTTCGTCGCAATTGTTTGTGGTAGGATGGGTTATTTACATAGGTGTAGCTAAATTTATTGGTGGTTCACGTGGACGCCTTCGGGAATATCTTTCCAGACGGTGTTTAGAGTGCATTAGACCTTTGATGTAATATCAATCATATTTGATACAACTATATTTGGCCGCTATCTTGGACAGCATCTTGTAAATGCTACTTCCCCAGAGATCAGATTATTGTTGACTTTTGATATGTTATTGAAAACATATGATACCGCAGTAAACCATTGAGAAATCTTTTGTAGCAATCTCCCATAAATGCTCTCGACTAATAGGAAAGAATGACGGTATAATTAGAACAGTATTATTACATCATGTTATGTCCATTAACAACTTCTATGATGGATTTGCTTTGAGAAAACGAAATGTATTTTCAAAATAGCAGGAAAAAAATTATTCTGTCTTCCTATGGATCACTTTTCCTTAAGTCAGTTTTCTCTCGATCCCCAAATGCCAAAAATTATGTTATTTTAGGGGCTCCGTCCCTTGTACCAGTAGGTGGGTTTACGGCTCTTCGATACTCAAAGCTGCGTTTAGTTTGGTCTTTCCCACGCAGGAGATTTTCCTCTTATTAAAAAAACTATTTCTACTTTAATTCACCAAGAAATGATTTTGTTCTAGGTTTATTAGACTTTATTTAGTTTATTTGAATTAGTTTTATTTTGTGTTTTATGAGTATTGTTTTACATTTTATATCGGTCATTATATCCTTTACGAAGTCAAAGTACACAATTGCATCGATATCATATTCATAAAGATATGAATACTTCCTTAAAAATGTACTCATTTGACTTACTTTTCGAAGTTGAAATTTCTTATGCCCTGCGTTATTGAAAGTAACCCCTGACCTCAATCGAACGTATGCCTTGTGTGAAATCATTTTTGGACCTGAAATGTTAAGTTGAGCCCCTCACTGCTATAAAACAATTTCCCCCATCAGTTTTATCATCTACTAATCTACATGACATACTAAACACTATTTCTAACAACTTTTAGACTTTTAAAAATAACATAATAGTGCTTTGATAAATTAAAATGCAAAGCTAAATATTGTGGTACCTCCAGAGCGTCGTCTTTTCAACAAAATTTGATATATTGCCTTATTTTCGAAATCTGCTCTCCCATTACTGAAGATTCCAAGCTACAAGTAATAATCTTATCTAGTTATACAAAACAATTGCAGGGAATGAATTAAAAAAAAAAATTCAAAGCAG
>OY735208.1:61579476-61594476 GCA_963457665.1 Thysanoteuthis rhombus | reverse complement strand
ATGATACGGAAAAAAAATGACATTTTGCAATCGAAGATTTTTTTAAGAGATTCCTACAGTATTAGGACTATAGACGGCAAGCGTACATGCAGATTTTCCCTCTAGCCTGATCAATGGATTTTTGATGTGGAGCTAGTTTGTCCAAGGACAAGACAACCTTTCAAACCAAGGGTGGGCATCGTATGGTCAACTGACAGGGGTGTCCTTTTTCTGGAAGATGCACCCTGGATCTAGATGTCTGTAACCTCTTCGTTCAAGTATTCTTGCACTAGAACTTGCCTGTCGAGATCATAGGGCGTGAACAACCTGCAGAATGTGAATACCGGATAATATAACTGTCTGAATTCTAGACACTAGATACAGTACATAGTGCAGTTGGTCAGAGCTTTGAGTAGAGGTCCTGGACGTTCCAACGAAGCAGATGTCTGTTGACTTCCTCTCAAAGTATTTATCCGAGAATGTGGCTGGTTGCGTGCCAGGGTTGATGTCCCCGGAAAATGCACACTGCCTGTGAGAGTCTGCCGACCCTCTGTGAGCGTATTCTGGTGGTAAGACCTGTTTGTAGCTGTACTACGGTACGTGAACAGTCTTCAGTTGGTAGATGCCGAGCTTGTTATTGTTCTACTGTATGAGGATAAGGATGAGGACAGTACAGATTTAATCTGCTTTGAGCACAAACCTGCCAGGTGATACAATTCTGTATTTTTAGGCACAGATACCACAGACATTACAGCTGCCTGACGCTCCGACATCGCAGATATGGTTTGAAAATATAAGCTTTTTTCCCCCTTGAAGGTAATGACTCGACGATAAAGTAGCCTTGAGCCAAGGCCGAGTTTCAATACTTGAAAAGATACGGTGCCTATCAGATGATTTTTCTTTTTGTTTCAGGATAACATTAATCTTTCAACTAATTTATGCTCCTATTGACTTGACCGTGGGGACGTGTATGGTCCAGTGAGTCTTGAAATGAGTCCAGGTGTTGGAAGATGCTGAAAGTTGTATCAATTGGTTGTGTTGTTGCTGTTGGATTAGGTAGCCGTGTTTGGCTGCTGGTGTAGTTTCACCATAGGACTACTCAGTGTTGCCGATATAATGCTATAGCCCTAAACTGCAATTCTAACTGTTGGAGCAAAATAGTCATTTACACATTGGTATGCACCCACTGCAATATATCGTACATACACACAGGGATGGTGAAATCGCAGTTTGATATTATACAGGGACAATCTAATTATACATACGCATAGCACAAGAACATTAAACTACAATAAATTACTCGCATTCGAGCGTCATTTTCGTTTAGCATCCAACAATTTCAATAGTGATTCTAATTTATTATCATAGAATAAATGGTGGGAAGCATCCCAAATGAACCTGCAGCAATACTTGAATTCAAATAAATAATTTGCTTGGAGACTCTATCACCTGAAGAATCCATAGTAAATTAAACCTACTGAATAATACTTAAGCCAACTTCACAATCCAAAAATAAAACAACATTAAAATTCTCTTATCCTTGAATATTTCATTAAGAATCATAACAAAAATTTATCATTCCTCTCTTAACCGTTCCAATCTAAATTCAATTGAATTAAATCAATTCACCTCTAATTGTTGCAGGTTGAACTTCAGCATGTAAACCAATTAGGAATTTACTCCAATTCTAAAGCTGTAGTAATAACGATAATGAATATACAATTTTAAAAAATATTTTGCTAAGGCAAGACTTTAGTGCACACATGGCCAAAAACTTCGTTAACTCTCAAACACCTAATACATGCCTACATTAAAGACATACGGTTACTACTCATCTTACATGCACACACATACACACACACACGTGCACCAACACTCAAATCATTCAATACTGGGTTGATCAGGGGAAAACCGATAAAAAAAGTTTTTAAAAAATGACTACGGTCGTTACCTCCGAATGACACCAATTTTCTTCAGAAAAACGATGAAAGGGTAGAGAATAGAAATGAGCAGAAACAGGGATCCCCCCCCCGCCAAACTGGGCAGCTTTGATTATATTAGAATTGATGTTGGTTATTTATATATATATATATATTGTGTCATCCACAGACAGCTGTTTCGTTGTATCACAACTCTTCACCGTGGCTAAAGACTATCTATCATCCCATCCAGTACCACTAAGTAAGATCGAAACCTTACCTTCAGATCCAGGGGCTTGTATCCTTCTCCACTCGACGGAACTTGACAGGTTTGTAAGGTTGAATCTAAGCGATATATTTATTTATTCATATATATTCTCCGTCCACCAGAGTGCTCCATTCCATTATATATATATATATATATATATATATATATATATATATATATATATATATATATATATATATATATATATATATATAAAATATAAAAAAAGTTCAACAATTATATATTATATGATATATTAAGAACAAAAAGTTTCTGATGATGTTTATTAAAAAATTCCTGGTTCAACACCGAAATGAAGTTGGATACACTAGTCTTCCAAATTAACTAACTTCTCTCCTTGCAATTGCATACGTGCATGCCAGGTACCCTATGCAACAACAAGATTAGTTTGCAGCTGACTCAGCGTATGCTCTGTAGTCGAATAATGTTGCCAAGCTTGGAGAGAACAGTGCAAACGGTCTTTAATCAGGCATTTACCACTGTACGTTGCTGCATTCGACGGGTAGTGATTATCATCATTGCAGCTGGAAAAATCGACGAAATTTGAACCAAGTATCAAAAAATTTAAAGATGGAACAAATTCATGAAACAAGCCTCAACATTCAAAAGCTATGTTCAATATGTGGAAATGTTTTGTGCAAACTCTGTCTGTTTCCAAGACGAATAAACAAACTAAAAATATATTTCTAAATGTATCGGGTACTTATTGCACTCACTGTAGATCTATGTTTGTTTCAACTAATGGCTATCTCATGATATAAGTTTGAAGACTTTAAAAGCAGGTACGTACCTATTTTTGTGTTCTTATTGGCAATGCCAAATCTATGAACATTGGAATCTTCTGTCATCATAAAATGCAACAACACCGCCCTTTCTATTTTTATATCAGCCGAGTTTAGAAAGTTTTTGGTAGACACTTTTTTTTTTATTGCTGCACAACAGAAACCCATTAATATGGTCGGCGAAATAAGAGAATTCACTTTTGTTACTTTTATTTTCAACAAAAGACCTTTGAGTCCCATTAAAAATAAAATGTTGCTATTCCATTTGTTTTTTTTTTTTCTTTTGTCTAGAAAAGTACGCTGCCTAATAATGGAATCAGATAAATATTGCAAAAGCGAGTTAATGGATGTTGTAAACAGGATTTCTGTGCTCCATGCACAACCTGTTTAAAAACGATGAAAAAGTACGTCTTGTAAAAAACTGCAACGTTGGTGCAATACACACACACACACACACGAGTACTCACACACAGATACATATGTATATATATATATATATATATATATATATATATATATATTAACTGAATTATTGTCATCCTCATCATAGTGAAAAATATCCTCTTTCAACGGAAGAGATGTAAACACGGCATTGCATTCACTTTTGATGTTCCCACGCTCTCGTTCAGATCATATATCTCGGTCTTACAATATATTTCTCCTATTATTCGTCCACCATCGTTTCGGCGTAAATTCATATTATTTCCCATACCAGCATCTCCCCCGGCTTTTATTCTTTTTTCCTATCTTCTTTAGCGCTTAGTTTTAATCTAATTATAAAGGCTTTGATTACCACCTAACATCGATTCTGGTGAAAGAAAGTAAAGAAAATTTTATTCCGCTGGGATGATCACAAAATTAATGATATGTTGATCTCTTTGGAAACGGGCGTATATTTTATTTATTGATATTGAAAAGTGATAATGTCATTATCGTTTCCAGTCATTTTTTGTGCTCTGAAGGCGAATCCTACAAAGTAACGTCCCTTGTATTTTCTGTTTTCTGTATAAATCGTTTGGCTCGTGTGCACTCTCATGGAACTGTTCATTCTTTCACAGAGCGACAATGATGGAATAGTTTGTATTTATACAATGTAATTGTTAATACTTCCAATGCTTGCACCGTCATACGATAATTCGCGCACACACACACGTAGCATACTCCACACGCGCGTTGTGCGTATGTTTCAATTTGCTGGTTTGCAAAAAAATGAAAAATATGGTATCTAGAACGGAACATTCAATACTGATTCACTAGTCCAAATCATGTAAAAAGCATCACAGAAGAAATAATCTCATTTAAGCTCTGTGCAATTTCGATGTTTCATTTGTGTTGTAATATTATTTCGTTTAATGTATGTTTCAAGCTCGTAGATGGAACAGATATTTGAGTGATTTACAGCCGTGTCATTGGTCCGTGTGAAAGTGACAATTCCCAGTGCTATATTTTTCAAGTCATGCTGCTTTCGATAATTGGATGATTGTCTCAACACATTTTCTAACTCAAATTCTCTGACTTGATCCCGTGCAATATTTATACCAGAGTATTGGGTCTCCGTGATATATCTTTTTAAAAATACAACAACTGAGAGAGAAGGAACCTAGTGTTTTCTTCATGACGGGAGATAATTGGAAAACCTATCTCTCTCTCTCTCTCTCTCTCTCTCTCTCTCTATATATATATATATATATATATATATATATATATATATATATATATATATATATATGACATGAACTCTGTACATCATGGAGATATCAATAGAATTTTAAATCTATTATTTTCTTAATTGGTTTGATTTGTTTTACTTTGTAAACTTTTTTTAAAATTGTATTCTTTTTTGAGGTACGATTTTGTGCCGTTGTTTTTTGCATTTTAATCCCCAATTAATAAAATTATTTTTTTTCAATGTTACTTATAGTTATCGATGATAATTAAGATTTTAGTTTAGGTTCCTCTCACGCTTGTGTTTGTGTGTGTGTGTGTGTGTTTGTATGTGTGTGTGTGTGTTCGTATGTGTGTTTATGTGTTGATCAGTAAAACATTCCTTACTCATATAGTTATAATCAGTTTGTGCATGAGTTCAAACTCGGTTTACTGCATGGATACATGTCTTCTTCATGCAAAACTTGTGAGTGATGTGAAAATTTGTTATCATTGTTCGAGGTTAGTTGAGTAAAATTACATAAAACCGTTATCAAGCAATAATCACATAGCTAGTACTCCACTCCATCTCATGATTCTTCATATCATGGTTGAAGTTAGTTCATTCAAAACACAGCACTATGGTCCATGCCAACCATATGTTATCCACCACCAAATATTTTCTTTAGATATAGTCGTAGAGATATTATTATATGTCTCTATTTCACAATTTTCTAGAATTTAGTAGTTTATTTTTAATTTCTGATGTCACTATTGTTATTTTCTATGTTATTATTTTCAATATTTCTTCTAGACACCGGTCTCATCTCAAATTCGGACCCATTTTTGTGTCTCTCACTAATTGATATGTGGTTTCCTCCCATTTCCTCAACCTGTAATAGTGGATTGGTGTTATGTTCTCTAGTACTTGAAGCAACATGGTTCAACAATTTCTAAGTATATCATATTGTTTTCAGGTTTTCCATAGCCTAACTTGATGCTGGCAATTCGGTGTAATTTTTTTTGACTCGTTCCATCAATGATTCAACATTTTCATACATCAGTTTCTAATTGTATATTATTGTATTGTTGCATGGGCTGAAAAACATTTTTCGCCTTGATTTTACTCACTTTTTTTTTGCTTTGTATACTTTTTTCTCCACTCTTCTCAAATACTTTTCAGTATTCTAATGTGTTTCTAGTACATCATTGTTCAGCGAGCTTCTATTAACCTAGTGTCAACTGATATGGGTATCTTTGAATATCATATATGCACATATCTCAGAAAACCTCGAGGAGAGGCCATTGCCAGTTAAGCAGCTTGTTCAAGTCATAGGACAAGTTCCCAAACACTAAATGAAAACAATAACTGAAAAAGAGTCTGACAAAGATTTGAGATGGAAATTAGGTGCTCAAATCAGAGAGGAGTGCACAAACGCTGGACTGCATTTTTCTACCCATACATATTTGGACCGTTTGATTTTTTGCTTCTCTACCGCTGCTTTCATTCCCCTCACCAGTTGGTATATTGTGTTTTTGCTTTCTGGATCATGAAACAAAAGTCTTTCCTTGTTGTTGCTTGTGTTTCTCTTCAGGTGAAAGTGTATTTTAAATCTGATTCAAAGTATTATCCCTCCGTTAGGTCCAACGTATAGTTGTATAGATATGGGATCAGACTATCCTACAACGAATGGTTGGTTATATATTCATCAATATTTTCTTCGTGATCTCTATGTTGACCTCTCTCTCTCATTCTCTCCCCTGTCCGTCCGTCTGTCTGTCTGTCTGTCTGTCTGTCTGTCTGTCTGTCTCTTTCTCTCTCTCTCTCTCTCTCTCTCTATATATATATATATATATATATATATATATTCAGCACACAGAAAGCTGTCGGATTTTTCGAGAAATTTTAATCAAAACCAGAATCTTATACATGATATTTGATGTGATTTTGTTCAGTTATTTAGGGGAAGAAATCTATTTTCCCTCAATAACTGAACAAAACTCACAATGACAAAAACATGTATATACATTCATAAATCAAATTTCCAAATCATCAAACATTAAACCAAAAGGATCTCTTTAACAATGGAGAAAAACGGATCAAAGACGATAATAATTATAATCTTTCCGTAGCAATGAGTGCGTATGGCTCTTCCCTGAACTCTGAATCAGTTGGATTATGCATTTTACACTAACAAAATACATAGATGAAGAAGTCAAACCTTCAGAAAAGGACAAGACGGGTAACAAGTTCGAAACGTTGAATGGCCATGAATGTAATAAAACGATCTATTGTAAAGGAATTCAAAAGAATGGGATTAAAAATAAAGGCCAATGTGAAATATTTTGATCATTTAGATGTCAAACGAGACCAAAGTGTAAAAATATATCAGCCATATCCGAAACCAAATAGCTCACCAATACATATATATATATATATATATATATATATATATATATATATATATATATATATATATATATATATATATATATATATATATATATATATATATATATATATATATATATATATTACTGCAAACCAAATACTGAATTTTGTAAACACAACATGAACATGAAACCAATCAGAAAAGTGGGCATTTTACATAATCAGTGCATAAGAACAGCGTGGAAATCGCCAACTGCTGCAGCAGCTCCATCATTATTTCATTGTTTATTATAGATATGCAATCTTGGCCAAGTGAAAGTTCTCCAGGGAGACAGGTCATTTAAAATCTAGTTCCCAATAGAATATATGTACATTTTTTTAAGTTTATGATGTAACAATAATGAAACACATATTTTCACTATGCACATTAGCACTTCAATCATTAAAATTAGTAATATTCTTTTATTTTTCCCTGTCCCAGAATATTACCTTTTTTCCCTTTCCGTATTGGCTATCCTCAATTTAGATATATTCCAAATAATACGAAAGATAATCGAATGGTATTTAATAACTGGCCCTCAATCTTGTTTTTGTCCAGTTTTCCAAGTTAAACCGATTAGAACATCGAACATGTAAGGGCAAAACTATCTGCATGAGGTCTTGCCGAGATATATCAAATACGTAAACCAATAATCAATTAAAGATATAGAATTATGTTCTAAGTGAGTAGATGGTGCAACATAGAGAGGTCGGAGGCTGGGACGCCCGAAGAGCAATCAAAAGAATGAAGATTGGATAATACCCTCTTGACTCATAAAATACGAAGGATGACTTTTTTTACGCAGAACTTTAGCTGCAGCTGTATGTTCATACATTCTTTTTTAATTTTCTGAAAATGTAATGTTTAGAGCTAATTCTATTGCCCTTAAAGGGATGAATATTCGATCATCTAATAACGTTTTATTGAAAAAAGAATCCTGCAAGTAAAACTGATTTATACGATTAGATTTCAGTAGGTTTGGTTAAAGGTCAGAAAAAAATGATATCGAGTTGAATAGAAACGTGTATTCAAAGGCGTGAAATTTGCTGAACACTTTGAGAAAATTGGTCTGTTGTATTTGTTCACCCACTCATATTCAGATAAAATACTATCTATGCGGTATTTCGATGTCTAAAGTACCACTTCATGAGAATGGATTAATCTGTCTGAGGTTCCGGTTCATTATAAAACAGTTAATCTCAACTGAAATCAAATCCGAAATTACGTTTTTTTCCTATCTAGAAAATACTCTACGAACTATTTTTAACGGAAAATAGCAGCTATAGCTGTACCAAGAATGTAAACAAATTATAAACTTATTTAGTTATAAAATAATGAGGCTAAAAACAACTCTAACAACAAACAATAAGAACAGAAACAATATAGCGTGAAACAAATTTAACACCAGAAATAAAATTATATCATCCGTAATGAACAGATGCACATGCATATTTCAAATACTCAAAAACGATTTCTACAACAATAAAAATGAATATCATATACGTAACTCAAAAAGGAAATGTAGATACGACAACCACGATAGATCCATTTTATTTTCAAAAATTAGATAATGAAACTTGCTCACTTTATTAGATAGACTATCATTAGTAACTGCTGACCACAAAAACATCAATATAAACGCAATGTGTTCCTCGAAGATGGAATGAAAATCTTGAATCTTGAAGAAAGAAAGAACAAAAGAAAAGGAATGATGTCAAAATTTAGACAAACAGGAAAATGTCTGCTTGAACCTACCTAACCACACTATAAAACCACATCCAACTTAATCATTATGCTATAATAAGCAATGGCACTGACTAAAACTCATTAAAATTCAGATCCATGATTGAATCCATGCAATACAAGATACTAGGTGTAAATATATAATGATACACTGTACGCTATGATACACCCGTACAGGATTGCACAAATATTAACTTGAGGCCTCAGCCGATTAAAAAAAAACATTAAATTAACCAAATTAAGCTATCAAATAAAATCCATTACATATGTATAATCCCATCCCGTAAAGCTTGATGATACGCCTGATTAATCTGAAACTCGGCCAACAATCACGGTGGCACCGAATCCGTATTCGAACCTGAAAAAATACAATTAAGTCAATACTAATATAGCTTTCATACAGAAATTGAAACTAAGATGATAGCAACGAAGATGACAATAGAAGTAGTATTAAAATTAATTCCAAGCTACAGAGATATCAAAAAGTATATTAAGGAATATCAAAATAATATATCTTTAAATTGAATAAACTGAACCCAGACGTACCGATGATGATAAAATATTCAATCATTATCGAAATCAGAATATGATCAAATTAAAAACTCACGCAACGAGAATTTTTACCACAGTAAAATGCCCCCCCCCCAAACGCTTATGAGGCACTAAAACACGCTAAGGAATTACTCTGTCTTACACAATTTTCGCTATCACCACAGCAACTAATACATCAAATAATAAATCGGCATTATATCGATTCTAGACTTTTCAATGGACTTAAACCAGAGATTGTTCAAAACAGTCTCCTGAGAGGATGTCTTAGACCGTATCAAAGATTTTTCCAAAGTTTGTTCCTGCTATATATATATATATATATATATATATATATATATATATATATATATACACACACACACACACACACACATATATATATATATATATATTTATATATATATATATATATATATATATATATATATATATATATATATATATATATATATATATATATATATATATATATATAAATATATTGGCTAAACCAACACAAAATGGTACTAAATCATACTTAATTGTACGGACACAAAAACTTATTAAACAAAAACTTGCTCTTTTCAAATACGTTCTTTGAAAGTTGTCTTCAGTATTACCTCCTTTAAAGCAGACATATAATAGCTGACCATTATCTTGATTATCACTGAGCCAAAATGTGTTTTTGCGATCCAGGAAAATATTGAACATAGTGTAGTTATCGATCAGTGGGATATGTATTCAAAATTGAACTAAACGCATTGGCAATGAAGGAGATTATGTTGAAAAATAATTTTGTTACATAAAGGATATTTTATGATTAGGCCGTGGACTTATGTACGTTTCCTTGAATATCTTTTATTATCTTTATTAATGATGTGTTTTATTCCGTTCATTTCCATCTGTTTCTCAGCCAATTGCTTATCTTCTAGAACCAATATTTTGCTACCTCAGGAAGGAATAAATTTCTCATGAGACAAAACAAATGTAATTCAATTTTGCATGAGACTAGCGTTTTCATTCAATAACATAAAAATAGATTCACACTCATTATTTTTTTTTTAAATTTGCTCCCGGTTTTAGATGGTCTTTCTTTCATTATTACATTGTGTTTTCCTATCGTTTTTGTTTCCTTTTTGTTCAACACCCTTTTTCTTATTACTCGTATTTTATAAATTGATTTATTTCAAAAAGATTGAATTTTAGTTCTTTGTACTGATAAAACTTCCTGGCGAGTGAACTTTGAATCTCTTATCGAATGGACTGCAGGGTTTTAATGTTATTGGTGGACTGCAAAATAATTGGAAGAATTAGGTAACAATTCATTCTAATGAGTTTGACATGGAAAATTCGAATGAGGCTCACATTATTTTACTGCAAAAACTAATAAATCAGAAGTTCAAAATCGCCAGGTAATACACTTCATTTATGATCGTCATTAACACGAATATATATATATATATATATATATATATATATATATATATATATATATATATATATATATATATATATATATATATGGGTGTCTACATGAAATATACACCACGAGTTGTATCATAAGCAGGTTTTTTTAAGCTCACCGTAATACATCCTTCAATTGATCTGTGTAAAAACAACAGCTCAGTATGTTGCATAATGAGTTACTAAGTGAAATGATGCAACAGCTAAAAGGTAGCACCCATGATTTGTGTGTCTGCAATAAAGGAGAAAAAAGCAGACGCAAGAAAAAAAAAACCGTCGTCCCAATTTTGCGTTTTATTTATTTTTATCACTTGCAACTTCGGGTTCTGCAGCTAATGAATGCAAAACAGTTGATGCAAGGTACAAGGCGAGGCAAACGATCAGTGGCCAAGAAAGTTAGCTAGGTGCCAGAAAAATTTAGAGACTTTTCCTCTCCGGATGGATTTAACGGCTCTCCGCTCACTTCTTGGTGCACTCTGTTGATCACAGGCTTTGAATGGCTTTCAATGGGAAAGGTCCCTTGATTAGGATGTAGATAGCAAAGACCAACCTCAATTGAGCCATGAATATAAACAAACGTTTTTTTCCGGGTGACAAACACCACTTGAAGATTATAGTTTCGTCCGAAAAGATTTGAGGTTCAACAAAAACACTAAGATCGAAATCGAGGACACAGAACTCGAGAAAGTAGACCACTACATCTACCTAGGGCAACGAATCTCCATGAGACCCTCAAAAGAAGAAGAAATCAAGCGAAGAATCACACTAGGATGGCAAGCCTTTGGCAGAGCTAGCTCAACCTTCAAAAATATTAAGATCCCATTAATCCTAAAGAGAAGGGTGTATAACCAATAGTCACTTATGGAGCTGAAACATGGAACTTAACCAAGAAACAGACCCGTAAGCTGAGAACCATGCAACGTGCACATGAAAGAATAATGCTGGGGTCACATGGAGAGACCACAAAACAGCACAACACATCCGGGAAAAGACAAGAGTTAGAGACATCATAGAATCCATAAAAAATCTCAAATGGCGGTGGGCTGGCCATGTTGCAAGAATGGCTGACAATCGATGGACATCACGACTCGCAACATGGATTCCCCGAGACCATATGCGCAACCAAGGCCGGCAAAATATTAGATGGAGAGATGAACTAGACAAGTTCAGGAAGTACTGGCTCCGTGACGCCCATGATAGAGAAGTGTGGCAAATCCTGGGGAAGGTCTATGTCCAACGACGGACGCTAAAAGACTGATGATGATGATGAAAAACTACCCATCTTAATTGATATATGTTTGAAACAATGCATATTGCTTCCTGCTGAGTTTTGCAATCCTTCCAATCACCCATAACAACCTATCATTGTTGACCACTCTGAATTAACATAGTGCCCACACTCATTTCCAAACATTTATTCATTTCTCGAAACAAAAAGATCAAGAAAAGTTATCAATAGAATGGAATATATTAGGAAAAAAAGCAAACAACTGTGCCTCCAAGAGGTACTACATTTTTTTAAAAATTTAGGTATGGAAATCACTCACTTTATTCGAGGTTGAAGATCAAGATCAAATGTAAGAACAGGAAAAATTACTCTAGGATATCTGAGACGAGTCAATCTATTCAACACCTTAATAGAGCTTATAGAAAGAAAATAAAAACTATTAAACATCGGAAGAATTGAAAAAAAAAAGGTTGATATGAATTTTGAAAATATAGATGAAAACTTTTGATAAGAATCAAAAACTAATTAAACTCGAATAAAAAACTTACCTTAAAAAAAGAAAAGGAAAACTTTAAAACAGATTCAAATGAAATAAAATTATGCATTATCATCAGTTTTTTTACCGTCCATCTTTGGACAGGGGCCATCCCCACGAATCCCCACACTTTTCTAACGTAAGCGTTTTAGGGACACGACTTTCTGAATTGTACCGTTTGTCTAGTGAGTTCAGCATTTGATATTTCGGGACCGTGTTGTGAGTCGTGATGTCTATCAGTTGTCTGCCATTCTCGCAACGTGAACAGACCATTGCCCTTCTTGTGGTGTGTCCGCGAGATGTCAAGCTAGATTCTCTTTTGTATACGTTGGATGATTCTCAGTTTACAGGTCAGTGTATTGGTTAAATTCGATGTAACAGCTCCATAGGTGACTATCGGGGGGACGCATTGGCTGTATACCTTCCTTTTTAAGACTAATGTAATATTCTTGTTCAAGCAGGTTTTTTTAAATTTTTTGTTTGGAAAACATGATTTTTGATGGGATTCTTGGGCACATTTGACAATCTGCTCTCTGTCTGTTGTTATATTTCTATTTTTTCGAGTATACTAATCCTTTGTTTCCGTCCTATATTGAGAGTTTTGTTGATAGATTTAAACCCTGATATTTTTCGAGGATTATTTTGATAATTGCTGTGGTGTAAACTCCTTCTGACTTCCCTCAGTTACCTTTGGAACGTTTTATTTACCTCACTTGCTTCAATTTTCTCTTTTGTTGTCCGTGGCTTCATCTGAGATTTCACTTATGGTTTCTGTGACTTTTGGTTTAAGCAAAATGTCGACATCAATTATGGCACCTATTTTTTTGTAGCCCGCTTCGGGGTTCTGTTCTGTTTTTCAGCTTAACTTGAAGTATCTGATGAACTATTTTAGTTCATTCAGTGGTTATAGGTGGCGTGAAAAATGTTCATGTTTTTTTGTTTTTTTTTTTCATATTTCTCATCTTACCATTCTGTGGTCACTTCGTACGTTGAGTTGATTTAGAATGGGGACACTTTTGACGGTGTTGCTTTTGTCCACTAGGATGTATTCTACTTGGTTGTTAGTTTCATTGTTGGGCTCTTCCAATTGCATTTTATATCTTCTTTTTACTTGAAAATGGTTTTTATGATTTTGAGCTTGTACAGTAATTCATGTCAGAACATGCCGATGCAATGTTCATTTCCTCGTCTTTCCTGCGCATTGAAGTCCTCCCTAATGACATTGAAGTATTTTCCGGTATTTTGTTGTAAGGGCTTCAAGACATCGTAGAAATTGTCTATTTCCTCTGCGGTTGACAGCAAACTGGGAGTGTAGACTTAGATAATATTTAGTTTGTACTCTCCTTGAGAGCTTTACGGTTACAGACAGCTTTAAAGCCTACTACCCTGTCCTTGAGTTCCTTATTGATGACAAAACCTACTCTACCTTGTTCTACTTTCAACTTTTCTGCTGTTGTAAGGAACATGCTTTCCTCTTTAATTTGAATCCAGGTTTTCTCATTCACTCCATACTGATGATGTCCATTTGATATTCGTGATTTCATTTTCAAGATCTCTTGGGTGCATGGCTATTTTGACGTTTTAGATGCCCATGGGGGTGTGGTTGGGGTGATGCTTGGGTTTTGGTAGCTGCTGTTTAAAGACAAGTGATGGGGCAAACCTCTTTGGGACCTAAAACCTAACAGGTTTGGTTGTTTCCCTGATGTAGTATTTGAGCAGTCTCTCTTGGAGCACACCAGCTTCAGCTAAGAAATGTGGTCCGGCTTTTCAGGACTAATGACCAAGCAGGAACGGGTAGTGTAATTCTGATAGTGATTTTTGAGGGAAGTGTCAAGTCATGCCCTGCCACTCTGGCCAATGATGAGTTACGGAGGCAATTTGGTGGACTGATCACAGCTGGTGTCAATCAGTTTAGCCGGAGAGTTCAAGCAGCTCCTAACATTTATTGTACCAGGGTAAATATTGGTATTTGGGGCGTTGTAGTGGATGATATCAGACATCAAATATGCAGACACTAATGCTCATTTTGTTTTATTCATTTTCATTTTATTTGTGGTATCATACCATGGATCTTTGATCCTGTCAATCCGTATTCATTGATCTAAAGTATTGATACGGGACATAAGCTGGTCAAAGTTAACACTGCAGTATCTAAATTCTCATAAAGATAGATCTTCCTCTCGTACAGGTGAGTGAATTATCACATTAGTTTATTAGGTATGATTTCACTATACGTCAGGTTGTTCATCATTTTTCCAAAAAATATTGGGTTACTGTCAGGTAACAATACTATAGACATTTCAAATCTTATTTTCTTTTTTTTTTACAAACACAGAGGGGTTTAACCGTGAGAGACAAGGGAATTCTCAAAAAGTTGCACTTAACGAAAATGGAGTGTCGGCTTCTTGTTTGATGGAGGAAATTTTAACATTGAAAGTATGGAAAATTGATTTA
>OY735208.1:61554476-61574476 GCA_963457665.1 Thysanoteuthis rhombus | reverse complement strand
ATTATCTGTTACCTAAAAGTAATTGCATGCAATCGAAATCACTCAGAATTCTTATTCTTCACAAAGATTCATTGAAAAATCACGTAGATATAATATAAATATGATTGGTAGTGGTTTTCAGGCTGTTGAAGCAGGATTTACAGTTTATGATTGACCATACCGTTATATATATATACTTTTCAAAAATTGAGCAAATAAGGTTCACCTGTACTCATAGTGATGTTCAAAAACTATACGTGTACATTTGCTCTATTAGTTTCTGTTCTCTCTGTGGACTGTTTTTATAAATGGCTTTCATTTCGCTTTTCTTTCATTATTATCAAGCTAATAAATCAACTGTTCTACCATTTCAGTCTGATTTAAAAAGTCAGTCAAATTTGCTTCCTTGTAGATTTCATGTCTCCAAGCCGAAAATACATATTTCTAACGACCATGATTGATCTTATCGGGATGCAATGATAGCAATGGCTTCGTTACTAGATTGTTCAATTGCATGGCTTTCGGTTGACGGTGGAATTTGTAATTTCGATACTATTTGAGGCATATTCATCCCATTTTGGATCAAAGATCCGTTCGTACTAACCTCAATACCCCTTCGCCCCTAAAGTAAACGGTATTATCCAGAGAAAATGTTATTTTCTATCTTGCTCTTAAGTACCATTCAAGCGCTAATAGCTTATAGAATGGAAAACATGAGTGAGATAGTTGTATGGATGAACCTATGACATAACTCTCTGAACATTTAGTGGAAACAAACCTGATCAATACTTTTGTACTAATTTCTGCCTCTTAGCTCATCGAATATTGTTATTAGCTGGACAGCTCTTATTCTTCGACAGAATTCAATATCTTTTTCAACCGCTTTGCCAAGGTCTCTATTTTTTATGTACTCTAATACTAATGTGCAAATCTACATCTGTTTTTGTTTGTTTTTTTCACTCATCAAGCAAAATCGATGTAGTTGACTTGCTGTTCACTTTCTTCGAAGATCTTACTCTCTAGCTATTTGTATGGTTATTAGGAATATAACATAAAAATCACGATCTGTTATTTCACGGTATGATTGATAAAAACTACTAAATGTCGAAGCTAACACTGAAGCAAAGGATGATTTATCTCTATTCAGCAAAGGCATTCGTTTCTCTGAAAGAATCTTACAATTTTATTATTCTTTTTTTATTATTATCCGTCAAATAGAATCTTAATATTTTTTAATGCGTAAACAATTTCAATGATGTCCTTTTTTTTGCTGATAAAATGATTGATTAAAATCACGTCCCGAAAGAAAAGAAAATATACAGAGTTGATTTAGCATTGGCTTGCAGCCTAGAAGAAATCTCTTCGCATTCGGAATCACAAAGAATGAAAAAACAGTCAACCCACGGAAAATTTAACGAGATCATAGCCTCTACCATTTTAGGATTCTTCAAAAGACAAAATAAAAATGAAAAATGTTTATTCAATTAAATCAATAATTAATTTATTTTTTCAAAATCCGTATTAATCACTTTCCAATTTCTCATTGTCTTAGCTTTCGTTTTTTTTACAAATATCTATTTTTGCCAGAATTTTTTTAAAATATAAATCTGCACTTGAAACAGTAAACAGATCTGGATATTTATTTTTAAACCCCCTTGCAGCCTCACAATAATTATTGAAAAGTATTTGGATATTTTTGGAATTCTTTTGTTCCAGAAGTTAAAAACGATATCTGTTTTTATTCCAAACCATCGCCTCAATTCTCTTTATTTTGCCTAGGCGATTTCAAATACATCAAAAACATCATCCCAAACATATCATCTCCTATTGTTTCGTCATAATTATTCGTTCTCTGTTCATTAAATGCATTCTTCACCGCTTTGTTTGAATGTGTACGCTCAAGCTGCAGTAGGCAATTTAGTTGTATGCAAAAAGTGATCAGCGTTCACTTGCACAGACTCATCCTTTCACTATAATTACGATGTTTACTAACACAAATGAAATTGAGATTTATTTACTCAAATATTTTTGGTCCTTAAAGATTATCCCCTTATGCAGGTTGTTTACGGCCACGGGTCGACACCAAGTTGTTTGAGGTGTTTTAGAGAAGATACGTTATGATCATACCTAATACCATGGCAAATTGCAAAAACCTAGTTCCAAGCGGACGATAAGTATGTGATCTTTAATATGAATAAAAAAGAAGTAACTCAGAATAAATTGGTACATAATAATTGTATTTATACTTCTTATTATGTGGAAAAAAATTAATCGTCAACTAGCTTTGTAATTGGCTGAGTTTTGATTTAAACATTTCTGGCAAATTTGATGATGTTAATGATAATAATAATAATAATAATAATAATAATAATAATAATAATAATAATAATAATAATAATAATAATAATAATAATAATAATAATTGTTAATCGATTGGGGTCGCTTTTATTAGATTATTCAAGCCTTGCATCACACAGAAAAAAATACTATTTTATATTCATTGAGCAACAAAACTCAGAAAGAACTTGAAAGAAAAGAACAAAATATTAACTGAATATATTACGTCGTACAATGTAATCATACTTGCATTAGAATAAAGTATGTGATAACAGTTTTTGTAGTCATGGGAGAGTGGCTATGCAAAATTATCTTGAAACAATTTCAAGTCTACATCTGTACAAGTATTCTGTGCACACATACTTCTATCACGTGAACAACAATTGTGGAATATAAGATTTTTTTTGTGTACAAGCATGACTAAAAATGAAGGGAACATTAATGCATACTTAGGTCAATATCCAAACGTTGCTTTGATATAATATGCAGATTTTTCTGACATCTTTGAGGGCTTTGATGCACTAGATCTGAACTCTGGGTCTGCCAAAACTTCAAGTTCTGCCAGAGGTTTTGTTGGGGTTCTGAGAAAATATCATTTAAGCTTACAAAAAGCAAACAATCTTTGAAATGAAACTGCGAATTGAGTATTCTGGTTAAATTCATAATTTTTTGGTAAATTAAAGTTGCATTTTTTATTGAATTTTATTCAGACGATGCAACCTAATGCGCTCCAATCTTTTTATAAGGGCAACACAATCTTAAGATACTCTGCCTATAAAACATGTCAATTCAATGCTGAAATTTCGTCTCACAACTTGATGTTTTATCTTCTCTCCAGAAATGTATTAATTTCTTAGAAATCCGTCGAAGTACCAGTTAATGTGCAGATAAAAGTGAAGGAAACGAAATCATTTTCCTTCTCAACTTAGTTTATTTTCAATTTATGTGATATTCAAAAAAAAAAAAAGAAAAAAGAACATATTAAAGAATATAGCAAGGCATTGGGTCAATGTAACTATAAATCTAAACGAAACCCTTACTTTCAGATCGTTGTAAGATACTGCAGATGTGAATGTCCCTTCTTTGTCGATGCCCGTGCCAATTTGGCAGTATTTTTTGCAATGAATCCGACGATATCCCGATCATAAATCAAGTTTTTCTCTGAGCCAAAACCGTAAACAAACGCCGAAGCTTAATAACAACCTATATACAACACTAGAAAGTATGGACTCCAGTGATGGAAATCCAATGGTCTGCGTCGACACGAAAAATTGCTAATGCCAATATCGAACATATTAATTCTTGCTTTTGGGATGAATTGGTCTTTCAAAGGCTTTATTGGGGCCTGTATGGGCCTGCCTGAAGATATATGCAGACATGTGCAGTCTTCCATATGATTGTTGGCGCACCTGACAAATTAGAGCATTAGCTCATTCCCCTGTTTAATCTCATGGAATACTTCTAAAATTGTTATTATTGATATTTCTTCCTTGGGCAAACCCGGCTAAACAAGCTAGTATCTTATACATTCGCCGTATTAATGATCCAAAAAGCATATTCAAAAAACATTTTCATCGTATGAAGCCAGTTATTTGATGATATTTTCATATGTTTGCCTTCTTGTTCCATGTATTTTTTTGGTAAATATATACATGGTACGCATCGATTTTATAAAAGTCTAACTAAGCTTATCGACATTTTATATTTTTCATATTGAATATACTTGGATGAGAGGGCAACATAAAATATAATATTTTCGTACTGACTAAATTAAAAAATATATGCTAAGTTTTCTCACTCTATATTTTACATTGCTAATATATACTTTTACATTGTAATGCAATTGGATATTTGAACTTTAAAAACACCCAGAAACTCGAATAACAATGGGCAGAACACGTTGCAAGAATGTTAGAGAATTACTGGGCATCACTACTCACATCATGGATACTTTGGAATGGCAAAAAACGATTTTGATGAGCACAAAATACATTAGAATCCCTACACATTCAAAACAACTGGCAGATCTTGGGGAAGGAGTACGTTCAACGACATATGTTAAAAGGTCGGAGACGATGATTAATATGGAGACGAGTAGTTGTAAGTAAGTATTAAAAAAAACTTTAAGTAGGGACAGCCTTAAAATATGAAAGTTATTCCAATTGTCCCACTAATGATTAAAGAAGGCTGTCTTGAAGGGAGTTTTGTGCAAAGCTGATGGTGGTTGTCTTACATCTTTGAAATAGAAAGAAAAATCAGGAAACCCAATCTCTTACTCATCTATTGCTTTATGTCACTTGCCAGAGTAAGTTGCCAATCTAACTTTTAAAAGCTGTTGGGTTAGGAAAAAATGGACAGACACAAACCTGATGAGCATGAAATCGCTTTGTTACAGACAGTTGTTATGACAAAATCATGGGGACACTGGTTCTTGTAAGCAGTTGAGGATCATGTTGAAAGCCCCAGCCAAGTGGAACCGTTAATCCTCTGGAAGAGAAGGCAGATCTCTACACTTAGCAAAAAAAATGCTCCCCTTGGTTGAGAAACAAGAGATAGATGCATGAGGATTGTGTTACACTTTTTAGGAAGATTTTATGAAAGGTCACCCTCAAGTTCAATCAACACATTACTCCCACTGACAAGTGAACGGGAATCTGCATGTTGAGGGTCAAATGGGGTCCATTTCAATATGCTTTATGAAGGCTTGTTCCTGCAATGTGATATCCTTAATAAGTACGTGTTCATTGGATGTATATGGTCGACGCATTCCATATACTTGTCAAATAATTTGGATCTTCGAAATAGCAATAAAACAGATTAATAAACCAGCACACAAATAGACAAGTCGTATCATCTCAACCTCTTTACTGAAATGACGCATACATACATATTAAGAATTATAAAAAAAAACGAGTGCTCTGTTAACAACGTACAACACTTCTTTCCTTCAAAATAACAATTTTACCGTTTTTTAAAGTTTTCAGATGCGTTTTGCAAGTCATGTCGAGGATAGCAAATTTTCTTTCATATCTTCCATAAATTCTAATTCGAGAACTTTTCTGGGTGAACTCAAGCTTTTGGAATAATCATGGGTCAGCAAAGGTCAAATGAAGAGAGTACAGCCTTTGGGATATAGACCTTGTCCCGTGCTTCGCCAACAAATGTGACCATCTATCAACGCACTTGGTAAAGACATTGCAACAACAGTGTGTCTATTCAGTTCTCTCTTGAGAAATCATGTGCCAGGGACCTATGCAGATCCTCATCTCTATGGAAACTTCACTAGAAGTCAAGCTACGATTTTCCAGCTCACAACACGCACATTTCTAATTTGATCATTGTCCATCAACATAAAAGGTCATCAAGATGCAGTTGTTTTCATTCTCGGTTTGAAACACTGGTACCACTTGTGGCATTTTGTTTGGATAAGGCAATTATCCCCAGAGGCGTGTTGCAACATTACAACAATCTCTCCAAACGTTTCTTTAACTAATTTGACACAAAATGCCACACAAACACGTTGGCCTTAACGGTGTTCCATTGTTCAACTTGAGAGGCAAAAAATGCCAAACACATAACACACAATGTTCCTCCGGCGCGTGTTGCTCAAAAGCTAGTAAATACTTTCTTTTACAAAAGTTTAAGTTCAATACAACGTGATATTATAGTCGCAAACACTTTGAAACTGATTAAAAATTGACCTCACGCACATTTCTCTTGCTCTCTCTTTCTTTGTCTCTGTCTCTGTCTGTCTGTCTGTCTGTCTCTGTCTCTCTCTCTATACATACATATATATATATATATATATATATACACACACATATACGTATACATATATACAAATATATACATGTATGTATATATATATGTATATATATATATGTATATATATATATATTTGTTCAATCTTATCGAAAAGCATTTTATCATTGTGAGATCACGTGATGAAGACGAAATAAGTTGAGACAAACATTTGCAACACCGACCATAGCTGACTTAGAAACAACGAGGAGAATATAGATCATAGTGAACCAGGGAATGCCATTATGGTTATGTAGAAGTGATATATCGTTACCTAGGAACAATTCTCTCACCACACTGTTGCAAAATGCAGTTCAATAAAAACTAATTAACAGGAATAGTTAAATAGTCGATGAGAAATGTCCAAGGAAATAGGACCAGAGTATGTGTCTTGAATGAGGCAAATTGGCAGGAGAAAGCATCAAGATCACGTTTGAGGATGTTGGTGAGGGAACAGGGTCCAGATAATCTCGATGCCAAACTCTTTGTCATGTTCTATGTGTTCAAGACCTGATATCCAATGCTTACACACAGGGTGAAAAATCAGGATTGGACTAAAACGTACCAAAGAATTGACTACAATGATATTGCTTTTAACTAACAAGTGCCGAACTACACAACATTTGACGATTGCAAGTATCAGTATAGAATGTATATGACATTTTGTTGCTTGGCTATTCTTTCCTGATTCCGATTGAATACTCCCAAGAATTGAATGATGGTGCTATGCTCATATCTTTGAGGAATTCTTCGACTGTAGCAGAATATAGGTGGAAACATAGGTTTTGCATGATAAATACACACACACACATATATCTATAAGTTTCAGGAAGTTTGAAAAACGTTAGGCAGTGATGTTAAGTAGGAAGTTCTCTCTCTCTCTCTCTCTCTCTCTCTCTCTCTCTCTCTCTCTCTCTCTATATATATATATATATATATATATATATATATATATATATATCATCAAGTTAGAGATTTTTGTACAAACATTTATCTTTTTGCTTTGTTTTGGCTTCTGTTGGTGATTTTTTGATTCTTATCCAATAAATTTTTGTGGGGATGACTTTTTCATGTTTTATAATCTTACTTTTATTCTATTTATACACATTTTTTCCGATTGTTTGTTCGTTATTGATCGTTATGTTTTTGTTTTTTTTTATTCAATAGGGAGACTATGCTTGTTAGTGGTCATAAATTATGATTTAGCAGAATATAATGTAAGCATTTTTGTTATCGGTATGTACTTAAAGCATCTGTACTTTGTGGTATGTTTCATATCTGAGAATATTTTAATCTTATTTGAAACTGATTCTGAGTTTTACAGTTCACATTTTAATCATTACTTTAATCATACCCGAGTTCGGTCTATCTTTACATGTGATGTCATCTAATTTCTCCGTTCTAGAAGCATTTTTATCTAATCAAGCATGGAGTTCCAATATTTTGGCACATTTGTGTTTATTTTGAAATGATCCTTTTAATCCAGGTTTGTTATTGCTATCGGTTGTTGTTTTTTTTACTAGGTTCGGTTGTTTGGCATTTTTTCTTCTATCAAGTGGTCGAGTATTTTTCGAAAATAAATTTGAGAAGAAAATAAAAAGGGAATATCAAACAATTTACTTGTGATTTCAAGTAATGATCTTTATCGAGCTTTGACTGGTTTTGTACATTTCTTCAGAAAGCTGATAAGATTTCGTTGTTGGACTGTACTTCCCATCGTCCGCTAAAGATGGTTAATTTTTTGTTATTTGGTACGATAATTTCAAACAAAGATTTATATTAAAAGAAACTGAAATTATCTCTATATACAGGACAGCGGAAAGTAAAATCAAGAATCATATCAGCTTCCTTAGGACATATACGGAACATAGAACATGCAGTATATATATATATATATATATATATATATATATATATATATATATATATATATATATATATATATATATATATATATATATATATGTGTGTGTGTGTGTGTGTGTGTGTGTGTGTGTGTGTGTGTGCGTTGATGCAAAGATCCCATGTCTGGTTGCTCAGTCAAGTGATTTTTGTGTATCCAGTCATCTCTATGGTGGAGTGTACAGTTTTTTAGGGAATATTCCGTTAGAAAAATAGATTCCACATAAACTCTTTTAAAGTAATATCATGGAGCACTTAGAATGTTTTCCTCTCCTGGCTCAACGCAGAAAAAACGTCTTCATTTCAAGAGAACAGATCCAGCGGCGATGAAAAACGTATTCAATAATAGAACACAAAATGAATAAAATCCTATCTGGATCTAGAACAGCTTTTATCGTCTCAACGTAAAATTTATCTACCGGGGGAAAATGGCTGTTTTCAGGGGGATTCAAAGGATTTGTTTTTACAAATTGCTAAACCCTGGACATAAAACTTGCTGTGCTGATGTACAGCAAGCATTTACATTCGGATGATGCATTCGGAACGAGAATATATTGCATATTGGAGGCAGCGATCATTATGGAGTTGGAAAATGCAGCTTTTTCTTTACACGCCATCTCAGGTTTATCACTCATTTCTATCTTTTATGGTTATCAGTTCAAGATGTCCAATAATTCATTCATATATTCAGTGAAGAAGTTTTATTTTGATTTCAGGCAGGATTCATTTGGAAAAAAAAACATCGTTCAGGGACATAGCAAGATTGAAGAAATAGATTAAAGACTGAATAATGATGCTATGAATCGCTACAAATTCATATGAATATTAGGATTTATCTGCCAGATATTTTTTTACAAATTGCAAAAAACATTTAGAATTTGGCATGTTTTAGACACTTAATCCGATTATTTACAACTACTAATTTATTTGACTTGCTAATCTGATGCTTAGCTCATGAATATTTGATTCCACCGTAGCTGGGAGGGAATTTATGAGAATCTCGTAGTTAGTGATAAATTTTCGGATCTCTCTGCAAACACTTATACCCTGATAAACATACACTAGAAGACACTCTAAGCTCTAATGATCATATCAGGTATCTACGATGCTGGATCGGGCCTCCATGGTATTGTTTCTGCAGCCTCATCCAATAAAAAGTTGTCAAATTGTGATGTCCAGTAATATTGGAGGAGAGAATGATGGTTAATGGTCGAATGAGGGGGGATGGCGGTCGGGGGGTCACTGTGGTCGTAGGGAGAGGACAGGCTCAGTCTATGCGAGTAACTCATATAGAGAATCAACGAGAGATGCATGCTGATAGAAAGTGGAAAGTGTGTGAGGAGAAGGTTAGGAATCCTTTTTTTTTTGTAGTAGGAGTGGCAATGCAGAGAGAGAGAGAGAGAGAGAGAGAGAGAGAGGCTCTCATAGAAAGTCAACTGGATATTAACCCAATGTACACGCAAAGATGGGGGTAGCAGGATGGAAGTCGGGGGTTTTTATGGGGTATTGGGGAAAAAAGTATCCTTCCTCCTCCAGACATCCTCTCCCTCCCACTTCCTCCCCTCCAGGGTCGGTGCGCTTGTGTCATCACTTTTTCATTCTCATCCCTCTTTGAAAACCTCAATCTCTGCCTGAATGAGGCTGCCCAAAATGATAAGGAGGTTACCATAGATACGAAATATGATTAGTTGGGCTCAAAGTATATTAATGTGTTCATCAGAATACTCGAGTTTGTACAGATATTGAATTTTTTTAAAACTTCGATCTATGATGATTATGAAAAATTTATATGATTGGATTAAAAGGAAAAATGAGTATTTTTTTACCTTAAAATGAACTTGCAAAAGCAAAAAAATGGATTTTCCATGACAAGATACACATGATTAGGGGTATTCCTCAATAGTCTGGGTTGTTGGTCATATTGAAATGCATGCACACTCCCTGCGAGGTCAGCATCGATTTTTTTTTTTGACTTTAGAAAAGGTTATGGTCATTTTTAACACCTTACCAAAATGCAAAAAACTATGCACTACATGCATGATTGACTGTATTATATGTTCCCAGCCAGCTACAAGTGTCAGTCGATAATGTGGCCTCCAACTTGATTGAAGTCATACAATTACAATTTGCTCAGTAAGTAAAATTTGCTTATCAAAACTCTGTGTTGGGCGTCCTAAAGATATTGAATCGATTCCAATAATTTGAATAGAAAAACACCGATTTAGGATAGAATACACTATAGTAGCATTGTTGGAAACGTTTGCATGAAGCAGCGAGCAAAATTAGAAATCGTGCATAGATCAGACATTTATTTAGATGAATGATAATAGCTATCTTTATAGTTGGCGTGGTGATCTGATGCCCGGCTTATAATTAAACCAACCTAGACAAGTGAATATACTTATTCATTCTTTAAGTAAGTCTTTTTTTCATATTCTGATATTTTCAGTTAGATCATTCTAAATAAAACTGGATTTCCACCGCGAGGCTATGACTTTCTTAGACACAATTCCGTTATCTCAGAAATAATTTCCTTTTCTCTCTTTCCTTTTTTGGGCTAAAACGTCAAAAAGGAAGCTGGCAGGATTTTGCTCGGAAAGTTATTTGTTGTTACTCCCGAAATACATGGAACACAGAACGTGTTCTCTAAATCAATAGACATGCTCATATATACAATGGATAATAAAAGATTTTCACAGCATCTACACTTCCTTACAGGTCTATTTTGATGTTTGGAATGTTTGCGTATTAAACACTGGCGCCTGTAGTCAGCGTTGGACCCCGGGTGAAATGCCGAGAGTCCTAATACTGATTTTCAAGACATCAAGCACGAAAGAGGTGAGGGTTGACCAAACGGTGAAAGGTATGAAAAATGGAATCGCTGGGCAGATCTAACACTCTAGGTGTAGCATTTTATATTCAGTATTCTGTGATACCTCCTAGAAATGCAAGCGCGAATCTATCTGCCCCCTCCCTGGTTATGAGTAGTTAGTTGGGCTGTCCAGACTCTTTAGCCATGGTTTTCACGAAGATTAATCGTCTTCTTCAGGCTATGTAGCCCCTGGATAAATCATCTGCAGTGCCTATCTGCAGTCAACCCTGATAAAATCATCACTGGTACCCGAACAAAATAATGTTAGGTCACGTTTAAAAATTAGTTTCCAGATTGTTTGTTTTTTTTAAGCTATTCAATTTCCATGTTTGCCACAATAAACCGACTATTACCCTACAATTCCGTCGTTTGTGCCTGTGCCAGAGAACTCAGAACTGTTATTGTAATCGATCAATGGTATTACCCCATGGGTATGCGTTTTCAGTTCACATAGTGGGCCCCATAAGTCAGAGCTGTCAATAATTAGTTACGTCTTAGCATGGTCAAGGTATATCAATACCGATTTTCTCAATGTATATAGACATTTATAAGCATGTTTGTCAGACTGTTGGGAACGACCTGAATATTTTTCACTCAAAAATTTTTAATGAATTTGCATTTAGAAATTTGAATTTTAATCGGATTTAGAATTCTATCGATTTCATGAATTCTGTATTTCTTTCTGTAACAAATGTTATTTATAAAGGCGAAAAAACAGGGAAAAGAAAACATTTATTGATTATCCTCTCTTCTACTTTACTCGTGAACCATGTCAGTAGACATGTTAATGGCAGAATTTTCCAGGCAAAAATATTTGAAATTTTATTTAAGACATTGAATATCAAAACGACATACAAAAAGACATAAATTAATCAAGTTTCTCCTGGTTGTTCGTCTTATCTCAAACAATCGTTTGACAAAACTATTTCTGGCAAAAGGAGAGTCTAGCATCGAGAGTAGACTTCTATACGAGAATCGTATTCAAGTATCCCAGTATAAAAAGGGGCAGCATAGATGACTACAATCTTGATCTGGCACACAGCTACAATGAGAGGGGATCCAGTGAGAATCGAACGCATTAATTATTGCCAGTGAGTTAAGTTTGGAATATACAGCAATGCATGACGACTGTCTATTAAATACAATATCACTGAGTAGCAATGTCTATCGGATCACCTTATGTTTCAAATCGTTTTAAGTTACATCCGTCAGAAATAATTATATTTTCCAAGACAAATATTCAATCCACAAACGTCGTATTCGTCATTCGAAATTTTGTAATAAAATTTAAACTTGAACAATTATGGCATGATTGTATTAAAGATAAAAATCGTTAATTTTATTATTCCTTGTTTGATCTCAACTTTTATTGAAAAACGGAAACGGCACAGAAGTAACCAAATAATTGTACACAGCAGCATGAAACAGAAACAGGGAGGTAGAGGGATGAATGCTTATAGAAAAAGAGAGAGAAAGAGAGAGAGGGGGGGAGAGGGAGAGAGATTGGGGAGGAAAAGACGGAGATTGGTGGAAGAAAGGAGACTGAGGGGGGCAATACTGAAAATTTGAATAAAATTCAAGTTGATTCTAACATGGATATGCAAATCAAAGCAATCAATATCACATTCCTCTTGGTTGAGTAAGAATTCAAAAGAGTTATCGAGTGTAGCTCAGTCTAGGACGAGATGGTAATAAGGGAACACAATAAGCATCTGCTAGAAATAAGTCATTAATTTGTTCAAGGTAAATGTAATAATTTTAATAACTGATGTTATTCAAGAAAGTTCTGATTGCTTTTTCCACTCCAATTTAAATCATTCGTATGTAGACATACCTAACATAGATCCATGGTGGTCCATTTCAGACCTGAACGTTCAGATTATTTCCCCTATACGACCTGCCAACGTTCATTTCGGTTACTTTATCATTCGTATGATCTATTTCACTTAGATGCCAAATCGGGTACCGACCGTAAAGTAAATGCTGTGAGAAGATATCAGACACAAGATGGAAGGATGTGATAGCCAAGTTTACTGATAAGACATGGTAAGCGTAAGAACAATTGCGATCAGCTTTGCAGGGAATTAAGGATCTTTGTGTCGGACTTATTTCAGATGTGTTCTTTGCATTTGCTCGACTTTAATATCCTATGAATGGTTTTATTGAAAGTAACTCCCTAAGATACGATGACAACATCCTTTGTAGGTGATTGAAGCACTCATCAGCAACTGGCAATATATTTTTCTTCATGTACTCATAAAAAAGCCCCTTTCATTTGAAGGACGTATTTTCTCGATGAGGCCATTATGTTTGCAAAAGGATACACTGAAATTACAGCCCATCACAAGTCATTAATACAGTTAAACATTATACAACGGCTATTTTAGTTAGTAATAGCCGTATTTGGATACAAAAAAAGAAGCAGCAACATAAAATATCAAAGTATCAATTTTCTCAAACATTAAGATAGTTTATTTCATGAATGTCACGTTCAACCAGTAAAATGCTTCTTATAAACGTTCCTTGAATGAAAATCAACACCAAATCTATATAAGTAAAAAGTATAGTTGACCAGCGGCCTTCAACGGACACTGAAACATGTTCAACAAAGTCAAAGACATTCATAATATTGCACTAAATAAGAGCATGTTTATCATCACAATAAATTTCACAAATATCAAATACAAAAGAACAAAAAAACGGTAAAAGGAAAATGTTGAGTTTTAATTTACCATTTCGTAAATTGTGTTAATGTGATATCGTCAAAGTTTTCTTTGATCCAATCAATAAACATTTTACTTGGGATAATTAATTATGCATGAAATGAATATTAAACAAAAACGCCATAAAAGTCAGTTATAGTCAAATGGATAACATGCCAAAATCGATTAGTAAATACAAAAGGAAATCTTTAAAAAGTTAGAACTCAGATTAACAAGCAATGTCCAAACGCAGTTGAAGAAACACATATGAATGCCTATCAATAAATGAGAAAAAAGGTCATATACCTAGCAATTATACTTTGTAGAGAGAACCCAAATGTAGATAAATTCTATATCAGGGCATCTGTGGTAGATTAGAAATCGATTTGTCTCAACATTTTTTTTTAATAATTGGAACGTAGCGATAAAACTGCTCTACCAAAATATTATTGGTCTGTATAGGATGAAAAATGGAATCCAGCAATATGAAGGTATCTTTTACATAACTGGAGCTCAATCATCAGCTAAAATATCAGATGTATAATCTGTTTAGAAAAAGAGATTCAAAATTATCATTGTTGATAATTGAATGGGAAGTAAGTATAGTCTTAGCTGAATATCATCGCAAAGTTGAAACTAAAAGCTAAAAATCCAACAATATAATGGAGTATTTTACATGACTCGATGCCACTCACTTGTAATAGTAAGTTTGGTATATGTTTAGCTTGAAAATTCAAGATTATGATTGTAATTAATTGGATCAGAGGAATTAAGTGTTAGCTAAATGTCACCAAAAAGTTCGACTAAAATCTAGAAGAAACAAAACTTTATACTGGAAAATTAATACAATAGATAAAATGAAACAACTTTTGTATTCTAAATTGAATAAAGGAGATAGCACAAAAACTGTTGAAAAATGACATCTACGCCACAGAATTAAATATTCATCGCTAAGGGTATAAATATAAAAATCAATTAGACGATGAGATAACCTAATAAATTGGGCAATTACTTTACAATAAAAGACCTCCCTCCCTAATAATCATTGAATTAGCTTTCATACGCAGCAATGAAAATAAGATAAGACAACAGTACTACCAATATCATATGTAGATAAACTTAACTTTAGACGTATTTTTTTCTAAAAAGTAGTAACCTTACTGACCTGTAGCATGATAGCTAAATGAAGATATTTTTAAAGATTGAAATTTATTGAAGCAGTATCCACGATCAAAACCTTTTTTCAGCTTTAAAGTGATAAAAATTTTCATCAACTGAGCACCGTCAGTTGTGTGACAAGTGTTTTAGTAAAAATATATATATCATGTATTTGCCTGTCATCCAATCAAATGCAGATAAGACCAAGTGTTGCAGTTATATATCCTAACCCATTCCAATATTGACAATTGTAAGTTATCCATAGCACTTTGAGATAGATATGAGTAACCATCAATCACAATAAAATGAGAATTTTATCGAGTGAGCCAGAGAAAGACAATTGTTGAAATTCCCACCATTTGCAGTAAATAGGTCTGAATATCGAGTTAAATATGAGTGCTGACTCACTCTCGTTCCAGAGTACATATATAACTTACGCCATTGTCTTTCAGACAGAGACAGGCATTGATAATAGATTATCTGCCATAAAATTACGTTATAATCCATTTTATACCAATCCACAAGCAATTAGTGCATATTTCTGTCAGGATTAGTTGGAGGGAGAAGGAAATTAAAGCTGTTATTCCTAGAACGATCTGCAATGGACGCGTTGGATACCTTGGTTTTATGCGACATTAATTGCTCATCAAATCCATGTCCACAGTTTGAAAGACGGTTTTGGTGATGGTCCAAAACACGTCCTCTACAAAACTATTCAACCACTCTCTTCTGAAAAATCCATTCATGGCATATATGCTCGAACAAATAAGGCAGTTATCGAACCCTGTGAAATGCTGGCATACTGCCGCGTTCATGATACATACGAAAAGAATTACACTCAGCAGTGTGGCCTCGAGGGATACACTCGAAACCATCATTATGAGGTTGCTTTTACGAACATTTGGAGAATGATTGAATCTGAAAAAAAAAAGTCTTTTTAGTCAATCTATTAATATCAAATAAACAGTTACAGAGAAAATGATTAATACCACTGCATTTTTTATAAAGAGAATCGATACCAATATGTATATATATATATATATATATATATTATATATATGTATATATATATATATATATATATATGTATGTATATATATATATATATATAAATATATATATATATATATATATATATATATATATATATATATATATATATATATATATATATATATATATATATATATAACTTAGCATTACCTTTTTTGTGGAAGTTCACTTGCTGCAAATTCATTTTACGATAGAACCAAATCCATTATGAATATGAATGTATTATGTCAGTAAGCATATTTGCTTCTTTTTGATTCGCTTCGTGCAACATATACCCTTACCTATCAGAAAAGCCCAAATGAACTCGTTTGGCTTATCAGAAAACCGGTAGATGTATAGGAAGGATAATAATCTCTCCCCTTATAATAATAATTGTTTTGTTTTTTTTGCTTTACGCTATTTCGGCGTACGTAAGGTTTCATCAGAGCACACCATTTCTGATGATGGCTTTTTTGATAAGTAAGAAATATTACACCAAGTGTGTTAACTTTTTTCTAAAACATAACACCGTGTTTAATTTTTTTTCTATCTATCTGTTACGAATTTTATGTGTCCCCAGATTAGCTGTAATTTGACACATGAATACTATAGCCAATATTCTCTGCACTCTCGTTATAATTCAGATGCATTTCATTCATACAAATATTTACGATTACAACGCACTAATTGTAGTGTAAAATCCCTTTTAAATGTATTTGTTTCAAATAATCTAGAGTGAACTAAGGGAACACAGGACGACGTAATGGTTCATATATATCTTAAGTACGAAAATATAGAAAAAATCTTTCCTATAATGTTACGATTTTCAAACAGAACAGGTAAATCTGAGTAATATAGAGATATCTCTTCGTTGATGGCAAATTTTACGATGTGACAACAAGTTCTCTCGTTGTATTTCTTTTCAATGTTAATTTTCATTAAAAAAAAAGCGTACGTACGATTATTATATTCATTTTTATTTTGAATTTCAAGTTTCAGGATTTGAATTAAATTATCAGAAATAACCAGTCAAAATAAGTGCAAAATGAAACGGGTAAACAAATAAAAAGATATATTGCATTAATTTCCATGAGGTTCATTAAATGAGTTTGTTAAGTTCAAAGGAATCAAGCTGAGTTCATTCAGTGCTATGAAAAATATAATTGGGGTTGAAAAAATGATAAGACTGGAGTCAATCAATATAAAGTCACGAAGTCAGAGATCAATACGTTACTGCAAATAGAGGAACGTATAACATCTGTTGTTATGTTGGAAGTAGTCTATCAACTTTTTAAAGATTGCCCGTTGGTTGTATTAAATGTGGAGCTCTTTTATATTCGAAAACATTAAAATCTCACTTTGAGGCACATGCGTGTATATATATATGTATATATGTGTGTGTGTGTGCGTGTGTTTGCACGTGCAGTCCGTGTGTGTTCGTATGAACGTTGTCAGCAAAGATGTATGAGCTGGTATTGAGTGTTAGAATGTAAACTGCACCACAAAATCTTGAATAGGGTGGAAAATTTGAAACCTTCAGAGATATCATCTCCATTTTTGAATTTGTCCTTGTCCAAGATTATACGATTGTTTAAAAAAAAAATGGAAAATAATTATACGGATCAGAGATATCGATTGATTGACTGAGAATTTTTTAATAATTTCATATGTAGTATTCTTGTTTTTTTTGCACTTTTCTTACAAATATTTCCTTGGTAATTTTTGTTGAATCATCATTGCTGTTAACCAAGTGAAAAACTCAATACGACGGGCCCTAAACCAAAAAACGAAGAAATTTTGAGGTACTGGTTCTTAGTACTTGCACGTAATTGTATTGACTGATACCTTCGAAAACGTTATATACCAAGCATCCCCGTACGTTATTGTGGTTGGAGCTGTTAGACCTAAACATTAACACCTGGCCCTTGGAGAAATCTTTGGATGACTTGAATGCATCAGTAAGACCATTGCTATGATTGAACATAAACTTCGCGTCTCCAATCCTACAACTTCAAGCAAACGAATCCACCAAACCTGAGTGTTCTCCCCACATTTATTCCACAACTGCCAATCACCCCAGGAAGCACATTTTGAGAAAAAAATTGATAGTAGTACTGACGTCCATCATATCCTCCGTAAAGAGAAGCCTCTGAAGAGTCCTCATCCGAAGTCTTATGAATTAAAATCTCTAGGCTGCAATCCTCTTATCCCTGAACAAATATTTCTTCATCGTTCGCCCGTTTGGGAGATTGAACCCATGTTTTTGCCTGACAAGCTATCGTGTGATTTGCCTTTTGCTGCAGTTATAGTATATTCAGATTGAACATTTCCATCAATTACCCCAGTTCTGGATTCAATGATAACCTCGATAACGTGAATTACTTTTCACGACTGTCTAGCTTTGATGTATCTACTCAGCTTGGTATTTTGTGATAGTCCTCAATTCTGCGATTCTGAAATCCAACTATGTTTAAAATAGGTCTGTATGGCCCTTTACGCCTGCTGTAAAGACTTGACACTGTTTTCAACAACAACAGTAACTGTGACAATATGACTGCAGATGGGATTTTTAATTGAATCTTTTTCTATTCATATATATATATTTGTGTTTGTGTGTGTGTGTGTGTGTGTGTGTTTGTGTACACATCTTTTTTTGTTAAAGATACTTCAAGTGTGACTATAATTGAAATCACAGAGAACCCCTTTTCAGGTGCCAAACGACGACAAGAACATCGTAAGTATTTTTATGTGACAAAATAAAGCGTGGTTGTTTTGAACCCCTGCGTATACACAGTCACAGTCACAGGGTTCTGATTAAAAGATGATAAGAGAGATAAAGTGAGTAGGAGAGATAGGAAAGTGATGATTCATCAGGATTCTAATGGCAAAAGTAAGAAAGATGAGCTTTGAGTTAAGTTGCGTGAAGTACAAAAGAAAGCAAGGAGTAATAGGAAAAAATGGGTAAATTATCATTTAGTTCAAGTATCAAGCAAAAAAAAAAAGATACAAAATAAATTGAATAAAAGAGATAGCGAAAGTAAAGTCACCCTTGCTTTTAAAAAGGAGACCAAAGTTTTGTCACCACAACAGACACAAAAGACAGAGCTGGAAGAGTGAGATACATCAGGGTTTACTAACAACCGCAGCCCTAAGCTACTGGCGGTAGAAAGTCATTGAATTCGTACTTTCCCTCTTTGTCTTTCTCGACGGAATTGCTTGCTCTCTCTTTCCCCCATCTCTCTTTCTCTCTTTGAGTGAGGATTTCGTTTAGTTGTCAGTCAAAGACTATCTATGTATTCTAAATCATGTGACAAGAAAACTAAGGTTCCATTTTGAACCCCGATATGAGTCTTATGTCTTTTCAACACTCTCGTGCTGCAGCCGTGGTGAGCAAAGTTGCTGAAGAACGCCATAACCGATAAATTGAAATCAAGTCGCTAGTCAAATTTATTCATCTTTTATCAAGAATTCAAAATGTTGTACTGCATTGAAGAATCGACTATTGTCATCACCACCCAGTGTTTCAATTAGATGCGATAAAACATTTGTATTGAAATAATATCTGAGAAGTGTGATGATGCCAACGTTTTTTTAATGTAACAAATATGTAAACATTTGTAACAAATACAATGAAAATTAACATTATTTGTTTCAATACTTATCTACGTTACAAAAAATTGTGCCAAAAATTGCTTTCTAAATCGTACTTGAACGGTGTAAAGATCAGATCTTATCTTCCGTCAAAAATATTCGATATAACATTTTTGATGATTTCAAATCTGGTATTGATACTGTTAATAAAGCAGCAAATGACTGTAAATCACCGTACTGATGAGCGCCAAAAGACAGAAATTTGATGTTACATACGCATTTTTTCAGAACTCTCTTCGTGGGTTTTGAAACTCATTCTGTATGTTCAACATAAGAAAAAACAACAACTCATTATTTGTTTTCAGTAAGTATGACCGATTGACTAAAACTATTGTACTCAAAACTTGGTTCAAACTGATTGATTGGTTCTTTGCGCTGACACAACAACAGACAGTTCTATCTAAAGAACAGCATGCTTTAGGCATAATCTTATCGGGAAACTAAAGTGTTTCATCTCATTAATAGCCGTATATTTTTGATATATTTCTATGTTGTATTCACTTCAGTGCAGTACGATACACAGTGTAGATTCACATATCCTTGTGCCTTAGCAAACTAACGCGATT
>OY735208.1:61541976-61551976 GCA_963457665.1 Thysanoteuthis rhombus | reverse complement strand
GATGTCGTATTCTTAAAGTTAATATGGGTCTCTGTGGTATCTTTATTTAGCCTATTAAAAAAAATTCTCATTCAGCTGTTTTTTTTATGGACATCTTATTTTGTTGCCCATAAAGATTTTGTATAAGGTTATTCATCTGGATCAGGAAAGAACAGGCATTAAGTTTGAAATCCCGAAATTTTTCTGCCTGATTGTCCCAACGGACTGAGAAAAATCTGTCCCTGGAGCAAGCAGTGTAATTCGTATTGTTTTGGTCAATGGAACTATCAAGAGTGGTATCATGTGGACGGATTGGTTAACACATTATATAACATAGTTTGGACATCGGAATCACTTTTGAACCAGTCTGAAACCAGAAGGCAGCGACTCCTTTCGAGGAGACGGTAGTAACTAAACGTAAAGGGAAATTGCTTTTTCATGATCAACTTTCCAGAAATTTATGGTTTCCTTATGCAGTAATATAAGTTCAGAGCCCTGATCTAATTTGCATTCGTATATATACACACACACATATGTACGCGTGTGTGTGTGCTGAGGACTGTTTACACCAGGAAGCCAAGCTAAGAGAGTTGCTTTGATCTGACCATTAGAGCTGGACGGTATTCCTACCCCATTAAAATAAAGATATTGTCTGCTGAATTTTAAAGTAGGTGTAAATCTTCTACTGAAGGTACAGGCACAAAATTATCTCCCTACTTTACTTCAAGTTTGCCCTGTCAAATATCTATACATTGGTATTCGAAAATATGCGTATTTGCACAAAAATGTCCATACATGCGTGTACAAATATATGAACGTTTACTGGTCTTGTTAGTGTACGTACGTCTACTGAATTTGAAGGCAATAAGCATTTCGGTAATCGTTTGAGAAATGAGATTTTGAATGGAAGAACGATGATAATTGGGAAAGAAGTAATTAGAACATCCTGATACGCTCCTGATTGTTTTGGTTTTTGGTGTTAGAAGCATGGCCAGTTTGAAACGATTTCGTCTATGAGCTTCATGAAAGACAGAATATTCGATAACCTCAAATCTGTTGATAGAACCTACAAGACAGAGAAGGTTGTCTTGTCGTTTCTCAGATAGAGTCGGTAAGCCGATCTTTCAGGAAATGTCAGTATTAGTCCACTCTCTGCCTACTTCTATTGATTCTTCGAGCGTTGAAATTAACGTATTTTGTATTTGCAATTTCATTAGGTTTCAACATTCAGCACTCATTTGTATGTATATCGTAAAACCTTAAGGCAAAATACGAAAATGCATTCCATTTTGTAATCATTGATCATAATATACCATTTCCCCTTTTTTTCTCTCTCCCTCACTAACTGTTCTCTATCATATAATTGCTTGTTTAAAGTTCCTTCGTTTTTTTCTCCATCAGGGCATACTTTCGATCCCTCGGTGAGGAGTTGAGTTTAGTAGTGTGTGCTAGTTAAAATTACTACCTGCTCTTTCACCATAAAATGTTTCTTACATTACATCTACTGGGGCATTTGTTGCTTAAGTGGGCTATTAGAAAAGCAAATTGAAAAAGAACGTACAAAAATTACTTGTAGCCATGTTTTACATACAAAACAAAATATATACAAATGAGGACGTGCAATTTGTACACAAGAGATTTGAATAAGTGGAAAGGTTTGAAAGAAAAAGGAAATTCGGTTGCATGTTGAATCTCACTTTACTGAATTGACGTAATTTGTGTAACCTACATTTCCTTGCTTACGTTCCTTCAACGAGTCAAATTAATACATGTTCTTCGTCAAACGATGCCAAATATCATAAGTAAAACTCTGATCAACCACAATCACTAAAGGTGGCAATGAGTTCAATCCCTTTCCATTTATTCGCGATTATGACTTCTTGTGTTCTGTCGATCATGGCTATACTGTTTTGCCTACAGACTTGAAGATTGGCATCGGTACTACCTTAGCCCCCTTCTGGAAGTAATGTATTTGATTTGGAAAACAAAACTGAACCTAATTTTCAAGTGTTTATTGATGAAATTCCCAAAATCTGTGTATTTCTAGATCTTAAAAAAAATGTTTTTCTTTGGAGTTACTTAGCGAATTCCCAAAAATATAAATATGTTTAATAGATGGTCTAGTTTCTAAAGGGATTTAACCATTTTTTTTAAAGAATATACGATCCGAAATTTAGGTTACGTTTCGTTACGGTCCAACGCACTAAATAATTACTGATATAAAAAAACAAAAAACTAACAGTATACCTGTTAGCTTAATGAATATAAATATGACAGTTCTGGTTATTTCCTTAATAGAAAGAGGCACATGATCAATGACCTTTGACTAATTGCAATGTCAGGAGTGATAAATGGAAAAAATCGGGAAAAAGGACAAACGATAAACTAGTTACTTGTTCAATCACTGTAAAGTTTGAATTTCAAATGATCAAAGTAGGTGCAGACTAGAAGCTGATCTATCGTAAACTTAAATTGTAAATTGAACTTTCTGCACTGAATGTCTATTTAGAAGGGATTAAACATATTTTTGAAGACAATATGAAGAATAAATCTATTGACGTGGCTTTCACTTGTAATACATGCGTGCAAACGTTCCTAGCCTAGCCAACTTAAAAAAAGAAAAAGACTTATTTTGTCATTTTTCACGGTTTTCTTAAACTAAAATCTCTAAAGATTAAGAAACTATTACCTTGATAGGTTGACTTATCCTAATCCCTGCTTGAACACTAACCCTAAAATACTACCTTGGTTTACACCATCCATACAATACGTATTAGAATGGTGAATTCAGTTGTTGGCATACACTTTTAATGACACGAATAAGTGTCTGTGTTGATAGGCTTACAGTACATTCAACAGTATCTTTACGTTTCTGAAATGCTGTAGACAATGAGAGCTTATTGTAGCTCGGTATTTCTAAGCAAAGATAGTTAAAATAGGCCCTGTAGCCTTGGAAAATACTTTGCTCGGTTTTGGAGTCTCATTTAGTCTTTAGACAGCATCTTGGAATTGCTCTAAAAAGGGCAAATCAGGTTTTGTGTTGACACTTTTTCAGCACACATATACAGAACCTAACATTGAATTGATTTAATGTCATGTCTTACTCTCATTTGAAAGCAGATAGATACTAACCGATGTATACATGATTTTTGCTCGACCCCATGTTTGGATGTTTGTGAAACATGTTACATCATTCTGGTAAGTCACTTGAGGTAAGGTAATTATCTAAATCCATCGAGTATCTCTCTCTCTCTCTCTCTCTCTCTCTCTCTCTCTCTCTATATATATATATATATATATATATATATATATATATATATATATTATATACGTGTGTGTGCGTGTGTTTTGGTGTGTGTGTGTATGTGGATGCATATTGTCCAACATGAAAGTCAATATCTTCTTCCTTTCTTCGTTATCGATCAATCTTAGCAAGCTAGTTATATTATAATGAGAGATGGAATTTGGCCAAGCGCAGATCGGTTCCATGTACTTCGGACGTTTTAAAACACGATACAAGTATTTGGATCTGTTTAATGGAGCTGAATCCAAAGTTCACTTCAGTTCAACAAACATAACTAACTGGCTGCATAAATGGGCACCCATACGCGAATGTTTTGGTTCCACACTCATACAGGGATTTGACAATGATATATATGATTCATATGCCTGCGTTGAATGCACTAATTTGTGAAATTCTCTGGCATAAACACCATGTGTACGTGCTGATATATCATGGATTAGTTTACAAATATATGTTTAGTAATACAATTATCAAGTTAAAATCTTCGTTCTGGTTATATTATGTCTTTATACTTTATGTTCTTGAATCAACTATTCGATTATTCAATCCACTAGACTAGCATAAAAGTAAGTAGCTAACCAGAGAGACAGAAAAACAGAGAGACGGACAGAAAGAGACATACAAACGGACAGAGACAGAGTGACAATCAGATAAATAAAAACAGGGAGGGGGACATATTCATAAGCATTGATAAATATACCGGGAGAAATCTGACGTATAAATTAGGGAAGAGGTAGACAAACAGACCGACATAAAGGAGAGGAGATACAGTGAGAAACAGAGAAAGAGAAAGAGAAAGAGAAAGAGAGGAAGATACGAAGAGAGAAAGATACAGACAGATAGACACAGGTTAAGAGACATCCAGATAGAATGAGATAGGGAAGGGCAACTTATACGCATTGATGAATATACAATAGGGAAATAAAATTGAGGGGGGGAGTACATACAGAGAGAGAGAGAGAGAGAGAGTAAGAGAGAGGGAGAGAGGGATATACGGAGAGAAAGGAAAGGACAGAGACTGAGAGAGAGAGACATGGGATCATATTGCATTTACTATGAGTGGAACATAATTTAAGTCAGTTGAATGATTCAATTTTCGAAGTATTCTTTCTTTTCTTTTCGAGTAAATATATTTCTTTAAAACATTTCTGAAATAGTGATAATCAACAATGACGAATAACTATTTTCATGTAGTTATCTCTTATTCAAATATACGTGGACACAGGATGTTGTTCATTGAATCAATGTGCTGATGCCTTGCTAACGATAATTTAAAAGTATTGCACAGGGATGAATACACAAATGTTATCATTGATATAAATTGGCATTGAGCCTAAGAGAATCAGTTTTAATTAAAAAATGTCGAAAAAATCTTACAAATATTTAATCTTCTATTTTCAGGCAGCTTTATAACCCGAAGACAATAGGAAATGCCATTTTAAATTTTAATTCCTGTTCATGCAATTCTCGGTTCAATGGTGATTTCTAGCGAAAAAATATTATTTGTATCTGAGAAGTCCATGACCATTTTTAAGATTAATCATTTTTCTTTAAGCAACTTAAATATCTAGGGGAGCCCAAAAGCAGTATAGGAGACACTTTTTTTTAATGGCTTTCTGATTGCAATGACATGTGACATGTAAATGCGTTCGTTTTCATCTCGTGCATGCTTTCCAGGAAGCAAATGAACAGAACAACACCAACCCAGAATTCATAAATTCCACTTATTATAAATTGCAAGTTCATGTATATTCTAGATTCTGCGTCAAGAGACGGAAATAAAGATATTTTTGTCCCCCGTAGTTTCTTCGATATACTAACTGTATGTAGAGGCCTTGATCACATCAATCATGTTTTTCCAATTGATATGTGGAATGCTTCAGATACCAATTAGTTTGAATTAAAGAGAGAACACCTACTCAAAATTGAATTTTCCTACTAATGAAATATTACTCATGATATTTGTCTGGACTTTAAAATCAAGTATGATTTTATATATTGCTGCTCTCATTTTGATTCATCTTTTTGAACACGATATTTGGCTCGCTGGATACGGAAGCCTTCTTTATGTATTGAATTGTCAAAAAGACTGATGGAAAAATTCTATGTCTTTTCGGCTATTACATGTTATATTTGAAGACAGATCCATGGTGAAATAGTTATAACATCGTGTTAAAAAAATAGATTAGAATGCAAACAAAATTTTATAATCACTTATACATATTTGTTGAATATAAGCAGATTTTGATCCGTAAGTATTAGCTGACTGGTCTCAAAATTATCAGACTTCAAAGTGAGAGGATACATTGTTGAAGGAGAGCTATTGAATCTGCATAGCCTTCTGGTCTATACAATTCATCGACATCCATAATAACAAGTAAGTGATAAATAAAAACTGTAGATAGTGTCCAAATACTGTGATTAAGAGTAATTCACATAGGGATTAATTAGCTTGGATCACGTACCTTTTATCCAATGCACAGTTTAGTTGCTACCTTTGAATGCGTATCAAATGGCCTTCATTTCCCGAATGTTCCCGATAGTACTTGACTCATAAAAAACAAACAAACAATGAAAGCTGTGCGAGCTCTACTTCAATGCCTGTAAATGAACATATACGCATTATTAAGGACATATGAATACATAAATTCATCGAAACATACTCACAAACACACAAACACACACGCATGCGCATATGTATTTGTGCGTATATATAAATCGATAATGATCATTTATGAATTGAATATTATCATATTGATGAAAAATTTTTATTGAAATTAAAATGATATCATCAATTGAACGAATAAATATTGATTATCAAAAATCCAAGTTAAAATATGCCTGTGTTTGTATGTATATATAAACACATACATACAACGCACTACCAAACAGAGTTAGAACTTCATCCTCATTTGAATTTATTTTAGGATGTTTATGTATGTACGTGTGTCCAGTAACATATTTGTTCGTGTTTGAATGTGGTCTTGCAAACGAAAGGTAATATATTCTTGCGTGTATTGGCGTGTGAGCAGGACGTTAAAAAAAATAATTTTGATCCCCCAATATTCTGATAGATAGATGGACAGATAGATAGATGGATAGCATAGTGTTTTTGTTTTGTTTTGTTTTGTTTCGTTTTGTTTTTCTCAATACACAGGGTAAGATAACTTGATAGACATGAAAATCTAAGAGTGGTAGATATTGAAAGACAAAGAGCACGTTACAAATAAGGACTGCAATAGCATTAATGGTATTGATGAATCTTTGGGTAAATATTTGAAAATTCAGAATACTAGTGAAAATAGTGAAAATATGAAGTTCAATCAAAAGTTCCTGCTGTGGTTTTAGGTACCTGATATGGATCGAATTACATGAAAAAGATCGTTTCTTTTTAAATATTTATGATAGCTGTCATATGGATGGAATCTTAGGAATTAGTTTAAGGGTGTTCATTGGTTCAAAAAATGAATATGGAAGGCACAAAGTCACTCTTTAGGCATGTTATGCAATTTTTGGATATCTAAACCAAAACTGGAGCGTATTAGAATTGCTTTCTGGAGGACTTATCTGCGTCCTATTGACATTGTCAGAAAAACGCTTTGATACTTGAACGGAGCATCGTCTCCCATCATACACCGACATTGACTCGCTAAACTAAATCGAATGCAAATGATAATTAATATACCTTGGCCCCAAGTTGGATAAACACTCATTCACTGAGTATTTTTCTCACTTACCAACAATTGATTCTTCGACGTGCAATTTTTTTTCAATTAAATCTTCGAATGAAGCTCATGTGAAATGTTCATTCATTTACACAATGTCTACAGGGGCTACAGCAGGAAAAGAACCTGTCACCAATAGCAGGCAATTCTCTGTAGCAATGCACTCACCACGGTGCTGAGCAGCCCATCGATAAGGCTATATGCCGAAAAACTGCTTTCAATTCAAATTCTCATCTCGCTTATCCCCAGTGTTTTCGTCAATGAAATTCAGATATGGACATCTTAGTCTAACAGAATGGATTATCGATTGCATTATATATATATATATATATATATATATATATATATATATATATATATATATATATATATATATATATATATATATATATATATATATATATAAGTGTGTGTCTGTGTGTCTGTGCATGTCTTCACATCAATATTTCTCCCTGCAAAGGACTATAATAATAATATTCATAGATATTCATGTACATCCACTCATCTATGTAGGAGTTTAATCATAATTTTGATATTCGTTTGTTAGTCTCGATGTCATTTATAAGCTATGAACATACCTCAATGTTCAATTTGGACTTGTATAGTAATTTTCTTTATGCGTTTACACCGGATATATTCACAAATGGAAGTGGAGTCAGTAACCATGTATAAACCAGATACAATTTTATTGCATTTCCCAGACTTATCTTATTATCTGAGTAGATGCGTATGACAAAACACGAAAATGAATCGGCGCTTTTAATGTCTTGAAATCACGCATGAACAAATCTTGGTAAGATTTAATGCGTTAGCTTGAGTGAACTTTGTAGAATTTCTGTCAGTTTATCATCGGAAACAAGAGACAATCTAATGTAAATTAAACAATGTCTACCAACTCTAGGATATAGTTGACTTATCCGTCATTAGTAGATCATGTTATAAAGATCCAGATGAGGATTCTTATTTTAATGAACATATATAAGAATTCAGAGCCAAATAAAAGTGAATTCAATAATGTAAATGAAAACTCAATATCATTCTACCAATCCGTATTTTTTTTTTATTCTGTGGATATTTCTTAGTTTATCTGATGAATATTCTGTTTGAAAATATTATCATATTTCATTTATATTTATGTTAAATTAATGGATTTAGTACGTCCATCTTTTATCATTCCAACTCACATCAGATTTCAAACAGATACTTAATTTGATAAATACAGATAGAATTATACACGCATATATTAAGAAGTCATATCATTCTGATTAACTCATTTTGCTGTAAATCCCCTCTCACTGCTACTATTCAGATTAGAAGAGGAAGATATTGAAAGTAAACCAGTGCATTACAATAAAGACTGCAATAGCTATAATGATGTCGATGCATTTTGAAATATATTTACCAAACTTTGGTATACTAGCTAAAGTGATAATAGCATGAAGATTTAACCAAAAGTTCATGGAGTGGTTTTTGGTAACTGATATTCGTAACTGAATATGGAAGGCATGAAGTAACACTTTTGGCACATTATACCATTTCTAGAAAGGTAAAATTCGATCGTCTAAAGTGCTATGAACTTGTATCCCGGAGAACTTATTTGCGTTCGATTATTATTGAGAGTGAAGAGAGAGTTTTCTTCCATTACGCGTCAGCTACAACAACATCGACCCGCCAAATTAAATCTAGTACTCCTGATGATTAATAGGGCAGGAGTGACGTGAAAGTATTGATATCAATCTTAATCCCGTGATATTTAAGTATTTGTGGTAATATCTATATAATTACACACACACGCGCACACACAAACACACACACACACACACAGACACACACAGACACAGGTATTATGATTAATGATTGTGTCATCCACACACAACTGTTTAGTTATAATACAATTCCTCCTATACATTATCAAACATTCAGGCCCTCTCCCATTTTCTGGCCTTCTTGAAAGGATCAAAGTGTAGTATCTGTTCCTTGCCCGTCGAATGGGCCGGAGAGGGTGTGTGTCAAATATGCGTTAGCCAATGAGTTTTTACTTAGGCTACGCAATGCTAAGTGTATCGGGGAGCCTTTGGACTCGTCCTTGGGCTTCCCTATTATTACTCGACCCAGCTGCAGGGGGTCAGTTTCCCTGGAGCAGCACTGCTCCATTGCACTTAAAAGAGCAGGTCCCCTGGTGGACACCTCCGTGGCAGAGGTTGCTCTATCTTCCACGGTTGCTTAGCAATCGATGTCGCGTCGGCTGGAGCCATTTTTGGAAGGGGTTACGTATTCTTCCCACGTTAAGCATGACCTCGTGTCGAATTCCGTTCTGATGGAACAGTAGATAAATAGAATCCCAGGAGCAGCACCACTCCATTGCACTTACAGGAGCAGGTCCTCTGGTGGACGCTTTCGTGGCAGAGGTTACATTTGTTGCATTGCAAAAACAAAGCTGCGAGGGCTGCAGCCATTTTTGGAAGGGTATCTCCTTTTTTCCCCACATTAAGCCCGACCTTGTGTCATATTTTGATGTGGTGGAACAGTAGGAAAATAGAGTACTGACATTCGCCTGCCGAGTGGGCCGGAGAGGGTGTGTGTCAAAGACTGAGTGCGCCCGTGCAATGCGTTAGCCAACGAGGTTTTACTGAGGCTACGTACTGATACGCACATCGTGGAGCCTTTGGACTTGTCCTTCGGCAATCTCATTATTACTCGGCTCAGCAAATCAAAGTGAGGTAAGGATGAATATATGGATTACTGATCAGCTGAATCAAGAATATGATTTCTAAATAAAAATAAAAGGAACAAGCTGCAATACTTTTGAACCATGAATCTATGAGAGAGAGAGAGAGAGAGAGACAGACAGACAGACAGAGAGGCAGACTGAGAGAGAGGGAGAACTACCGTATACTATAGTGATAAAATCCACCTTTGATTCCTTTTTACTTCTTTCCATAAGCTGAATCCTAGCAATAAAATATGATTTGGCTACTGTCAAATAATGTGT
>OY735208.1:61504476-61536976 GCA_963457665.1 Thysanoteuthis rhombus | reverse complement strand
CTGAATTTAGCTAATAAATTGACCTGCAAGCCGTGCAATGCGTTTATTATAGAATCAAATTCAACTGCATATTAAAATATCACACTATAAGAAACAGGAGTTGGTGATATCATGGGATCCATTTAAAAAAAACTTTATTGACTGTGTGCTGATCATTACGCAAAATATAATAATCTTTTTCAAAGACAGCTGTTTCGTCCTACTAAGACTTTTAGTTTGGCTATGGACCATATTTCTACGCAGTGCAACCAGGCAGGATTGAAACCTTCACTCCAGACCCAGAGTTCAATGTTCTACCGCTACACTCTTCATGATCGAGCTGTCGGCAGGACCAAATTTAATGATATCTTAGTAATACATATATTTGCCATCTACAAGAGTGCTCGATTCAAGAGTTAAAAGAGCTTTGCATATTTGCTTTTTGCTGACAGATGACCTGCCAGGGATTGCTCAACCCTAGGATAAGACAGTTTGATTTCAAAGTGATTACGAATTTTCCCAAATCTGGGCCGTATGGTAACGGAGGCTTAACACATTTTGATATGTGTACATGTTTGTTTTCATCCATGTTTGCCTTGATTTATTTGCATATGTGAAGTGTTTGGAAAGCTGTTCTTGCCATTTCTAATAGGTATAAACTTTGTACAGAATGCGTCCTTACATACTTACGATAACCTAATCTACACAAATTTCTACAACAGATGGAGCATTTCAGAACATGAAGAAAGGTTGAGAATGTCAATACCAGTATATTTGGAAATGTCCTTCCACATAAAAACAGGACAAACAACATCTAACCGCTGTGGCTGCTATTTGGACTTCAAAATGACTGCTATCAAAAATTATTGCACAAGAAAAAGGGGAGGTTTCAATTATTATCAGCACTGGTATTATGAACTAAAAATGATGAGCCTGCTGTCAACTGAGTTGTCATTATTTCCTTTGGATATTTACCATGGAGAAAAATAGTAGGACCTACTTTGGTGGGGTGAAGCAGAAATAATGAAGTCATCCTCTAGCCCCAGGGCTCAGAATATGATCGGTTGATTTTCATACCATAACTTGTACTGAAAAGGGATACATTTGGCACAGTGAACCCCGTGTCATGAACAACTTGCCATTCCAATTGACAACTAAAATCAGACAGGTAATTTTCTTTGACATTCCAGCAACAATGATACATGCTACAATCTCATTGCTTAGGCCATCAACTGTTTGTATGAAGGACGGATCTATCAATAATCATTGACCAATCATTATCTTGTATTGACAAACAAATCTGATTGGCGGTAAAGACTGATTTGATGTGGTAATGTGGGAAACACCAATCAAAAATAAATTGTTGGGCGACTTTTCAACTTAGAGTGGATAACCAACAACTATTGACCCGTCAGAATTCACAACCTCTCATGAAACAGACGCTGTCTTGAAAGGACTGCATGTCACAAGGTCTTGATACGAGTAGTAACTCATGACAGCAGTCTCATACATTCCACACATGCATTAATTCCAAAATTAGGAGTGAGCACTCCTACCAGATGTTGAATGGTTGAATTCCAAATCCTTGTACATTATCAATATTTTAGTTTCCAAACTTGAACTTATTACACTTTGATTAGGATCTCTCAGGAAAAAAGACAGAAAAATCAGTTATCGAACCATACATCTTTTAAGCAGATTGTTTCGTATATGGTATAACCTGATTTCACACACACACACACACACACACACACACACACACACACACACACACACACACACACATACACACACACACACACACACATATATATATATATATATATATATATATATATATATATCCATTCTTATCAAAGGCATGGTGGTACGAAAATAGCCATTACGTTTTGTTCGTAATGATGAAAAGTTTCTCCTTTTATAGCAGCCATTCTTAAGAAGTTTCGTTCAGATAATGTGTATTCAGTTTTATTTCCCTACGAGAAATTTTCCAAAAGTTACTAAATGAGTTTTCAGAAAAGGTTTATCTTTTATATTTCACTTGAGTTATGTTGTTAATTTCATGGAAGCCATATTGAAATTAAGATGTTGGTTGCAACTTTCCTCAGGATGTATGTTTCCTGTTTTTATATTAGGCAGTATCATAAAATATACTGTACGTCGATATCTACTGCTTTGCAATTTTCTCATGACGATCATTTTCATACCACAATCGCAACTACGATTCTAATAAGATTACATGTGCCATGTAATTTGTTGGAAGATCATCAGGAATCTATCAATTGCATGTTTTTACCTACCTTGTACTTTGGAAAATTATGGTTGAAGCTCCACTAAATTTGTATTGCAAATTGTGTTTTATAATGGAGACTGTTTAAAAATTGAAATGGCCACCAGAGTTTCATTTGAATCGTGGCTCTCCAGACTTTACATGGGAGGGAATAAATTAATATGCCAGTATTTCAGGTTTTATATTTTGGTTACTGTTTTGTGAGTAAATTCGTTCCTACAGTTTTAATCAGATTAGTCATTTTGAAATCAAGATAATAATAGCAGTGTTGGTCAGTTCAGGAGGTCTTGTCTTTAAAGGATTAAGAATCAGTGTGCAACTCCCCTTTTTTACTGATTTTGAACATTCCTACTAATCTGATATAATCAAGAAGCTTTGAGGGCAATCGAACACTTCAAGGCTTCTGTTGCAAAAACGACATTTTAGCCGATCTATTCCATTGCAATCTTTAGGTAGTAATAGTTTGCCTGGATTTCGTCACCATGTCTTATACATTACATTTAAGTAGGAAACGGAACATACAGTATGTTGTGTCCTCAGAGCCAAAGCTATGACAGGATACCTTGAAGGTTCACAACTCTACCGTCATCATTTTTATTGCATTTTTATTTATCGATACAATATATATATATATATATATATATATATATATATATATATATATATATATATACGTATATACACACACACACACACACACACACACATACACACACACACATATATATATATATATATATATATATATATATATATATATATATATATCCTTTGGTTGTTAATCCTTATATCAAAGGGCGATTTAAAATTCAAAAAATTATAGGTTCATTTTAGTTTCCAGGTTGTTTTGGATGGTTGTCCGGCAATGTATGTATCATGCGTACGAATTTCCTGATCGGTTGATTCTCAAAAATCCACTCTCCATAATATCCTACATTTTTTTCCAAAATCCTCTTTGAATACTCCTTTGAGAGTGCTCATTTTGCAATGTGTGTTCATGCTGAATGGATCCCTTTGTTTGTGACTGTTCATTTTATAATTAATTGAAATATTTTCAAGATCACTGTCCAAAAAAAGGTAATTGGGTTACTTTGTTTTTATGTTTCTTTAATTATTTACTCATAACAAGAAATGTTGCCGATGATGACATTTGCTGGACATTTTTCATAGTTTTTTTTATTTTGATGTCAGATGCTACAGTTACTTTGTTTTTCTAATCATCGATACATATGTACGATCAGAATCAAATTTGTACGTGAAATTTGTTTCAAATCCAAGTGTTTTCAACATCATCTTGTCCGTTCGTTTGTTTTTTGTAAGATTTTCTGAGATGTGGAAACGATACTGATTTGGTACTCCAACAAAAGAGTTTGAGCTTATGTCCCAAAACATTTTTTTGTATTTTTCCAAATTTGAGAGCTGATGCCTATGCGATCCGCTGTTGATCATTGGTAAGAGATCTCCAAAGGAACACATTTTCTAATACTGAAAATGTTATTCCCATAAACCTTAATAGCTCATCATTTTTATGTAAAAATCTATCGTCAATGAAAACCTATAAGTATGTTATACAAGATGCTGTTTTTTTCATCATCATCATCATCATCATCATCATCATCATCATCATCATCATCATCGTCATCACCACCTGTCTTTTAACGTCCGTCGTTGGACATAGACTGTCCCCAGGATTCACCACAATTCTCTATCATAGGCGTCGTGGAACCTGTATCCCCTGAATCCGTCCAGTTCATCTCTCCATCTTGTGTTCTGTTGGCCTCGGTTTCCCGTGTGATCTCAGGGGATCCATGTTGTGAAACGTGATGTCGATCAGTTGTCTTTCATTCTTGCAACATGGCCTGCCCATTGCCATTTGAGTTTTTTTAATAGTTTCTATGATGTCACAGACACCTGTTTTCTTCTTAATATACTGTACTGTCTTATGGTCTCTCCATGTAAGGTTGACCATGATTCTCTCATGCGCACGTTGCATACTTCTCAGCTTGCAAGCCTGTCTCTTGGTTATGATCCATGTTTCAGATCCATAAGTGACTATCGGGGGGATGCATTGGTTGTATACTCTTCTTTTTAGGATAATTGGGATCATATGGTTATTGAAAGTTGAGCTTGTTCTGCCGAAGGCTAGCCATCCCAGAGTGATTCTTCTCTTGATTTCCCCATCTTTAGAGGATGTCATGGAGATCGCTGTCTTAGGTATATGTAGTGGTCTACCTTACCAAGTTTTGTATTTTCTTTCATGATGGTTATGTTCTTATTCTCAACATTATCATTGCGTATGATTTTCGTTTTACTAAAGTTCATGTGGAGGCTGACTTTCTTTGTTCAGATTATCTAGCATTATTGCAGGTCGTGTAGGTTTTCTGCGAAAAGGACGATGTCGTCTGCAAATGTAAGGTTTGCAGACGACATCGACCTTTTCTTTGTTTCTATTCAGATCTGTTGTTTATAATATTTCTTGAATAGAGGGAGTATCTGCACAGAAAATGGACTTGTTTTACCATTTTTCAATCCCTTATTGCAACTACCTATGTTCACACTCCACTAATGCTCTGTGAAGAGGCATGAAACCATCAATACCAAGCAGTGGGTAAAAACAAAGTGAAACAATGGTCATTTTGCATTTTGCAAATGGGCTGAGTAAGTTGTATTGCCAGAGAATTCCAAAGAAAAACTGGAGGCATAGCCAGCGTAAGACCATTATTTATCTAATTATTTAGAAACATTTTTCTACGGTTATTGTCGTATGATTTTGTCAAGTATTGGTTGAGGAAAAAATAGAATTTGGGGAAAAAAGTTTTGAATGTATTTCGTAAGTGCATTATTTTAAAACGATATAGTCTCCATCAACAAACCAAGGTAACGGTTGGCTCTCCCATCGAATTATTCTTTTTCTCTACCAGTGTTATAGTTTTCTTCATAAAAGTATCATACATATATATATATATATATATATATATATGTTTATATAAGTTTTTACATTTCAAGTTGGAATATTTAATAAGTTGAAAGATGAAAATATCTCCGATGTTTTTAAATCAAATTTAGATTTCTTCACATAGAAGATCAACTTTGCAACTTTTGCTCATGATTTATGTATTTATTTTAGAATATTTTTATACCATATCAGTGTTGGTGATGTATCTGAAAATATGTATAGACACATTCCCCAAGATGTGTCGATGCTCAATTTATACTAAGCTCTAAAAGGATTTTTACCAAACAACTTCTAACAAAGTAACTGATTCTCAGAAGATTATCTGCACTATCAACAAATGGTCGTAGACTGAAGCAGTGGCAATGAAAAGCTACTGGAATATGAAAACAATATTAGTAAGCAAAAAAAATATTTGACAACATTCTGAGTACTTATAATTGTATTCAAGAATATATTCTTTTATTGATAGATACTCTCATGTCCACCTATTTAATCTGATCTGTTACAGAGAGACTAAGACATACACAGAGACGGACAGACAGACAGACATACCTGGTGGTATGTTTTTATGGCCAAAAAAAAAAAAAACTGAAGGTGTAACAGCAGATTATATTAATTTAGAGCGCCATCACATTCAAAACGTTGATCACAGCTCGTGAATATCAATCTATATAGAGTATACAATGTTTATTTTTGCATTTTTGTATATACTTTTGAGGAAGGATTCAATTCAAGGAGAAAAAAGGGGTTAACACTTAATTTTTCCAACTGGGGAGTGAGATTTTCAAGATAAAACAATCTTTTCAATGCCCTTTGAAGTGATTGCAAAGTTTCATGCTGGGGGGGGGGGTAAAAAAATTGAGACAAAAATGTTATTTCAAAACGTTATTCATATTGACTTAGATTGAGATGATAACATCGGATATAAATGAAGTTTTGAAATTGTTCACTTTGTTAGGAACGGCAGATATTTATTGCATAAGCGGACGATATTTTTTTGTATTAAAAGATCACTAAAATTGTTTTGAGAGTTATTGACTTACTGTAAGATTCAGGCCATCTCAGTAGGGAGGATATTGGGGATTTTTGATTTTGTCAGGAACTTCAGAAACGTATACAATAAGCAGATAATTTTTTTTTTAAATTTCAAAAGCCTAATATAATGGGTTTGACTAAAGGGAGGTAACTTTAATATCATACAAGCTTCTACTGCTAGAATATTGCTGAAAAAATGAATACAAAAAATTTGACGACCCAAATTTATTCGGATTTGATTATCAATTTTGATAAAACAAATATAAAGAAAATATTTGAAAATGAATAAACATTTATTTTATTTGGAAACGATGCAAATGTTAGAGTTTAGAGGTGCCAATCGAATCGTAAACATTTTGAACCGTCTTCTGTCAGAAATGGTCTTGATTTGAACGAAAGATATTTTGCTTTTTTGCCTGAATCCAATTGAATAAGCAATTAAGTTTATAACGAATATTTGTTCATCCTGTTTTGGTATTTAATACGTTTGTCATTAAATCTACATAAAAAAATCAGATCGACTATAACTCATTTTTTTCATTTTGTGACTTTGTTTTTAGCATTAAAGCTTAATTTAAGCAAGACCGATTGAGATTTGAGTAAATCTATTAGATTGTAAACAAAAATAACACTTTCGTGTATGAAATGTAAACAAACAATTGCCATGGTGAAAAACAACTGAGTATTCTCTCGGTAGCATCACTTTTCAGTCCAACATAACACATTCCATTGGGATGTATTAATAAATGTAAATTATTCAATCGAGAAAACGATAATAACGACAGGCGACAAACATTTCACCTGAAGTTATTTGTTCAGTCATCATGTTGATGGCATTTATATTACATTTTGGACTTATTTCTTTTCATTATAAGGTATTGTTACCAACCAATCGAGTAGGACATAGGGTTTTTATTCACCCACGTTTGTGTTTACATGTGCATGTTCCTCAACACAAAATCTCGGAAGGTTTTTGATCAATTTCATTAAATTTTATGGAAATGTTGATCGTCGGACCAGCAGAAACTGACCATATTTTCTCGATCAACCCAGGAAGTTTCATGCAATTTTAGACGATTTTTCGAACTTTCCATACGCTCTAACACAGCAATAATGTCATCTCGGTCATGTAATCATGAGAAAAACATTGGCAAGTTGCACTATAGTCGTTTTGCAAATAAAGGGTATGTTACAGATGAAGGAATATTGTACCCGATTTAAAACTTGATTACTCACATCAGTGTCATCACCATCAGCGGTGTCATGCGCTCTCTGACTGCTCTTTGAGCGTGTTACACCTTTTCTGAATTTCAAGGATTTCATCGGTAGTAAACTTAATATTTCACCAAATAGATGTACACTATAAAATGCTATGATGATTATTAGTCACATTCAGTTATTCAAATAATGAATGTATTGATAACAATTTAAGATTTGGTAGAAAAACTCCCCAGTCTTTATATAAGCAACCACAAGTATATACATAACATTTTAATAGATATAAAATTATAACATTATAATCAGAGAATGTAATTGAACTATTTCAGACGGATAGAACTGTATTCCAGGCTTTTGGTTACAGATCTTGAATCAAGTATAATCTGTAACAGATCAGATTAAATAGGTGGACAGGAGTGTATTACCAATTTTTTCGATCACCTAAGCAGTACTGTCACCAAAACTAGGTTTGTGTATATTTATATGGTTTTGGCTGGCTATTTATGTATGTGCTGCAGGTTCAAGCTATGGTAGTGGCGTTAAACTGCTGGAAATCCAAACATTTACGCATTAATACGTATAGGAGAACGTTTCCTTTTTTTTTAATCTTTGGAAATTTCAAGTTCTAAAAATTGTTGTGATTTTCAACCTGGTTGATCCCTTATTTCGTGTCTGGCAGTATCCTGTCTTGTGTGTTGAATATGTACAGTTTTTCCCTCGTCATCTCTACCCAACAAAAGATGAGAGATGTCACATTCATTGATTACCCCTCATTCTTTTTTTTTTAATTCATCACCCAACATCCTGATTGTATAACTGAGGATTGTATTCCCTGTGCAACGGTGTATAATGGAAATTTTTGATTCCATCTGTACGAACGTCGGTTGCAGCATGTAAGTCCTATCTCAGTGAAACTAGCTCTTTATCTGAGCTGATAATGCTCCCGAGTAATCGCAACATGATCATCTAAAGGGATATGTAATTCCTTATCGACACAATAGAGTCCACGGTTTGATCAGCCACCGATAGCACAACCGGATTTACTTCATATGAATATATTACCAAACTGCAGGCATGTTATAACCAGGAAGCTGCAGAAGAGTTTATACATTACTTAATAATTACATACTTCCATTACTTTAATTTACCGGTTCGGTCGATAGAAGCCGAATAAGGTTGGAATTCGTGTGCGCCTGAAGTCGGAAATACAGATTGAATGAATGAGGCAAAGCATTGTTAGGGACAGGATAATAAGATATGCGCTGAGATAGAGAGAAAGAATGATTTGAATAATAGTTGAGGATAGAAGAAATTATTTCATTCAAAATAAATAGATAGGCACTAGGGAATGATCAGAATCGGTAAATGCAGAATGCAAAAAGGAAAACTTTTAGTCCTCTGTGTATTGTAATCGCTCAGTCTGTTTCCATGTATCGTTTAGCAGTTTCTTGTCAACGCAATACGCAAGCTTGTGCTTAAAATGCAGAACTAGTATTCGTAGGTCTTCCTTGTGATGGTGTTCTAGAGTTTTCCCCGTATAAGTGAAAGCATTTGCTTGTTTGTTTATTACTGTGTGCTTCTTTGGAAAGCCATCGAATAGTAAGCACCCATATCCAAGCAAGATGCTCAGTCTGTGAGAGAGGGGGCGAATGCTTCAAGGGAAGAAGATTTCATATGGTATGGAGCTTTGTATTTGGGGTACACTACTTCTACAGATGCACAGAAAATTAAACATATTTTAGGGTCTGTGAAATCGATAGTTGAAGCACTTTTGTATAATGTAGGGAAAGTTGTCCCGATTGTAGAAAGTAGAAGATTAATGGAAAAAAATAATTCTCCCTGGTTCCTTCTTGAGTCAGTAGAAATCCCCCTGGTCAAGAAGGCTTTATTCTTTATAATTTGAACGCTGTATATGTCAAAATACTACAACGTATATGCAATCACAGAAACTCCTTTATCAGGCTACATACTGTGAGCCCTTCCAAGTCTGAAAAGGAGTGATACAAGTTGATACAAGTTCACCCAACTCATCACAGCCTGCTTTGAGATGATCTTTGGAAACCTGGCCTGGGAGAAATGAGGAATCAACATAGACAGCAAGTATCTAAGCAATCCAAGATTTGAAGACAGCATCATCCTTTCCGAAGTGAACCTACACGACCCCCAACTAATGCTAGAGTAACTAAACGAAGAAAGCAGAAAGTTTGCCTCACAGAACTTCAGTAAAACAAAAGTCATGTGCAACAATCATTGAGAATAAGGATAACTGTCAAAATCGGAGATGCAAAACTGGGAAAGTAGACCACTACATCTATCTAGGACATCGAATCCCTATCAAACCTAAAAGGAACGGGAATCATGCAAATAACCTTCGTTGGTGGCAAGTTTTCGGCAGAGGAAGCTCAAATTTTAAAAATAAGGCCCCATTTATCCTAAAAAGAAGAGTATTTAACTAATGCACCCTCCCAATAATCACTTAGGGAGCTGAAACATGGAACCTAACCAAGAGACAGGCTAGCAAAGCATGTGACGTGCACATGAGCAAATCATGCTCAACCTCACATGGAAAGATCATGACAGGAGGTACACCAGGAAGGGAATGGGAGACATCATTGTATCTATTAGAAAATTTGAATGGCAATGGACAGGTCATGTTGTAAGAATGGCAGACATTCAATGGACATCATGACTCACAACATGGATATCTGAAGATCACATGCAGACCGAGGCTGACAGAATACAAGATAGAGAGATGAATCAGACAAATTTAGGAAATACTGATTCTGAAACAACCGTGATTGAAAAATGTGGCAGATCCTGGGGAAGGTATATGTCCAAGGGTAGTCGTGAAAAAATGATGATGATGATGATGATGATGATGATGATGATGATGATGATGATGATGATGATGATGATGATGATGATTAAATATTTCTGATTGTGTTCTGTGTATCTCTACAGTATGTCTACGATTGGAGTATTGTTCATCACTCATTTTGCTTATAGTTAAAGTGTAGTATTTGTTCATTCTAGCAGGAATTATGGACTGAAAAAAAAAACATAACGATGGAAAGTTTTCATTGGCTTCAGTATCAGATAGAACTTCAATACTAATATACGCCTCTAACAGAGACGTAGCCGTGATTTATGGAACTGAGTATGAAACAGCAGTATGATTGGTCAGCATTACGTAAAATTAAACTGATTTCTGAGGGGGTTTGTATCTCAAAATCTTTTCTTCAACCATGAGAATTATGGATGATGAATCTTGTATGTATGCTTGTACGTATGTATATACATATATTGGGCTCACAACCATATATATATATATATATATATATATATATATATATATATATAATGTGGATTTGCTACCCAAATTAACTCATATTTCTGCCCTCTCCGATTGCATATATGTATGTTGTTGGGTCTGTTTTTGTTTAACACAATATTAAAATAATTCTCATAGAGGCATTGTGTCGAGGGCACTGATATTTGTTTTAGAAATGGTTTCACGTTGAAAATAGTTCTCTTTTGATTTGAGTAGAGGCATAATTGAATTTCAAAAATTGAACAACAGTTACCCTAGTTAAAAGCAAAAGTTATAAAAAAAAGTGAAAAAGTCGGAGTTTAAAAGAAGCAGCCACATCGACTGAACAAACTGACCCAAAGGTTTATTCGTTAAATCCGGAGATTGGTTGATGAAGACCCCGGCCGTAAATGTTGTTAATGAAGTAGAAGAAGTGTGTTCGGTGAATGATTCGATTACAGCAAAAAAACATTCCATGAAGTTTCTGTTTCTGGCTTACATGGCCAACGCCCTCCCAGGTTATCACCACTGACATCGAAACACAAACCTTATAGAGGCTGCCTCTATTTATTAGGTAGCTTTGATGCAAAACAGGGACCTCAAACTCTTTCTCTCTCTCTCTCTCTCTCTCTCTCTCTATATATATATATATATATATATATATATTTATATATATATATATATATATACACATACTTATATATATATATATATATATATATATATATATATACATATATATATATATATATATATATATATATATATATATATATATACATATTCAAGAAATGGATGTATGACATATCACACACACACACACACACACAGTCATATATATATATATATATATATATATATATATATATATATATATTCAAATATGTACATATATAGAGCTCTGTGTGTGTGCGCGCGTGTGTGTGTGTGTGTGTGTGAGCTGTTTTTATGCAATAAAACCAACGTTTATACCGGGGATACTCTTCATAAGTATTTGAATGACTTTGAGATAGAGAATGAAAGGTTTAAAGGGATGTTTTGCAAGCAAATGCGAAAACTGAGCCAAACTGATATAAAAAAAATATGTATTTTAGAAGGGCTAATGGTTTTCCAATGGAATCAAGGTGTAAAAAAATCAGCAGAAGTATTTGAATGCTTTCATCAGAATTAGGAGAGATGCATACTGATTCGGATTGAGATATGCACACCGATCATTACCCATTGAAACGAAAAAATTATATGGTTAAATTCAGTTTTGCTCTGCAAAGTCAGAAAACTTTTGCCGATTATGCATGATCAGTGTACCCGTGAGCATCTCCAATCAAAAACATCATTCAATAGTCCCACTGTTTTAAAGTAATTTGTTTTTAATTTGGCGTTACACACTGGAAGTAACATTGGCCTAACATCAGTAATTGTCTGTTGATTAAACTGGAAATTTTGCCCTCGTGCAAAAGAGCCTTGGTGGAAGGATGGAAATATTCTTCGTCAAAGAATGAATTGTGCTACATTAATTGCCAATCATCACAGGCAATGGATCGTAATCGGCCGCAGTGTTCAGTCATTGGAGGATGAAGGGGAAGTACGCAGATTCTCTAAATTGCTGCATTTGAAAAATGCTGCAGGCCCATAGTGCAAACAAACAAATCCCTATCGACGTCTCTGTTGATACTTGCTTCAGTTTCTGACTTTTACAAAGTTTCAAATCATTTATGATTTAGGAAAGCATTCAATCGGAAAAGCCGTTGGCTCACAAACTGCAAATAATCTAGAAGTTCTGATATTTTATCAGTTATACAGAGACCGATTTTGCACTAAATAAGTTTTATATGAGTCCACCTCATTTGACTAGGAAATCTGTGTCTGATTACAGGATATTGGATGTTAATTTCGATCTGTTCTGCTCAATTCCCTCCGTTAACTTTAGTGGAGTGCAATCATATCTTTCCAATATCGGCGAAATCTCTGTGATTGAATTACAGTTAAATGTACGAGTTTTAATCATGTGTACGGAATATACATAAAAATAACGGGCAATTGGTCCACCTGCCACACTGTAAAAATTAATTATTTGATGAAAGAGATATTCATTGAATCTTAATGAAGGATAGTTAATTCATTTGCAAATGCTTACAAACTCCCGGTTCATACTTGTCACATTGCACCGTTCTTGATTGAAAGGCCTTTATTTTAGAATATATAACCCAAACAGGAAGAGCGTATAGATATGAAAAAAAACGAGAAAGATGGAGCGATAAAAGAGACAAAAATTGTCAAATACAAAGAAATGATTCGTAAATGTGTATGTTAGTAATGAATATCGTGTATTCGAGCAGCAATCCCTCATTTATACATGACTGATAAATTCGACTGACGATGAACATCCATTTAATTATTAATTAATTTTCTCTTGTTTCCGCTTACGGAAACGCATATTTGGGTTCGAAGAATGTAATAGTCGTCAAAAGGTGTCATCATACTTCTGTCTTTTCCGCTCAAATACGTCGCCATTCCCGATGTCTCTAACTATTCAACAAGCATGTTAATCGAGGTGTATTTGACTTGGTTATCAGTGCATATGTTGAGTGGCCAGAAACTAAAATTATTGATAAGGAGGGGGTTTCAATGGCTATATAGTTCAAACTCACTGACTTCGACCAAAGAAGATTTTATTCAGGGATTGATTTTTTTTAAATAACCATACCTTACAAAATCGAGACTTTTTAACAATTTATCTTGTATAATCTATGAGTGTAATGTACAAGTATAACCCTATAGGGGACTCGGAAGTCTTTCTAGCATTTCTATGTTGTCTTATAGAACTTTGAATCGATGGGTGACGGACTATGACCCGAGATAAAAAAGGCTATAGTGTGTCCAACATAGGCATTTATAAGTTTGTTTTTGTTTTTGTTTTTTCATGAAAGACCCTACCCAACGGGGAGAGAAAACACATGAACGACGTTAATCTGACTACAGTGAGACTTTTGTCGAGACTGGTATTTAAATAATAAAAGCAGTTTCATTCTCTAATAGTAGATTATCAATTTTAAGATTTTTTAGGTTTTACAGTGGAAGTGAAGCTTCGTATTTTTTGCCTTATAGCTATTGCGTCGTGTTTGTAATGTTTGCGTATAAGGCAGAGATAGTTTATGTTTTGTCATCTGTAATAATGTAATAGATTTTCCTTAGAAAGAGTTTATTCTGATTGTCTACTATATAGAAAGGAAAACCGTTAATTATTAGCGTTTCCTTTATGTTGTAAAACTTCTTTGTAGGATACTGCGAGGCAAGAAGACATTGAATATGCAGTATAATTAAAATTTGTACTAATTGCTATTTCCTATGTGTTTTAACCGTTGCTGTTATAATTGGGTTGGAAGTAATATATGTTTGTGGGTTTGCCATGTAGAGAAGTTGTGAATGTATTGTTTTAGGAGTCAACTAGTAAGTCAAGGAATGGGATTGCACTGTAATCTAGTTCATATCACGGGTAGAGTTAAACACAGAATTTAGTGGGGAACTAGATTCAAAGTTTTCTGCATCTTTTATGTTAGTATCTAGAATATAAATAAAAATATACAGAATCTTTTCTAAATGTTCTTTGCATTTCTTTCGGATGGTTGGAACCGGTTGCTTCAATCTTTTCTTATTGTTTTAGTTTGTTTCTGAGTGCATTTGCCATAAAATTCTCTTATTCTTTTCAGAGTTTATCGATGGTTCCTCTGCTTTTTCGCCTGAACATTCTCGCAACTCCAATTAGAGAGCTTATTTTGCTCTCCAGATCACTAATAGTCTCGTCTGGTTCAGTGAAGAATTCATGCTTATATCTTAGTTATAGCAATGAAAGATTGTGTGAGCTTTTTTTCTACGCTAAGCGGTTACAGTTTGGTACAAAATCTTATCATTTATGATGATTTGAATTACGCATTTCATATTTTTTTTCAAATATAACATAGAATTTTTTGTTATGATTTTCTTTGTAATTTTATCATTATTGGTATTCATGGTTTTCAGTCCTCCTAAATTCCAATGAAACATGATTACAATTCCAAAGAAAAAATGGCATTATATAAATAAAGAACATCAAATTTTAATGGGCCAGCTTTTTCTAGAATAATTTTTCGTTTATTTTTTACTTAATCACGCATAGATCTTTTTGCGTGGTATAGTAGTGTATAATTAGGAAATTAGAAATACTTTCCTTGATATTGCTAAGTAGGTGCTTACAAGATGTTGATTGGCTGTTGACTTATCAAGTCATTCCTTAAGAAATAAGACAAAAGTAATGCAAACTGAGCAACATAGGGGTTGATAAAAACTTTATTACTTGTATCTTTACCCATAAATAGGATATAGGATGAATAAATGCATTCTTACTAAATGAATACGGGATAGTTAGCAATTCACCCCCCCCCCCCCGATTCAGTCAATTGATCATTGAATCCATCATTCTCTCTGGAGGAAAAAAATCTGAGATTTTTCTTTCAAATGAATTTTAAAATTCGACGGCAATATTCTGGTGAAGGATCCATCCATTATGGCGAAACCGAAAATATTTTTGTTCAGAACATAGACACGGGCCTATTGCTCGGAAATCGTCTGTGTGTATGCAAAAATATTTATTCATGACTAACTGTATCCTATTTGCTTGGGGTTATTATCAAATGTAAACTTTCAAAGAAGATATCCAATTATTGTGTCCTATTTTCAGAGATCATGAACATAAACTGTGAGAACTGCTACGTATAGCTTTCTCAGACTGTTTTTTTTACCTCAATAAATTAATGACCTCAACTGACATATCGGCCGCAAAATATTAAGCTTTATTCTGCTTTTTTTTTGTACCTAATTACCCTGTCCCACTTACTACCAGGAAATGCAATGATGATTTAATAAAAACTAACTAGATGTAGCCGAATCGAAATGCAATCTTTCCATTTTCATTATGACCTGAAGAGTAAATATGGTCTGAAGTATCATTTTTCTATCAGCAAGTCGTTGGCTACAATTGTGAGAGAATATCTGGGGTAGGCTTAGAGGAATATAAATCAATCAAGTGCATTAAAGTTGAACTGTGAATCTCCATTAAATATAAGGTTCACTATATTTTTTCTTATGAAGGTTGGCTTGAATATTGATAAAAGGCACTGATTTTTGAAAGAAAATTCAAGTCACATTTAATCATCCAGTGCTGTTTCCCTTCAGCTGATGAGGAAAAGAATCTAAGATCTGCTTGGGAAGGGACGTAATTGAGTAAGTAAACATTGTCCAAACTATTGAAAGATGAATTAATCAGGCTTAGGGATGGGAAACTGAAAAGTGAAATACTATTTTCTCATACATTAAAACACTGAAGAAGCACACGAATACATATATATATATATATAGCGTACGTGTATTTGCATGATGCATCTGTATCAGTCAGAAGAGCTTATGTTATGTATTCCATGAAGACATTCACACTGAAAGATGAAGAATAACTTTTTCTAAAGAGATGCAGATGAAAAGTCAAAGCCTGTTAAAGAGCATACGTGTGGAAATGTATGTAGCAATAGAATTAGTTTACACATCATCAGAAATAATGTCGGTAGCTCTTGCTGGTCAGGTGAAGAATGCATGCGATATAGCTTGATATTTGATTGAATCGAACAAACATATGTACATAAATATACTCTTTGATATCCATATCCGAATCTATATCTATCAATTTATTTCAATCTACATCTGTCTGTCTGTCTGTCCCTGTCTCCTTGTCCCTTTCCTCTTTCTCTCTCTCTCTCTCTCTCTCTCTCTATATATATATATATATATATATATATATATATATATATATATATATATATATATATATATGTGTATGTATGTATGTGTGTGTGTGTCTGTGTGTGTTTGTGTGTGTGTGTATACATTTTTATATTAAGATAATAATAAGTAAAGAAATTGCGCAAATTTCTCAGTTACGAAGAAGACATCCATAAAATCTGAAAATGTTCATATTTTTTTGAAAAAGGTAGTATTAAAATATAATGGAATGCAGTCAACATTTTTTGTAATTCTTCCCTAATGGATTCGTGGAATTTTATCTCAAATCTTGTATTGAACGTTTCTCATCTTTATGCAATAGTCATAAATAATAAATATCTCTGCTACTCAGATCCATCGAGTAAGCTAATTAATTCTGGAGGCTCTCGTGAATAGATTACTAATTAAAATTTCATGCTGGATACAGAGATTTTCCATGCTGTGTACAAACAGCTGAATGAGGAAATGTTTGTTTATGCAAACATTTCCATATTTGCTGAGAAAAAAAACAAACATTCTTATAAATGACAAAGGAAATGAGATATGTATGAAATTTCAAAATTCAATATGCAAGAACATTTGCATGACCATGTATAATTTCCACTCCTCATTTTCACTATGAATTTATATCAAAAACTGGTCATTAAAATACGATAGATATTTATTTTGTTTTGTTTTTGTTTTTTTGTTTTACTCATGCAGAAGTAACCCATCAAAGTAAATAGCATAACAAAGTTAGAAATGATAATTTTCAATGCCAGATTTTTACATTTTGATTCACATTGTATAACACTGATTATCTTTAAGTGATGTCTTCATTAGATGAACATCATGATAGTCATTCACCAAAAAAAAGTCGATATGAATGTGTTTCATGCGCTTTTGGGATAACTGATAATTTCCGATAATTTTTCCATAAGGTTTTTTTTTTCATTATCAATCAGAATTTTTATTTTTCTGAGATAGGGTTATGGTAAAGAGAACGTTACTGATGCCATTTAACATTTTTCTTTGCAGAACAGAATCATGGGAAAGTATATCCCATTTATTTCTCCAGTAGTAGAATTCAAGTTTCAGAATGAATCAACTGTTATGAGATATGTTGTCAGACTGCTTTGAAAACACGAAGCTTATGTTGTTTTTCAAGAGGTGTAATCAACATTTCTTTTTGAGATCCCAAGGACCGAGCCATGTTAAAAGCAATTCAAACCAGGTGATTGACTTAGGTACGGAATTTAAGTGCCATCCATTGTGGAAGTTAATTCGGCGAATTGATTCAGATTGTTAATCCCATTAAGAAATTCTGGTCTGCATAAGTCTCTGGGAATGCACAATAGATAAAAATGTTTTTGGTCTTATATTCCACACGTACTCCCTGGGCTTTGAGTGAACACTGGTCTAAGTAGTTTCTACTCGATGACGAAGCATCTAGCAGCTTCCAACAGATTTTTTGACAAGAAATACTTCATCCTTATTTGAATATCAAACGGTTATTATTATTATTATTATTATTATTATTATTATTATTATTATTATTATTATTATTATTATTATTATTATTATTACTATTTGTTGGAATCTCACACCAGTTGCCTGGTGGTAACCGCTGGAGTTTGAGTGACAGCAAGTCTCCTCAAGTCTCCAGCCCTCCTCTCCTCGTACTCATAGATCGCAGTAATTCTGCGATTTACAGTTTCACACCGGTTGCCCAGTGGTTATCGCTGAGGGCTGAGTGACAATAAGTCTCCTCAGGTCTTCAGCTAACGTCTCCTCCCTCTTTCGCATATCATGACAGAGCTACAATTCGTTGCAGTACTTATATCTCTAGCACCTTCCTCAGTACCCGTGCAGTTCCCAGTAGTGCTGTGGTCTGTACGGTCTCTATCCTCCCCCTAATCCCGATCTCCTCCAGTCTCTCCCTCAGCGTTTTGGGGACAGTTCCTATATTATTATTATTATTATTATTATTATTATTATTATTATTATTATTATTATTATTATTATTATTATTGTTGTTGATGATTTGGCTGCTATAATTATTATCATTAGTAGTAGTAGTATTTTCAACATCATTATTATTAGCAGTAGTAGTGTTTGCATTTTCATACCAGTTGCCTAGTGGTCACAGCTGATGACTGAGTGACAGCAAGTCTCTTCACGTTTATAGCCCTCATCTCCGAACTTCCACAGCCCACAGCAGCTTCCTACCCAACTTTCAGTACCCTTGGCACGATTTCAAGTGCACTTACTATAACTGGTACTACCCTTACTTTCATGTTCCACACCTTTTTCAGCTCCCTTGAAAAGTCTTTGTATTTTCTTCGCTTTCACTCTCTTTTCTTTTTTGCTATAAGGTCTGCTGATACATCAACGTCTATTATTTTGTGATGTTCCCCTCTTCTTTCCCACTAATATCAGGTCTGGTCTTGTATAAACGACGTTAGATGAGGTTGATGTTAAAGTACCCAGGGTATTTTGACTTCCACTCTCTACAGCGGTCTCGAATTTGTGCTGTACCACTTTTCTGCAAGGTTAAATCCCATTTCTTCACTCAATTCAAAGTGTATCCCAGTTGCTATTCTATTGTGCCTTTGTTTGTACTCCATCTGGGCGAATTGATTATGAGCGACATTTGCTGTTTTGCATTGATATAGTTTGTCCAGATACATCTAGTTTGAGCTCCCATGGTAGGCGCCCCTATTTTTCTCTTCAGGTTCCCGTTTCGTAGTCATGCCCATGATTTTTCGGCCACACCAACATTATCATTATCATTATCATTATCAACATCATCATTATTATTATTATTATTATTATTATTATTATTATTATTATTATTAATAATAATAATAATAATAATAATAATAATAATATGGCGCTACCTTAAAAGAACCAAAAGGGCCGGTGGGGCTCTTGGGCTATTTCCGACTCACATCGGTCTTAACCAACCCACCAAGGTCTGGTACTACCTCCAAAGAACCAAAAACCCCAATCATGACAGTACAACCAAACCATTTTACCGCAAAAAACGGGGCACAGATCCAAGACCTGTGTGTCGTAACCGGCAGGTGTTCCCTTGTTAGCCACCAGGAGGGACCCGGTCGTCATCCTGTGACTGCTGGCCAAAATCAAAATCTCGGCTCGTGTACCCTTAATGGCCTTCAGGAGGGACACAGTCGTCACACAGCTACTGTTGGCCAAAACTCGTATACCACTAGCGATATCCAGGGGAAGCGCAGTCCTCATGGGGCGACTGCTATAAAGAACAAGAGAAAGAGATGGACAAGGGAAGAGAATAGACTAGTTATGTACTGTTACTATAAAAGCGAGCCTTCAGTGCGATCTTATAGGGAGCGTATGCTCCAAATATGGAGGGAAAAATCTGCTGTGGAAGTATCGAACCAACGCCTTGCTGACCAAGTAAAGCAAATTCAAAAGAAGAAATGGTTGTCTGAGACTGAACTACTAGAGATTCGCATTAATGTAGAGAGAGATTCAGGTGACACATCTGAAAAATGCCCCCCCAGCACAACTAGTACCAATAACAAAACTAGAATAATCCCCCATGAGACCCCCACAGTAAGCTACGCACCAGAGGGTGATGACGAGGCACCAACGGAAGAAGAGAAAAGCAAAATACAAGCTTTGAAAGAGATCATGCGAGGAGAGAAAACAACACTCCCCTCCCTAAGAGACAAAGACAGAAAGAAAGTCGGAGAAGTGACCGAACAGGTCAACTGCCTCTTACAGCACATAGAAACAGACACCCTCCTAGAACTCAACAACCTAATTTATGCAGGGGCGAAAATGGTAGCACAAAGCTTCACAACACAAGATAGGAACCTGGGTACTAATAGGGAAGGGAAACCCAACTGGGAGAGAAGGTTACAAAGGCAGATCTCCCAACTACAGAGAGACGAAGTACTGCTTAGAAATACACCACACACAGACAGACCACGAGTAAGACTTTATAACAAATATAAGGTAGCGCAAAAAGGCATCGCAACTGTAGTCGAAGAGTTACACCAGAAAAGACTAGCTAAAGAGGCAAGACTAAAAAGATACAGACTAAGATCGGCCCAATACACACAAAACCGCACATTCCAAAACAATGAGAAAAAGTTTTACCAAGATTTAAATGGGGAAAGAAGGCAGGACATAAAACCAGATGCCACAGAGGCCAAGAACTATTGGAATAGCATATGGGGGCACCCAAAAAGACATAACGTAACACCGCAATGGTTAGGAAACATGAGAAAAGAACTAGAAAATATAGACAAGGGAGAACCAATAGTACTGAATGAAACCACATTGAAACATACTCTTAGGAAAGTAGCCAACTGGAAAGCACCGGGTCCCGACGGGATCCATGGGTATTGGTTCAAAAAGTTCACCACGTTACACGGCAGACTCACCCACCTACTCCAAAATTGTCTAAATGAAGGCAAAGCACCAGAATGGATGACTAAAGGCAGAACCACCCTCATCCAAAAAGACCTGGGGAAGGGGAACATAGCAAGCAACTATAGACCAATCACTTGCCTACCACTTATGTGGAAAATCCTGACCGGGCAAATAGCAGAGAGAATATACATGTCAATGGATAGAAGGGGGCTACTACCAGAAGAACAGAAAGGGTGTAGGATAGGAACCAAAGGGGCAAACGATTTACTCTACATAGACCAGATGATCTTAAAAGAAGTAAGGAAAAGGAGAAAGAATATCGCAATGGGATGGATAGATTACAAAAAGGCATACGATATGATTCCACATAGCTGGATACTCGAATGCCTTAGAATGTTCAAAATTAGCGAACCGGTGGTTAAATTTATTGGTAATTCAATGAAAGACTGGAAAGTAGATTTGACAGCCGGAGGGGACAAACTAGCCGAGGTAGGGATAAAAAGGGGAATCTTCCAAGGAGACTCGTTGTCCCCACTATTATTTGTTCTAACAATGATACCGCTTAACAGAATCCTGAGAAACAGCAAAGGATACCACTTCTCTAAAACAAAAGGAAAGGTCAACCACTTAATGTACATGGACGATATTAAATTGTTTGCAAAAAACAGGGGAGAGCTTGAGACTCTGTTCAACGAAGTAAGGGAATATAGTGAGGACATAGGAATGGAGTTTGGGATAGAAAAATGCGCAATCATGGTGATGCATAAAGGAAGGCTTTCAATGACTGAGGGAATTGAACTTCCGGACAACAACAAGATTAGGGCATTAACTGCACAAGACCGATACAAGTACCTAGGTGTCCTTGAATGTGACACGATAAAACGGGAAGAGATGAAGGAGAAAATTAAGAGAGAATACCTCAGAAGGATAAGGAAAATATTAGAAACCAAATTAAATAGCAGAAATCTAATAAAAGGAATGAACACCTGGGCTGTGTCAGTAGTTAGGTATACAGGACCATTCCTAGGATGGACAAAGGAAGAGCTCCAATCAATGGATAGGCGAACAAGGAAACTTATGACGATGCATAAAGCATTACATCCTAGGGATGATACAGATAGGCTATACGTTAAGAGAAAAGAAGGTGGTAGGGGGCTCATCAGCATAGAAGATTGTGTCCAGAGAGCTAAAGTAGTCCTAGATAGATATGTGCAAACAAATAGTGAAGAAATCATAAAGAGCGCGAGGGATAGTGCGACAAACAATAAAGTAGAAAACAATGAAACAGTACAGCAAACTAGAAAAGAAAAGTGGGAAGGGAAAAAATTGTACGGCGAGTTTAAAAGACAGATAAAAGATATAGCAGACGAGAAATCATGGACGTGGTTACGAAAGGGAAACCTTAAGAGAGAAACAGAATTGCTCATCATGGCAGCCCAAAACAAAAGCATAAGGACAAACTACATAAAAGCAAAAATCGATAGAACACAGACAAACAGCAAATGCCGCATGTGCGGTGAAAGAGATGAGACAGTAAACCACATAACTAGTGAATGTAGTCAGCTCGCCCAGAAGGAGTATAAGCATAGACACGATAGAGTAGCAACGATGATACACTGGGAACTAAGTAAACAAATGGGATTCAACCATGGGGAAAAGTGGTATCAGCACAAGCCAGAGGCAGTTTTGGAGAATGACAACCACAAACTACTGTGGGACTTTGACATCCAAACTGACCACCTCATCCAGGCAAGAAGGCCGGACTTAGTAATAGTAGACAAAAAAAGGAGGGCCTGCCAAATAGTAGACGTTGCTGTACCTGCAGACCATAGAGTAAAGAAGAAGGAGGGTGAGAAAAGGGAAAAATACCAGGACCTAGCAAGGGAGTTAAAGAAAATGTGGAACATGAAAACCAGGGTAGTACCGGTCATAGTGGGAGCACTAGGAACTGTCCCCAAAACGCTGAGGGAGAGACTGGAGGAGATCGGGATTAGGGGGAGGATAGAGACCGTACAGACCACAGCACTGCTGGGCACTGGACGGATACTGAGGAAGGTGCTAGAGATATAAGGACTGCAACGAATCGTAGCTCTGTCATGATATGCGAAAGAGAGAGGAGACGTTAGCTGAAGACCTGAGGAGACTTATTGTCACTCAGCCTTCAGCGATAACCACTGGGCAACCGGTGTGAAACTGTAAATCGCAAAATTACTGCGATCTATGAGTACGAGGAGAGGAGGGCTGGAGACTTGAGGAGACTTGCTGTCACTCAAACTCCAGCGGTTACCACCAGGCAACTGGTGTGAGATTAATAATAATAATAATAATAATAATAATAATAATAATAATAATAATAATATCTTATTCACCATCTCGATTATCGATCGTTTTCCCCGTTGAATGCAGGAATTTTTTAAAGAATTTCATCTCTGGATTATTTGCAATTATCATCCATGTGATACGGATAAAGTGTTGATTTTCTTAGATTGATTAGATCCCTGACGCATTGCAATGGGTATTCATCACATAGATTGTGTAATCTCAGGATGACCCATGTTGTATAATTAGAGGACTGCAGGTCAAATTTAAGCATTTAATTTTAGAAATATGTCTTGTAGTCTCTTAATTCCTACCAAAAATAGAACATTCAACAGTTCATGCTGAATTAGTTCTCTTACTTTTCATCTGGCTGGGTTAATGCCTAATCTGATTTCTCACATTCAGACACTCGAAAAGTGAGGGGAGTAATTCATTCATCGATAACTTTTTTTTTCGATTCTTCGGTTGATCGCCCCAAAATAGTAAGCTGTCGAAAAGTTCCTCAAGTGATGTAATAACTGCAGGTTTTAAAAAATCTCGTAAATATATTTTCGTATTAAGCCAACAACCACAACAAAAGAAAAAACAGCAACAAAAACTTCACTGGAGATCTTTCATGACAGAAGATCCAAGGTTTCTCTCAATCTCTACTAGCAATAATATCCTTCATTTCCTAAGGGGAAATAACTGCAAATATGACAGCGTTTTTATTCATTGCTTTAGTATCACTTTTTGACCCTGAAATGTAGTTGAGGAAAGACAATTCGATGCCCACTAAGGAGAAAGATCCCTCTGACATTCGACACCGAAAACGGATAAAACGTTCTGTTTAATTCAATCATTAAAAGAGGAAAGAGAGAAGGGAGTTTCTCTTCAAAGTGAGAAAAAAAACTCCTTAAGTATTAATCCTTGAAAGTGAAAAAAAAGTCTATCCCATGATTTCGACCTGAAATAGAATACAACAATTCCCCGTCATTTTGACCCCTGAGAGTGGAAGAAAAAAAAAACACTTAAATATGATTCGTACAAGTGAGAGAAAATCCTATCAATTTTGACACCTGGAAGAGGAAAAAAAAGGCAGGAAAAAACACTTAAAATTCAATTCTGATCCCTAAAAGCAAAAAGAGCTTTTGTTCAAAGGTGGAAAAAAATATAATCCCTGTTGAAACTCATGACATAAAGAATGAATACTCCTCAATGTTGATCCCCTCAAAAATTATGCTTGATTCTACAGCTCCAAATAGAAAAGAAATAATTCCTTCAATAAGCCACCAAACGATCGATGAAAATTTCCATCCTATAATTGACATTGCCACCAAACCTAGAATTCGTGTTCACGATAAATGATCCATCGATGAAGTAATAAGTTGAAGGGTATGGTTACATTTCAAATAATAATCACTCCATCCACTTACAATTTCTGTGTTCTGTAGAAAGGATAAAAAAATTGCAAAAAAGCTTGGACCTGACACCAAGACATTTCCCAACATGAAACATTTACTGGGGGTTTTGTTATGCCACTTACATTGAGTAATTATCGGATGAGAATATAATCATAGTGTCAGACCTCAACGAATTATACATAAGTATAGAAGAAGAAAAATTGGAGAAAATTAAATCACATAATGAACTTGATATTTCTTAGAAATTTCGATCCGCTTAGAATAAAGAATAACAATATCCAAAATAAATCTCCTACCATGTCATAATATTCAAGAGATATCTTTATAAAGTGTGTCATCATAAGTCTTTGAAAATCCATTCCAAGTGATCGGCATGCTTCAGTAAGCAAAAATAAAACAAATCTTCATATTTAGGACACTGTTTGAAACTCGATTTTCTATCTCTATAATTGAACGGACTATCCTCATCTTGGTTGTTTTTCATACAATGTTTCTGCTGTTTTACTCTACGGGCTTCATTGGGTATAATCATGGCATAGTGGTTAGAGAATCGGACAGAACTGCAGCAAGTGATCTAATGGTTCTAGGTCCAATCCCAGTGTGAGATAACAGTAATTCAAAAATGCTACTACTGCTGCAAAGAGAGGAGTGCAGTCAATATACCCCCGTCGGTTAAATAAAGGGTTCAGTTCGTTACTTCTCTGCACCTACCAGATGATACCTGATGAAGGCCGTAGAGCACAACGGCCGAATTGTTGTATGAAAATCAACTAAGATGAGGATAGTCCGAATAATAATAATAATAATAATAATAATAATAATAATAATAATAATAATAATAATAATATCATCATCTCATCTCATCTCAAAAATTCAGAGAAACACCAACTAATCAATTTTCTATGTATGTCATGGATCGAACTTCGGTATTTTTCTGTTACATCTGCTGCTGTTATGAGTTTATCTATGAGGAAAGACCGTCTGTATCAAATAAAATTGTCATGTCCAGTATTTTATTGCAAGTTCACTATCAATTATTAGCAAGAAAAAGTGATAGAAATAGAAAATTATAACATTCGATTTGATAGATGTAAATGAGTGCAGGTATATACATTGGTCCATCTGTGCTGAGAGACTGGTAGTGAACATGATAATCTCAGAGACTTCTACGAGAAAAGTAAAATCGATAACCATACAGCGTCTCTGCACAAGTATTTGCAAGCAGACTAGATTTAAGCCGTAAGTTTGTATTACGCTATCGTTGTAAGCCCTTTATGAAGAGGTAGTTTATAGCATTAAATAAACATCGATCGGTAAATCCAAAGGCAGTTTTGTTGATATCACAGTTATAACTGTTTTCAACCCGATTCCGTGGCTTGTTCATTTTCGATTTATTCATTTTTTTTTATCGCAACAGTTATGTATCACACTGATAGGTTAAAGGGACGAATAGACCAAGAATAAACGTGATGAGAATGTGGGTTAAAAGCAGTTATCTGACCTTTCTATTACTGGTAGCTGTTTAGCTTGATGGTAAAAAAATTGGTAAGTTAAAGTAACTACCGCATCAGTGGTAGGTTTGATTCCTGCAGCAATGTCTTTTTCTTTAATTGTTAATTCTATTTCGTGGTCAAAATAGAGTGAGATATTCACCATTAACGTCAGTATATTGTTTCAAATAAATTTCCATGTAATATAAGGCAATTTATAATTCATTCTGTCGGAATGTACATGTCCATTTCTTATCTATGTATGTTTTTATATATATATATATATATATATATATATATATATAGAGAGAGAGAGAGAGAGAGAGAGAAAGAGAGAGAGAAAGAGAGAGAGAGAATCATCAAATTACTGTGCACTTTATTCAAAATGGACTAATTTCATTTTCAAACCTTATATGATCTACGAAGATGTGAACGGTGATATATGTCCTCCTACATTCAGAATTATTTATATATTCTTGTATGCTGTTGAAGGATAATTGGAACAGTTAATCTCATACGTCTTCGGGACGACGACAAGCAATTCGATATTGTCTTACCCAAGGTTGGCAACTGACGTCAGATAAACTAACCAGTCCTTTCAAGACTCTCTCTATTTTCCAGTGTGTCAATTAAACTTCATCTAACTAGCCAGGTCTCAACTCTAAGCCGTTTCCCGTGTAGTTGTGATCACCATGCGTTTGTGCAATATATTCATCATGTGATCATGTGATTATTGCAACTCTTTTTTTTTTGTTTAGTTCTTTGTCTTTTTGTACTGGTGATGATTTCTAATTTCTTATCTAGACAAAAGTAGCCGTGGGTTTTGATATTCTGGCATATGCATGTTTCTTTTGATATTTCCTACTTTACTGTTAGCGTGAGATTATGGTCTTTGAGCTCTAAATGATGGTTGGATAGTATCATATCGTTTCTGTATTTTTAGTTAGAAAAGGATTGAACGTGGTTGGCTAATCTTCATGTCGAAGGTGTCTTTCATATCTTTATGTAATATGTTGTTTATGAAAGTTCGTTGTATGGTTGATCTTTCAGCTTGATTATGCAATATTTAATTGGTGACGCTCGTTTTGCAAAGAGCACCTGTTGCAACTTGTACAATTGCAGTCTAGTTTATTCAGATCTTCCCTACAAGTATTGCTCTTTATTATTCGACTGCGATGCTTTTTATGATTTTTTTGGAAACTGTCTGAACAGCTATGACTTGATTTGAATTAGACTTTCTCAAGTTTTCACGTGCTTATTTGCACGGGGAAATTGTTTTTTTTTTCTCCCGTCGATTTGTATGAATAAGATATCTCCCATGTCGTTTTTCGCCTGATTGTGGTGAGTCGAAATCAATTGCCCCAAAAAGCACAAAGATATAAATGTGTTTGCGTGGCAAATCAATCATTTAAAATATATATATATATATATATATATATATATATATATATATATATATATATATATATATATATATATATATATATATATATATATATATATGGGGGGGGGTCACCTGCAATTATACATGTACTCATCGCCAGTGATAAAAAAAAACAAAACAAGATGACACCCACCTCACCAAGGATATAATATACATGCAAGCTGTGCCGATCAACATCATGACTCCCAGAATTGGATGTATTACATAAACACTTTATTGAGTCTTTGGCAGATGAAACAACGAAAGAAGACATGGGTACGAAATGGTCGATAGATTCATAGAAAGGAATAAAAAAAGAAGGATTATGAAAATATCACACCACTCGTGGTCATGAGAAAAGATAGGGAAAAAGCAGGTAACGCAAACGCTAATCTTTTCTTTTTCTTTTTTTTGTTTTTTGTTTTTTTGATACTGAATTTTGAAAACTGATTATTTGTCTGTTAGTTTGTGGAAAAGAAGGTAGTTAGAAGAAGTGCTGTCTATCTGCCGATCCAATATCCCTGCTCCCTATATCTCTACTAAAAATTTACACTTCAAAATCTGTATACCACTATTTTTGGGGTAGTTTTCTAATCACAACTTGACCTAGATTCACGGATATCTCTCAACTTCAATTTGAAATTTCATTTTTTATTTAGATTTAATGACACCGTTATTTTGTTCGGAATCAATTGACTAATACTGAAAATATATATTGTTTTTCAAACAAAAAAAAACACCACACCTACGAAATATTTTATTCACCTAAATATTTTTGCAATAAATTAGATATCATTTTATGAAAACTATATACATTTCTCTGACATTTTTATGTTAAAGTTTTATGTTTAATCAATCTTCATAAGTTGAGGCATTGTATCATCCCCTAGTAAGATTCATCAAACGTAAATTATCTGATAAATTAGCTTTAAGTTTATGGTTCGGTCTTCACACGAATAATGCTGTCATTTTCATGGGTGTATCTTAGTATTGAGATATGTTGAAAGATTTTATGGGAAAAATCACCGAAATATCAAACTAATATTTATATGTTTTTTTAAAGATTCAAGCATACATGCGTCTTGTTGACTGCATTCATCCATATTTTTGGTTCGATTATGGCCAGAATTAATTGCAGCATAACATAACAAAACCTTCCAATGATCAAGCAAGACTCGAAAGAAATAATTTTCTCCAAACAAAATAGCAAGGTATGTATCTGATGACAAATTGATCTCATTGGCCTTAGATTCAATAAATTAGGTTCTGAAATACGTTTTTACTTTCATTCAGTGTAATTATCAACTAATTTCTTTTTTTCTGATTCGATTTTATCATAAATGTTAATTAATCATTCAACTGAGTGCCGCTGTGTGACTAAAGCAGTTGTGTTGTTATATGGGTGTAATATTTTGATATGTAACATCACTATTGTTATACATACAATTTTAATCAGTGAATGCAAAAAAAAAAAATGTCGTCATTTTTGTTTTCTAACACTTAGTTGAATTTTCTGCAATAGAAAAAAGTGCGTTATTATTCGCGTCTTCATCTCAGATAATGACACTTTGGTCGCAGCTTTAATTAATAGTGTATATCATTTTTCGGTCTAGATTGAATCCTAATTAAACAGTATTTTTTTCTTTAAGATTATGCTAGGTGAAATCAGTCTAGAGTTATCGTTTCTGATCTTGCCTTTCAGTGTAATGCGTTGATTTTGATATACTCCTTTTATTAGGACAGATAAAATTATACACATACTACCAAAAATTGAACACTCAATCACACACGAACACACACACACACACACACACACACACACACACACACACACACACACAAACTCATGTCTTAAAATCGTTCACCTGGTATTTTAAGTTCATGTCAATGAACTTTCCGAAATGCAAATGACCTGTGCATTCGTGCTGATTATTATTTCTCTGAGAACATGTGAGAGGATTGACCATAGGACTACGTGCAATAAAAATGATTTTTTTCTATTTATTTCAGTGTTTCACCAGTGCATACTGGCCTTGTAAACGATGTATAACTAGGATACAAGATATGGTCTATATAGGGTCCAAGTCTTTTGATGGACCCGGATTGATATATAATTAAGAGGACTCTTAGTGTATCAACATATCAGGATTGTGTATGAGGTGAAAACAAGCAAGGGGAATATGTCTTCAGATGATTGATAAATACCTGAGTGTGTGTATCTGGGGAGAAAGTGTCAGTTCCCATGTTGTAATAGGGTGTTGTGAATCAAAGGGAAAAGCTGAAAGCTTTGACGTCAGCCAAACATGATAATTTTGTTTTATCTTAATATGATTTCCCATTGTGCCAGACGGATCTTTATATATATATATATATATATATATATATATATATATATATGTGTGTGTGTGTGTGTGTGTGTGTGTGTGTGTATATATATGTATATACATGATCTATTTTGAAATAACATAACAATAAGATAATAACCTACACATGCTATGTAATCGTAGAGATGATATATATATATATATATATATATATATATATATATATATATATATATATATATAGGTATATATATATATATATATATATATATATATATATATATATATATATATATATATATATATATATATATATATAGTGATAGTTCTGGTGCTGATATAAGCATCCAACGTGATAGTTATTTTTAACTGTGAAAAATGTTTTGCTACTTTATCACAATCTTATGTTAATACTAATCAAAGATAGGCGAGATCAGTAAATTCAATTGATCATGTCCTCAATATCAGATCTTTTCAATCGCTGATAAAAAAAAATTGATCAGGGAAAAGTTATCGTTAGCAAACTTTCTGAAATGTGTGCAACGTTTTTTAAATTCATGATGGCCCTTTATCCAGATAATCGTGAATCGACTCTAGTTATAAGCATACCAACTTTAATTTTCTTATCACAAACTACACAATTATTTTGCCAAGCGGCCCCAACACATTAAGAAACTTAAATGAACAGTTCTCGGCATTATAGATGCATGGTATGGCTGGCATCAAATACTGTTGGAATCTGGTCAAGAATCTTGAAATTTTAAGTAAGCTTAGATAGAGTTTGAATCTAAAGTGACTCCAATGAGCGCAAACAGGGCATTTCAATTTGATTGAGTCTGATAAGACAAGACCTAGCTATTTAGGCGTACAAGCAAGTTGGGCAGAAGAACGGGGGAAGTGACATCATGGAAAGCATGAAGAGTATATACGGTTGATATTGGCCATGGAAAATAGCAATAGAAGACAGGTGGAGAGATTGAATAACCAGTACTATGCTGTCATCAACAAATAGTTGCATCTTTTGTTACAGTTCAGCTCTGCCTCATGTTTTGAAAACAAGGAGCATTTTTGACATGAGAAATATTTGCCAGATGAATTTCCGTTCACAGCTTTACCTATGAGAAGCAGAACCTGATTTCTTGATAAATTGTATCCCTACAAATGAAAGTGTGTTTGACTTGGAAAAAATGTGTAATTTGTTGGAGCAACAGGATTATATATATATATATATATATATATATATATATATATATATATATATATATATATATATGTATATATGTATATATATATATATATATATATATATATATATATATATATATATATATATATATATATAGAGAGAGAGAGAGAGAGAGAGAGAGAACATCGTACTTCGTAATAGGGCTCATACTACTTTGGGATCTATTAAAATATTTAATGTCTAGCAAACTGAATATCATTTCCAAATGATGCTATGCTTGAAATTATGCTGGAATGATATACTGGATTATTTGATTCCCTTGTAGGTATCAGAGAAGTAACAAAGCTTCATCATACTGCATTGAGATTAAAATTTTACGGGGAACTTGAAGTTTATTGAATTTTGACTTTGTGAGACCATTTTTGAAAACAAATTGCAAATAAAAGCGAAGTAGGCACAGTAAATACAAAACAAACCTGTTCCCAACTCGACAAGTATTGATGATTAATTGTATCAACGCCGAATTTTCGTGTGTTTATCGATTACTAGTGAAACGACAATTTTAAACCTTAATTCCATTGAATAGACAGCGTAAATAACGAATCCATTTTTTGATTATTTATGTCATTCTATTGTAAGAAAGTATGAAACGTTTTTTAGGGGGATAGTTTTTATTATTTACATTTGGTACAACTGATATTTGGCATCAAATATTATCTGGTGCTTGCGCTGTTTGCATAGTTTTTCTATCAGCATGAATGCTCAATTTTCCAGGCCAATTTAAAAGCTTGAATTTTTCATGATAAATTTGTAGTTCTTACCAGCCATCTCAGACTAAAAAGGCGTTGGAGCCTGCTCTCTTTCTCTAACCATCCCAGATTCACACTGAGAGCACATTGAGTTCAATATCGATGTTTATTGTTTTTGTTTTATTTGCTCTAAAATATGTAGTTCGTGGCTACCAATGAAATCTGTACTATTTATTTATCACTGATATCTCTGCTTTATTGCTGTACGATAAGCACTCTCGTGAGTTGTTCAATATTGTGATTACTGAGATTACTCTCCATAATCGTATTTGAGTATACTGGAAATCGAACTCACACAGTAGGCAACGAGACGAGCTTGTTAAACATCGTGCCATTGTGCAAGGCCCGCATCACATGTGTTAAATCTATGATAATATTTCACTTGTATCATTGTGTGATACACCTTGACTTATGAATAATGTTTTCCTAGGTCGTGGAATGTTTTGGTCAGTTCAGCAATCGAATGCAAGTGATCCACCTGGCGTCGACCATGATATGATTTGTTTCCAAGAGTTGGAGCCCTTTACTCCTGATCAATAGCCATCTTGGAGT
>OY735208.1:61436976-61499476 GCA_963457665.1 Thysanoteuthis rhombus | reverse complement strand
TATATATATATATATATGTATATATATATATATATATATATATATATATATATATATATATATATATATATATATATATCAGCAATCAAAATAGACCTCCCCACTTTTCTCGTCAATTTAACTTGTCGCGCGTGTGGCTTACTACTGTTGCTCATTTGAACGTTTTTTTTTTAAAACTTGCCAAAAAGATTAATAAAAAAAAATTATTAGCCATTGTAGCCACACGCTATCATCACACACCATCACCTGATGACCACACATGCATTTCATAGCAAGAAGACATTTGTCAAATTAAGTACTCTGCCAAGTCAGATTGTTAAATCCGAGACTAGGACTGACTGGCGCTGACAATAATAATAACCCGACGTTCCGAAATGAAAACTTCACCACACTTTTGACCCGTTCGCGCAGGCTATAGTATCTCTTCTAGGAATATGAAATTCATCAAAACAACACTCTAATACACACATTCATACGCTCATTTATACCCACATATCTATGTACATGTGTGTATACTCTTGAGATCAATGTATAATTAGGAAGTACTTTTTTTTCAAATTTCCCTATCATACAATCCGAGACAAAGTGTTAGCAATCTTGGTAGGATGAAGTGCCAACAATCAACCCGTTATCTAAAAAATCAAGATCTACATCAGCGAAAATATTAACTGGTTTTGCTGATTCAATATTCGGTGCTTTTTTTTTTTACCTCAAGATATGAGAATTACGAATTGTATAATTCTTTGCAGAGGACTGACGAGTATGGAGTAGACTGTAAACAACAGAAAGACGTGATCATCTGAGGATATACCACATTCATCATCATTTTCATCAGTGTACCAACGTCTGACAAATCTTGCTCAGTATCAATAGGTGGAAGGTGTACAAAATGAGAGACCAATCATTCTGCATAGGAGAAATATCCGTTTCTACCAGATAGGAATTAAAAAAAAAAAGTAATTAGAGTACTGTCCATACAACATTTCTACGCAATAAACAGCACAATAAACTAATGAGAAAAATTACTGATTATATAAGATGGAAGCACACCTTTGTATTGCTGAATCGAAAATATTAGTCAATTTTTGCCTTTCATTTTGTCCTGAGTGCTAATATGATTTGTTTTTCCTGTTTTATATCAGAAGACCTCTCGAGAGATTCCAATTTATCTTATCAGTTCAATTGTTTTCATTTTTTCCTGCTTCCAGTTTCCTATTTGTTAATATGCTGAATCAAAATAATACAAAAATAATCTAATTTTGACACGCTCTTTTAATATATTCAATGTTTCTTAATATCAACGTGAATGAAGTGTCATCTTAAGTACGAGCAGCAGCAGATTGCAACGAAAAGATGACGTAAAAGTGGAAACTATGAATGACAGTTTTACTAGCATGTTGATGAAAGATATTTCTGAATTTGACGGCTGTAATTGTACATTTAAGAAAAAATATATGGGAATAACTTTCAAAATGAGCTCATCAAGAGGAGTAATGTTTTATGGAATACTGAAGCTACAAAACCGTGATAACTCAGGCATAATGCAGGCTTATCAATAATGTATCAGAATTTCACGTGGCTTTCTATGAATTCTGCATTCCTGGATTAGCGAATTAGGTATAAGATATACATCAATTTTTATCATTACTGCATAACTTTATCTTTCATTTTGCTCACCAGGAAAGTGTTTATATTCAAACTTGAGAAAAAGGCCAGGTGGCAGATGTCTGGTCATATACTGAGATAAAATGGGAATATACCTGCGAAAAGAACAGCGCTGGTACATTCTAACAAGAACTGCAATGGGGTGAGATTCAATAGAGATCTGGGCGAATACTAGTATCGGGGTCAGTTTTATAAAAACAACTACTGGAGTATGCTTAATCTAAACAATCTGCAATTATGTGAATTATGGGTTCTGTATTGGCTTGCAAGGTGGAATGAACAATAATGATATCGTCATTATTATGATTGGTCACAATTACAGACCTACGCCTGGAAATCTTTTACGTTATGACAGTCTCGACTTCGGAGGGAGGCAAAGTTTTTAAATAAACAGACAATACAACACTTTTGCTGTATTGTATATGTGCTTGGATTTCCCGGAATGATGCCACCAAGTCCATTTGTCCCCTTTCCTAGTAACCCATGTGCACCAACATCAATCAATATCATTTTGATCCTGAGTTTCTACATTCTACTAGTTCATATGTCAAAGTTTTTTATATTTCAATAGTTCCTCAAATTTCTTGACACCAATCTTCTCATTAGCTAAGACAGTTATATCTACTAGGAGGCATGTTTTTTTTTATTTCCTTATGGTATTTCACTATAAGATCTGGTCTGTTCAATCAGCATGAATAGTGAAATCTTACATGGTCTTCCACTATAAGATCAGGTCTATTCAATCAGCATGTATAGTGAAATCCCATGATATCGTCACATCATTTCCGTCTGTGACTGGTTCAGGCCGTTGTTCTCACCGGTTCAATTACAGACTACTGATGATGATGATGATGACGATGATGATGATGATGATGATGATGATGATGATGATATCTGCTCTATTGGCACGGAGGTCATTGACTGTGAGAGATTTCTCCTTGACAACGTCCGTGTAGTATTTTATTTCCTTCCTGTTCAGCTCCGTCTTTTACTCGATTGGTTGTTTCACTTGGTAAATCAGCCTCTCGTTTTTCGTTGTATTTATTTACATCCTTTGTAAAGGAACATACCTATGCTACTCCACCATCCAGCCGTTCTATCTTGTCATTGATAATTTAGGTTGAGGTTCAAAAACCGATGGTAGTAGCTATGTATGATAGGTCTTGTAGAATTACGATCTTTTCTTTGCAGGCGAAGTTTAATTACATCTGCCTTGGGGTTGCTCATTTTATTTGCTGTTAGCAATATCCTAGTGTTGTGTCCATCCGTTGGATTTCTAATATTACACTTGATGATGTTAAATCTATATTGGACTACTGGAAAATATACTGAGTTAATGGCCAGTCTTTTATTGTTCAAATTTGATTCCGTTTACTTTATTGATCCTATTCCTTATCGTATTCCTCTCTCATTTTACTTTCATATCATTCCGTAGTATACCTTTATTTCAATTCATACCAACATGATTATAGCTCTCTCCTTGGTTTAATTCCTTGATTTTAGTACTGTAATCCATATTAATGGATGATGATGTGGACAGGTTTCCCCTTTCGAGTGTAGCTTCTACATAGTTAACGAGTCAAGACACGATCTCCATGTCGTCACCAGATCTTTTAACAGCTTGTAATCGGCTCATAATTATTTCCGCAGAGTTTCAAGTCATCCACATAGTAGACAGGAGGATGGCTATATTTTGGACCCATATGAGATGTTATTGAGCTCATATGGGATAGATATCAGAAACAAACAGAGCAAAAACAGTTTAGAGGGAGTCAAATCCACGGTCTATTTTTATGTTTTCTAACAAAATTAGACCATTAAGACGGGAAAGAATTTGTTTTCCATTGTCACAAGCCCGATATTATTATTATTATTATTATTATCATTATTATTATTATTATTATTATTTGGAATCTCACACCAGTTGCCTGGTGGTAACCGCTGGAGTTTGAGTGACAGCAAGTCTCCTCAAGTCTCCAGCCCTCCTCTCCTAGTACTCATAGGTCGCAGTAATTCTGCAATTTAGTTTCACACCGGTTGCCCAGTGGTTATCACCGAAAGCTGAGTGACAATAAGTCTCCTCAGGTCTTTAGCTAACGTCTCTTCTCTTTCACATATCATGACAGAGCTACAATTCGTTTCAGTACTTATATCTCTAGCACTTTCCTCAGTTCCTAGTGGTGCTGTGGTCTGTACGGTCCGTATCCTTCCCCTAATCCTGATCTCCTCCAGTTTCACCCTCAGCGTTTAGGGGACTCCTTAGTGCGCCCACTATGACCGGTACTACCCTGGTTTTCATGTTCCACATCTTCCTTAACTCTCTTGATAGGTCCTGGTATTTTTCCCTTTTTTCACCCTCCTTCCTTTTTACTCCATGGTCTGCAGGTACAGCAACGTCTACTATTTGACAGGCCTTCCTTTTTTTGTCTACGATTACTAAGTCCGGTCTTCTTGCCTGGATGAGGTGGTCAGTTTGGATGTCAAAGTCCCAGAGTAGTTTGTGGTTGTCATTCTCCAAAACTGCCTCTGGCTTGTGCTGATACCACTTTTCCACATGGTTGAATCCCATTTGATTGCTTAGTTCCCAGTGTATCATCGTTGCTACTCTATCGTGTCTATGCTTATACTCCTTCTGGGCGAGTTGACTACATTCACTAGTTATGTGGTTTACCGTCGATTTTTGTTTTTATGTAGTTTGTCCTTATGCTTTTGTTTTGGGCTGCCATGATGAGCGATTCTGTTTCTCTCTTAAGGTTCCCTTTACGTAACTACGTCCATGATTTCTCGTCTGCCGCATCTTGTCTCTGCCTTTTAAACTCGCCGTACAATTTTTTCCCTTCCCATCATTCTTTTCTTGTTTATTGTACCGTTCCATTGTTTTCTACTCTATTGTTTGTTGCACTATCTCTCGCGCTCTTTATGATTTCTTCACTATTCGTTTGCACATACCTTTCTAGGACTACTTTAGCTCTCTGGACACAATTTTCTATGCTGATGAGCCCCCTACCACCTTCTTTTCACTTAACGTATAGTCTATCTGTATCATCTCTAGGGTGTAATGCTTTATGCATCGTCATAAGTTTCCTCGTTCGCCTATCCATTGATTGGAGCTCTTCCTCTGTCCATCCTAGGAATGGTCCTGTATATTTAACTACTGACACAGCCCAGGTGTTCATTCCTTTTATCAGATTTCTGCTGTTTAATTTGGTCTCTAATATTTTCCTCATCCTTCTGAGGTATTCTCTCTTAATTTTCTCCTTCATCTTTTCCCGCTTTATCGTGTCACATTCAAGGACACCTAGGTACTTGTATCGGTCTTGTGCAGCCAATGCCCTAATCTTGCAGTTGTCCGGCAGTTCAATTCCTTCAGTCATTGAAAGCCTTCCTTTGTGCATCACTATGATTGCGCATTTTTCTATTCCAAACTCCATTCCGATGTTCTCATTATATTCCCTTATTTCGTCGAACAGACTCTCAAGTTCTCCCCTGTTTTTCGCGAACAATTTTATATCGTCTATGTACATTAGGCGGTTGACCTTTCCTTTTGTTTTAGAGAAATGGCATCTTTTGTTGTTTTTCAGGATTCTGTTGAGCGGTATCATTGTTAGAACAAATAATAGTGGGGACAACGAGTCTCCTTGGAAGATTCCCCTTTTTATCCCCACCTCCGCTAGTTTGTCCCCTGCGGCTGTCAAATCTACTTTCCAGTCTTCCATCGAATAACCAATGAATTTAACCACCGTTTCGCTAATTTTGATCATTCTAAGGCATTCGAGTAACCAGCTATGTGGAATCATATCATACGCTTTTTTGTAATCTATCCATCCCATTGCGATATTTTTCTCCTTTTCCTCACTTCTCTTAAGATCATCTGGTCTATGTAGAGTAAATCGTTTGCCCCTTTGATTCCTGGTAGGCACGTGATTGGTCTATAGTTGCTTGCTATGTTCCCCCTTTTCTGGGTCTTTTTGGATGAGGGTGGTTCTGCTATTGGTCATCCATTCTGGTGCCTTGCCTTCGTTTAGACAATTTTGGTGTAGGTGGGTGAGTCTGCCGTGTAACATGGTGAATTTCTTGAACCAATACCCATGGATCCCGTCGGGACCCGGTGCTTCCCAGTTGGCTACTTTCCTAAGAGTATGTTTCAATGTGGTTTCATTCAGTAATATTGGTTCTCCCTTCCTTATATCTTCTAGTTCTTTTCTCATGTTTCCTAACCATTGCAGTGTTACTTTGTGTCTTTTTGGGTGCCCCATATGCTATTCCAATAGTTCTTGGCCTCTGTGGCATCTGGTTTTATGTCCTGCCTTCTTTCTCCGTTTAAATCTTGGTAAAACTTTTCCTCATTGTTTTGGAATGTGCAGTTTTGTGTGTATTGGGCCGTTCTTAGTCCGTATCTTTTCAGTCTTGCCTCTTTGGCTAATCTCTTCTGGTGTAACTCTTCGACTGCAGTTGCGATGCCTTTTTGCGTTACCTTGTATTTGTTCCGAAGTCTTTCTCGTGGTCTGTCTGTGTGTGGTGTATTTCTAAGCAGTACTTCATCTCTCTGTAGTTTGGAATTTGCATTTGTTATTATTATTATTATTATTATTATTATTATTATTATTATTATTATTATTATTATTATTATTATTATTATTATTCGTACATATTTTCTTCAGCACCTATATATGCATGTCATATGTTTTGAGCTCTTCCCCTTGCACAATCACTGTTACCCTGACGCTTTGTGAAGTCTAATATATAACTTTTAGTGGGTATCTTGATGAGCAGTAGTCGGTAATCCATCCTTACAAACCATCAACTCTTTAATGTATTTTTCATATTCTAGGTTTTGATTATTTCCATGTATTTAAGATAGATATGAAAAGTTGATTGGGATGTTTTTGAAATGGCTGGTAGGCGTGAACACTATTAATGTTAATAGTAATGCTTTTACTACTATTTTTATCAATAACATGAAGAATAAGATAGCAAGGTCCATAGTCTTTGTATATCTTAATTTGGGGTGTTATATTATGTTTTCCTGGAAATTTTGAGCAGTTCCAGCATCGTGACCTTTTTTTTTTCTATTGAAGAATTTGCTTGTTTTTTTGTTGAACGTGAGCATTTCTATTTTTTCATTTAGGCATTGTAAAATAGGGTTTCAATATTTAGGTCGTTTGTGTTTGTTTTATATTTTCTATTTTACAGAGTGTGTGAGGTTGCTATCTGTTAGTTTCCAGTGAAGTGTTAACAGTGATGTATTGTTCCTGTATCTGTCATTTTTGAAGTGTGATGCTCGGTTGGCTGATCGTAGTTTTAATGATGCTTTAGTTATTCTTGTATAAAAATTTGTTTTTACGGTTTTCTTATGGGTTGATATTTTAGCTCGATATTGATGTACAATATCCAATTAGAGACATTCGTTTAGCTAGTATTATTTATTTTATTACTGTATTGTCGTGTTTTGTTACAAAGCCATTGAACTTATCCATACAACTTATTTTCAGTTTGTTCATGTTGATTATTTCACATAGTGGGTTACTTTGGAGCAAGTATTCCTCTTTATTAGTTAGAGGAATATTTCCCTGTATTGGTTTCAACTTGCAAGTTTAATGGTGGTGTGTACCAGATGAGTGTTGCAATACTATTGCTCTCTATTTTTTTTTCGTCGTATCTAAAGCTAGTTTTGGGAAAAAATACTTCGCTTTAATAATTTACTGAATTGATTTCTAAATTGTTGAATGATATTCTGTTTGAAGAATCGTATGCCAGCCTATTCGCCTGAAAAAGCTAAAACAGGACGGAGACATAAACGCCTTCGGGTATCAATACTTTTATTTTACCATATCTGAGGCTCGACTCTCAACTTGATTGTAAATGTTGAATGCATCAACAACTTTATGGAACAAATCCATCACATATCGAATATTTCATTATATTGTATCACTAATTTTCACTTCATATATATATATATATAAATATATATATATATATATATATAAATATATACAATATATATATATATATATATATATATATATATATATATATATATATATATATATATAATGTGTACTTTAGAGAGTGAGACAGACTCAGGAGTGAAGTTTTTGGTGGTAAGGTTTATTAATATTTTGACCACAATTTTGCCACTGACGCTAGCTTCAGCATCATAGAAAAAATAGAAAAAACTACTCCAATTGACATAACTAAAGTTCTAGAAAAACACGAAGACTTGTGGATCAACAAACTTAAAACCCTATATCCTAATGGATTGAATACTAAACTGAACAACCCGCACCACACAGAACACTAATCCACACAACTCCTACCATTAATATCCTCACACCCACATCTAAGACACATTCAATAATGGAAGCTTCAAAGTCACCTAGACCCATAGGAAAAACTTCACCTTAGCCTGTTATAACCCTTGTCCAAATTATATATATATATATGTATATGTATATATATATATATATATATATATATATATATATATATATATATATATATATATATATATATATATATATATATATATATATATATATAAACGATGGGACAACTATGAATATTACCTTTCTTTAAAAAGTTTCCCTGTAGATCTCTCTTTGGAGTCTAGCGACTGTGATGAATGTGTCATGAGAAATGATATTAATGAGAGTTTTTCAGGCTTTTCACAACCAACAATCTCATCATGAACCATAAACTCATTCTTAGACTGAGCAACCGACACTCGTATGCTGGATGATTTTTTTAATCCCCCGTAAATCTCCGGTCGTGTAATTAATGTGATGATTGCATCCAATCGTTATTGTTGCTTTTCAAAATTCGCCTTTTTACATTATGAAATAATAACTTTCTCCAACCATTAGATGTAAAAGAATATGCTTTGGTTCATTTATGTATTTTGGAAAATTTAGACATTACGTCTCTTTAGAGCTTAGTCTCAAAAGAGTCAAGTGCGATGCCCATGACCTCTTAGCAGTCGCATAAGAATTACTTATCAATTTATCAGAACTATGACAGCGATATCAAGAGGCATGTAAACCTACTATCCCAGTAAACTCATTTCAAGTGGTAGCCTGTATAGTTATTTTGTTCAGCGTTAATGTCCATATATTGGGGAATTTATTGGATGCAGTATACGCATCTGCCTTCGAAATTACATCCCTCAATTTGTCTGCGTTATTTAACGACAAAATTTAAGTCTGCAATACTTCCCAGCACCATAGATGCATCGACTTATTCCATTTTTAAGCAATCGGGGGTGAAAACAAATCTATCAAATGTAAGTAAATATATGAAATAAACACAGGGATGGTGCATTGGTCACAGCCAGTATTCTTTCAGGCACTATATATATATATATATATATATATATATACATATATATATATATATATATATATATATATATATATATATATATATATATATATATATTTATGAAATCAAGACTTTGATCAAATCGGTGAAAAATACTTCAGAACTGCTGTTCATTTTTATTTTGGGCTTACATCTTTAGATTCAAATGAAATTAGAAAAAAAAAAACAGATTTGATTTGGTTCAGTTGCGAGTTACTGAAATCTGTCAGGATTGGGAAACCGTTTCATCATAGAGTGCTTTTTGACACGATATAAAACATAGCAATGGATAAAATGCTCTCTCTATATTAAATTGAATAAAAGCGAAAAGCACTGAATCAACCTGGAAAGCCCTTGCAAAAACGTTCCATGTTTGATAACTTAGGGAAGGTTAAAAGCATTCAAGCCTTCACTTCAAAAAGGCATGCAGAAGGCCGTATGTCAAAATGACAGTTACGTTATTGATGCAATATGTGACCAATAACAAAAACTGGGTATTCAATATGCGAATGATGAGATGCCAAGGCAAAGTGTACTGACATTATTAAAAGTCAATGCTCCTTTCCTAAACTTCCAATTTGTGTTTATGATTTTATTAGTGGATGAGAAAGCTTCAAGTTTCCCTTTGTTGATAGTGTACGATCCTCGAACTTAAATGAACGCTACCGATTATTCTCAAATATCAAGAAAATCAGAACAGTGACAGAACACACAGCTCGCATAGCAAAAAGCTCGATCACACACACACACACACACACAGACAGACAGACATATATATATGAGCACAAACGTTACCATTAAATGCCTCACCACTGTAATCTATCTATCAATCGTTTGATCGATCAACTTATCGATGTATTTTCCTCACCCACACTCTATCTTTATCTCTATCTCTCTTTCTCCCTCTCTCCCTCCCCCCTATGTCTGTCTGTCTGTCTGTCTGTCTGTCCGTCTGTCTGTCTCTCTCTCTCTCTCTCTCTCTCTCTCTCTATATATATATATATATATATATATATATATATATATATATTGGGTATTAAATTATCATGCAAAAATGTTTATATAATTGTAAATCTAATTTTGGAAAAAATGGCCAAAAGTAACTTAACATAACCTTCAGTAAAACTGGTCTTCACTGACATAGCCAAAATGAAGACTTTGTTCACGCTAATAAACGAACTAAAGCCATTTCTGATATTTGCTCGCATTTTTAGTCTTTCAATTTTTGGGGGGAAATATAGCGAAATTATTTGAATACGATCCATAACAATAATTTCTTGTAAGCTGAGGTTATTCCTATCATCACAAAGCTCGGAGAAGGCAGCACAGCCCTTGAAAAAGGATCAACAGGAACTTTTGAACAGTGAAAAAATACGCTGAAGACCTTGTTACAGTGTGTAAATGATCAGATGTAGACAGGTCAAGGATAATAATACAATTGTGTCTCCAATAATCGTTTTGTCATTAAAAAAAAGCCCTTGGCTGCAAAAGTCAATTCAATGTTTCTGATCGTGATAACTGAATGAAATCACCCGGAAGCTATGACACAAGGTTAGCCGTCCGGATCGGGCTACAAAAGAAAAATTGAAAACCGACTTGAAATTCGTTCTTTCCACAGAAAAATGCCTGCCTATTCTTCATGCACCAGATAGATAGTATTCAGGTTGTGTTTAAAGAGAAAACGTTAGCGTCTTGTATGAAGGACGAGCCTATAAATCGATGGGAAAATTATTTTGAGCTTTGGAATTGTTGGAACAGGATGGCTAGACCCTAGGGTGTATTAAATACAAGATTAAATGTCTTCCGTAGTTTATTCTGAATTATTGAAGTACGATTCTCAATCTTGGTTCAGGTGCAAAACTTGTCTTTATGCAAGACCACACCTCACCACACATTGTATTTGCGACAGTCAACGATCTGATGGAAAATGGAGTAAAACATGTTGAATCAATGGTGAGGCCATTTTCCCCAGATTACAACCAAATCGAAAATTTCAGAAGTATCCCCATGATGGAAGTGAATGAACATGGGTGTCAGTTTTCTACCAAAGATTGGGGCAAAAGTTTTGACACGTGCGAAAGCTAATATGGCTGAAATTATTTGAATTTTTTCGAATCAATAGATGATGGACTAATAGCTGATTCTTTGGTAATATTATTACGCTTCAAAGTAAATAATTTGCCTCACAGGAATAGGCCCATTATTTCATGCACATGGGTTTTTGAGCTTGTTTAAACTCTCATAATCATGCCTGCCATTTAATGGTTCAATCAATATGTGATCAGACTTGTATCGAGTTTTTCTAACCATGCTTAATAATCTAGCACGATAAAAATTGAGCAAATTCAAAAAGTGCCTTGTATTCTTCACTATCTGTATATTTCATCATCAGTCAGTCAGTGTCCGTAATCAAACACTGATTCCCTCAAAGATTCGTAAAACCTCTCTTTCATGGGCATCACAGAGCCAGTGCTTTCTAAATCCATCTAGAATGTAACGCTAACTCACTTTCTGTTGGTCACAGCCTCGGACTCACGTCGTGAGTCGTGATCTCCAGCGGTTATCAGCTATTCTTGCAGTATGTCCAGCCCACTTGTTTTCCCCTCAATATACTGTGCTGTCTTATGATCTCTTCATGTGAGGTTGAGCATGATATTTACCTATGTATGTTGCATGGTTGTCAGTTCGAAGGTAAATCTTTTTGTTAGGTTCCATGTTCACCTCCATAGGTGACCGTCTCTAGGTTACATTTGTTTATATCTTTTTTTTTACAGGACTAATGTTTTTTCTCTGTGTTATTGAAAGAGATGCTTGCTCAACCAAAACCTTGCAAACCAAGTGCAATTTCTTCTTCTTTTGAGGACTTCATGGATTCTCGCTGTCCTAGGTAGATGTCGTGATCTACTTTCTCCAAGTCTTTACAAGCATTGCATGAAAATGCTATGTGAATAAAATAATTGTATTATTTGCATACCTTGATACATATATATATATATATATATATATATATATATATATATATGTGTGTGTGTGTGTGTGTGTGTGTGTGTGTAATGAATGTGTGTGTGTGTGTGTGTGTGTGTGTGGGCCTGCATGTGAGAATGAATCTTTGTTCTTCCTGGTATCCTGATATTGTTATATTAGTGAATCAGAAGTAGTATTGAAGTGTGTATTTATCAAACGTACTCTTTAAAATGGTTCTTTTGCAGTAATCAACAATTTGAACTCATCTTGCATTTGCAGACCAAGAGTTTAATTCATTAAAGAGGTTGTAAATCGATCATTTTTATCAAGCAAAAATGTCACGTAGCGATAATGTTTCCATTAGAGACAATTTTGAATAGAAATTAAAATTGATGGAATAGGAATTGGAACATAGCAAAAACATTTACAGCAATTGTTCTCCTATTGTCCATTCATATGAGTCAGCGTTGTTCAAATTCCTGAAACATTGTTTGGATTTGAAAACATAAAATTCGATCAAGTTTTTTCTTTAGCAACCCCATTCCATATTTTGGGGTATTTAGACAGCCGTGTTATTTTTGTGTTTTTTTTTTCTTTAATCAAAATCCTCATGGATGTTTATAGTTATGCATAATTTCTATTCAAAGCATATAATGTAACTGAATGTTTTGTTTGATTATTTTTTTTTTATTGATTTTCATTCATTATTGACTGTCGTCATCATAGATTTATCATTAGTATCGACTGATACGTTTTATATCAATTCATGATAAATTTTCATGTATCATTTATTTTTTAATGCATTTTTTTCTGCAATTCTTTTTCGGGTATATACTCTGCAAAGTAGAATTTTCCCACAGAGGCAGAAAGAAAAGCCGAACAAACGGACAGGGTTCCTATTATACACATCTCTCTCTCTCTCTCTCTCTCTCTCTCTCTCTCTCTCTCTCTCTCTCTCTCTCTCTCTCTTTCTCAGCTGCTTTGAAAAGGAAGTCATCAGGCCGACACAATGTATCGATGATCTTCCTTTTGGAAGTCACTCTTCTGCCATATTAAGGTGTCTTCGTATCATATGCGGTGAGCAACCCTTTGCTCCACCAGCCAGAAACCCGATCACCAGACAGGAGAGTCTTTGAGAGACAATGATCATCCAACATTGCCACTGGGCCTGTCTTCCGCAAGTGATTCTTTTGTTATAGTCGTGACTAACTTGAAAATTTGGTATTGATGACGACATCATTCCAGTGCACATCAAAAGACATGAGGAGGCTATGCTGATGGAAACATCAATCTTGAAGGTATAGATGAAGCTGGTTTATGGTGAAGGAAGCCATATAGATGTGAAGGTTACACAATGGCGTTGTACCGGGGTTCATTTAACACCAGACACATTTGCTAAGGCCATCAGAAGCTTGGCCTGACTTTTAGAATTGTCAAATATCTATTTGTCGAGACCAGCATTAAATTATATGGCAGAGCTTTGCTAAGTGATGACTTGGAGGCTGCCTGGTTATCTCCGGGGTATGTAGTTAGTGGGTTTGTGATACAGCTGTTTAAGTGCAGGTCATAGTGATAAAATCTGGTTGGCAACATTTTCAAAATTATATAAAGACTAGCCCTGCTTAAGTGTCCAATGCATCCGTTAGGACAACAAAGGATCATTCATTTTTTTTGGTTCATTGAATGTTGGAGGAAGGCTTTGCCAAGGGAAGCCATGTCAGCTCCATTTCCAGCTCTAAAGCCACATTGGATGACTAAAGTGTGAAGTATAGTGATCTGATGGTAATCTATTTTACAAGTTTTTCGCAAAAGGATACACCAGTAATTTGAGCAGACAGCTTTGATTTTTAGGATGAGTTATGTCCACTATCGTTAGTTTTGATCATTAATAATTGGTCTTACAGACAGTTAATCTCCTCAGATCATCAGATATCCTCCAACATCCTCATTAACCAAAATATTGCCATAGTGTAGACGGTTTCAATGTTTCTTAAATTTTTTTATTCATCCTTTTTCTAAACTATAGCTTATAACCAAAAGTCATACATATACTTTTTCCTGGCATAACCGTACTGATAGCTACATACCTATCAAGTGCTTGTTATCTTCCCAGTTATTCTTTCTAAAGTTGCATCCACTAATAAGAATATTTCTTTCTCTTTGTTTTCCTCTGTTCAATCATATTCTCCTGCATGGATGCTGTGGTTCGTCTGGTTCCGAAATGTCCAAGGTGATAAATCATGAGAGTTGAAGGAACTGACCGAGGATTTGTTCCACACAACCTCACACTGATATTCTCAGTTATGTAACCGCTTACTTCAATGCCATTATTTTTTTTCTTAAAGAAAGAGACTATAATTTGGAAACGCAGAATCTGTAGAGAAATGTTAATGTATGTTTGTAACCTCTAACTCAGAAGATGTTTGTTGTATTTCATGAACAAATTTGACGAATAAATTATAAACCATTCCATGTTGAATATAATTAACTTCAAAAGTTCCAATTGAGTTGTATTTCGATAAAGAAAGCAATTCGATGGGAGGATGTGTTTGCGCTCCTTTCTAAACTACTCAATTGAATAATTTATTTACAATATCCTGTTGAGAGGATACAATTATCGCAATAAATGAAGCTGCTAAATAATCATGGAATATTTCTGAGCGGATATTACATGTATAATTGCCTGTACAAAAGGATCATAAAAAATAAAATAAAAAAAGAAGCAATTTTTTACACGGCCTGAAGGATGAATTGTTTTACTATTATCCATTTAACGCTTATTTCTATAGTCAATTGTGAATATGCTTGAATATATATATATATATATATATATATATATATATATATATATATAAAGATCGTGGTGTTTAAGCACGGTCAAATCATATAGAACCTTTTTTAAATGATCTTCCTTCATCACATGGTCAATATTTCACTCGCCTTGAATGGAATAAACAATCAAGAAAGAAAGATTTAAATAACTTTCCAAATAATATAACGTGATCTATAGTATAAAGTCTAGTAAGCTCTCCAGTTTTACACACTGAATATTGAAAACTTCTTTGATTTTTTTATGATACTTTAGTCAATCATTTTCCAATATCTTGCAATGTAATTTATTTGATTTTTTTCTGAGTTTTAATTTCCTGTTTTACATATACGTTGTTATTATGGTACGGAGAATATATGTTCTCTTGTTTGGATCATCAGTCGTTTACCATGGAACTGTTTCAGCAATTTTGAAAGCAGAACACTTACATTCACATTGTGCAACGGCAGCATTGATCAAAAGTCAACCAGCAACTCAGCAATCTTTTAATAGATAGCTTATGTCCAGCATGTAGTTTTTCTATTTTTTTATGTTTATTGCATATGGAAGTTAGCTTATACTTCACATCATCTGAATGTTTGAATTAAAGGTTTACTAACTTGGCTTATCCAAAAAACTTATGAAGAATCAGTAAGTACAACAGACGTGACTCCTTGTTTGTGTCACTTTCTATCTGATGTTCATCATTGTGAATATTTAATTTGTGTTAGTTTCAATCTCAGACTGCATGCACACCAACTAATGGTACCATTGTAAGGATACGAATAACATAGAAAAATTTGTTTGGGTTGATTCTCGACTTCTATTCATTCCACTAGCTTGAAAGTTGATTCTGCCGTCATTTTTCTCTTCACTTATGATTAACAAATAGAGTATCCCCATTCGTATGGTTTAATCAAAATAAAACCATTTTAGTGGATAGTAACACCTTAATAGGATTTTCTATTAACATACTTAGACAGTTCAATACATGGCATTCAATGTTCAGTCATCCATAACTATCTATCCGTCAGACGGAGGGACTGGAGCTAAATGGCCCCCTTTCCACTGGTTCCAGTCAATACAATGATCATCCAAACTGACAAAGACTGGGTCTAATCCTCTTGGTTAGCTAATTCCTTTAACATTATTATAAATTGATTTATTTCAACATACAACATCCATTCATTCTATTTTGAAACTCTCGATAACGTCTTTTCAATATACGTTATCATATCACTATGATCAAGCTGATGAGTGTCAAATGGATCCGAATCTCTAATCATAGCTTTATTGGAATGCCTAAAAATCTTACTTATTATGCCACCTTGATTGACCATTCTTACAGCTGGAATCAATAATTCTAAAAGTTGCTCTAGCAATTCTAAGATTTCGTTCAGCAAAATTCATAAGATTGAATGCTATTATTCTAAAAGGTATTTGCACGATATGGAATAGAAAGGAAACTTATATATCGAACAATTTTAGAACAAACATTCAATCTTCGATATTAAAATTCATATCTAGTAGTGTTGCTCGCAATTTATATCGTCATGCCTTTTGTTTTCGTAAAAAAAATGATGCAAACATCACGATGTATCCTTTTCAATTTGCTTTTTGGTTTATATAATTGTGTTTTAATAATATCAAATATCTGCTCATACCAATGATAAAATATTATCATGTTATATATCAACTTATCTTGTAACAATATATTGTAAGCTATATCTTTGTATATCTCCTTTCTGATTAGATTCAAATGCTTCTTGATGTATGTAAAAGATCCAAGATGATAAGCATCTGTACACTTTTTGTTTGTGTTGTAAATCTTTCATTTTATTATATCTTAAGCTTTTCTTTATCCTTTACTTAATCATATTTTAAGCTCTACTCCAACTCAATCCCACGTTTGATGTTTGACACTTCGGACGCTTGAGAAAATGTACCCATCACACATTGCATATTGCATTTCTGATTTGTAATTTGGTACCTGTCAATTAGAAAAATACTGAGTAATCTTGTTTCGTTTGTAATTATTTTCAAAATATATTTTTCCATAATATTCATAAAATTAACATTAAATTCTGTGGATAGCTATCCTCTTTCGGTCCTTTCTCAGTCTCTGACTCTCCCTCTCTGCTTCTCTGTCACTGTCTCTGTCTGTCTACCTGTCTCTCTCTCACAAAAGCAGGAGAGATGTACAAGAGAAAAATCATAGATTCTTGAAGATGCAATTTTTGGACTTTAGCTTAGAAAGAAACTCTTTAAAAAAAGCAGATACGATCGAACATAAGCAACCATCTAAGTATAAGTAGTACAAACCCATTACAAATAATTCTCTAACTTGGCCTGAAAAAATGTACCCTATTCCATACCGTTTCCCTCTTCAGCACTGGGGACACCCATAGCTACCTTCAAAGAACAGATAGGAAGGATGCTAAGGGCTGGTGGAGCTCTTAGGTCCCTCTGAAAAACATCGACAGTGACGTATTCAGTAGACTCCTGCAATCACAATACTTACTAGCGTGGCATAACAAAAATTATACTAACCGTTCCTGCCAGGTCCTTGGTCCCAGAAGGTCCTTCCACATTACTTTCATTCGGTGGGAGTTGATGTGCTCCAAAGGTGATTACCGAAACACTTCACCAAAGGAACGCCAGTTCATGACGGTACAGCTACTACCAAAACATAGCCCCAAACTGTCATCAAAAGAAAGATGTCCTACTTTGTCACTGACAACGTCGGATCACTCATAACAGACACTGCCCTGAACGATCTAGACAATGGAATCAAAAAAGTTTAACAGAACATCATGAGCATTAGCAGGATGAAAAGATCCGGATAAAAACTAATCAAACTGAGGGGCCAACATCTTCTTTAAAACTACAGAAAAGGAAAAAAAGTAAAACAGGCTAAAGCGGGCTTTGTCATCAATAAAGACCAAGAAAACAACGTAACAGGCTTCAAAGCCGTCTCCGACCGAGTAGCAAACGTCACCAAACAACTTTCAAAGAGGTACAAACTGAATATCATCTAAGTTTATTCCCCCACTACCTACGAGAAAATAAACATCTTCTATGATGACTTGGATTCCCAATGCAAAGTCAGGAAATACGTTAATCTCATCATGAGAGACTTCGATGCACATGTTGACAAGGAATCGAAAATTATGTCGCCAAAATTGGATATAAAGTACGATACATGAGGGGAGAAAAAACCTTTTAACCTTGCGACAGTTAATAGGTTAAAATCAAGAACACTCTTTTTGGGAAGGGACCCAGGGCGAAAGGAACTTGGCAAAGCTCCAAGTACGAAACAATGAACGAAGTTCACTACATCCTAACTGACAAAAGCGACAGTCCCAAATTAAGTCAACGAGGGAAACGACTACAGAATGGTTAGATGTAAAATGCAAATGAACGTCAACAAAATATTCCTCACCAAACCATAACAATTAAACATACTAAGAGAACACATTCAATCCTCCTAGTATGAAGTGGAAAAAAGTTAAAAAGTTATTACAGAGCAAGATAAAGACACCAACATCAACAACAATATATCATCCACTCTAACAGCATTTACTTCAATATTTGGTCTAACAAGCACACAAACCATCAATAAAGTCTCAGATGGAACTGCAAATCTTATAGGAAAACGCAGAGACCTCAAGCATCGGACAAAAACATAAGAGAAAAATGAAGACACTGAACTCAATAAAACAATAAAAAAGAAATGATGAGAACACAGATGATACACTACAGCAATCATCAAATCAACCCTCAAAAAGTGGCTTCAGATCCTGAAACAAAATACCCAAGGGAAATTGAGACCTGACAACTGAAATATAAAGGATTGTCGGAAAGTAAGGGAAAGGCCCTGAACCAGACAACATCATCAGTGACTCAAAAAAGCGAGTAAGATCATTTCTAAGAAACTGGCCATTCTATTCAACTTATGCCTTAAACGAAATAAAATCGTGGAGGATTGAGGTACAGTCATCATAATGCTTTTATATACTAGGAAGACACCCGTAATACGACTACAGAACTATAAGTCCACTCTATTGCGTATACTGACATCATAAAAACTATCACGAAAACACCGTATGAAAAGAAAAAAAAAACAAGCACAGAAACAAACTGGCTTTAGAAGGAGCTACACGACATAGACCACAAACATTCGATAAATCAGCTGAAAAAACAGCAACAGAATATAAAGTAACACTCACTGTAATATTCATCGACTTCAAAAAAGGCGTTCAACTTCGTAGAAATCCTTATGGTCATAAGGACCATCACTCTACAAAATGTACATCAAGTATGAGCCAGAGGGCTGCAATATATGCATAATTAGTGTGGTTACTTAATCAGGCTACATGAAGACTCCTTCCAGCTCCTAAGAGGGGTAAAACAAGGTGATACCAGCTTACTTGAACTCTTCACAGCCTGCCTTGAGATGGTTTCCCGAGATCTAGACTGAGAGAACAAATGAACCAAAATAGATTGTGATTATCTGAACAGCCTCACATTTGCAGACTAATGCCCTTTTCAAAGAGAGCCTACACGACTTTCATTTAATGCTGGATGAACTAAATAAAGAAAGCAAGAAAGTCGGCCTACACGTGAATCTTAGCAAGACAAAGATCGTTTGCAGCAATCACGTTGGAAATAAGAACACAAAGCACGAAATTGAAGAAACTGAACCGACAAAGTAGACCATGACATTTTAGTAGGATTACAAATCTCCAAGAGAAGAGGAAATTAAACGAAGAATCACTCGAGGACGACAAACCATTCGCAGAGCGAGCTCAACTATCAAAACCAAAAATACCCTATTAATCCTAAAAAGAAGGGTATATAACCAATACTTCCCCTGACAGTCACTTATGTAGCTAGAAAATTGAACCTAACCGAGAAACTGCCAACTGATAACCATGCAACGTGCACACGAAAGAATTATGCTCAAGTTCAAATGGAAAGACTACAAGACAGCACAATATATCTCGGAGAAAACAGGCGCCAGGGACATCACAGAATCCAACCAAACTTGAAAAGCAATGAACTGGCCATGTTGTGAGAATGGCAGACATCTGACGGGCCTCAAGACTCACAACACTGATATCCAGAGACCACATGTGCAACCTAGGCTTACAGAATACTCGATGGAGAGAAAAACTGGACTAATTCAGAAATTACTCACCCTGCGACGCCCGCGGTAGAGAAGTGTAACCAATCCTAGGGAAGGTCTATACCAAACGATAGACGTTGAAATACTGCTGCTGCTGCTGCTGCTGCTGCTGCTGCTGCTGCTGCTGCTGATGATGATGATGATGATCTAGTGAGACGAAAGTTTACTTTTCTGTTTAAGGTGACATCCTTGGTGAAACCTGATCATTAAATCATGCACACGCGCACACACTACACTCACACACATTTTTATATCAGTGTGCATGTGTGTGTGTGAATGCGTATTTGCGTGTGTGTTTTCAGGAGTTTGTCAGTTTTATACGCATACTTTCATATGCTTATAAGCACAAAGGCACGGGTCAAAGGAAACATGCTAAACACAAATGAAAGAAAATCATGCAGATTTTTCTCAAAATTAAAATAATTAAGGGTCCCGAAATCGTGAGCAAACCATTTAAAACAAGGCAAATATCTTGAATTATAATAGTTATCATTCATATGAACCTTTTTACACGTTCGGATGTAGTTCAAACCATAAATTTATTGCTGCTCGTGTACATAAATCTTTGCTTGATTCACTTGAGTTATCGCTCGGCCTTTTTCTTGTTGGTATTTCGCTTTTATCCCTTTATTTCCTTCATGATAGATTCATGCAAGAGAAGAAAACTTGATTGTATGAATATGATTGATAATATGACTTATGATTTATGAGGCTTCCATTCCAGGAAGGCGGTTCATTGAAATAATATCAGGTTTCAGAGTAGATTACAGGGAAGAGTAACGTTAAGGAACGATTCCCCCAGTTTTGTCTTCCCTTTATTCGTGTGGCAATTGTCATTTCTATGAATCAAAAATGAACATTTCGATGTTTACGCGTTATTTTTTTGTCTATCTCTGCCTACAAATACAGACACATTAAAATACGTACATGCACGGACGCAATATGCATTTAACTACTTTTTTGTGCATTTGTGTGTGTTCTTTATTATACGCTTGATAGACAAACGTCGTTCTGCTTTACGAGTTATATTGGTTTATACGTGAAATGAATGAAAATGCATTGTAAGTATAAAACACGAAGATCAATAATGTTCATTGAGAGGCGTTGCCCAAGCAAGAAATAATCTTTATTGATGTGGTTATGATCATGTGTCTATGTGCAAACCTGTGTGTTTAAGATAACCTGTTTAAAGAAAGCATTTATTATTACTGAACTTCCACCCAACATTGTGTGATAGGCTAGTAGCAAACATGCCATTAAAATGAATGTTTTGAGTGGAACATTCTACCAAGACACACACACAATTACGTATAAATACGCACATATAATAAGCATTTCGAGCCATAAATCTTGCATTATATCCTGAATACTGACGGATCATTTTTCTTGATTTCCCCTTGCAATGAATGTTTAACTCATTTCTTCCCGAATGCTAAAACTGTTTACCTTTGTAATGCATATTGCAGGTCTTGCATTTATGAATGTGGAAAAATCCCAATATGATATAAGCTCTATCTACCGGTTTCAAATGGGGCTGATGCAAAGATTTATTTAATATAATATCATGTTTTTCTGCTCCTGTCCAAATATTTCTTCGCAACTATCTCAAAAAATCAGATATAATGAATAGTATAAAATAAGTGTATTGAATGTTTTTATCAAAATATTTTTTTAAAAATCTTTCCCATCATACAACAGGCCAAATAAACGTTTATTATCTATGTAAGGACCATTTTTATTGATGTATTCGAATGGCAAGTTATTGATTTGTCAGAGAAGTGCAGACACCAAAAAACATATTAGTTCAAAGGAATTTGGTTGGTTGGCTTCGGTAGAGCAATCAGAACATTCAAAGATGGAAATATCCCATTAGTTTTGAAATAAAAAAAAGGCCCAGAACAAATGCAACTCCCAACTTTGGATTTGAAACATAGAACCAAAAGATTGACTCTCAAACTATGCCACGTGTTCAGCAATGGACTGTGCATTATATCAACTGCAGATATTACATGACTGCACAGTATATCAGAGCAAGGAACAGAAATCGGAGGTAACATAGAATCAATTTGAATACTCAAATGGTGAGGCTATGAAGCAGGAATGTTGGCTCATTACATGGATCCCCACACAAATATTTTGTTCGGGAAAAGATTGCCAGACGATTCAGAAAGATCCCACGATATAGATATCTGGGGGATCTTGGTAGAAATTCATATCCAATGACAGAGCTTCGCAGGCAGACGATGATGATGACGATGATGATGCAGCTACTGCCGATGGTGATGATTTTTGAATAAACAAAAATAGACTGTTTAGTTAAATAAATACATCTGAGATGGATTGTTTTCAAAGTAGCTAATGCTCTCCATAGTTATAGCGGACCATATAACAGCCTATGATTTGCTGTGTACTGGTGTCTGTGCTTGTGTGTGTGTGTGTGTGTGTACCCGTGTATACATCAATGAGCGTATATAAATCCATTCGAGCATATATAAATACACATACATTCATTTAATTCTCCCAACTGAGGCTACCCAAGCATCTTTGTTTATGGTGTAAGCTAGACTGAGAGAAAAAAGATAAGGTTTTTGGCCAGCGGGATATACCAGCATTTTGAACATCTGATATGGATACTTATTACAGACAATATTCTGAATTAAAATTACACGGCAGCGCTCTTTCGTATGAAAATATTAAATCGAATGAACATTTCATTAGCTCACAATTTTGTTGGACGTGAATATTTGAAGCATGATTTTTACATCAAAAGAAAATGCAGCTTTTCTAATTTTGTTGTCAAATAATGCTTATTGTTTATGAAACGATCTAATTGCTCTTAGGTGATAACCACTGCATACATGGCAAATCTTTTCCTCCGTGATATGTATTTTGTATTATATTACAGAACAATCTTGTATATAAAATTATGAGTATTTCCTTCACTTATCTATAATCTGCATTTCCCGAATATGTCCTCTGCATTTCAGAAACGTTATGGATGTGCCGACAAAATCGCTGTGAAATTTATTTGATAATGACAAAAATTATTCCAGCTGGTACAATAAGCATTTGGGTTGTCTGTCATTTGGTGTCTCTCCAGCGTTTATCGGAGGAAACAAATTCCTTTCACTAACGTGTGAATAATCTCACATACACAGCTGGATAATCTGAAACATCTATGACGGAATTCAAACATATATTCTTTGAAAACATTTTTTTCTGGAAGCGACAATTTTTTGGCCGAAGCTTTTACGCAGAATACCTGGTAAACTAAATAACGCAGATGCGTTGCCGGAACACGATGAAATATTTCAAGGCTTCTCCAACAGCTTACAAAAGAAAAATACGACTTGAGGAGAAACCATACAGACCTAAATCTCACAGGCGACAAAATGTGTTGCATTTGGGAGAGAAAATATTCGCACTTAATGATTTTCCAACAAAAAGTCTCCGGTTGTTGAGACACACAAAGCAAATCTCCAAGTTTTATGCCAAAGTGTCTACCTTATTTTCAGAAAAATCATTTATTCATATAAGTACACTAGCTGAAATAGCCGTTTACGCTATGTCAAATATTCAAGTAGTAAAAAAAATCAGTAGCACCTGTAAAGAAAAAGGTTGCCCCCATTTTTTGACCCCTAAAAGGAAAACTCTTTCTTTTCAGTCTAAACAATTTAAAGGAGTGATAAAAGTTGACCTTTACTCCTGAATCTTCTAAAAGGAAAATAGTCCCATCTCACAACCGAAAACAATGAAGAAATTCTTTTCGACGTATCCTGTTGAGCTCGATATTTTGGATACTGCCCTTTTTCCAGCTCCGAATTTCTGCTTTTTCATCCTGGTCATCGACATGCTTTCTATTAACCATAATGATATCAATAAACGTTCCTCTTTTTATAGGAGAAAAACCGGAGAAAGACGAGCGTTTATTTTCGGTGTTCATTTGTTTGAGCTTGCGAGGGAATTATTGACCTATATGAAGAACATTTGCTAAACAGCAGTTGACTGATTGCACAAATTATAAAGAGCTAAGCAAAGTCCACTGAATATTTTCTTTTCAAAAGCTGGCACATGAAAAATTGCATTAGTCAAAAGCAGTCAAACATTTTAGGAAATGGCTAAGAAAACAAACAAAAACTTTTTACTGAAGTCTTGAATAACAATGCGAAGGATCTTCCAAAAATGGTGAATAAATCAAAGAATATATAGAGGGATTGATTATGGAACACTTGTGGATTGCGTTCTTCTTTATATAAAATCCTACGTCGGTTATCATAAAAAAAAGGCAGACATCGAATTCGACAAAAACTTCTAATGATGTAAACATTACGAGATAAAATGAGCCGTAAAATTACATGAAAATTACTTTTGATAAAACCATCGATTTTTCCTTATAGATCTCGTAAATTCCCTGTCATTGGGAAATATAAAAGTCATAGCTAATTTAATGCCTCCCCTGTAACATTTAATTTATTAATATGCAGATATATGATTCATGATATAGTTTTTATTCTTTTTCTCTCATGTTTAGTGATTTCAATCTTTATTTGTGGAGCACGAGACATTAATGTTAGATTTTGGAGAAAAAGAATCGCGTGTTTATGCATCAGTCGAGACTTATGTTTCCGTGATTTTTTTCTCTATCTTGAAGTATTATTTATTACAAGGAATGTTTATATTTTGAACATAAATCTCTACTAAAGCTATTCGGATCACGCAATACTGATACAGATTATGATCTCTCACTGTATATCTTTATTTCAAAATGACCCTCTCTCGTACATCCTCCGACATACACGGATAAAGCATTCTAATCAATCTATCTATCTATCTATCTATCCATATATATATATATATATATATATATATATATATATATATATATATATATCCTACATAAGGAGACGGATTTTTTCTACTCACGTATTTACTCTTTAACAAATCTATCAACCCTATTTAAACTATGTTCCTCCTTATTTTTTGAGGAGAGAAATCTTATTATAATGAGAACTTCCAGAACAACGATCAAAAGTTCAATGAAAAAATCAAGAGATATTCGAATTCACACCTATGGTCCTCCTAAATGAAAATCATATGTGTGTGTGCATGAGAGAGAGAGAGAGAGAGAGAGAGAGAGAGAGAGAGAGAGAGAGAGAGAGAGAGAGAGAGAGAAAGAGAGCATCAGGATATGTACCTACGATACATGACTCAGTGCAGACAAGACGTTATAAGCTAAAATTTGTGCAAACCAAACATCACACTGCCAATCTAAAAAAGCAATTGCACTGAAAAATTCTATCCACGTAAGTAAAAAATATTTTCTATCTAGTTATTTCGAACAAAAAAAATAAGAATCTTCTGAAATTAAAAGACAATTTTTAGATGTTCGTATTTCTCAAGATTTTCTTTATCCAATGTTAACTTTTCTCTAAGTATTTTATACTTCGTTACGTGAAAGAAAAAGTACAGCCGTCTAGCCTAAAAGAGTTCATTGAGCATTGTTGCAAAATGATTGTTCAACCAAGACTGAAAACCACGTGGTTTGAATATTTTTATTTCATGATTTTTGACCAAAGAGTAATCTCATGATGAATATGCATGTATATTTTTTAGAAGATATTTGAAAAACCCCTCCAATGCATTGTTCAATTATTGTGAACAATCATGTTTTATTCTATTTGAAGAAAATATCTATTTATATTCACTAACTGGAAGAAAAGATTATTAGTTTTAATACCGGCTCCTTGTTTCAAATAACGGCTATGTGCTGATCCGTTATTCCCAAAGTTCTGACGGTCTGGCATAATCGACTCCAAGATACAAGCGCATTGATCATTGCACGGCCTGTCCGAGGGAACAGATGCACCTGAGATATTTCTCTGCGTAAGTACATAATATATATTCATCAAGTTATTTTAAATAAAAAATAGGATTTAAAAAAAAAAAAACTGAAAGCAGATTTCATTCTGGTAATATTCTGAATTTTTTTTTTCGATATATTCATGTCAATGGGTTCAATGTATCTGTTATAGAACGAGATATTTTTTTCAAACAGTCGTTAGATGAAGTCGTCGAATTGATTTTATTTTATAAATGATGCGTAAAAAATTTTTTTTCTCAAAGAAAGGATCTATTTGTATCCCCATGTTTAATACACCATAACGTGAAAGGAAAATCACTTTATTAATGATTTATTTTTCAAAATAACGATCAGTCTCGCATAGTTCACAACACATCAGAGGATAAAGTTATTATTCCAGAGAAGAGTTTGAACAAAGGGTGACATCTTTTTGAAATATTACTGTAAGTTTCGATTTTTTTCTGTTTGTTCATTTATTTCCAACGCTTGTTTTTATACCATTGTTTCCTTTGTATTTTTCGATGGCAGGAATAAACTTATTTCTGAATTACGATCAGTCTAGCATAGTCATAACGCATGTTTGAATAAAGTCATTATTCGACAAGAGAATATAAACTAAGAAAAAAACATAATACTAAAAATTGTACGCTCAGAAATGTGTTTTTTCATAATTTCTATGTTTTCAACAGTTCTGTGCCTCATCTACCAGATTCAGCAAAAGCAGAAATCTGTCCTTCTCAGCGCCTCACAGATAAAAGAAACATATTACATCAGGCATCACTGCGTTATTACAGCATCATTAGTTACGCAAGATTTGTGTAGGGTATATTTTGTTGGAGGTTGGGAGACTTCGTGGTTGTTGGTCGATATAATCATGCAGAAACGACTTTCCATCAGCAATACGCAAAAAAAGCAACCAGTCATTGTCGAATAATCCTTTGTTGATTCAGTTACTTTGCTGATTTGATTGAGATATCTTCGTCTGTTGTACGGTCTACGTCAAGCATAACTCCCAACGTACGATTATTTGTTTCTGGATGAGCCAACAACACTCCATCCACCGATTCGAAAGTCGAGTGACAACCTGTGGGAACGACCGAACTCGTCCAGATCGTTTGAATCAATTTCTTGGTACCAGTGGAATACTGTCCATTATATGAAGCGACTCCACCCTGCAAGAACTATTGATATTCCAGGTGGCTTCGACAATGCAATAACTGGGTTTGAACGTAAGGAAAATTTGCGTTTATTCATCTTCGTCTGGATTTCCTTTGGAAAAAATATGAATTAATCAACAAATCAAACGACACCCAAGAGGAGGTATACAATGCATTAAAATTATATATATACACACACACACACACACACACACACATATATATATATATATATATATATATATATATATATATATATATATATATATATATATATATATATATATGGAGGGAGAGAGAAAGAAATATGCATGAACAGGAGAAGCTGGTGTGGATGAAGCAAGAGCAACGATGCAACCAAAACACAGGCTAGTCTTTTTGTTTCAACCAAACAGATCCAACAAAGAAGGCTATTTCTGGTACAGGGATTGGATGCACGGAACTTCTATATTGCCTGTGCGTAATTGCATTAAAATTCATGTCCTCGATTTTTACCCATGTTTGCATAACATTCCACACCTAGATTTGATGTATTTATTATTCAGTCATCGAATATATGAATTATCTCGCACTGGAAGACATATATAAGTTTTAGTGTGAAAATGGTAAAGAAATTATTTTATATTCCTAAATTCATAGGAGATAATAAAAATATCAATCTAAGACCATGCATAGACACATTGTTTATCATTTCTGTATACCGAGTAAACTTATTCATCGTTCAGAATTCTCAGGAAATATAAAAGTATGTTATGCTATGTGTCGTATAAACAATATAAAGAAAATAAAACGTACCTGATTATCCGTGTGCCGAGTAAACACGTGGAGTAAAAACGTAGAAGGTGTTTACAATTTGGTTCCCTTCGATATAAGAAAAACAAACAAACTGCCAATCAAAGCTGTCACCAAAACTGTCAACCAAGGTTTTTTTTCAGTTTCCAAGATAGTCTGTCTAACTACGTTTGTATAGTTACCCATTTATGTATCATGGAGATGAGCTGCAGCAGTGGTGTTACAGTGCTGGACATAATAACATCAACACCCCATCATGTCTAGTGAAAATGTTAAATTACCCCTTAAATGTTTTTTTAGAGGTGGGTTCAATATACAATGTTAGTTTACGCTGAATTGATCCCACATTTTGGGACCTCGTGTATTTTTTCCTGATAATTGGTCTCTGAATCTGGTTTTAGCGATGGGTCTGATTTACAATGTAGGTTTAAGTTAAATTAATCCCTTGAGTTGTCCCCTTTTGTTTCTGAAAAATTCTATTTTCGTAACTAAAACCCACACAAAAAAGATCGAGAATTAACTCATTCATTGATAACCTCTCTATCACATCTTTTTAATTGTTTAACCTCAACAGGGCATGCCGTCAAAAGCTTTCATAACGATAAAATTTCATTTGCAAAGTGCTTTTACAGACAATTTAAGATTCATTCATTGAAAGAAGACTAAATAATTTTCTATTTTTTCCTTTCCGAGTTATCATGTTCTATAACTTTTTGAATAATTTTCTGTTCAAAGTTTCTGTACATCGATTGATTAAACAAGTGAAGTTTTTTTGTTAAATTCTCGTGTTTTGCACTCTGATATTTTCCCAGCAATCAATACGCAGTTTTTTTTTTTTGCATGGAACTTGGCTGTTTCAAACTTCTCCGTTTATCAGTACTGTTTGAATTCGTTTCAGTGAACCACCACCCGTAGTACGACTCTAGATTTCGGAAAAACTGAACAACACATGTTAAAATACTCTGCTATAGACTTTTTCACCGACCTTTTTTTTTCAAATAGTAAACTAGAAATTGTCTTTGTTTTTCTGATGGGACTGCATAGACTATCAGGTAAGGGTTTTATGATTGTATCTCCAGACCATAACGACTGGTATTTGGAATCATTATATCAAAACTATGGGAACATCATTATCTCTTTTGTATATATTCCAAACCTGAAATTCTTGGTTACTCAAATGAATGATATATTTAGAATGTGACTGAAGAAAAGGAATCGGTGAACTTATTCGTATTTCAACATCTAGAAATCTGCTAGCAATAGCTTGAGATTAAGTGGAAGCATCATCTTCGCTGATCTCATTCTCTTCGTCAAGCTCTCACCTATTCTGCTGTGGTCCTAATCGATTCTCGTTTAAATATTACCTATATTGTTTGTTTTAAGGAGTCTTTATGAGTAACATAACAATTATGTCTGTAGAAGACCGTCTCAATTTTACTTGCTATGGAGGACCTCTGTTTGGGCTAATCGTATTAAAGCTTGAGGTATAATAGAGCAACGATTTCCAGGTTTTTTGTGGATTTATCTTCTTTTTTTTTTTTGAAAAAGTCAGATTGAACGCTGTCTGGTTGAATGAATCAGTACCAATATAAGCGTCTGAAATAATGTAGGATCATTTGTCAGGAATGATAATTACACAAATAATAAGAAACGATGCGAATATTAGAAATCTCCTCTTGTATCTTTACTTTATGGCACGATTTGACAGCTTCTTATTATAAGACCGTATTTTATTAGTTCATTATAATTGCAGAGAATCATGAGTTATGACTCATCAGTGATCTGCTATTCAGTAAGATATTTTGAGTTCATTATTGACGTAAGGAAAACTAAATAACACGACATAGAAATAATTCATATCTTGAAATCCAAGTGGAAAAAAAAAGAGAAAAGAGATTTTATTATCCTGCGTTGATATTCTATGGTATTTGTTACGGATGTTTGCTTTCTATAGCTTTCTCTTTTTCGATATGGTAGGAAGTAGAAGAGGGAGATTGGGTTAACGGAAAGTGCTTTGATAAAACGGGGTTTCTTTTTGTTTACTGTGAGATAGTGTTCCTGCAATATCAGTATTGCACATTCTATTCATTTAAACACAGACCAATTCATTCACGAAAGAAATAAAACAGATCTCAAAATGAAACTGACTTCTTGCTGCCCGATGTCTCACCAAAGAAAGTGTATGCATAACAATATTGATGAAACCTAACGATACAGACTGTCACGCACGGTGTAATCTCGTATTCCCCTGAGGCTTTCGATGTTTGTTGTCTCATCATAATTCATCATAAGTCTTTTAACTTCTGTCGTTAGGCACAATCCTTCCCCAGGATTCGTCGCTCTTCTCCATTATGGGTGTCACGGAGCTAGTGCTTTCTGAATATGTCTAGATGTCAGTCCATCAAATATTATGCCGGCCTCGGTTGCACATGAGATCTTGGGGGATTTATGCCATGAGTCGTGATATCCATCAGTTGTCCGCCATTCTTGATAAATGACCCACTGCTATTTGGGATTTTTTATGGATTCTTCGATGTCCCTGATTCCTGTCTTTTTCAGGACGTACTGTATTGCCTTGCTGTCTCTCCGTGTGAGGCCCAGCATAATTCTGCCATGTGTACGTTGCACAGTTCTCAATTTGTGGATCTGTCTTTTGGTTAGGTTCCATATTTCAGCTCCATAATGACTATTGTATTGTAAATATTTGATTGGATTATCCGACTTTGCAGATTGGGAGGGGGTTGCTCCCTCCAACGATGGGATTTTGAAGCTTATCAGGTGAGATGAAATACCAGCCAGCAACGTTGTGAATTATTCCCCGCTATCCAAAATCACTATTTCAATCAGATACTCTCAGAACAATAACAGTTGTCATTAGGCAGACAAAAAAGGGCTTCAAATTCATTTCCTGGATTAGCACTCAGATGTAATGATAATTATATCAAAGACTCCTAATTCAATTTTTTTTCCACTATCTAATTTGCATGGAGTTCCCTTTCAAGTCAAACCCAAATGTTATATCAAATCCATCATTGATGATAGGTTTCAAAATGATAGATGCTTCAACTTATGGCATCAAACTTTTTATTAAGAAACTGAAGCACAAGTATTTCTGGATATTAATTCAAGGAAAATCAAACATAAGGAAACGGAACAGAACGTCTTGTAAAAAACAATAAGATAAGAAAATTGTGAATTCAGGTGGTGAAAAGTTATTTTGTAAAAAAATACCTGAATTTATCATAGTTGTAAGTCTGATTTGGATTATCTCATCATTAAGCTCCAAACTATCCAGCACTGTAGATGTAGAGACCTTTGCAAAGAAATATGTTTACATCTTCATTCAAGATCTCCATAGTTCATCTACTATTTTGACTGCTGTGTCTTAACTTTCACAAAATTCATCGTATATGACTTTAGTTTTATAAATGGTTATGTTGAGACCAAACACTTTTTTTTTCATGCATTTCGTCTATCATCATTTGGAGATCATAAAGATTCTCAACAGAAACAGCAATGTCATCAGAAAATATGGGGTTTACTATAGTTCGCTGTCTATTCTGATTCCCCTGTTTCCCCTGTCCAGGGTTTGGAAAATCATCACGAGGATTACTGTGAAGAGGTTGGATGAGCTTGTATCACCTTTTTTAGGAGCTGAAATTGCTCTTGGGCTTTATATAATGTGATAAAAGATCTGCAGCGACAGCAGTCTACACCTTGGATAGTGATAGCCTCAATGCTCTTGGGAATTTCAACAGATCAAAGACCCTATAGAAATTAATAAATGCAACGGAACCCTCCCTCTCAATGAGGTAAATTATGAATGTGAACGGCGCTATGAGTGATAAAATCATAATTACTATTATTTACATATTTTAGTTCGGGTACTATGGCAGTAAGATATTAATATGTCCATATAATTCGATTTTCCTGTCGACACGTGTCAGAGAGAGTGAAAACAGAATGTACAACGGATACAGAGTTTGAGGAACAGTTTGAATTGATACTTTTCTGGGGAGATTGAAAATGACAATAATTCTCTCCTGTTTAAACACTGAAAACCATTCCCTCTCGTTTCTGATGAATCCCGATTTTTTTCTAAACTTTGATTTACAACGAGTTACATGACTTGTATTGGCCTGTTTGCAATATATATATATATATATTTGCACAAACGTGCGTGTGCATGCTTAAATATGATTAAAAGACGGAAAAAGACACACAGAGATGAAGAGCAATATGAGGGTTGAATGGGCTGTTTAATTGGATCTTTAATCGATCTTCAATAGAATATTTGATTTTCTTCTTGAAAACATACTTATTTATAACTGAGAATGAGGATGAAATATATACATACATGCATACATACATATATATATATATATATATATATATATATATATATATATATATATATATATATACATACATATATATATATATATATATATATATATATATATATATATATATATGAGAGAGAGAGAGAGAGAGAGAGAGAGAGAGAGAGAGAGAGATGGACAAAGAGAGAAAATACAATATGAGGGTTCATAGGACTCTTTTATTAGATATTTGATTTTATTTTTAATATATTCTTTTTATTTTTTAATATATATTTTTTTAAATATATTTTCCCGTTAAAGATACTTTTTGTTTGGTTATAAGTGAAGTATACTTGAATACTTGGTCAAAGATAAGATGTTACAGGATAACCCTTCTCATACGCCAAAGAGACGATAGGAAGATGTTTATCTTTAGATTTATTGCCAAGGTACAACTTGGTCGCTTGTAAACCCTGCAGAGGTAACCAGTCACTGCCACTTTATGAAAAAGGCATTAGGAGAAAGAAAGTGAAAATGAGTTAGTAGAAATGGACATTGTGTAGGGGTTTCAACGGACGAAGTAAGGGAGATTGGCAGTAATGTTTGATGCAAGAAGAGCAAGAAATAGCAGGGGGAAAGAGGAGAAAAATTGTGTATGATAATTTGATACCAGTACCAGGAAAAAGGAAGGGACAAGTTAGCTCAAAAACAAACATTGCAAATGAAAAGTGACCCTTGCCCTTAAAAAAGTGACCTAAATTCCGTTAAGAGCAGAGACTACTTGACTAGACAGACAGAGATACCAGAGTAGGAAGAATGTTGGTCTATAGGCTGCTGCTGACCCCTTGCCTTAAGCAGTAGAAAGATATTGAACTCTCTCTCTCTCTCTCTCTCTCTCTCTCTCTCTCACTCTGTCATTACAAGTATGATATCCCTCTTTTTTTTCTTAATCTCTGTTTAGTCTTCAAAGCTTACTGATGCATTTCCAATCGGCCGGAGAGGAAACAAAGTTGGATTGTAAATCCTGACATCCGTCTTTCAACTTTTGTTTGCAGCTGCATTGAGCAAATGTACAAAAAAAGTCACTATCTTTGAGAGAGAGAGACGGACAGACAGACAGACAGACAGAGACAGAGAGAGAGAGAGGGGGAGCGAGAGAGTGAGATGGTAAACGTGGGCATTTACTTGAATATAGCTGCATTTACCTCTTTGTAAATTTGTTTAGTTACTCTACATCACTAACTAGACGACACCAAATAATTAACGTCAAGTTTATGAACTGACATCAACGGATACATGAACAGATATAGAAACAGTGAAGTTATCAACCCATATTCGCAGCAGGATGTATTTGGGATGATAAATAGAAAAAGTCGTCATCAAAAAATAAGTTAAAGTTCTGCCTTTTGTAGGGTAGTAATTACTAAAAAGTCAGAATTTCCGAAGCCTAACCGTGAATTTGAAGGGACTTATTAAACGCAAATATCATGAATTAAATCCCCACAAAAAAAAAAGAAAATAAATAAAAACATTTTGCAGCCATGATAGGGAATAACTATTTGAAAAATTTTGATCTTTCAGTACATAATCAACGTACTTCACAAAAAATGCTCACAAGGGGTTTGCTGCAAAGAACCCCCAGAAAACTAGCACATTCATTATGCGTGTAGTGTTTGAATTTCACGACTTTTGGGTTGTTCTTGTTCACCATTCGCCATTATTGGCTTCACACCGCCAGTGTTCCCCCCAAAAGCTAGAAAAATCAAGATGATGTACCTAGGACTCAGTCGAACCCCTCCCCTCCAGAGAACAGGGGTTGCGGTAACAAAAACCTCTCAAAAAGTAGGGCCAGCAAACAGGAACTGTAAAACCTGTTTAGATTACCAGGTAGTGTTTATTAATGGAAGGTCATAGTTGTAAGTATCTATATAGGGGTGTGAAGTCGACAAGCATCCCTTCCAAAAGCCTGTGTTAATCTGATATTTCTATGGTAATTTTATCAGTCGGAATCAAATCGACTGGTGAGGCAGAAAGGAAATGTTTATAGCGATAACGAAATGCAAAGTAGTCAGTTCGGCGCTTTTGGATTTCAAACTTACAACCAAGAAGAGTGGGTTGAACTGGGGCTTGATTAGTTTGGATTTCTTCGGTTGAGGTCTAAGTGTTTACTCTTGGATTCCAACGCCAGTCCTTCGTCTTCGCGATTGATTTGTCACTTTATCACCCTTTGGTCGTCAGTAGATATTTCCTGTCTGCTACTGAGGAACAGGAATCAATCCCTTTGTATTTAAACCGGTGATTTGTTGGATATGGGACATGATTAATCACCTGTCAGTTCTAATCATTCAATTGTCAACCTTCATCCAAAGGATTTCCATGATTTTTAAAAAATTTATAACATCTTCTCCTGCACTGCTGCTTCCATTTCCACAATCAATTGTACAACGTGATTTGTTCAGTATTTTTAACCCGTGCCCTGGGGAATCGGAATGCTCATTTTACGTAATTTCCAATGACCAATATTCAATGTGAAGCAACTGCACATCATTTGGCATAAAAAAAGGGTCTATTCTAACTTCACTAATTGGAATCATTAATTATGAATCGGAGAACACTGGCCTTGAGATTTCTGACGCAATGTTTTTCTATCGATGAGGGCTACTGGGATCATTCAATGTCAGCCAGGGTCCCTCAGACAAACTAAAATATTTTTCACTGTCATTGTCAGAAAACAGCAACTGTTGAATCACTGGTCTGGGAGTTCGAACTTATGGCTAGTTTTAAGTAAAAGACACATTGTACTTTCAGCATGATTTGATGTAAACTGCTATTGACTAGTTTGTATTCAATAATATACCACCAGTTTGTAAAATCTTGTTATTTACGGTGGTTTCTGGATACATACATATAAACATACGTACATACATACATACATACATAGGTAATGCACCCCTATACTTTTAGTTAGGAATCAAATGCAAAACTCTTCTTTTAGCCAGATATCCTAAACGTTACTTCCTCTGACGACCCCTATAAGCCCCCTGGATGAACACTATCTTATACACGCATCATCACATATTCATCTCAAAAATTCATTCTTTCTTAGTTAAGCACTCTCATCGTAGTTGGGTCGGACTTACTAAGATAACTTCATAGTGTTTGCAACTAGGATGACCAAACTGAAAGACATACTATAGACTCTATCTCACATTTACTTAGTGACACTCCTTTCCCTTTATCCTTCCTATCTCTACATCTTTTATCCTGGTAGATCCCTTCACATATCCTTGTCGGCAAAAACTACAGTCCTCATTTTTTGTATTCACTCACGAATTTAAACCTGGCTTTTTTTTTTTTTTACTTCTTTGTTGGTTCTAATTTCTGCATTTTGTTAACATTCCTATCAACTGAGTGCTGACCTTGTTTTTGTGCTTAAGCAGTGAACACGTTACTTACCAGGATACATCTCCTTACATCAATCGTGGTAATTTTGTATTTCAGGGGGCTAATATATCTAGCAGCCCTAATACATTGAACCCATCGAAAAAAAAAATTCTATACATAAGGAAGAGTAAATGTTGCAATCAGGATCACTTCGAGTCAGTTGATGCTACCTCTACACGTGACCCGTAGTCAGCCAGACAGACTCAGGGACCGACTTGGAAACAGAAGAAAAAAATGTGCTGACAGTCCTGGGTGACAGTCCTGGTTGATGGTTTCTAATACTATGAAAAATAAAATAGTATGTACCAACGTGACAGTTTAGTGTACATTTATACTGGGACGTTAATGAAAGGCATAAAATATTTGCAATTCTTGTTATTGTATTAACACCTGGTTTGCCTTGCAATCGATTTAAATATAAATAGAGGTGTTCGGAACTAACTTCCTTTCTATCTTCCAACCCAATTTTATGAGAATCTACATACAGGAGGCGGAATAATTTTACAATGCCTCAAGAGACTCGTCCGCATTTACCGACTACCTCCAAATCTATCAATTTGGTGTTCTGTATGAGAATTCCATTATTATTGTATGGAAAATTCTCTAATGAAGTGAAAACTAATGCCTACGCAATTCAAAGACAGCTCAGCAGATAGTACCGTTCTGATAGCTATGTATTGTATGAGAATAGGCGAGGAATTACGTTCACGCATGGACAATCAGTTCTGGAGGCTTTCTGATTTTTATCTCTCGCCAGCAAGCCGAATATTCATGCTTAAGAATATAGATTTCTACAAAGTACGTATACTGCCGAGCCTAAACATTATGAACAGCTGCCTGATAAGATGTTTGTCCTACGTGTGTCCGTAAAATGGATCTCACTCATTCGGGGATATATTGTACGTGGCCGTTAAAGGTTATATTCTGCCAGGAGGTTAACAAAAGGGCTGTTTGACTGATGAGAGTTAAGTTGATAGGATTCTGCTGGACAAACTTGTTCGACAATATTTCATAAGTTTCCAATGGGATTGAAATCTGGGAAGTTTTGAGGCCACATAATGGAGTTTTTTTTATCCATGCCCCTGAAAACCCTTCCAGTACAACCAGTGCAGTGTTGCAAGTTCCTTTCCCTTACTGAAAGATAGTTATTTTTCAAATTTTTTTTTGACGACTCCTGCCACAAGTATCATCAATGATATAAAGGCAGGTAGTTAGCAAATAAAGTACTTTTCACTTAGTGGATTTGATGCAGTATTTCTGAATATATTTTCTCTGCGGATAATATTTTTTCTATCAAGGGAAAATGGAATCTCGTAATATTGTCTAAGAATGTTAGTACCAGACACAGATATGATGCCTGAACAAATACGGATTAAAATCGGATGCTATCAATTGGCACTCCGCACCACTATAATGCACGACACCATCAACAATAATCATTTAAGACATCAATAAGAGCATATTGGTTGTGTCTTTGTGCCAGACCTTTTTCAAAATAAGTAAATAATCATGATATAATTGCAAGACCCACCGTATATAAATATTCCTATGGACATAATAGGAACTGTTAACCTGTGTATGGGTTTCTTCAGATTTCAAGCCAGTCTGGCTGACTGGTTGGCCTCCTGTGTATCACACATGGGGGCTGCAATAACTGAGCTAAAAGGATGAGAATTTCAACATTCAATTCTTATCACGTCTAAAAAAAACGGTTTTTTCTGCTGAAATTCACTTCCTTGAATATATAAATTGTTTTTTTTTCACGGATGCGTTCAATTCTATGCTATATCAATAGGTATCTGGCAGCAATTATGCTTGTTTTTGCTTTTTATTTATTTATTTTTTTTCATTTGGGCTTTTAGTGTACACTACCCAGCAAAATGTGACAAAAGTAACCAATTCATTGATCATCTTTCTTGAAATATTTGAGCTGATCTACCTCAACATGGCATTCAGCCAAAATACATTGATCCCATGATTTTTTTTTATCGAGTAACTAACCTTTTTTCATAACTTTTCATTGTTTTAGTGACCTAAATTTCTGCACTCCTCTGTTTATAAAGTACATTATAATTCTGGTAGAATAATCATTCTCTACGGTATTAACCAGACGTAAGATCCAGTAAAATCCTAGGAATACTATTCCAATGACCTTTTTACTGAACGTTCCAGTTCCCCCAGGTTTTCAAAACTATAAACCACGGAAAGATGCTACTTTGATAAATTGCATAAAACGTCGATATCGAATTCTTTATCGCACAAAGATCAGCAAAAGCTGAGTGAGTTTAAATAAAGATGCCTCGAGTCTTTCTCAAATAAAGAACACGACACATCAGTTATTAATAAGAAATAAGGCACTATCTACCTACATACAGCTTTATCTAGCCGCCCTGAAAACTTAGCACGTCGACAAAACTCCACCAAAGAAAGAAAACGGTGGCGTCGAAATATCTCCAGGTAAAAGATGCGTTTGTGTGAAAGTAATCAGACTTGTCCGGCCTGAACTCAGAGTGACGCTCATTTAGGAATTACATTTGGGTGTTATTCCCATCAATGTAGTCTTTGGTCAAAAATATAAACCGAGTCTTTTGAGAATAAACTTCACACATTTAACATAAATTATCACACAGGTTGGAAGAGAATTACAATTTAATCAATAACTAGAAGAACAGTAAAGACCTCTCTAGAGCCAGTTGGCAAACTCATATGTATTCCATTTATATGGCTATAAGAATTGAATTTTAGATTATTACTGAGAGAATGTGGGCGTTTCAAAGTAGACTTGGCAAAAAGTAGTTACACATACTACTAACTAGATTTGATTCGTTTTTTACATATACAGAGAGATAATTGTTAAAATGAATCTAGCAATGCTTTTAATCTGCAATAAGAATATTTTTAATACATATCGATAAAAAAAAAATATTATTTTGGATTACAAAAGTATGAAAGTCATCGAACTGTACTTGCAGATTCATTAACCTAATCAGTTTGTCACATGTATTAAGAAATATCTCACTGTTCATAAATGTCTTTACTAGCGCTGATATACGAATAATAAGATTATGACACATCGAACATTGAAGACTTGCTGTCTCTTGGTCCTCACCAATAACTTAATTTCAGCCAAGATATGAAGGTTATACATAATGATACAGATCACTAAAAAAACAGTTTAGGAAGGAAAAAAAAACGATGAAAAGAAATATCGTCGGAAATGACAGCATAGAATATAATTAATTCTGTGTAATCTCTCAACCATGGTTTCCATGAATATAAGTGCAGGAATATCAATAAAAACTTTGGTCTATCGAAAAATCAATGAGTTCCGACGTTGTATTAAGGCTGACATTTATCTCCAATTCTCACATTCCCCTGTCCCCTATTCTAGCTGGTTTGAAGAACGGAAATGAACCCAATATACTTCTTTTAATGTGCTAAAGATTAAAGTATATCTGAGAAGACAAGAGAACAAAAATACAAAAGTACAAAAAAAACAAAACAAAAAAACGTTCACACTCCCAAGATCAATAATGTATGTACCTAATCCATAATGGCATTTGATATTGTAAATTGACTTCTTTGTCTCGTTCTTTATTTTATCTTATTATTGATGTTTGTTTCTGCAATTCAGACGCAGCAGGAGAAAGTTGAAGAGAGAACGTATGAGAAAAGCCTTCCCGATATCCTTCCATCTCACAATTATTCATGATTTCTTTTCTTCTTGGAGAGGATTTTGAGCATGAACTATAACAAGGCTATACGAGCTACGTTAAGTTTCTAATATTTTTGGTTCAGCCCATATACAGCTCATTCTTTACAAAATACAAGTAAATGAAAAAAAGATACGACAGCATGATCATAACTGATCATATTCTGATTTTCCATAATAAATGCTTTTTGGCGTTGTATTCAATCAAAACATTTTTCTTCTGTCCTTTTTACAAAATTTATCATAGTTCTTTTGTTTTATTCACTATATTATTTCAATCATTGCCTCCATTAACATAATTATCATTTTCTAAATCTTCAGCGTTACCACTAAAAACATAAACGCTCTTTAATTTGTGGAAGTTATTGTATTTTTCCAGCATTTCCATATTCCAGAGCAGTGTGGTGGTTTTCGCTCAGGATGGATTTTTAGATTGTCTCCCTAGGACCGAGCACCACTCATGTAATCGCTACAGAGCTCAGCAGTGAATCGTCCTAGAGAGTCTGAACCAATCCTCAAAACTCCATATCCTCCAATATCATTTAAGTGTTTAGAGGACAGTTCCTAATTCAACATTTCAATGGATCACAACCATTTTTACCTCTTGTTTCACAAGGTATCAGGTGTCTATGTGGAATCCAATTATATGTCTATTTTCAAACTTTACACAGCAGTGTATTAGCTGTGTTCTAGATCCAGCAAGCTTCTTTCTTTTTCTTTTTTCTTTTTTGCTAACAGCCAGATGAGGTCTATTTGTTTGTACGGGATGTTGAGTCATGCTTTCTGAGTCAGTTTTCGTAAACAGTCTCTAGTTTGCTTTCATGGGAATTGTCAACATGGTCGAACTTATACAATTTTTATTCATGACATTGTCATTAATCTACCGTGTCCATTCTATATCCCGTTTGAGCTACTTCAATCATTTATTATATGATCTACTGTCACTATCTGAACCTTAAAAAAACAGATAATATTTTTCTGTTTTACCTATCTTCACCTTTATGTAATTAGATAAGCAGAATATTTTGTAGGCTATATTTGTATTAGAGTCCGTCTTTCCTTTTGACTGAGTTGATCTTATTGTTTTGATTATAGGGCTGTTGTATTGTTTTTTCATTCGATTTATTACATTCATTTTTGTGTTTTTCCTCTAAACCAGCGTTTTCTCAGCCCCCCAAATGGTCATTATTGCACATTACGCTAAGTTATCAGAGATTTTGTTTGAGGTAGGAACAGGAGACCAGTGTAAGAGAAGATGAATGGGGGAATGCATCTGATAACTTGACGACTTTCACAGATTTTTCTTGTTCCATCTATATTCTATCTTCACGATGAATATCATTACATTTTCTTCATAATTATCTGGTATAAATTCTAACTCCACTTTTTTTTATACAAGTTGTTATTATTATCACTATTATATTCATTGCAGTTATCAATAAGATTTGCTATCGTTCTTTTGTTATTTTCAGTCGTTAACATAATTGAAGTATTTCTTTGTGAGTTATTAAAGAGATCATAATATGTGCTTGTATGGTCTATTCAAATATGATATTTGTTTGTATAATTAGTATGATTATAAAATATGCCTGTGTTGTTATTATGTTTATGACATGCAAATGTGTTGTCATCATGATCGTAATATATGTGTTGTTATCATAGTTACGATATTAGCATTGCCTTTATGACCATATTTGTCGTTATATAGTTAAAATAAGTGTTTATGCTTTCATTGTGATGAGCATATTCTGCTAGCATTGCTTATAGTTATGCTACTAGGGAGAGGATTAACAGTAAACATTAAGGATTTGAAGCTTTTTTCTGAAGAGAAGAAATAAACGCAACTTGATCTTTTTTTTTTTCTTGATTTTGACTCCCATATTTTACAATTACAGACGTTATCTTTTGCTTGGAACTAAGAAATAGACTAAACCAATTTTTTTTTTTCAATATCTTTGACTCTGATGTCACAGTATTTCTTTATAGATACGATACTACAAGTGGTGAGACGCAGTCTTGAGTCAGATATCTTTAACAAGAATATTGGTTTTGATGTACAACCTGGGTTAGTGAGGGCTGAAAAATTCCCCTTTTCATAACTTGATCTTCGAGTTCTGGAAAGCAAGGTGTTTTTTGAAGAATCTATCAAAGGTATGTGTTTTATCTGCTCTGAAATACAGCAGCTAATACACTAACGCTATATTTTAAAACGATGGAAAGCAGCCGTCGTAAATGATGGATTTTGAGCCAAAGTTGCGGACAAGTAAGGATATAAGGATGTTCAATGCAATATTTCGTTTTATTTGACGAGTGAAAAATACATTTGGAAAAGGAACATGCTCTTTTGTCATATTAATTTGATAACTGTAGAATCTCTACGCCCATGATTTGAAAATATAAGATGTCTTTCACTTCTGTTGATTTTATTCTGAGGAATATCTATACTCATTCATATCAAAAAGAAAAAGAATTACTCGAATAAGCTTTCTTTTGGTCAGCTAAACACATTCTACAGAAATATTCGTCATCATATATCATTGTAAATTCATTTGGAATTTAAATTTAAGACAGGGATCAATACGAAGGGAAGAAATAAAGAGTGATGCCGTGATTTCATACCATGTTGAACTCTCTTCTTTCAATTGGATTTCTGTGATAAAAAAACAACATTGTTACATCATTTCTAATGAGTTTTGACTTCAGTTTTGCTTGTCACAGCAATGATAATGACCTTACAGAAAGAAAAAAACGGTGACATCATGAAGGTACAATTAAAGGTTACGTAGGCAAAGCTGGTGACAAATTCAACTCTTCGAACTCAGGTCAACATTTTTTTTATTATTAGCTTTTTTAAAACTGGAGTTGAAATGGGACAGAAAATTTTACGATGATATTGTTTGGGGAAATGTATTCGGTTTTGTCTACGTTTTAGATTCTACTGAAGAAATTTGACTCATGCGCAGCCAATGTTGTCAAAACGTATTGTTCAATCTGTTCACTGTCTATGCATTCATTTCTAACAATTTAGTTACGTATACATTTGTTTGTTACCAAATACATTGGATCGTGTTTTAAAACACCGCTGCTCGTGGAAAGCTGGATTTTTATTTTAACACTTGGGTAGGCAGATATATTATAGTAAAAAGGATTTGTGAGTTGGATTCCCTTCGGCCAACAAAGGTAGGTTAGGATGGAGCTTAGGGATGTAATTTTCAATTGAAGTGTGTGTGTGTATGTGTGTGTATGTGTGTGTGTGTGTGTGTATTTGTGTGTGTATGTGTGTGTGATCCTTAGGATTTTTTTCTGATTAATACCCCAAATGCCACTAACTCAATGACTGAATAAGTAGTTAAACAAGCAAAATAGATGGAATGAAACAATATGCACAGTTGTAATACAGCACAAAATACATTTTCAGCAAAGAAAGGCACGTCATTAGTCTTTTCTAATTGAAGCCCTCTGATTCCAATGCTACTCTACGACACTTCAGCATAGTTTCCGGACTAAATAACTAAACGTTCCTCTCAGAACAGGAAAATGAAAGGATGAATACAAATTTTTGCCGAAACGTTATATTAGTTATACCCTGCATTCGGTCCGTAAGATGTGCACCGGAAATCGTAGAAATCGTCACAGGTTAAGAAATAATGGGAAACTATATTAGGGAATTCGATTATTATATGTAAAATTAATTAAGCTAATGCAAGATTGTTTCTTAAAAAGTGGAGAGCAGTAATGGGGAAAATAACTTTTATGAAAATTGCTGATAGAGCAGCTTGTGAGATATTTTAACTTGACAGCAAACAATACATACACACACGTATATATATATATACACACACACACACTCACATGTATATATATATATACACACACACACATATATATTAACACACACACGCACACACACACACACACACACACACACATATATATATATATATATATATATATATATGTGCAAAATTAGCACTTCATTTGACATGCTGAAGGCTATAACACCCAATACAGAAATAATTAGCATCGGCTTACAGAATGAGTTAATTAATCTGTAAGAACGATAAATGCATCTGCATCAAAGAACGAGAAATTTCACCAAAGAAAAACAAGAAAATCATATGAAAAAGATGAAACGACAATGAAGCTGAAATGACTGTAAGGCAAACCCTGAGTTTTTTGACGCTTTAATGATTCGATTGTTCGTAAATCTTGAAATCTGGAAGGACCTTGTTGAAAAGTAGGCTATCATGGATCACACACTCTTATCCTCACAGATCTGCAGCTGCATTCGACACTACCAATGAACAGCTGATCATATTTTTTTGTTTTTTGTTTTTTCAATAAAAGAGACGTAATACAATATCTGAGTTGAAACTATCTATTGGAATATGGCATAGAAATTAATTAGGATGCTATTTCGATTTTTCAATCCCACCTACCATAAATAATCAATTTTGCAATTAATCAGACAGTAATTAATTAAACCTATCAATGAATCTAATCAGCATATAGCACTTTGAATAATCAGTTAACATAAATGATATAGGAAAGAAAGTCTGGCATGTGATGTGTTAATAAAGACCAGTCATTTCTTTATTTATATGGTGGTATACACTTTTTTCTCTTATGTTTATGAGTTCATATATTTGTGTGTAAACACTGGCGTATTAAGATACATGGAGAGAGATGTATTAACAAGTATACCAATGTGTATCCATATATGTGTTTTTTTTCCTTTTTATTCATCTATCAATCTTTCCATCTGTGTGTGTGTGTGTGTGTATGTGTGTGCTATTTTTCTATTGTCCCACCGCAGCAACATGTGACACAAGGTCGAGGCTTAACGTGGGGAAGGTAGGAGACACCCTTCCAAAAATGGCTCCAGCCGACGCGACCGTAGAATCTGAAAACTTCTAAATAACCTCCAACCGAGGAAAATCTGTTTTGCATGTCTGGTGTCTTGCTGTGAAAGTGGTTGGGCGTTGTGTTGCACGTAGCTTTTACTGCAGTGACACCGTTGAAGAAGAATATTACAGGAATATAAAACAAGAACAAAAGCAAATATCAATTTGGGATCTAGATGAAGATCTGAAACTCTTGAATGATATACTAGAAATGAGATTTGGACCGATCTCTTTCAACACGTTGATAATTACCGAGCAAATGTGAAAAACAATGATTCAAGTTAGTTCAGAGCCATTCAAAAATTGTTTGATGTTTGTTATGGAAGATCATGTCATAACAAAAACATTTAATGCCATTTACCTCTGCGGATAAAACTCAAAAAAGAATATGAGTGACTCTCTGACAGTCCATTCCTCAAATCGACAATTCACACAGTATTTCTGGAAGTACCTTTTTATTTTCAATGATATTTTGTGGAATGGTCTAGAGTCGCTACGAATCAGGGTATTGAAGTACGAGACAAATTTATGCAGATTAACCCTCACCTCACATCTTAGTTATTTGTCACACGCACATAATATCTCAAAAAGTCCCTTGTCTTTCTGCATTATATATCTCCGAAAGGTGAGCAATAAAATTCGTTGAAGCGATTGGCTCCAGAAAAGCAATTAGATTTTCTGGCAAAGCCATTCACAATCATCTCCCCTATGTCGCAGTTATTTATTCATATCACATGATCTCGGCTAGAGTTCATGTCAGTCCACAAGATATCTTCAAAACTACTCAACGTATTTCAATTAAATTATGTTCGAGATTTGGCAACAGGTGGGAGGGAGTGGAGTGTGGAATTACCTCCCCTGGCAATGGCAGAGAAATGTTCGCTCTGATTGCTTTTGTAGTTTTTAATATTTTAACTTCTCCGTGAATAATATGAACAAACATATAATACAAATAATTTAGGCTTTCAAGTTAATGGACTTACTTCAGTTTTTTTCAAATCTTTCTCCGAAACACAATTCAGTCAAGATAAATTCCAACCAAGCATAAATTTGAGTACAGATTCATGTCTTTATTCCAAAGTACAATATTCTAATAAAACATTTTTGTAAAACACACTGAATAAGCTATTACAAATGATTTATAAAAGAGGGCAAGTTTGAGTGTTCCCAGTTCCAAAATGTGATGGAGGATTTTGTTACACTGAGTTGTTAGCACTTGGTTTATTACGGGGAACAGTGTATAAGAAGAGAGAAAAGAAGCATGCATTGTCTTGATAACTTAACAGACCCCACATTATATTTGTGTGCTCTTTCAATAGATATTGCAACGATAGAATATTTTTCCAGGAGATTACTTTTGATTATAACCACAAAAAAGTAGCATAAAGCTAGTCGTCAAAAAAGAAATATACTTGGTGTACTCACAGAGGGTTTCTGAGCAGATTAATTACGTGTGAACGTTTTCAACTATAGTTTTTAATTGATTCTGTCAGCAAAAGACTGAAGTTGGGTTTCCAAATTTTTCCGAAAATAGAATTGACCTCAGAGAAATCTGATTGGAAAAACGATGGTGAATTTAATGAGTTTTGACTGGATTTGGGGAAAATATTGCCAACTTTCCGCAGAAGACCTAATGAAAATACATTTTTTTTGTTGCTTTGTTTTTGTTTTGTTTTTTACCATGAGGTGTCGTTCACGAGTGAAGAGAGTTCACAGGTTGACTTATAGACTTCCACCCTAGCATAAACACTGTTGATGCGTGTCCTGTTTTCAATATTTAATTTGTAATAGATGAAAGGAAGTATTAACAGCCCATCAGAGTTCTGTTAACAGTAACTCATTAATGCCAGGGGATCTAAATCGCATTCCAGAATTACGCGTAACCCAAACTGAAAAAATGCGATATGTATAATTGGACAGATAATAATCAAAATTTTTGGAACGATTGATAGACTTGAACAAATTTATCAAACACTGCACCAAGAAAAAAAAAACAGCATTCTTTTTTCTTAAATAGTGTTTTATAAGGGTCCAAAAAAAGTTTGAAAGGTATCAACGTTTTCAATTTAATGACAAATTTGTCAAGATATAACGGAACAACTTTCAGCAAATATATGTTTGATAATATGTATATTTAATTTAAATTAAAATAAAATCGATGAAATACTCAAACGATTTTTTCAGATATTTCTTTTCTGATCCAGAGCCAATTAAAAAAAAAAACGGAATCAACATCAAATACGAATCTATGGGTTTCATTTTACCATGAGTATTTCCTCTGCAAAAATGTGTAGATTTTGGGGTATCCGAAGGATGTTGTATTTAGATTCTTTTGGAATCGAATTAAGGACTGATATTTTCGACTTGGAGATTATTTCCATTCGATTTAGTTGTATAAAACCCATTGTAAACAAATCATTCAAAATTGGATTATTTTACTGAAAATGTCATGAAAACCTGCACATTAGTATAGAGTAGAATATTTGATGATATTCTACGAAATTTCTTTTGTTACTACAAAATTCATGAATCAATAGATTTCAATTCGTGAACCCTTTTTGGAAAACATCCATGAGAGTTTATACGATAATCTTGATATTAGTTTTTCATTCACTGAGCATTTTACTGAGTTGAAAACATGCGATCCTGAATAATTCTAAGATTAAGATCCTATAAACTTTCTCCAAAATAACAATATTCCAAATTGATTTCTTTGTGTTTTTTTTTACACCAGTCAATGAATCCTGTTTTAATTATGGAACACAAGAAATAGGGAACCATCATGATAACTAGTATTCGGTAATTGCCGCCAGTTGATTATCAACCATCGTATTTCAACTTGACACAGTTAAATTTCCAAATTAGTTTCATGTCAGTAATTTTAGATATAGTAGTCGAACTATCTGTTTGAACAAAAATGACTATGCACAACTAATAAAGAGATGTCAAAGAATACAGCAAAAAGTCCTAAGGTCGAAATTAGGAAAAATAAGTGTCTAATCATTAATTTCCTTTCTAACGATTAAGGTATTTACTTTGTTTGTGTTCTTAATGATAAGAAATAACGGTATTGCATTGGAGTATCGGTAAACAGCTGTTTGCAACATTGATGAAAATCAAACCGTGCTAAAATCCAATTGTGACTATTGCCTCATTTACTGAAACTCTAAATGTGTAATCAATATTCTGGATGATAACTTTTCTGTTTTCGTTTAATCAATCCTACTAGTGTTATCATGGGATCTCATAATAAGCTTTTTAGCATCCGTCGGACTTCTTCATCATGGATGTCACTGAGCCAGTACTTATTTAGCGTATCAGGTTGGTCGTAATACTGTATATTTTGCCGGCTATAGTTTTACATACGAGCTCTTCGGATCCAACTTTGTGGGTCGTGATGTCGATCAGTGGTCTAGCATTCTCAAAATATGACCAGCCCACAGCAGTTTAAGTTTTGTTATTATGGATTCTGTAATATTCCTTACTCCTGCTTTTCTCTGATGTTCTGTGCTGTTTTGTGATCTTTTCATACGATGTTGAGCAACAGTCTCTCATATGCACATTGCATGGTTCCCAGTCTGAAGGTCAATCGTTTTGTTAGGTTCCATGTCTAAGCTCCATCGGTGACTATAAAGGATATGTATCAGCCGAGAACTCTTCTTTTTTAAGACTTAAAATTTGCGTCTTCTTAATGGTTGAAAAAGCTTTTCCGTGAACTTGTCATCGCCAAAAGATTCTTTTTCTTTTTGTGGATCAATGGAGATCCATGTTTCTAGGCAATTGTAGTGCTCCACCTTTCCTAGCCGTGCATTTGTATGAGCTAGGTAATATCATTCGGTTCTGATGACAGCTGTTTAGGTATCGTCAGCTCTTTTTTCTCAGTTCGAAACGATAGTTTGTTCATATTTATAGGCAAACAAGTTTGTCCCCTTTCTTTTTTCATTTTGATTTTTTTTTTGTTGTAACGTAGCTATAATGTTGAGAAAACCACAGGAAATGAAATATCCAATATCCTTTCTAGTGCCACGAGGTAGGATCGAATCCTCTGCTTCATACCCAGAGCTGGAAAAGCATTGCATTATAGCTGTAATAGACGAGTGCCCTAGTTGAGAGTGTTCAACCGCGAAGAAGGGAAGAAGGAAGTGTTTATTATAATAATGATTAATAATCGTGTCATCTACAGTACGGCTATAGACAATCAAATCGAGTTAGGATCGAATATATATATAATATATATATATATGTGTGTGTGTGTGTGTGTGTGTACACATACACACACACACACACATATATATATATATATATATATATATTGGATAACTCAAATTAAAAATGCTCTTCAGAAAATAGCATGTACGATTAAAAACTCAGTGATGACAGATAATGATTGTGTAGTCAAATAGTAATTGAAAAAAAGAATGCGTTGTTTGCGTTCCTTTCAATGTTATATAAATTTCAAACTGGTTATTGAAACTTTTACAACCACTTATAAACATCGAATCAATTACATCAAATAACAATGCGGGAAGTGATCAAATATTAAACGAACACCATATTAGCAACAACCGTTGATTATGAATTTCTGATGGGCCTTTGGTAAGTGAGTTGGTTCCGAGTAATTTCCACATCTTTTCCCCCTTTTAACATCGTTCGGCTATTCGGACAGTAATCCTTCTCCGGTGCAACTTGAATTCTGGGATGCCAGGGAATATGATTTTTATGGGACAACGCAATGCAAAGAATTCTCTTATATACATAACAACCGTTGCCTACATCTGTGTTTTCTTTGGTTTAGGGATTTATCTGCACTTCCAATAATTGGAGCTCTTCAATTAGAAATATCCAGAAAATACATGAATTTGATTATTATGTTCAATCTCTAATTTCTTCTTGATTTGTGCATGATAATTGTATTGAATCGTTGATTACTATTTTACCTTAAAATGAATCACCAAACGATCGTTTCACAATATTTTTCATCCAAGGCAACCTATATTTACCTATATGTACGTAGGTTTATCATCCCGTGTACCAAATTTAACCGTCAACAATTGTGGCAAGCTGTAGCAGTTGACCCGTCTTCATGCTTTGGTCAAGTGGTAGGAATCACCTTTGAAAAGTGTTGAATATAGATTCGCCGATTGAAAAAGGTTCTCATTTTTCAATTCTATACGAAGATATTTACATCAAAAGTCACTGCAATTATGTGTGGAGGTTCTATATTGTATTGGATAGGAACAGTAGTCATCCTGCATATTAGTTCTCTCCAGATATAAGAATAAACAATTGCATTGTGAAGCGTCCACCAAAATGATGGCCTGCGGAACTTTAAAAAGAAACTTGAAGTCTAGTGCCCAAAATGGTAGTCGTCATCTTGGCTTTGTTATGAGCACGCGTTCCATGCGTGGCTATTTGAAAAAGATTATCATAAAGTATCAATGTGAGTTCATAACACAAGGAAAGTTATCGAATGCAGAGTTTTCAGACAAGCAATAAAACATCCATTGAATAAACAACCACTAAGACATTTACAACGATGGGTACGTTTCAGCTGGAAAGAAACATTAGGAACGATTGTTTTGAGGCCAGCATAATTGATAACTGATCATTTATGAGGACATAGAACATATCTATGAAATGATCAAAAAACTAATCTGATCGAATGAAATGCACTTTGATGTTATGCAAATGTACTTAATTGTCCAACTCACCTACTCAATTGATGTGCAGTGCAATATTAGGGTTGTTTTTCCCGACCCAGAAGTATCAATTTTGCCGATAAAAAATGATTTTATATTCCTTTGATATCATTCAAACTTCTTAGAGAAATGTTGTTTCGTTTTACTGTGTCTGCAACAACCGACTCTTCCACTTTAAGTAACTCTGTTATTTTTCCTTACGAGGTCATCTCATAGAAATTGAAATATATCTGTGGATTATATGCCGGGATAATCTAGTTGTGTGTATAATCTTCTAATCTTCTTTTGAATATGCTTGTTTGCTGAGATCGTTCATAAAAATAAAATCAATTCTCATTTGAGTTAAGAAGATATTATTTTATTCTAGACTATTGTTTTCTTTTACAGACTGAATGTTTGGGAAGACTTCTTTTTTTTTTTTAGAATCCAATTAGAAAAACAGAAAAAGTGATTGTTTGTACAATGCGGTGTTTTGTGTAAAGAGGCGAACGATCAGACAATTATTTGTAAGCTGGTTATTTTCGGATAATGATTGTTATCTAAAATGGAGTTGAATCAACTGATCAAACTCAGAATAGGAGACGGAATCAATACATTGTGAGATCTTGGATATTTTGAAAAGCTTTTGATACAAATTTATTCTGACGTGAATGTAATTTAAAAGGCCATAGAAAACTATGATATTCATGTGTTGTCGTGGTTTGCAACTTAGCGGCTGAAGTCAACAGAAAAAGATGATATAACATTGGAGCTAATCGTTTGAAACATAATAAATCACAAAATTACATTACGTCTTATGAGTTGTTCAAAACATAACTGTGTGGCTAAAGATCATATATTGCATAATGGATAATGTTTCAAATATATCCACCAATGTATCTGCCCACACAACGCTGTCCAAACACATAGAACCACACCTGTCTGAAATGAACCACCATATTTTCAAAACCTAAAGTTCAATGATGCTAGATTAGGTAACTTATGTGGTTAATCAAAAACGTATTCTGATTCAAAATACATCTCCAGCCCACAATGTTTGTTTGCGCATCAGGGAATATATATATATATATATATATATATATATATATATATATATATATTGAATGTTGAAATACCTTATTTACCACACAACTATGTGTAGTGTTCCTGCCTTTTTCAGTTTCTTAGGGCTAATGATTCAATTTATTCTGATCCCTATCCCGGATGTTATTTGTAGGGTATCTATTTTCAGGATGAAGCAACTCAATGTTATACTATTTATATTTCGTTTTTTTTCTTCTTTTCTTGTTTAGTCACTTATCCCTGTTTGCATTCTATCTTCCATAGGGATTCACAACTAGATTTAAATAATTAGAAATGTTTCAAACATTTTCTCATCAGTGTTTTGATAGTGTATCATCATTTATTGTGGGTTTGGTTTTCGGAGATATAAATGTTCCTCAAGTGTCGGGGTTCTCTTTCACATTACCTTAGTAATTTATGTTTAATTATCTTTATATTCCTGGTTGGTAGTATCTAAATATCTTGAACAATTATTATCAATTATCAGTTGTGTGTACAATGTTGGATGTACGATGTTATTCATATTATTAGCAATAGTGATACCGCAAGCACAATTTGTACTGACAGTATTAACGGGTAGAATAAGATCGTCATAGCGTTTGCCTATGTATATCTATACGTGGGGTCTTCTAGTGTGTTTTTCAGTAGGCGTATTCAGCGGTGCCAAAACTTTACAGCTAGTAATTTTTCAAAAAAATGTAGTATGTCTATTTTCAATGACGATGAAAATCTCAGATTTCTCGAAAAGGCATCGGTGGCATTGCATTTCAATGTTCCGACATGTGAATGTTTCTTCCAATATTCATTGTATTGTTGATATGATATTGCTGTTTTAGGCCCCAGTACTGCGTGGATTCCTATCGTTTCAATACTTATTGTTTAGAAAGAATGATGCATGGTTGGGTAGTCTCAATATACAGTATTCAATATGAGATATTCGTTTTGCGAAAGGTACTACTACGATTGCTGTCAAGTTAATTCATATTTCCACTACCAGTATAATCTCTTATCACGTTATGATTATGGAAAATGATATCATCATCACAATCATCATAAGATTATTAAAGTCTGTCCGGGGACAGACTTTTCCTTCTTTATCATGGACATCGCTGAACCTGAATTTATGTTGCTCGTTATGTTTCCTTACTTTCTGCCGGAAATCTCTGTGCATATATGTTCTGAGTCGTGGTGTCCAGCATTTGTCTGATATTCTGGCTATATATCCAGCCAATTGTCATTTGATTTTTCCAACAGTTTGTATGTCTCATATTCCTGTCTTTTCTCTCATATATTATGCCGTCTTATGATCCAATCATTTGATGTTGAGAATGATTCTCTAATGTGTATTTGCATAGTTCTCAATTTCAGGGTCAATGTCTTGGTTAGGTTCCATGTTTTAGCACTATCATTTCTATCGATGAGATATATTGGTAGTATACCAAAAGCTTGCTAACGTACTGTGATTCTTTACATGCTTGCATTTCCTTTTGACGATTTCATGGAGACAAAGAACAAAATAGACTACATCGTAGCGAACAAGAACGACACGTTAAAGGTATTCAGGTCCGAGATCGAGTCAATGTGGAGGGTGAACACTAAACGATTGGATACAATGTTCAAATTGACGTCAATATAGTACGCAACAAGTTATTGTTCAAAAAGAACTCACACAATAATTAAAATTGGAACTGGAAAATAGGTACTAATTCCTCACCAAACCAGAAGAGAACATTGACAAGCTCAGCATCACTATAAGTACCTCCTTTATCGTCACCAGTATGTTTAAACTAGAGTGCTAAAAAAACATAGGCATACTGTCAGAAGAAAACCAAAACCACATGAAAAAAGGCAGGAACCTCCAACCACTAACAGCAACAATAGAGAAGGCAATAGAAGTGAGAAAAAATATTCAAAAGAAACGAAGAGAAGATGTAAAAAAATACTCGGCAGTCAATTGATGGAAGCAATCTCGAAAAAAGGTGAGGGATACAAAAGTATTGAAAAATTTCCTAAAACAAGTAACTTGTGTACTTGAAACAAATGGAAAACTTACAACGAATAGACACTTGGTTGTCGAATGTGCCTGGGAATTTTTTAAAGATCTCTATTCCATCTAACAAAGGACACAGAAAAATTATCAGGAAATACGAACCTAGATCGATCATTTTGATGATTTCCTAGAAGTTACCCCGCAGGAAGTGGAGCAAACCATCAAACAAACGTATAAAAGAAAACCCTCTTGACCCGATGACATCACTTTTGACGAACACAAAAAAGCTGGAAAAGTCATCAGTAAAAAAACTAGCCATCTTATTCAACTGATGCTTAAAAAAGGTAGGGAAATCAGCGACCAAATTAGCAAAAACTCGATGAAAACCAAGAACAGGAACAAGTTGGCTACAAAAAAGTAATTCAACCATCGACCATCTCTATTCAGTAAACCAACTGAAAAAAAAGCGAAAGAAAATAGAATGTAACTTGCTATAGCATTAGTTGACTTTGAAAAGGCCTTCGATTCAGTTGAAATCCCATAAGTTATTGACTCTATAATACAACGAATTGTAGACTCCGTTTATGAAATATATATTTACCGACACAGAATTAACTTCATCGGGTTGAATAAAGACTGAATATTTCCAACTTGAAAGAGGAGTGAAAAATTATTTATACAACCATAACTAATTTTTAATTCGTCTCGGTTACCTATTTTTGTAACGGTGGGTAAATGTTTCTTCTGTTATTTTGAGGAAGCTTTTTATAAGGTTGTTGCTTAGTTGTTAACTGAATAGCACTGTCTAGAAGATGATTTTCTTACTTCAATTTTTTTCCTTACACGATAAAATTTCACTTTTTCGTCGTATTTAGGGCTAAATTTGGCATAACCACTGTCTAATATAAATTTAGAATATTGTTTCAGTATCAAACCGGATATTTTTCCACCCTGAGAGTTTTTGTATTATTTCGTGGATTATACATTAATCTGTTTTGATTTATTTTGTTTGAAGCCTTTTTATGGTTCTATGATTCCATCAATTATTCATTTCTTTTTAAATTATTCCAGACCTTTATCAATATTGAAGTTGGTATTGTTTTCTTCCAGATTTGATGGGTTGTTAGAAATTACACATGGTTTGCTTGTTCATTGTTTAAATGGTTCATATGAGCCTCGTTGAAGGAATCTTAGGAAGTTTACTTCTAACATTTCGATGTCAATGTTTTCTGAACACCTAGTTGCTGATTTTTCAATTCATCTCTTTCAGATTTATTCAGTTTATTTGTTTATTCTATATTCTGCTTATTCTATTTTTCTCGATGTTTCATCCGTAATCTCGATAAAAGTCAATGTTTTGTTTGTATATTATATTCTGTGTGGTGTTCAAAGTGCATAATCCTGTGAGTTCAGATATTTCAAATGTGTTGTAGGGTCCCAAGGAGATATAGAAGCCGCTTACTAGATTTTTTTTAATCATGTTCAATCACGTTGAAATAGTATTGTTTTCCTGAAATGATATCTGATGGTCAATAAATAGTTATATACACTTTGGTTTTATCCTCCTTTTGTTTGAACGAACCGAGTTATGTGTAAAAACATGATGTGAGGTTGATCAGTCAGTAGATTCGGAGTGACCCCAGACTGAAGTTAGCTTATCCGCTCCCAGTTTACATTGGGGGAAAAAACGAGGGGTAATCTGTTGTCATCGGTTAAGATTAACGTAATCCATCGGAAATTTTGGGCACAATATGGGAACAGAGTTCCAACGTAGCAGTGTGTTTATGAATGGATCGCAACGTTCATAAATGGGAGGAGTGAATAGAACCACCCACCAACACTAAGAGAATTCAGATCTCAGCCTTCAGGATGTATCATGCTTATTGCTTTCTAGGATTCACATGGACCAGTATTAGAACATTATCTGGGGAATGACTCAATAATAAACATTGCACATTACAGTGTGATGATGAGGGGCAGGGTGAAACGTGCAAATAGAAGTAAACGCCGAAGCACATTGTCAAAAGATGTTTTGTTTTTGCATGTAAATGCGTGCAAACGTGATGGTGATCCCACTGTTCCAATTGTCAGGAATCAAGATTCGAAATATTTGAGTATTGTTCTTCTAAACCTGACTTCACTCCATCGAAGAATTCACTTCATTGAAATACCACCGGTTTAATTCCGTAGTATGACAACATTGATAACGCATTCGCATGTGACACAGAAATCTGAGGAGAGGCTATTGTGAATACAACAGCTCATTGGAGTCATAGGAAGTTTTTCTGAAGAATGGAAAAAGAAACAACACATTGGAAAGAGCAAGACAAAGAGTTAGGAGAGGACAGTGGAGGATTCGAATTCAAATAAACTTTGAAAACCATTTAACAAAGATTTTTTTTCGAAAAGTACTAAAATCCGTTGAAAATGTTATACTCTTCTGCAGCTGTTCTGATAGCTGATGATAGGTGTGTTTCTTTTTGAAACTATCACTACAGTTTAAATTTTGCTTTCCCCTGCTGCTTTCATCAAGGCATCTTTGTCTGAAGAGTTTAACGAATAGGAAAAAAGATATTTCAAACTGTACACTGATTAGCTGAGGTAAACTGTTATTGGTCGAATGATATCACTACTAATTCTGGCTAAGAATGAAGGTTTATTCTCCGTTGTTTGATGTGCAAACCTGTGTTTCGCAACAGTTCTCTCAAAAATGCCTTACAAGGGCATCGGTCGGCCATGGAAGAGGATGTGAATGATACAGTTCATATATAACTGAATGGCAAATAAAAACAGTATTCCTTGTTAAACGCTAGAGCAAGGGGATTGCAAAGCTTGAGAACTATATTTGAAGATGATGTATTGGTAACTTCTATAGAGTTGTTCAAATAAACTATTCGCAAAATGTGCAGATACTTATTGACACAGTCTGTTGTTTTGTTCATTCAATTTTCAATCATTTGAATCAGGAAAATTAATTGCTTTTATTGAATATATATATATATATATATATATATATATATATATATATATATATATATATATATATATATGTATGTATATGTATATATATTTATATATTAACTAAAAATGAGTCACCCACAGACAGCTATTTCATTGTATTACATCTTTTCAGTGTTGCCACCAACTATTCATTCTCTCTTCCAACAAAACCATTTAGAATTGAAACCTTCGTTTTAGACACAGAAGCTGACGTTCTACCCCTACTCCACACAGAACTGGACAATGAGTAAGGTTGAATTGAAGCAATATATTGCCTAACGCACTATTCACCACTCATCAGAGTACTCTATTCCAAAGATGGAAGAGTATTGTATAAGCTCATAATGAACAAAGTACCTTACTCAATTTAACTCTGATTAAGACCATTAATTATGATTACAATTAAATAATTATAGTTGTGTGTGTGTGTGTGTGTGTGTGTGTGTACGAATTTTTATGGATCTGTATGTGAGTGCCGAATAGGTGATATTTTATAATTATATGTACTGCTTTTTGAAATCAGTAGGATTGGATCGTGAAAAATATTTCTTATATCCTTGTTTTGATTAAATGAAAGTAAATTTATGTTTTTTAGGGGGTTCAAAATAATTAAAATTTGTTCCTATTTTTTGTGAAACGATTTGATTCAAAAAACTTTTTATTGTAAGAAAATAGTTTTGCCATATCCCTGTTCTGATCAACTGGACAGCATATTTATCTTTTTACATTCTGTAAAAAAAAAATAACAAGGATAACAATCGCTTATTCGGTAATTTCAGCAACTCAGAGTGACTTATGTATTCAACAGTTTATTGATTCCATGGATAATATTGCATTAGTCTAGTTCACACTTTTTTTACTTTGATTTTTTTTTTGTTTTGTTTTTTTTATGTGTTGTCATTTGCAACAGTACGTCAGATTTTTATATTTTTGATGTTTTGAATATTAGGGGTTTTATGTCTGTCTGGGCGCAGTGAAGTTTATTTTTTATCTATTTTGTTCAGTGTTGTTTTTCTATTTTTTTCAATGCTCCGACTTTCTTTGCTGGTCATTAAAATCGTATTTTGATTTATGATGTTGCAATCAAATATTTATTCTGAAAACTAAATTTTAATGTGATTTCTGTTTTTTCGATATTTTGTCGACTTTTAAAGACATTGTTATTATTATTATTATTATTATTATTATTATTATTATTATTATTATTATTATTATTATTTGGAATCTCACACCAGTTGCCTGGTGGTAACCGCTGGAGTTTGAGTGACAGCAAGTCTACTCAAGTCTCCAGCCCTCCTCCCCGAGTACTCATAGGTCGCAGTAATTCTACGATTTACAGTTTCACACAGGTTGCCCAGTGGTTATCGCTGAAGGCTGAGTGACAATAAGTCTCCTCAGGTCTTCAGCTAACGTCTCCTCTCTCTTTCACATATCATGACAGAGCTACAATTCGTTGCAGTACTTATATCTCTAGCACCTTCCTCAGTATCCGTGCAGTTCCCAGTAGTGCTGTGGTCTGTACGGTCTCTATCCTCCCCCTAATCCCGATCTCCTCCAGTCTCTCCCTCAGCGTTTTGGGGACAGTTCCTAGTGTGCCCACTGGATTTCATGTTCCACATTTTCCTTAACTCCCTTGCTAGGTCCTGGTATTTTTCCCTTTTTTCACCCTCCTTCTTTTTTACTCTATGGTCTGCAGGTACAGCAACGTCTACTATTTGGCAGGCCTTCCTTTTTTTGTCTACTATTACTAAGTCCGGCCTTCTTGCCTGGATGAGGTGGTCAGTTTGGATGTCAAAGTCCCACAGTAGTTTGTGGTTGTCATTCTCCAAAACTGCCTCTGGCTTGTGCTGATACCACTTTTCCACATGGTTGAATCCCATTTCTTTGCTTAGTTCCCAGTGTATCATCGTTGCTACTCTATCGTGTCTATGCTTATACTCCTTCTCGGCGAGTTGACCACATTCACTAGTTATGTGGTTTACTGTCTCATCTCTTTCACCGCACATGCGGCATTTGCTGTTTGTCTGTGTTCTGTCGATTTTTGTTTTTATGTAGTTTGTCCTTATGCTTTTGTTTTGGGCTGCCATGATGAGCGATTCTGTTTCTCTCTTAAGGTTCCCCTTTCGTAACCACGTCCATGATTTCTCGTCTGCTATATCTTTTATCTGTCTTTTAAACTCGCCGTACAATTTTTTCCCTTCCCATCTTTCTTTTCTTGTTTGCTGTACTGTTGTATTGTTTTCTACTTTATTGTTTGTTGCACTATCTCTCGCGCTCTTTATGATTTCTTCACTATTTGTTTGCACATATCTTTCTAGGACTGTTTTAGCTCTCTGGACACAGTCTTCTATGCTGATGAGCCCCCTGCCACCTTCTTTTTTCTTAACGTATAGTCTATCTGAATCATCCCTAGGGTGTAATGCTTTATGCATCGTCATAAGTTTCTTTGTTCGCCTATCCATTGATTGGAGCTCTTCATTTGTCCACCCTAGGAATGGTCCTGTATACCTAACTACTGACACAGCCCAGGTGTTCATTCCTTTTATTAGATTTCTGCTTTTTAATTTGGTTTCTAATATTTTCCCTATCCTTCTTAGATATTCCTTCTTTATTTTCTCCTTCATCTCTTCCCGTTTTATCGTGTCACATTCAAGGACACCGAGGTACTTGTATCGGTCTTATGCGGTCAATGCCCTAATCTTGCTGTTGTCCGGGAGTTCAATTCCCTCAGTCATTGAAAGCCTTCCTTCGTGCATCACCATGATTGCGCATTTTTCAATTCCAAACTCCATTCCTATGTCTTCACTATATTACCTTACTTCGTTGAACGGAGTCTCAAGCTCTCCCCTGTTTTTGGCGAACAATTTTATATCGTCCATGTACATTAGGTGGTTGACCTTTCCCTTTGTTTTAGAGAAGTGGTATCCTTTGCTGTTTTTCAGGATTCTTTTAAGCGGTATCATTGTTAGAACAAATAATAGTGGGGACAACGAGTCTCCTTGGAAGATTCCCCTTTTTATCTCTACCTCTGCTAGTTTGTCCCCTGCGGCTGTCAAATCTACTTTCCAGTCTTCCATCGAATTACCAATGAATTCAACCACCGATTCGCTAATTTTGAACATTCTAAGGCATTCCCGTATCCAGCTATGTGGAATCATATCGTATGCCTTTTTGTAATCTATCCATCCCATTGCGATATTCTTTCTCCTTTTCCTCACTTCTCTTAAGATCATCTGGTCTATGTAGAGTAAATCGTTTGCCCCTTTGGTTCCTATCCTACACCCTTTCTGTTCTTCTGGTAGTAGTGCCCTTCTATCCATTGACATGTATATTCTCTCTGCTATTTGCCCGGTCAGGATTTTCCACATAAGTGGTAAGCACGTGATTGGTCTGTAGTTGCTTGCTATGTTCCCCTTTTCTGGGTCTTTTTGGATGAGGGTGATTCTGCCTTTAGTCATCCATTCTGGTGCTTTGCCTTCGTTTAGACAATTTTGGAGTAGGTGAGTGAGTGTGCCGTGTAACGTGGTGAATTATTATTATTATTATTATTATTATTATTATTATTATTATTATTATTATTATTATTATTATTATTATTATTATTATTCACGCAAGTTGCCGGCTAGTGCCTGAGTGACAGCAAGTCTCCACACACTAGCATTCTTCAGCAGTTTTGTAGTTTACAGCTTCACATGAGTTGTCCGGTGGTTATCGCTGGAGGCTGAGTCGTAATAAATGTCCTCAGGTCTACAGTCCGCTTCTCATCTCTCTTTCATCTATCATAGCGGTGCTGCAGTTTGTAACCCCACCAACATTTGTGTGTGTGTGTGTGTGAGTGTGTGTGTGTGTGTGTGTGTTTGCGTGCGTGCGTGTCTTGAGTTTTTTGTGTTTTTTCTCCCTCTTGTTGAGCCACTGCTAACAGCTATGGCCGTATATCTCAATCTATCTATTATCTATCCATCCATCTATCTATCTATCTATCTATCTATCTATCTATTATTATTATTATTATTATTATTATTATTATTATTATTATTATTATTATTATTATTATTATTATTATTATTATTATTATTATTATTATTATTATTATTATCATTTAATTGCCGTTGATGTTTTTGTTGTCGTTATTGATGTTGTTAGATAATTTTTCATAACATGGATCTAGTAAGGGTTTTTTCCGAGATGAAAATAAATTCTATTTTAAACATAAGGGTTGGAAGGTATTTTTGTTTTATCAAAGCTCCAATAACAAAGGTCAAGGAAGGCACATGAAAGAATCATGATTGGTTCACGTGGTGTCCCATCTGAGCTACAAAGAAAATCTTAAAAACAGACAAATCAGAGGGTAGAAGTCAGACCAACAGATCGCTAGGGGATGTGAACGGCATAACCTGGGTTAGTAAGATGCTTCAGCCATTAGATAAAAGGGGGATGGCTTTTCGATTACGAAATAAATAACAGATCACATGCCTAAAAATAGCTCAGCCACAATAAAGCCATGAAAATAAATAAATGATGTTCCCAGCTTCAAACCTGACTTGAGGTCCGAAATGATTAGCAAGTCAGCACAAACACTTATGTTCCAAAAAGCCAACTCTCATTGATATATGTTTGAAACGAAGCAGACGAACTCCACTTGGGTTTTGCAGTCAGCAGAAACCTCCACCATTGGATAAGGACGTGTCATTGTTGACCCCCCTGAATCCATGGAATGTACACTGCATATTCCAACATTATTCATTTTCTTTTATATTGGTTTTCAAAGAAGTACTCTTTCTGGTATTTTTACAGTGAAATAAGCAGTAAAACTGAAAGATGCATATTACCTATTAATTGATAGGGGTGCAATGAAGATTTACATACGAAAACCATATTCCCCTTGATAACTTAATTTTTTTCTGTTTGATTTCTATGGGAAAGATGATATAGATAATCATCTGATTGCTATTCAGAATATTTTGCGTCAACTTACCTAAATACTGGCTTTCAATCTTAGAAATATGTACACAGGACAGAATCAATGCTCAACATGGAGAGGTCATGTTATATTACATGATAAATAGGGATAAGATGATATAATTAAGACGATATAATGAAGAAAATTCGACTAATTGAAATGGCAACGAATTGGCTATATGGTTAGAATGTCAGACTACCTTTAGATATTAAGAATCACAACATTGATCCCCTAAATTATTATGCCAATTTGCAACGGGCAAAAATGTAGATGCCGTAATAACTTGGACAAACATTATATATTGACATGAACTATTATGCAAATATTTGGCAAATATTTGTCCGACGATGGACGTTAAAAGACAGATGGTAATCATGATGATGATGACTAAGACAATGAGAACTGTAAGAGGTTTATATCAATGTAGTTAGAAAAGCCTTTAACTGGACCTCCTCTATCAATTTTTAACCCAAAACACTGCGATAAAACCATTGTAAATCTATTTGATGGTGACTGTGAGGAGACATACTATTCAAAAGGCAAGGAATTTCTGAGATGAGGAATTATTTTTCTATCGAAACTGTGAAAGAATTGCAAAGGAAATCGTTTGATCTCCAATTTGAAGACATACCATTAAAAAGGCATATTTGATTATGAGTTATCATTTTTTGACAAGAGCAAAGCCTCAAATATAATTTGAATTCTACTCACTGGTCCTGTTTTCAACACTGATAAACGTTAAGCAATTCGTATTTCATATCATACATAACTTTCAAAGTAATCAACGTTCCCCGATGAATCATCAGAGGAATACTTCTTTATCTAACAAACATAAGTAATTCTCCACCGTTTGACAGACCATACGGCAAGTAATTACAGAATGATATTCGAGCTGTAAAATGTCTCAAAATGTTTCATATTGTCCTTATCTCCATTTCATGATAGCAATTACGCTAAGCACTAAATGGGCACTCAGTGTACTCTGCACGTAATATAAATAGGCATTTATTCACTTATAAGTAGCGTGTACAATCTCACTCGGTCAGCAACAGCGCATACAACTCTCAAATGAAACACATCAGATCGGGAGAAAAATCAAGAGGAGAAAAACAAATGATGTGTCTACAGAGTTTCAACCAAATAAATATGTTTATGACAAAAATATAGAATCCAATAACTCCTGGACCACGCATAGCACATTCGAACTGTCAAAACGTTACAAAAACACACATGAGGTAGACTTTTTTTGTTGCTTATCTTCTTCTGATATTTGTATATCTATTGTTGTCTCTACGACGTTCGTGTTGATTGCACACACTGTTGCTATCATTATAATATCACATTGTCGATCTTGGTACAGTTGTCACATCATTATTCCATATACGAAAAATTCATATATATATATATATATATATATATATATATATATATATATATGAATAGCAAGACCAATAGAAACACGTGGAAAAATACCTGCACAATAAAGTGTGGGATATATATATATATATATATATATATATATATATATATATATATATATATATATATATATATATATATATATATATATATATATATACGTACATACATACATATATACATACATAGATTGTAAA
>OY735208.1:61389476-61431976 GCA_963457665.1 Thysanoteuthis rhombus | reverse complement strand
AGATGGAATGAACAGACATTTCATGACCATCCATCTGACCGAATCAGGTATATATGTCAATCCTGTAGGTATATATAGACGGACAGGGAACGAGAGTCTTTTCATGATTGAGTGAAGCAAATACATTGATGCATCGAAGCAACACTTTGCGTTTAGGGCGTTTTTCTTTTTCATTCACAGAAATAAATGAGTGTTTGAGGAATCATCTACACGTTTTGCTTCTGACAACAGCCCAAATTTTGAATTGAGGTTCGTTCAATCGGACAGACAACAGTGAATTCATTGGAGTGTGCAAACCAAAGAATGAATATCTATATACATATATAGTGTCATCCACAGACAGCTGTTTCGATGTATTACATCTCTTCAGTGCGGCTATAGACTTTTCATTATCCCATCCATTACCGCATGGCAGAATTGAAACCCTCACTTCAGACCCGTAGGCCGATATCCAACCTTCGGACTACGGAACTAGACATGAGGCTGAATTTAAGCGATATATTCAAATTACACAGAAATCCATCATCCACCAGAGTGCTCAATTCCTATGAAAGAATATTGCATAAGCTTACAGTTACCTCACTTTGAGAGTGCTCAACCCTGAATAGAGGAGCATTAATTATTGTGTCATCCACGGACAGCTGTTTCGATGTATTACATCTCTTCAGTGTGGCTATGGACTTTTCATTATTGACTAGTGTATAGAACAACTCATCAAAAATGAAATTCCAATCAAATCATTGTTATATAAAGAGGATTTTTTCAATGTAGTCCATTTCGATCAAGCCACTCAGAGGGCAATTGGAAAATCCTGACCCCCTTGAAAATCTAAGCACTTTTTATTCACTCCATTATACACTATTCAACGAAATATCGTTGAAATTCATTCCAAACTTCCGGAGATATATTGCTGTGTACTTACTGCAAAAAACGAAAAACAAAAAACCAAAAACCAAAAACAAGAAGAAACAAACAAAAAAAAAATTCTGAAAAAGTTTTTCATCATTAAATAAGCTTTGTGAAAACCAACATCCGAAAAATGTGACATCGGCGGATTAGTTTACGTGAAACACAACAAAAAAAAGTGAGGTTAACTAATAAATCATTTCCCCTAAAATTTTGATCATAACTTGAGTTAAACTTGAAAAGTGCTATCAGAATATGAAGTTGTAACCAGAATATACGATAAAAATCAACTTCATACGGGAGTGCTATCAAGATATGAACTTCGGTTAAAAAAAAGTAAAAAAAGGAGTCTCACCAGGGTATATCTCGGATACAAAGTCAACGTAAACATGTTATAATATGAGGATAGGTAAAAAAAAAAAAATAACATTCCAGAAACAATGTCATAATAATAATAGGTTACAACAAATGTAAACGTGGGAATCGATATCAGAATATGACGGGAGGTGAGAATTAACCACTCGTTAAAACGTGCTATCAGAATGTGAGTTCAAGAAAAAAAAATAGCTCCCCAAAATCACATCATTAGAATCAAAAGCAAAAAAGGTTTTAATGCAATATCCTGTCATAATATTTGTGAAAAATGTTATCAGAATGTGAGATGTGGTTAAAAATTCTCCTCCCACACACAAAAAAAAAATGAATGCACTACCAGGATATGAGTTCAGTTGAATAAAATACTTTCTAAATATGAGTTATCATAACAGAATAAAACAAATTTCTAAACAAGAGTTATCACAAAAAAAAGTCAAAATTCAGTGTTGAGTTCTGCATGCTATAAGTATGATAAATTGAGCACCACTACTAAAACATGATTCTATGGCTGAAAACCATCCGGGATTATTCTCATTCATAACTTACAGCACATTGACAATGCCAGGTTCAAACGATTTTACCGAAGCTGTACCGTTTTTTTCAAGGTTACGTTTAAATACATGCATGCATTCATACATAAATACATACGTACACAAATACATACAAATAGAACGTTATCTTATCTATAGGGATTAATATAAAAATGTAATTTTCTAGACTGGTTCTAAATATCTAAATATTACTAATACGCTTTGCGAACATAACTGCTGGTTCGAAAGCATTGTTTTGAACTAGTATTTGCAATCTCTTTTTTCATAATTGTCATTTGGTTGAATAAAATAGATTTTCTGTCTCGTTGAAGTTTGTTGCACTTTCAGTTAAATTAACGCTACTCATTTGAAGTTTTCATTTAGTCTATTGTGAGAATACAGCCAAAACAACATAACATAACATCTACAGCAATAATAATAATAATAATAATAATAATAATAATAATAATAATAATAATAATAATAATAATAATAATAATAATAATAATGATGATGATGATGATGATGATATGAGGCATGAGAGAGAGAAGATCTATACCAGGAGCTGTTAGCTGTGGCTTAACACAAAATAACGAAAACACACACACACACACACACACACACACACACACACACAAATGTTGATGGAGGTACTAACTGCAGCACTGCTGTGATAAGTGAAAGAGAGATAAAAGGTTGACTGTAGACCTGGAAACACTTACTATCACTCAGCCTTCAGCGATAACCACCGGGTAACTTGTGCTAAACTGTAAACCATAACACTGCTGGCGACTGCCAGAGTTTGGAGACTTGCTGTCACTCTGTCACCAGCAGTTAACAGCCGGCAACTTGTGTGAAAATTAATAATAATAATAATAATAATAATAATAATAATAATAACAACAACAATAATAAAAATAATAATCATAATGATAATAATAATAATAATAATAATAATAATAATAATAATAATAATAATAATAATAATAATAATAACAACAAACAACAAAGTAGAAAACAACCAAACAGCACAGCAAACTAGGAAAGAAAAATGTGAAAAGAAAAAATTGTACGGAGAGTTCAAAAGACAGATACAAGATGTGGCAGACGACAGATCATGGACATGGATACGGAAAGGAAACCTGAAGAGAGAAACGGAATCGCTCATCATGGCAGCTCAAACCAAATGCATCAGGACAAACTATATAAAAACAAAAATCGACAGAACACAGACAAACAGCTAGTGCCGCCTATGCGATGAAAGAGATGAGACTGTAAATCACATAACTAGTGAATGTAGTCAACCCGCCCAGGAGGAGTATAAGCACAGACATGATAGAATAGCAACAATGATACAGTGGGAACTGAGTAAAAGAATGGGATTCAACCATGCAGAAAAGTGGTATCAGCACGAACACGGAGGCAGCCCTGAAGAATGGCAACCACAAATTACTCTGGGACATCCAAACTGACCACCTCATCCAGGCAAGAAGACCGGACTTGGTTATCGTAGACAAAAAGAGGAAGACCTGCCAAATAGTAGACGTGGCTGTACCTGCAGACCATAGGATAAAGAGGAAGGAGAATAAAAAAACTGGAAAAATACCAGGATCTAGCGAGAGAACTGAAAAAGATGTGGAACGTGGAAGCCAGGGTATTGCCAATCATAGTTGGCGCACTAGGAACTGTCCCAAAGACACTGAAGGCAAGACTGGAGGAGATCGGGATAAAGGGAAGGATTGAGACTGTACATACCACTGCACCACTAGGAACTGCGCGGATACTGAGGAAAGTGCTAGAAATATAAAGACTGCAACAATAATTGTTAACAGTGACCTAACAAAAGTTGGGAAAAGAAAGCGGGAATGTGAACCACAGCACTGGCATGATAGGCAAAGGAGAGACGAGATGTTGGCTGAAGACCTGAGGAGACTAATTGTCACAGCCTTCAGCAATGACCACTGGGCAACCGGTGTGAAACTGTAAATCGCAGTTTTACTGTGCCCTATGAGAACTAAGAGAGAAGGGCTGGAGACTTGCTGTCACTCAAACTCCAGCGGTTACCACCTAATAATAATAATAATATTGATAATTGTATCATCCACGGATAGTTGTTTCATTGTATCATGACTCTTCAGTGTAGCTATCAACTATCCAGTGCCACAAGATAGGGTCGAAATTTTCGCTTCAGTCCCAGGGCTTGCATTTAACCTCTGCCCTCTGAAGAACTGGACGGTCAGTTAGATCAATTTTAAGCAACCTATCTACTTCGGCACAATTCATCACCAACCCAGAGAGCTCCATTCCTGAGTTGGACGAGCATTGCTATAATAACTTATGATAGACAAGTTGCTCAAAGAGTGCTCAACCATAAAAAAGGGAGCGTTAATGATAATAATAATAAAAATGATATATACCCACACACGTGCACACACACACACACACACACACATACACACACACACACGCACATATATATATATATATATATATATATATATATATATATAATCCATTGCAACACTTGCTAAATACTTTGAGTCCTCCATTTGACAGGGGTTGTGGTAGTTTCATACTTTTCTATTGCTTTAAACAATAGGTGTATCGATGTCTGGTCAAAACTGAATGATTGAATTCGATTATACTGTTTTCATTAAATCATTGCACACCATTGGTTTCTACGCGTGTTTTCTACGCTGTGTTTTCTATGTCGTCAAAGCGACATTATGCCAGGCAAATTATTTTTTCATCTCTCATGATGACCAAAACGGACAGTCTCCACTCTCGGAAAAATTTTCAGCGTGTATCTCAAAATGATATTACAGTGTTTCCTAATAGTAATACGCAATGTTGGGTTCAGTTCGGCATTATAGTCATGTAGTAATCAGAACCCTTTAAAAACCTCTTTAAACGTTGCAAATATCCATGTCACAAACCTTCACGAATACATGAATAGAAATGTTTCCTTTGAGTTTGCCTATGTACAATAAATGTAACCTGTTAAGTGTAATCAATCGAGAAACTTATATCTATTAGTTTCTTCTTTATGTGTTCTCTATGAACATAGATAAAGAATAGTGTGACGAATAATTCTTCATGTTGATAACATTTTAAGAACATAATGCGTATGGTAAGTCAGGATTACTTTTTTTTTCCTGAATACGTTAGTACATTTTCTTTGCTTTTCTCGTGTATATATAATATAATGCTGAAGCGTTTTGGTTCAGTCTTGAGTGCTGTTCTATTGCATTCAGGGACAAAATTACGGTCTAGAATCTTACATCACAGTGTAATAAAGTCTTAGTACCTAAGGGATGACACGGCAATTGAATGGCATAAAGGAGGATTGCTGAATTGGAGATACATTTTAAAGGATTGACACGGATATTACCGTCAAGCATTGACAAGGTAAAACGCTTCTGAATAAGATATTATTCTTCAGAAGTACCTCCGAAACATGAAATGACGATCAACCTATTGCATTTCAGTCTTAGCGATAAACGATTACAATTTGGAAGATAATGTCAAAGACGGAGAAAATGAATCTTAAACAAGTTTAAATATTTCAACGATTTGATGCTTTCATTTTTTTAAAAATCTGAATGATTTCGAAAATTCAAATGTTATTATTTACAATTGATAACATTATAATTATTGCACGTTTTCACTGTCATCTTAAATGATTTATATTTGACGTGTCTATTTTTCATTCTGTTATTCTTTTGATGGGGTATTTCTATCACTCAGTTAGTATACCTCTATTCCGTCAGTCTTTTGGACAGTATAATGTTTGACAATTTCAGGATGCCCAACAACAAAATATAAAATTAAGAATATCAAAATAAATGATGTTAATATTGTTGGATAAGAAATACAAAGCAAGTAAAAATAGTTATGCATAAGCACAAACACCATCCCCGAACACAAACATAATTCTCAGCAAGAACCTGGAATTTGCAGTGTTTGCCTTGTGACTTGGATGATTGCGTAATTCCACTGAGTTTCAAATTTGAATATTCGAGGCCACGTATCGAAAATTGATTTTGAATGCAGTTATTTTTTTCAACTTGTCAAGATCTGTAGCCTTGGTATGATGTCACAATTTGATTTCATAACCCTGCTTGGCCATGTCTGGTATTTGCTGTAATTAATGCCTTATGAATATTCATACGAGGATTCCTATGGATCCTGTTTAATGCAATAATTGAAGTAACCTTTTTAAAATTAAGTATGTGAAGGAAAAATACAATGCATATCAAGTATGATAAAAATTGAAATGAAGAATAAACGAAGTTCCGCTTTTGACGTAATCTGAAGGAAGAGACCGTGTGCCATTCAGAATCAAAGGCACATTTACATTAAGATGATGATAGTAATGATAAAAATCCTCTTTTATAGTTAAAAGTTACCATTGCATCGGTCTCCATTGTTGCCGTTGAGCTGCGAGGTTGACATTCATGACTCGTGCCTGACTTGGGTCAAAGTGAGAGAGAGTTGTGCACACAACTATCGCCCCCCCCTCTCTCTCTCTCTCTCTCTCTCTCTCTCTCTCTCTCTCTCTCTCTCTCGGAAACACAGACAAACAGACATACTCACATATTACACACGTACTCATTATTCTCTCTCCCTGCTCTCTCTCTGTCTTTGTCTCTCTTTTTTTATCTGCCTTGGTTCAGAGGCAACGGACAGTCAGGATGGTCAGAGACGGACTCGAATGCAGGGGATGACCAGGCTGTTCAACGTGTGACGTTGTACTCTACCCATACTTCAATGCATTTCTGCTCATCCAATCAACTATCGCCTCAATCATATCCTCTAAAGGGGATGGTTGTGAGTTCCTAGTCATGAATTCTGAGATACCATTCTCTTCTACTGTAGTTGCCAACAGACGGTGAAGAGCATACCTGGGAAAGAAGAGGTTTTATCCATTTCCCGCCATTACTGTGAAGTAAACACAAACTGTTGCAGCCAGATTTTGGACTCAGTTTACAGATTTTATTTCAATTGCTTGCAACACTATAGCAACCCACACCACCTTACATCGGAAAATCTAGATACTAACCGCTATTGATGGATACGGACACACCCATGGTCAATTGTATCGCCACAAGAAGTTATTGAAGAAAAGATCAAGCAAAAACCATACTATTTATTCAAAAACATATTTTATTGATTTCATAAACATTGCTAATGAGGAAGAGTGACCACAGCTCATCCTGTTGAGGCAACCTACAAAATTACAACGAACAAACCGGGTATATATTTTGACACTCATAGCATTCGTTAATCAAGGAAGACAAAAGATCTTAGGAGTATATTATTGTTATTATTATTATTATTATTATTATTATTATTATTATTATTATTATTATTATTATTATTATTATTATTATTATCATTATTATTATTATTATTATTATTGTTGTTGTTGTTGTTGTTGCTGTCGTTATTATTATTATCATTGTTGTTGTCGTTATTATCATTACCGTTGTTGTTGTTTTTGTTGCTGTTAATAGCAGTAGTATCATTATTGATGATGATGATGGTGATGATGATGGAATTGATGGTAGAATTGATGAAGAAATGATTCTTTAAGTTATATTAAAAAATGATAGATTGTATTAAAGAGGAGAACAGATATGATGAGAGTATATCATGAAAAGCGACTGAACATGATACAAAACGCAAGGCAGGACGTATAGGAACAAAAAAGTCTTCATAAAGAATTCAAATGACGGATAGAAGATATCGCAGACGGAAAATTGTTACAACCAACGAATGTAGCAAATTAGCCTAGAAGGTAACAGCATTTACACACTGGCAACTATACAACTGACTCGGATTCGGCCAGGCAGAAAATTGGTACCAGCACAAACCATAGACCATCTTGGAAATTAGGAGTTATAAATTACTTTGGGACTTATATCCAAATTGACCACCATATCCAAGGAACATAGAACACGAAAGAAAATTAAAAACTGGAAAAGTAACAGGACTTGGCCCGGGGACTGAGACAGGTGCGAAACATGAAGGTCAGTTCAGTGCCAATAATAGGCGATGTACTTGGAACAGTGCCAAAGACATTGAACTCAAGGATGGAAGAATTAGTGAGAGGAAGTATTGAGACTATGCAGACACAGCACAACTTTTATCAGCAAGAATACTGAGAGGGCTGGCTTGAAATAAGAGCATAACGACTTCAAGTAGTCAGAATTGGCCGAACTGCTGGAAAAAAAAACATGGTAGAAAATTAAGGCAAGGAGTAAATGACGAAATGCACAAAACGACTCTCATAGTTTAGGTTAATGAGACGAGTGATTAAGATATTAACAGACTCTTTACCTCCAGCCCTCCTCCACACACTCTCACTCCGCAGCTTTTTTGTGAATTATGCCTGTGGGTTATTGTACGAGCTGGAGTGAAAGTTTGTCTCCTGAGGTTTCCTGTCCTTATCTCACATCGCCCTCACCTGTTGCAGCAGTGCTGAGATATGTTTTCCCCTCACCATTCCTTTTTAATCGCTGTTGCGTTATTGAGACCTGTTTGGGTTCTGCCTCCAGTACTCTCCTCAGAAATCTTGCAGTATCAGTAGTGCCTTGATCCGTGTTGTTTCAATCCTTCCACATATCTCCAGTTACTTAAAACTCGTTTTCAATGTATTTGGTTCGGTTTTGAGTGGACATACTATTTCTGGTAACACCCTAACTTTCAGGTTTTACTCTTTCTTCAGATCTTATGCAAGATTCTCGTATTTTGATAGTTTTCTCACTGTTTTCTGCTTTCTCTTTGATCTGCAAGCTTTGCCAAATGTATTATATACAGGTTCCCATTTCTTTGTCCAAGATCACCAAATCGGGTTTTTCTTGCTCAAATCGCGTGGTCAGTTTGTATGTCAAAGTCTCAGACTAATTTATTGCTTTTTTTCCCCAAGATAGTTTCTGGTTTGTGCTGGTACCACTTGCCTGCATGGTTGAATCTCATTCGTTTTCTCACTTCCGATGCTACTGTTACTACCCGATCGTGTTTGTTTCAATAATTTTTGCTATGTTAGTTGACTACATTCACTGGTTATGTGGTTTGCAATCTCACCTCTTTCTTTGCACCGATGGCATTCACTGTTTGTTTGGGTTCTTGGATGCATTTGCTTTTGGCTGCCATGATCGATTCTGTTTCTTGCTTCAGGTTTTTTTGTTTTTTTTTTTTGCGTAGCCATGTTTGTAACAATATGTATCTATCTATTGGATTATCTGTATAGATTCTGTTCCCACTTTTTTTTTTGTTTACTGTGTTGCTCAATCTTTGGCTACAGTTTCTTACACTGCTTTAGGCGCACTTTATATTATATTCACTATTTGCTTGCATATACCTCTCTAATACTGTTTTGACCCTCTAGACACAGTTTTATATGTTTTAAGGTACCCTACTGCCTACATACTTTCTTGCATGTTGTCATTTTGTGTCATCTCTGGGATGTAAGGTCTTGTGCATTGTTATACACGTCCTTGTTCTTTAGTCTATTGATTGGGATTCTTCTTTTATCCATCCAAGTTACAGTCCTGGATATCTTACGACCAATAATGCCCACAGATTCATTTCTTTTATCAGATTCCTGCATTTTAGTCTGATCTGTAATATTTTCCTTATCCTCTTAAGGTATTCTGTCCCTTTTTTTCTTTCAGTCAGATCTTTTTAATCGTGACTCCCGGGTATTTTTAACAGTCGTGTGTTATCAAATCTCCAATCTTTCTGTTGTCCGGTATTTCGATTCCTTCTGTTGTTGATAACCTTCCTTTGTGCATTACCATTTACGCACGATTTTTTATTTCGAACTCCCCGAATGTTGTTGCTGTATTCTTACACTTTATTGAGCAAAGTTTTTGAGCCGTCCCCTGTTTTTTCGAAAATAAGTACACGTTGTCCATGTACATGACATAGTTGACCCTTTTCATTGCTTTGGAGAGTTGATACGCTTTAATTTTTTTTCAGGATTCTGTTGTTTGGTATCATGGTCAAAACAAGCCATAGATAGGTCAGGGAGCAACCAAAGAATATTTTTGTTTTTATACCTACTTTTGCTAAGTTTCTTCCAGTAGCTGTTCAGTTTACTCCCCAGTTTTTCACAGGGATGGCCATGAATCTCTGCAGGTGTTCCGTGATCTCGAATATCCCTAGATATTCGAGCATCCAGCTGTTTGATATTTTGTCGTACGCATTTTTAATAATCTATCCATCCCATTGCAACGTTATCCCTTTTCCCCTGATACTTTTACGATCATCCAGTCAATGTAAAGTAAGTAATTTGCCTCCCCTTGATCACCCCCCTGCACCCTATTTATTCGTTTGATAATAGCCCTCTTTTTTCCATGAATATATATATATATATATATATATATATATATATATATATATATATATATATATATATATATATACCTTAAAATTAAAAGATACAGCATCCTTCCAGACTATGAAAAACTCATTTATCACCAATTCAATGCTAATCTGATTCACAATCAGGTCTAGCAAATCAGATCCAATTTCCATGAGCTAAAAGACGGAAACAAAAAGGTAGATACGGATGTTCACATTGATACTTTAAGTAATGATCGGACAAGGATGTCGTTCCAATCATTGTTTGATTGCTTAAAAATGGCTTTTAAAATAACACAAAAAAAGGCCGGGAATTATCACCATTCAGAGGAAAGCACAACTACAAACAAATGTAAAAAAAAAAAAAGGTGTCGAGTACAATTACTTCCACTTGATATCATGGGTAGCTCAGTAGTTACTGTTGGTATGAAAATTCAGTGAGAAGAATTATTTCAACAATTTTGATATAAAAAAGTGACCAAACAGATGAAAGGAGGGACGATATAAGAGAAAACTTAAAAGAACAAGAAAGCAAGTGAAGATTAAAAAATTCCAAAATTTCGTAAGATCTATTCATAATTTGAATCGATTGTCGGGAGAAAAAAACTTTGCTGACGATATTAAAACAAAAAAAGGAAAAAGAAATTGCTATAAATGTCCCAAATTAAATCCCATACAAAGGAGCCAAATAGAAAGTCAGTGTCTTTATTGCATCTGAGGGTCAAAGGTGTTTGATCTTTTTCTTCATAAAGAAGACTCAAGGATATTAACACAAGAAAGCACTCAATATTGCGCTGAGCCATGAAGTCTTTTTTTTATACATAATTCAGCCCTTATATTATGAATGATGCTATATGCATTGATTTTCATGCAGAAATAATTAATCATTGTTGATATCTATACAATCTCAATATCTTGCATTTTATATGTATACGATGTGAAAAAGAGGGCTACGATTCCTCTTGCAAAACACACACACACACACACACATTCACACACTCACACGTATGTGTAGGTGTGTGTGTCTGTGTTTCATGAGGAATTTATTTTTATTGGTTCAATTTTTTTTTGTGCAAATTATATAATCCTTTGGTCGAACGAGTGCAAATATTGTCCAAGGAAGACATTAAGGCGTCTCATCTTTTGTAAAACACATACAATCTTGAGATTTGCTTACTTGATCAAATACAAGATAAATGTGCAAAAAATTGAAAATTAACATCTTTCTCTGCCATATTCAATGGGATATGTATGAAGAAAAATGCTGGTCTTATATATTATTTATATGAGAGTGTGCGTGTGTAGGTATATAAATAAATGAAAATAATAATTGCCTTACAGACAGCTGTTTTGCTGTATTGCAACTCGTCAGTGTGTCTATAAACTAAATATCTTTTCCAGTAATGAAACCGTCACTCCCTTTCAAATCTGTCAGTGAATGTGGCATCAGATAAGGGTATCAAGATGATCATTGTAATGAAACACTGGTGTATACATCTCTCTCTCTCTCTCTATATATATATATATATGTGTGTGTGTGTGTGTGAATATATATGTATGTGCGTGTGTATGGATATATATATATATATGTATGTGTGTGTGTGCGTGTGCGTTTGTGTCTTTCTTTTTTTGTATACACACGTGTTTGTATTTTTCTATCAATATTACTCTCTCTCTTATATATATATATATTTATATATACATATATAGTTTTGAAAGCTCTACAGCTTCAAATACTAAATATATACACACACACACTCACACACACAGATATATATATATATATATATATATATGTATATATATACATATATATATATATATATATATATATATATATATATATATATATATATATATATATATATATATATATATATATATATATATATATATATATAATAGATCTTTTTGTGTCACCCAAGTAACTAATTTCCTTAAATTTTTAAATGCATTTCGTGTTATCTTCAAAAAAGTTTTTTAATTTTTTTCCATCAGTTATTTGCTATGTAACTGTTCGGGGATTTAAAGGAAAAAACAATATATATAAACATCGCACCTCAGCAATGTTGATCGAACACCATCTTCCTTCATTATATACTATACGCCATACATGCTGTTTCTCATCTAATATAATATTTCTATTAGTAATATATATTGATATTCTTTTCTAATACATTTAAAAAAAAAAAAAAAAACAAGGCTCACTTACTTTCCTTGACGAAGAGGGATCAGTAAGTTGAGCACCAGGCATGCCTCACTTTTGTGGTATTTCTTACTATTATTCACCAATGTTATTATTATATCTGTTGTGTCGGTTTTAATTTTAGACTGAATGCAAACGAACTTATGATATCATTTTTCAAGAATACTAATTTTACAGAAATTTTTTTTTTAGACAATGGTCTACCATCAAAGTCAACCGAAGAACTCGATAATTATTTTCCACTGACCTTGAAGTTCATTTATTTCACATCGTATGACATCAATCTTCCATCAAATATTCTCTAAAATACTTTTAATAATCAAATAAACTATTCTTATATACATTGTTGGAATAGAACCACTAGGGGGTAATGATACATAAATAAGCGATCGCACTGATATCCTTGAAGAATTGGTTACATAACATTCCATATTCAATCTCCTGCCCTGCCCAGCTACCTATCACTGAGATATATATATACCAGAGCCAAATGTTTTCTCATTTTCCTGATTCCAATCAGTACGATGGTCATACCAACTGACAAAGACTTGATCCATTTGTCCTAGTTACCTAATTCCTCAACATTAATACGATTCGTTTATTTTAATATACACTATCTATTTACCGTATTGTTATGCTTTTCATTAACGTATTCTTTAATTCGCCTAATTATTTAACTATGGTCAAGTCGATAAGTTTGAAAGGGTTCCGGGATGTCTAATCAAAGCTTTAGTGACTCGTCCAAAATGCTTACTAATTTCACCATTTCGATGGACCTTTCTCACAACTAAAGAAATGATATATGGTATAAAGTCAATTAATCTTTATGTTGCTCTTCTCAGTCTCAAATATTGTAATACTTTTTTTCCACAAAATATACATGCTGGAATACTTCTTATTCAAAAATGCATTCTCACTATGCTGAGCAGGAAACTCGTTCATTTAACAATTCGTATAGACATATATGGAAGATACATACAACCACAAAAATTATATAGACAAGCCAAACAATTGTTCATGGCATACTTAACTGCTGAATGCATTTCTATCTAAAAGTTTCAAAAAAGTGTTTTGTAAATGTTGAAACTTTTTTTATAACTGCTCCCAGGATTTTACTACGTATTTTGATAATACCATCTATGTAGAACGTGTAATAGGAGCTGAAGTGCTGATGCTTATTGTTATTGCCTTAATGTGGATGTTATTTCTGGTATTTGTATCTGCAATACTATTTTTAAGGAAAAATAGTGGAACTTCGATTGATAGAATGTTATCATATTGAGACATAATGACAATTAATAATTGATAATAGCTATTAACCGACAATTACTCAATCTTACTATGTATTATAACTGTGATAAAATTTAACTATTTTTTCTCCTGCAAGAACAACTGAAACGTTAATTTTAATGATGAAAAAGAAAATCGTGGTTCTGACGTACGGCTTACAATTCTTATCGTTTCTCCGACTTAACAATGATTTGATTCTTGCATCCTGAAATGATGAAATACTGCCTGGTCATAAAACAAATAGTGTATCAATTCTAATATGTCTCTAGATAGGGCATTAAATCTATTAAGATCTTACGACTGCTTACATATCTTTTGAATATTGTACTTTCACCTCAAAAGGATTTAATTAATTTCATTTGAACTTATAACGCCTTGCTATGATTTCTTTTCATTCAACATCATTAATTCCAATTATAGAAAATTGATTTGTTTTTCTCTAATTTGCATTTGGCGAAATCTAGGGCGATTCTTCATGCAGAGTTGAGGAAAATATAGAATGCAAAATTGGCTTCAACTTTAGTAGAATCATAACCAACAACAATAAGGTTATTTTGAGGGAAACACTGGTCTTAATTTATGGAATACTGTTTGATAATATGCAAAATCACCATCCATAATTGAATATAATTCATCTTCTATTTTCTCTTGGGAGTTTAAAAAAATTAATCTTATGTTAGTTATTATATTTCATCGTAGACTAATTTAAATACCGTTTTCACTGATAACTCCTGCACTCACATCATTAATCAAATGTAATACCTCCGAGTATGATAAACATCTTCAAAAGGTCCTGTAGTTTACATCATGCTTTTAGATTAATGCATTGTTCATATGGTCCATGTTTCTCCCTATTATAACATTATAATGAATATGATTTCAGTTATAACAGGCCGTGAGTATAAGAAAAAAAAAACACATACGTACCTAAATAATGAAAAAGGAGCTGTAACAAAGATATTCATTCGATTTTACTGTTGAAAACAAATGGTGAATAACTGAGCATTGCATCATGAACTCTTGGCCAGAAAATCAATGATCGCCTTATAAATAGACATTTTCTGCTAACTCTGCATCTTTTGTTATTCATTGACCTTATGGCCTGCAAAGACTCTATGATAAACATAACTCTGACAATATATCCTTTTAAACATACAGTTGGCAAATCTCTTCCTGGAATAAAACATTCGAGAATCACTTGTGCAATTAGGAGTTACACCTGCTCGAATCAAATTCTTTCAATATCCCTCGATGGAAGCTAATGGAGGAAAATATTCCTCGAAATCCATAAAAAGGTGCACTGAATCTATTGTCATGGATAAAACCGAAACACTTCAGATGATTAAATGTTGCTCTCAACGGCTACCAATAATCAAACTAATACTTGGTAATCTCTGGATTCATGCTTTTTTTCACACTTTTTTTTCTTTTTCTTTTTGGAAAATAGGATTATTCATTCATTTATACCACCTGCATGCTATTCAAACATGTTTGTGAGTGTAGAGCATCGAACATTTCTTTAGCTTCGATAACTGATTAAAATTGTTACATTAAAATAGGGAAAACTAAAAGATTATGGGGAAATCAACTTAAGCAGGAGCTGCATCACTGGATCTCACTAAAGATTTATCGTTTTTTCTTTCTTTTGAATACTTATTAGACCAAAACATCGCTGTCTTTTGACTTGTTGTTTTGAAGGTGATATCATATTTCAGGGGAAGGATTAAACATCATTCAAAATTAGCATCAGTTTGATATATTTGTTGATCATCATCATCAACAGCAGCAGCAGCAACGCAAAAAGAACGAAGTTCCTCGTAAGACTAAGTCGTTATTACGTATTGAAAAGATGTGAGATAATGGGATAACATCTTCTGATAGTGCTGAATCTAACTCCTCTCTACTTGCATAAGTTTTGCTACTGAGAAAATGTTCCTCTGATCTGATTAAATAGAAGTCTTAGAATGTTAAGCCAATTCAGTGAGGAGAATACAGTAAAACATTCCAAGATAACGATTTTATTTTTTCTTCAATTTATTTTACTGCTTTTTTTCTCTCTCTTTCTGGCACGCTTGTTCAAAAGAATGATAATTTCTGTTGAACAAATCTTCATGTAAATCTTCACTTGTGTTCGGAAATAAAGATCCGCTTTGATGGCATTGCCTTACTCTTAGAGCAAGACAAAAATGAAACCTATCACATGTCATCGAATGCTCTTGTAGATCTTATGACGTTGGAGCTTTGAGTTCTATGATAGGAGGAGTTTTCCATCCGGGTATTGTTTATAGGAAAATAACAGGGTATAAATTTTTGGTTTCTTAGGGGTCCTTTGCCATTGCTAATAATGATGATTAGTTCATTGAATGAATATACGTAATGGCTTCCTGTATATCTAATTACTACGTTCACAAAGGAAAAAAAAGGCCGGCGCTGGAAAAAAGAATGGGGAGAATGTTTATAATACATTCATTTTAATTAAACAGAAACTTTGAAACATATCAGAACAACTGTTTGATGAAACGTTTGAAGTAAGGTATGAGGAAAAATCAGACGGGGAATAAATAAAATGTTTGCCCTGTAACCTAAATTTGGGAATTTATTTCTCCTCTTCTCTCTTTCTATCTCTGTCTCTGTCCCTGTCACTGTGTGTGTGGGTGTTTATGTGTGTGTGTGTGTGTGTGTGTGTGTGTGTGTGTGTGTGTGTGTTTGAGTGCATGAGTGTGTGTGTGAGAACAAGTTATTCAAAATACTTTCCTTTGTACAGTAAACCAGAGCCCATATATAAGAACCATAAGGACCACACTTTCCAAAACCTGTCTCCTGCACTGTAAGCACAAACACACACACGTGCACGCATACTTTTTTTGAAAGGAAAATAAGATACTCAGGTTTTACGTTTTAAAGTGGAACAAAAAGCTATAAAAACAACAATGCTAGTTTAAGGTGAGTTAACATAAGAAAATAACTACTATTGTGCAGTAACCAAAACATTAGAAGGTTCCATAATCTCAACCAACCAAAAAAAATTTCTCGTCATCATTATTTGTATTCCTTTCATTTTTTTTAGATTCTTCGAAAACAACCCAAAATTATTGTTGCTGTTAGTATTTTGAATGACTTGAAATCAATGTAGTTTTATAGCATATGAAGTTGGATCAGATAGCTCTAGAGTGGCATGAATTCTAGGACACATATAAGTAATCTTTGATCGTTGATGATGACAGGGAGCACCTATCCATTATTTTCAATTTTGTATAGACATTGCTTGGTCTCAATGCATCACTTGGATGAGTTTCACCAATAGAAGTCTCACAAAGAGTTTTAATGAAATCAAGTTAAGAACTCATGTGTCGGCGATCAACTTCTTAAGTGTTCAAATGACTGAGAGACATCTCAAATCACAATCTTCCGTTAGCTTTTTGTATTATTGAGGAGAACATTCCTAAACATATATCTGCAGAAATGAACTCAAGATATAAATTGATAATTATTATAGATTTTTCTTTTCTGTTTATTATAAAGTCATGTCCAAAACGTAAAAATGTTTTCAACCTGAAAAGGCATATCAAAAAATTTTTCCCAGCAGCCAACAAGTCACTCATTGAAAATTTCTTCAAATTTTATTATCGATTCTTTTTGAAGATATCCCAAAAAATTGTTGATGAAATTGAAGCTAAAACATTTCAGAAATGTTTAAGCAATAAACCTGATGTCTACTAAAATGCGTGTTGCGTGAAAGCAGTCGTCATTCAGCCATTTATTCGAAACAGTATTTGCTTTTTCTCTGAACATTTGAAGAACTTCGTTGCGGCTATCTAATTTTTAAGAACTATCCTCGAACAGTTTGACAATAATTTCATCCACCTCACTCGAAAATATGACGTTTTAATGGACAAAGTATAGTTTTTGGTCATCTGTACCATCATTTATTTTATTTAGTGTGTTCACCATAGCTATGAAAAAGCATGCCCAAAATAGCAGCCCGTTGAATTAAGCTTTTAATTTCCCTAACAGAACATAAAATAGACCTGAAGGCACGGTTTATCATGAGTGCTATACATACCATCTTTGTCCCTTTATTGTTAGGTTTTATTTGTTTCAGATTAGCTATTTACTCTTTGTTAAAATTGATTATATTATATGCATTCCTACTTTCTCCATCTACGTTATACCATGAAAAACACCATTCAAGCTACAAATGTATTGGAGAGCTTCCTTACTTGCTTACCGCGAATAATTTGTTCTCTGTCATCAAATTCAATATTTTTGTCATGACGTATATCTGTAATTTTGTAACTAATCTATCAGTGAGTAAATTAATGAGTGAATACACATTGTTTGCATTAAATTTAGATTATCGGCTTCATTAATACTATGGAACAATGTTCAGTGGTACTTTGGGATAACATTGCATATCTATCACTTGTGGTGGAGAGTATAGGTTATATTTAGCTCGTCCATAAATGGAACTTTGGATAAATTTGGAAAGTCATAATAATGCACTTAATATTTTTTTTCAGTTATGTGAGTTGCATCTTACTTTCTTTTTTCCTTCATCTTCAACTTTAACTAAACCGGAAAAAAGCTATTTGTAACTTTTGGTTTTCGCTACATTGACTTATCGTTGTTAATTACCCTGATTACCCTGATTATTCTCTCATTAATTTATCTTTTTTCTTGGTTTTCTAATCCAGTCATTCTGGTGGATTTATCTATCTATCTATCTATCTATCTATCTATATATATATATATATATATATATATATATATATATATATATATATATATATATATATATATATATATATATATATATATATATATATGTATGTGTGTGTGTGTGTGTATGTGTGTGTGTGTGTGTGTATGATAAAATTTAGTGAGTTTGTTGTTTTGGTAAGGCTAACATTACTACCAAAATGTAATTATGTCATTTTAATACAGATTATTTTGCTATGATTCTCACGTTCGTTTTTTTTGTGAAAATTAAGGAAGAACCATATACTATTTCCAGCGATTGTTATTGAAAGGAGGAATAAGTTGAACATTTCTCGCTTGATGTATTCGGGTTTGAAAATAATAAGTAAACACTTAACTCACAAAGGAATGTTCCTCTGCGTTTTATGATATTTTGTCGCAAAATTTCGTATTTTTTTTTCTCCTTTTCTTTACTTTTTCCCTCCATATTTTTCCATTTTCCCCTTAAAGTCCAATATTTTTAGTTCTAAGACCTTATTTACAATTTACAAAACCACAGTAGGTGATAAATCTACACTCCAGACGTTGCTCTATACACAGTTTCAAACGACTAGCAAACAAATGCAGTAGGATGAGTGTCAATCGTGGAAACTGGTAACAGTTCTCACCAGAGGGCGTTTTTAACATCCTTTATTGGGCCGTCTTCAACATAAAAAAATCTTTTTTTAAACCTGACTATGATTTTCAATCCAGAGGACTGAAATCTGAACTTCCAGGGGACAAATGTATAAACTTGATGAAATCACGAAAATTGTGTCTGAGCTGTTAAGTAACCATGAGTAACGTAGTCTCATTAAGACTTTTAACTTTTTGAGATGTTAGGAATTCGAATGAACATTTGTCATGAATTCTTTCTCCAAAAATCAACCCGTTTAACTCTTTTCTAAATCTCTCCTTACATCTTGAGAAAAGGAATGGTGGTCTCATGGCACTTTCAGAATGTCTCAGTGGGTTTCCTGGGATCATGAGCATAGATTCTATCATTCTTCCATTTGAAACCTGCATCAACTCTTATGAATCAGAGAACACTATTCCTCTAAGACCATCGACAATGCACTGATGAAACAACAATTTTGATTTAAGCCCTCCAATTTTCGTCCTCACTGAAGTCAGCATCTTTCTAATCTCACGGTAATAAGCATGCATTCGGAAATCACATTTGATCGGCCGAAATATTTATGAGGGTAAAATATTCAACTTCTTTGGTCATTATTTTCTGCTTTGTCCAGATCCTCCGGATTCTGTTTGCAACTGCTCTGATGACACCGGAGGTCCTTCTTCTCAAAGGACAGCCCGGTTGTTGTATATCCTCGACATGTCCTTGACATGATATGTAAATCTATTTATGTCACAATACATATACATTTTACCGATCCTAAATGTTCTGAGAGATATGAGAGTAGCCATTACGTAGTTATACTATATTTGATGAATCAGCTGACTTGAAATACATTAAAAGACGTTTTTCTGGACAAAAAACATCAATTATGAGAGAAAAAATTTATGGATACATGATCAAACGTGACAGTACTTTCTTCCATAGGAATAGAGCACTCTATTGGATGAAAAATTCAAACTAAATAAATATATCGCTTAAATTCTGCCTCACCTACCATCTATTCCCGTAGCTCAGGATCCAGCCTCAAGGTATTGGATGGGATGATGGATTGCTTGTCTATAGCAACACTGGAGAGTTGTAATAGAACGGAACAACTGTCTGTGGATGACTATATATATATATATATATATATATATATATATATATATATATATATATATATATATATATATATATATATATATATACACACACATATATGGAGAGAAAGAGAGACAGAGAGAGACAGAGAGAAAGATTTGTGTGTGTATGTGCGTGTGTTTGCAAGCGTGTGTGCATTTGTTTATCTGGGGAGAAAATTTCATAAGGATGTTAATCAAAAGTATTTCAAAGATAGCCAGAACCATTGATATGTGGAAATATCAAAATTAACAAAGGGCACAACATGTGTATTTACTTTGGAAAGGCAAGAATTACTTACAGAGAATCATGGCTACAATGACAACAACTAAAACTCAACAGTAGTGCCAATAATTTTGTAATACTTAGTGCAATAGAAAAAATCAGTTGTTACCCTCTTAGAAAAGGAACATTGTTTCTAATGGAAGTAGGAAAGTAAGCAGGTAAATTTGCTTTAGTGTTCTCAGGCATGGATCTCCCGATTTCTTCCCCGCTCTCTCTCTCTCTCTCTCTCTCTCTCTCTCTCTATATATATATATATATATATATATATATATATATATATATATATATATATATATATATATATATCACTTTGATTAATGTTAAATAAAGTATAATGAAATGAGTGACACCACTTTGATGCTTACGGTCCTGATTTTTATTCATATATCACAAACTGGCTAAGTAACTTGTATTTCAGAATATTGAGTCTGAGCAGATATGATTAAAACCGCAACCAACGAAAACTTTTTTTTACGAAAAATTCTCTTCGAAGCACAAAGCATTTTATAATTCTTGTGAAATAACAACAATAGTATCTGTCTAAAATTACATTAATTTTTTTTTTTTGAATAATAGGACTTTGTTCTCGAATTGAAATAGTCAAAAATATTTATCACGTACAGATCTGGAGATTGGATTGAAAAGACAGAGAACAGAATGATAGGATCCTTTTTTATAAATAATTGATGAAATACTGAATTTACATGGCTCTGCTACTGCTGCTGCTGCTTAATAATAATAATAATAATAATAATAATAATAATAATAATAATAATAATAATAATAATAATAATAATAATAATAATAATAATAATAATAATAATAATAATAATAATACAATGGGACTGAAGGGTGGAAAAATAACAGTAGAGACACAAAACATCAGTTGCTTATAAACAAAACAATGATAAAATGAAATCAGGATTAGTATGATATGGGTGAACTACAGATAGACATACGGTATGATGTCCCACTCATGGATATCAACCTCCTTAAAGATATATATGGTGCCAGATGATGTTATTGAACCTTTGTCTGAAAATATGAAGTAGTGCCAAATGATCTTAACTCCCGCTGAAAAAAAAAAAGAATGGCCATAATATGCATCAAAAGAAGTGCCATTCAAATTGGTATTTTTTTCACCCTCATCATTCATAATGTGACTCATACCGCTGAGTCATTTTTCTGCAAAGTACAAATTCAATAAAAGGAAAACAAGACATATTAAACGTATTTTCTTGATAGGAAGTTCGTTGCTCTATGTGTGCAACAAAAAGAAACTGAGAAACAGGGTCTTCACCAGGGAAATTCAAACAGAGTCCGACATCAACACACTCTGAGCATGTCAGAATGGGAAGAGAAAAAAACTTGTTACTGCTGGTGGAATAAGGTCGACATTGGAAGAGGTAACACAAGAGATCAAATCTGAGTAAACCTCCCCGTATCTGAATATATCAGAAGCCGATGAAGTGACGAGTGATGAAATGAAAATGTGATAAGAGATGACATTTACCATTGAGTAAGAAAGATAAAATCCGTAAAATTGGATGGCTGAAATACGGCGTCTTTGATGGGGTATGGAGCAAGAATATTGAATTGGATGAAAGAATATACGAGGGTTATGGATAGAAAAATCACGGACAATCCCAACCATGAACAGAATGATAAATCCACATAGATTATACATCCCGACAAAAGGAGATGGACAAGGAGTCCTTTGTAGTGCATATTGTTTGGAGAACAAAGGAAGAAGTTTGTCTCTGTAAATCATTTCAGTTACACTATCACGTCAAAGACACTCCCAGTGGGGATATAAACAGTTACATGGCTAATTACTGACAAACACTGAATGCGAAGGAAGTGAAGAGTCCTGGAGATCGATTTGGAAGGGGCTTTTGGAAAACGAGAACAGTGAGTTTGATCTTTGCACAAGATCAGGCGCAGAAACCGACCGGTTGTACAGAAAACTTTTGACGGAAAAAAAACCTATCAGAGAAAGGTATATAGAGCTGCGTCAGATATTTGGGTTGATCAGGAACATAACTATGATATGAACCCAAATTCGTGATGAGGGATGATGTATTGAGATTTTGTATGATCTCATCATCCAAACTGATCATATGATATTACACATATATAGTGAAAGTTTACAGACACGGTGGAAATGCCAGATAATAGATATTGCTGTACTTGGAGATGGAATGGTGGGACTGAGATGTCAAGAGAAAATCGGAAAGTGTAGTAAACTGTGGAAAGAAATCAAATACATGGAGTATAGCCCATGATTGTTACATGTTAATTGTAGTTGGAGACCTTGGTAAAAATTCAATGATTCGGGGAAAATCGACAATGGGACAGAAATGAAACAGTAACAAAGATCTAATACAGAGACCTACCTTCCTCGGAACTGCAGAATTGATTAAAAATGCTAAAAAGATCCAAGGATGTTGACATGTAGCTCCCAAGGAAATATACTGGAAACAATCGATGCAATAATAATAATAATAATAATAATAATAATAATAATAATAATAATAATAATAATAATAATAATAATAATAATAATAACAATTATAATGATGATAATAATAATAATAATAATGATAATAATGATAATAATAATAACAATAATAATAATAATAATAATAAGAAGAAGAAGAAGAAGAAGAAGAAATGAAGGAGAAAATAGAAGTTGGATAGCTCAAGTTGATAAAGAAACAGCAGGAATCTTGAAAAAGGAATGGACATATGGGCTGTATCGGTAGTAAGATATACAGGACCATTCCTTGGATGGAAAATGGGAGAACTCCAGTCAATAGACCAGCAAACGAGGAACTTTATGACAATGCACAAAGCCTTACACCCCAGAGATGACACGGATAGACTGTATGTGGAGATTTAAAAAAAAGCAACAGAGGGCTCATCAGCATAAATGAACGTGTACAGAGGGCGAATCCAGGTTTAGAAAAGAATCTGGAAGCAAACACTGAAGGATTATAATGGGTGCTCAAAGCAGTACAAGCAACAACAAAAAATAGAAAAAAAAAGTTGAGCAGTGCAGTGAGCGAGGAGAGAAAAATAGGAACAGAGGGAACTATACGGAGAATTTGAAATACAGGTACGGACATGGCTCTGAAAAAGAAAACCTGAAACTGAGAAACATGACAGACCAAAATAGATGCATCAGAACAAACTGTATCAAAACAAAAATTGACAGAACACAAACAGCAAGTGACGCCTACGTTGGGAAAGAGATGAGACTGTAAACCACATATCAAGTGAACGTAGTCAACTGGCCCAGAAGGAAAATAAACAAAGACACGATAAAGTAGCAGCAGTAATATAGTGGGAACTGAGTAAACGAATGGGATTTGCAGAAAAGTGGATGGGAACAACAAATGACTTTGAGACTTTGATATCAACTAGGACCACCCCATCTAAGTGAACATCCTGGGTTTGGTAATCGTCGATAGGATGAGAAAAATATGCGATGCAATAGACGTGGCCGAACCTGCAGAACATAAACAGGAAAAGAGTAAAACTGGAAAATACCAGAATCTGACGAGAGAATTGAAGAAGATGCAGAACATGAACGTCAGGTTAGTTCCTATAATAAATGGTGCCCTCAGAATCGCACCAATGACACTATAAGTGAGATTGGAGAAACATAAGATAGAAGGGGGGATCGAGACTTTGTAGATAACAGCACTGGTAGAACTGAACGAATACTGAGGACAGTGCTTAAAATTTGATATCTATGACCCAGCCGTTAGGAGTGGTCTAACGGAAAAGGAAGAAGTGAAGGAAAAAAACAACAAAAACACTCAAATATGATGGAGATACAAACTACATTACTCCTGTGATTGGTTGGGGAGAGATAAGATGAGGGGTAAAGACCTGATGGGACATACTGTCATCTAGCCTCCAGTGATAACCCCTGGGCAACTGATATGAAATTGTAAATCACAGTACTACTGCTGACTACGGGAGGACTGGGGACTTGAGGAGACTTACTTTCACTCAACCTCCAGGAGTAACCACCGGGCAACTGGTGTGAAATTGATGATAATAATAATAAAAAATAAATAAATAAAAAGTAGTCGTATGAGCCACATGTAGCCTCCCATAAACACCATTTGAGTTCAACGTTTTATTTTATGAAAGAAATTGGAGGAGAGGGGATGTGGCAGGGAGCTCTTCTTGGAGAAGGATGGCTCTAACAAAAAAGCAGCCTGCCACACATTTGGCTGTAAGTCAACACTCCCCCGGGCAATGAAGTACCGGATTAGCGTGTGGGGGCCAGTTTGTTTTATTACTAGGGTACTCTTCAGCACTATTACCTTTTTCGTATGGATTTTGTCGAACAAAACAATTTTTCGGAAAGAAAAACCTAAATTGAACCATTCTTTCATTAACTTGACGATTATGAATTCAATCAAAGGTTTAATTTATAGCTTGAATGGTTCTGGGGCTCATCGTGGAGATGTTTTGCATGGTAAAGAAGTGAGGGGTAGAGAACCAACAGCACGAATGGACCGTTGAGTGGATTAGAGCTCAAGGAAAAGGTAAGAATAATCTAAAGATGGACTACGTGTCAAACAAGTTGTTGAGGTGAACAATAGAGGAGCGGCAAGGCAAGATATCAGCATCATTCTCCGGCATGACAAAATCAGATGAGAAAGGAAGTAGAGATCGATTGATATATATATATATATATATATATATATATATATATATATATATATATATATATATATAATATTGCTAAGAATGCTCTAGATTCGTAGTTCAAATACGTCGATGATGAAGAAAAAAATGGAAACTGAAATGGAAGAGATCAATCAAATTGTAAAACATGTGAATACTAATCATCTATCACTAGTATTCACGTGCTTTACTATTTGATAACATGAACTAAAAAAACAAACTTAGCAGCATGTACTACTTACTAATTACTGAGCGATGTAGGATTGGAAGAATCTTGGAGAGGACTAGGAAGACTGAGAAAGTAAAAATAAGAAAATAGCCGACATGCAAGGAAAGTGTGTTTGGAATCATGAATAAATTCCAGGTTGAGCACGCAGGTATGTGGGCGATCACGGAGAGAAGATCAAAAGAATGATGATGGCAAAGAGTAAAACGATTAAAAGATATGATAATTGTACTGAACAATTGAGACAAAAAAGCAAATCTCTAGCGGATCAAGCCAAACTGCACATGCTCAATAGTGGAATAGATTATGAACGGTCATGACCGGTTACTGATCATTCTGAAACGATGTATGGTCAAAGGATGCGGAACAGAACAGAAATGTTGGGAAGACTTCAAACATTGATTAGGAAATAACTACCGGGCCAGGTGGAAAAGTACATTAAAAAACCTGAAACGTACACTGAAGAGGGTTTCTTTCTGGAGGACTCTGCTATGGAGAGAATTCAAGGATAAGGAATTGTCCAATAACTATGCCTCCACGAGAGGATTGTGAATCAACTCCTGAAAGTTATAGAAATAGGCATTGTGCCTAAATAAATGCCGATAGTTCTTTGAGTGAAAAATTCAACGTAGGGGACTGTTATCGAAAAGATTTGAACTCTACCCTGCCTCCAAATAGCGTGAAAGTTTTGTATTCTTTCACTTGAACACTTTCTGAGCATTTCCATTGGAAGGAACTGAACTCTTTCCAACCAAATACCATTCGCTTAAAAATCCTATATCAATTGATAAACTATGAGACTGCTAGAAATGAAGAACCTATCTCAATATAGCCCAGATCGACTTGATACCACATTCAAAAATCATTCAATGTCCAGTTGTGATAAGAGATGATGGGTTGATGATCAGCATGATTGAAAACAGAATGAAGAAATAAGAAGTTTCAGTAACAGAATCAGGAGTTAAACTGAGAAGATTCGGAACACTAAACGAAATTTCTCAACGGGGACTGCTTGTAATCATTACCATTCATCATTTACTTTATTTCCCTGTCGTTTCTCTTGCGAAATATAAGTTCGCTAAGAGTTAACCCGATACAAACCACTCGATTTTTATCAAATTTATCAAACTGTACGAATAAATCACATGGAATCAGAACCCAAGTGCAATATTTCTGCCATTTTAGCCAATACATGTATGTACTTTTAGGTGAAATAATGTGCAGATGAGTCAATGAAACTACAGAATATATTTGCAGGTGCAGGGGTTGGAATACCTGGTGTGTACAGAGAATAAAAACAGTAAAAAAGAGGGCTTCACATATCCTAGTACCCTTCTGAATGACACGACAATTTGAAGACTATGCAAGGAATAATTCAGGAAAAAATGTTATCGTAAGTGATTATAGAATTACCATCATTGTGGAATGGATGAAAAAATATTGTAGCAGAGAGTGATATCGGAGCAGTCCCTTATATATATATATATATATATATATATATATATATATATATATATATATATATATATATATATATATATATATATATATATATATATATATATATATATATATGGAGACAGACAGACAGACAGATGGAATTATTGGACGAATACAGAACTAAAGGGATTGGACACAACACGGAAATTAAGGAGCATGCTCAGAGCATAACATCGAAAAAACAATGCAAATAGTCTGAATGTAGGGAGGAAAGATAATGGCAGGGGGTAATAAGGATACATTATTGTATTATTCAGGGGAAGAATAGCTAGATAGGTTACGTGGAGTCATATGCTGAACCAGCGCTTAAGAAAGTTGAAAGACAGTGTATACTGGACACCGAGGGATGTAAGAAGCCATTGGGGAGAAGAAATAAAGCAAGACCGCATACAGGGATGGAAGGACAAATATTTTACGAGTAGGAAGGAGGTACAAAGGTCTCTGGATTGAGAGAAAGATGCTGCTGTGGTTGCAAAAAGGATATTGAAAGAAAAGACAGAAAGTATTACTTATGCAGCTCAGAATCAAGCAATGAGGACACATGAAATAGAAAAGCACATTGATAAAACAAGACATTGGAGTAGTGTAGAATATGTAGAAAATGCCCTGAAACATTGGTTCATATTACAACAGAATGTCAAAAACTCGTTGTAAGGAACTGTAAATTGTGGGGACACAATAACACCGCCCAAATTGTACATTGAACCTGGGCCAAAAGTTTTAATTTGAATGTGCTGATAGAAGGCACGAGTATGCAACGGATGCAGTTTTCGAGATTGTGCTGCATAAAATATCATGGGATTTTAAAATACAGATATGCCGTCAGATTGACTATAACAGTCCAGATATTACAGTTGCATTTTATGACTTGAAAATGTCTAATCATTGACGTAGCCTGCATGTTTGACACAAGAGCCAAAATAAATGGAGACAATTGAGGAACTCCGGGATCGTAAACGTGGATCACATTCATGCAATAGAACTTATCATCTATTTCGGTCAGAATGCATACACTTCTTTGTCAAAATGGTACTGTGACTTCATGTATCCGTGCATGGGTACGCAATCGCCTTTAGAAGTTTGCTGTGTATGCAATGGCCTGTTTGAGCAATAAACTCCGTGGATAGATGCACCATTGACCAACAAATGCAGTCGAACCAGGAAGGAACAAAAATGACGCTACAGTGGGATCAAACTAACGTCAGGATGGTATTGTTTGCATGCAAACACACACACACACACACATGCTTGCAAACACTAACACGTACACACACACACACACACACACACACACACATACTTATACATGTTAGAATTAACAGCAAAGGAATGAACTTCTAAGAGACTTTCAAGCCATAACAAAAGTGCAGATGAATTTTTAATATTAAAACCCACTGATTGAGAAATGATGAAAATGCTGTGTGGACCAGAAATAAAATAAAATTCGTGAATAATGGAAATAAATTTCCTCCCATCTCTTCTATTCATTTTATCAGATATCTATTTTCTATTCTGACTGAACACGGTGAGAATATTGTTGAACTTTTTTGCCATTCGTGATGAATGTGCATCTTACCTTTGTATTGAGTACCTGTTTTTTTATCTTCATTTTGCATCGCCATTGTGGTTTTGTTGGTGAATGTTACCTGTATTTTTGGCTTGAGATGTGAGCTAAAACTGCTAACCGTGACTGACTGTTCAAAACTATTGGTAATTTTGCATTTCTGTCAACTTATGTGATTTTCATGGACATGTTTAGTCAAGTAGAAGCCCAATTTAGTCCCTGCAGGGTATCATATGAATACGTTTCTTTTAACATGGATATTTTTTCCTTAGATCTCTCTTAAACCGTGCTGATACAATGAAGTGCTCTAGAAACAGATGTATGGACGTGGATTTCATGACTTTGAAGTACCAAAAGTTTATCCGACTCCATGTTTGCCCTGTGATATAAGTATTCTGCTTTTTATGTCCATAAAATAATTAAGATCTGCTAATATTGCCAACATCTTATCATATTTTGAATGTCTGTGAAATTTCCATGAAAATGCCTTGAAGAAAAAAACGGGATATTTTTCAACCCCCGACCCCCCACAAAAAATATGAAAGAGATGCTTAGAATAGTAATACACTCGTGCTGAAGCGGAGACTTTTTTTTCATGGTAGAAAGGAATATGTTTTCTTTACTGTTGAATTTTTGGTGACACTGATTTATATTTTTCCTGTTGCATTTCCAGGTTAATGTGTTTTGTTTATATGATATTTTTTGATGAATTCCAAAAATATGTTTTTACAACGTTACCATAGATGAGCAAAATGGTCATTCGTGGTAATATTGCATGAACAGTTTTTGCCTGATGTGTCCTAAATACGCTAGATGTGGAACGTATAAAATGAAATTCGTTTGTGGTTGAGTGAGCATCACGTTCCCTGAAGAAAGTTAAATTCTTTTTGAAAGACAACATGTCTTTGAACATTGGTTTGAAAGAGATGTTCATACGGAAAATTGATTTTGAGTTTCGTATCGTAAGTTTGAAAGAACCGATTTTTTTGTGTGTTTTCGTTCCAGATATACACTGTGGAATGAATTTGTGTACACTTATATAACTGTCTGTTTCACTGTTCTTAGTTTTTGATAATTTTGCTGTCAGCTCATGAATTTTTTTCTAAGTTTGTTAAAGAGAGAGAGAGAGGGGGTTATCAATAAAATGAAAACATCTTCGGAGAGAGAAAAAGACATACAGACAGACAGATGGGGTCAAGTGAAAGAACAGTTTTTAGCGATATATCACAAAGAAAAATACTTCAACTGAGAGATGGGATCATAAGTTGACATTAAACATGTTTTGGACATGCATTTTACATTTTTGGAAATGCACGACAAGGCATAATGTAGATTTCAAAGGATCCTAGGAAAAGAATAGCAAACTGAAAAACAGATCTAGAATTCTTACTGAACGAGACGACACCAACATCAACAAACTTAACAACAGAATGACAGCATCTATAATGGAAGTCGGTACTATATTCACAACAATGAGCTCACAACCCATTAGTAAAATCTCAGATGAATCCAGAAATCTTATGGAAAAATGCAACAACAAGAGAGAAATTTAAAGAGGCTGAACTAAATAGATTTATCAAGAGAAAAACGAAGGGATGACAGAAAAAGATAAACGATGGCAGTCATCGAATTAACTCTTGATAGAGGTTGGGGCTTCAAATCTATAAACAGAGGCCTCAACTCAGGATGAAAGCAAATAACCAGCATACTTGAGTAAAATGGAAACCTAACAATAGATAAAGGCAGGATTGTCGAACGTACCAAGGAATTTTACCAAAAACCTTAAATCGTCCAAACAAGGACTACAAAACAATGAACAGGACATGCAAGACATGAGCAATCAATTCGAGGATTTCCCAAGAGTAACCCCGTGGGAGGTAAAACAAGCCATTAAACAGACGAAGAAAGGGACAGCCCCAGGACCAGACAAAATCACCATCGACCAACTCCGAAAAGCACGTAAAATCATAACTAGGTAACTGGCCGTCCTTTTTAACTTGCGTCCAAAACACATTGAAGTCCCAAATGGTTGAAACGCAGCTATCATAATGCTTTTATGTAAAAAATGGATACACGATAGACCTCCAGAACTACGGGCCTATAAGCTTACTCAACTATGTATACAAACTTTTCACAAAAATCCTCACCTACCGAATCACAAAAACACCTGATGAAAACCAACAACGAGAGCAACCTGGCTTTAGAAGAAGCTACTCGACCATGGACCACCTGCATTCGATAAATCAATGGAAAGAAAAAGCAGCAGAATATAAACTACCACTCTCCGTAGCATTTATCGACTTCAAAAAGGCGTTTGAGAATTTGTCGACGTGCTGAAACATATATACAATCACAGCAGCTCTTTTGTCAGGCTACATAAAGACCCAGACCCCTTTCAGCTCCAGATGGGAATGAGACAAGGGGATACCAGCTCACCAAAACTCTTAACAACATGCTTCGAAATGACTAGACAGTGAGAGTAAAGGGATTAGAATAGACAGCGAGCGTCTGAGCAACCTCAGATTTGCAGACGACATCGCTCCATTTGCAAAGAACCCGCAGAACCTCCAACTAATGATAAATGAACTAAATGAAGAGAGCGAGAAAGACAGCCTGCCCATCAACTTCAGCACGACGAAAATTATACGCAACAACCACATCTGAGATAAAAACACTGAGATGAAATAAAAGACAGAACCGGAGAAAGTAGATCACTACTTTTACTTAGGACTACAAATCTCCATGAGACCCTCAAAAGAAGAAGAATCACACCAGGGTGGCAAGCCTGTGGCAAAGCAAGCTCAACCATCAAAAATAAGAAGATCCCATTGATCCTTTAAAAAAGGGTGTATAACCAATGCATCCGCCAAATAGTCACTTATAGAGCTATAACATGGAACCTAATCAAGAGACAGATCCGCAAATTGAGAAATTTTCAACTTGCACTGTAATGGGATGAAGTGCTTTATATAGTTTGTTGAGATGTTAGAAGAAGAAATTCATACGGTGATGCATTTTTCTTGGAATTTTTACACAGAGAGACAGAGTGGTTAAAATATGATATAAATATACTGTCTCAAGATAGAGTGAAAGGTATATTATTATATGAGAGCTGATGGTGACTATCCAATTGGATATTTCATCTTTATTCTTGAATATTTGATATGATTTTCAGATAGCACTCTTGTTAAAGGTACTCTCTGTATGGATAGATGTGAACTATACTCACATACTTGGTCTTGAAAGATACTTTACTCACTCATACAAATGTATGTGTGTGTAGCGGACTATACGTTCTCTGGCACAGAAGGATGAAAGAACCATCTTAAGTAGATTCATTGATAAGATAAAGCTTGGTCACAAGGACCCCTTGGATAAATAGCTAGTCAGAGCTACTCAATTAAAAACTCATTAGGAGAAAGAAAGTTAAGCTGATAAGAACGGAATGGTATGTGGTGATTCTAATGGTTAACAAAGAAAGATAGACGATTAGTTCATTGGCGTGTAAAACAAAAGAAATCCAGTGGAAAATAAAAGGGAAAAAGGTTGAAGATAATTTAGTTCCGGTATCGGGATGAAAAAAGGGTAACTTAATTTAGTCAAAGAGATAGCAGTAGAAAAAAAAAATCAGTGAGCCAAACGTTGGTCAGCCTTAGAGCAGAAGAACAGAGAGTAGTAGGGTAACTTCCACTGGCCCCTAGCTGGGGCCAATAAAAGCACTGATTAAACTCCTAACCCTCTCCCTTTCCCTCCCTCCCTCTGAGTGGGGGTTTCGCTTGGTCTTCAAATGAAGAGTATCGATTTATTCTTAGTTGGCCAAAGTGAATCGAGAAAAAATAAAGTTTGATTTTTAATTCTGCCATATATTTTCCGTTTCTTTCCTTGCTTAAGACGCAATGAATATATATGCAGAGCTATATTACAGAACATGGTCGAAATCACACACTCCAGCAACTTGAACTGTTAGCAATGGCCTAGCAGCAGAGAAAAGGGCATGTTAATGACTGCACAAACCAGAGCGTATGACATATAATAAAAGCTTTTGAAACCAGGAAACACCTTTTTTGGTCAGTATTCAGCAATGTACCCAATGCAACTGGAGTTTTTCTGATATCATCAGCACTACTTTTGGCTGTGAGGATGCAAGAAGACAGCTGAAGACCTGAAGAAACTTGCTGTCACTCAGTCTCCTGTGGTTCCCACCATGCAACTGGTTTGGAGATGCAAATAATAATAATAATAATAATAATAATAATAATAATAATGATAATAATAATAATAATAATAATAATAATAATAATAGGAACTGTTCAACACAACCAACGTAAGGACACCCAATACACAATGAAGCTCCAGGATGGTTAGATAGGATATAAAGAGACTACAAGACGATGAAATCGGACAAATGGTATTGAATGAAATCTCAAAGAGATACACCTTTAAATGATAGCCCACTTGAAATCACAAATGCTGGGTGGATCTACAGATATTGGTTTGAGAAATTCACCACATTACACGACAAACCCATCCAACTGCTCAAAAATTGCCCAGATGAAACCTAAGTTCCAGAATGGATGACCAAAGTTAGACAAGCAATTATAGACCAATCACGTTCCTGTCACAGATATGGAAAATTCTAACAGCACAGAGAGCAGAGAGAATATATATCTCTATGGAAAAAAGTGGACTATTTCCAGAAGAAAAGAAAGTATGCTGGAGATGAAGGGGGGATAACTTGCTTCATGCCGACCAAATGATCTCAAAATAGATGAACTGACAATAACAATTCATACGATATGATCCCACATAACAGGATGCTCGAATACCACAGGATATTCAAAATCTGCAAACCAGTGGTATGATTCAAAGCCAATAACATGAAAAACAGGAAAGTTAACTGGACAGCTAAAGGAGAAAAACTTAGCAGAGAAAAGTATACAAAGTCTGAAAATATGTCCACATTACACTTTGTTGAAATCATGTTATCACACTACAGATTGTTGAAAAACAACAAAGGATAACAATTTTTAAAAAACCAAAGGAAAAATCAACCACGTACATCAACGACATGAAACGAGGGAATATCTTAAATATTTCAACAAAGTGAAAGGATACAACTACGGCATTGGGATAAAGTTTGCCTTAAATAAAATGTGCACTGATGGTAATTCACAAAACAAGGTTTGCGGAAGAGGGAGGGATTGGATAAGCAGGAAAAATTATCTGAACATTGACTATACAGCCCTGATACGAATACTGGGCAGTTCTTGAATATGACGCATTAGAACTGAAATTAAAGAGATAGAAAAAAGAAAAGAGTATCTTGAGAGAAAAATACTGAAAACAATACTAAATAGTAGGAATCTGGAAAATGGAATAAGCACATTGACAGTATTTGTTGTTGGATACACACCGCCATTCCTTCCTTGAATGGATAAAAGAAGAACTCAATTCAGTGGATTGGTGAACAAGAAAAGCTTATGACGATGCGCAATACAAGTGAGAGAAAACACAAGTTGTCTGCTCGTGAATAGAAAAAAAAAAGACGGATGGGGACTCATCAGTAGAGAATACTATATCCAGAGGAGCCAAATGGGTCTAAAAAAGTATGTGCAAGTAAACAATGAAGACGGTATAAAGAGAGCCCGAAGCAGCGCAACAACCAACAAAAACGCTGAAAACGGAGAGCACCACAGCAAACAAGGTAAGTAAAACAGAAAACAAGAAAAAAACTACACTGATTGTCAAAAGGAAAGATACAGAATGCTGCAAACTAGAGATCAATAATGTGGCTACGAAAAGGAAACCTGAAAAAGAAAGAGAATTGCCCTTCATGGCAACTCGGAACAAATACATCTTGACAAACTATATCAAAACAAAAATGGACAAAACACGGATCAACATCCAATGATGCATATGTGGGGAAAAGGATAGCACTTGTAACCTCACAACTCGTGAATTTTGGTCGACTAGTACAGAAGCAGAATAATGCAGACTTGATAAAGTAGCAACAGTGATCCGTAGGGGACTGAGTAAACAATTGGGATTTAAACTCGCAGAATAGTGGTACCAGCACAAACCGGAGACAGCTGCAGAGAATGGAAGTCATAGATTACTCTGAGATTTTGACATCCATACAGACAAAATCTTTGAAAAGAGATGACAGGACTTAGTAATCATGGACAAAAAGAGGAGAGCCTACTGAAAATTAGACGTGGCCGTGCCTGCATTCAACAGAATAAATGGGACAGAGAGTGAAAAGCTGATGAAATACCAGGACCTAGCAAGGGAGCTGAAAAGGATGTGGATAGTACCAGCAATAGTGGGTGTCATCAGGACTGTACTAAAGACACTGAATACAAGTGTGGAAGAAATGAGGATAAAAGAAAGGATCAAAACTATACAGAACACATCATTACTTGGGACTGTGGTATTACTGAAGTGGGGTTCTAGAAATATGTTATTTGCAACCCCAGTTGTTAGCAGTGGCCGAAAAGGGCGGAAGAAAAAAAATCCAAGAAGTGATGGCGGTTGAACCATAGCAATCTGATATGTAAGGGATACTTGCCACTGAAGACCCGAGGAAAGGCAGATCTCCCAACTACAGAGAAATGAAGTACTGCTGAGAAATACACCACACACAGACAGACCACGAGTAAGACTTTATAACAAATACAAGGTAACGCAATAAGGCATCCCAACTGCAGTCGAAGAGTTACAACAGAAGAGATTAGCTAAAGAGGCAAGACTGAAAGGATACAGACTAAGAACAGCCCAATACACACAAAACCGCACATTCCAAAACAATGAGAAAAAGTTTTACCAAGATTTAAATGGGGTAAGAAGGCGTGACATGAAACCAGATGCCACAGAGGCCAAGAGCTATTGGAATAGCATATGGGGGCACTCAAGAAGACACAACGTAACACCGCAATGGTTAGGAAACATGAGAAACGAACTAGAAGATATAGACAAAGGAGAACCAATAGTATTGAATGAAACCACATTGAAACATACTCTTAGGAAAGTAGCCAACTGGAAAGCACCGGGTCCCGACGGGATCCATGGGTATTGGTTCAAAAAATTCACCACGTTACACCGCAGACTCACTCACCTACTCCAAAATTGTCTAAACGAAGGCAAGGCACCAGAATGGATGACTAAAGGCAGAACCACCCTCATCCAAAAAGACCCAGGAAAGGGGAACATAGCAAGCAACTATAGACCAATCACGTGCTTACCACTTATGTGGAAAATCCTGACCGGAAAAATAGCAGAGAGAATATACATGTCAATGGATAGAAGGGGACTACTACTACTACCAGAAGAACAGAAACGGTGTAGGATAGGAACCAATGGGGCAAACGATTTACTCTACATAGACCAGATGATCTTAAGAGAAGTGAGGAAAAGGAGAAAGAATATCGCAATGGGATGGATAGATTACAAAAAAGCGTACGATATGATTCCACATAGCTTGATACTAGAATGCCTTAGAATGTTCAAAATTAGCGAACCGGTGGTTAAATTCATTGGTAATTCGATGGAAGACTGGAGCGTAGATTTGACAGCTGCAGGGGACAAACTAGCCGAGGTAGGGATAAAAAGGGGAATCTTCCAAGGAGACTCGTTGTCCCCACTATTATTTGTTCTAACAATGATACCGCTCAACCGAATAAAAGGATACCACTTCTCTAAAACAAAAGGAAAGGTCAACCACCTAATGTACATGGATGATATAAAATTGTTCGCAAAAAACAGGGGAAAGCTTGAGACTCTGTTCAACGAAGTAAGGGAATATAGTGAGGACTTTAGGAATGGAGTTTGGAATAGAAAAATGTGCAATCATGGTGATGCACAAAGGAAGGCTTTCAATGACTGTGGGAATTGAACTCCCGGACAATAGCAAGATTAGGTGTCCTTGAATGTGTCACGATAAAACGGGAAGAGATGAAGGAGAAAATAAAGAGAGAATACCTGAGAAGGATAAGGAAAATATTAGAAACCAAATTAAACAGCAGAAATCTAATCAAAGGAATGAACATCTGGGCTGTGTCAGTAGTTAGGTATACAGGACCATTCTTAGGATGGACAAAGGAAGAGCTCCAATCAATGGATAGGCGAACAAGGAAACTTATGACGATGCATAAAGCATTACACCCTAGAGATGATACTGATAGACTATACGTTAAGAGAAAAGAAGGTGGCAGGGGGCTCATCAGCATAGAAGATTGTGTCCAGAGAGCTAAAATAGTCCAAGAAAGATATGTGCAAACAAATAGTGAAGAAATCATAAAGAGTGCGAGAGATAGTGCAACAAGCAATAAAGTAGAAAACAATGGAACAGTACAGCAAACAAGAAAAGAAAGATGGGAAGGGAAAAAATTGTACGGCGAGTTTAAAAGACAGATAAAAGATATAGCAGACGAGAAATCATGGACTAGGTTACGGAAGGGAAACCTTGAGAGAGAAACAGAATCGCTCATAATGGCAGCCCAAAACAAAAGCATAAGGACAAACTACATAAAAACAAAAATCGACAGAACACAGACAAACAGCGGATGCTGCATGTGCAGTGAAAGAGATGAGACAGTAAACTACATAACTAGTGAATGTAGTCAACTCGCCCAGAAGGAGTATAAGCATAGACACGATAGAGTAGCAACGATGATACACTGGGAACTAAGTAAATACATGGGATTCAACCATGTGGAAAAGTGGTATCAGCACAAGCCAGAGGCAGTTTTGGAGAATGACAACCACAAACTACTCTGGGACTTTGACATCCAAACTGACCACCTCATCCAGGCAAGAAGACCGGACTTAGTAATAGTAGACAAAAAAAGGAAGGCCTGCCAAATAGTAGACGTTGCTGTATCTGCAGACCATAGAGTAAAAAAGAAGGAGGGTGAAAAAAAAAAAGGAAAAATACTAGGACCTAGCAAAGGAAAATGTGGAACTGGAAAACCAGGATAGTACCGGTCATAGTCGGCGCACTAGGAACTGTCGCCAAAATGCTGAGGGAGAGACTGGAAGAGATCGGGATTAGGGGGAGGATAGAGACCGTACAGACCACAGCACTTCTGAGAACTGCACGGATACTGAGGAAGGTGCTAGAGATATAAGTACTGCGACGAATTGTAGCTCTGTCATGATATGCAAAAGAGAGGAGACGTTAGCTGAAGACCTGAGGAGACTTATTGTCACTCAGCCTTCAGCGATAACCACTGGGCAACCGGTGTGAAATTGTAAATCGTAGAATTACTGCGACCTATGAGTACTAGGAGAGGAGGGCTGGAGACTTGAGGAGACTTGCTGTCACTCAAACTCCAGCGGTTACCACCAGGCAACTGGTGTGAGATTCCAAATAATAATAATAATAATAATAATAATAATAATAATAATAATAATAATGACGACAATGACAACAACAACAACTACAATAGATTATTATTAACTAAATAATAACTACAACAAAAATAACATCCAGAAATTATGGATTGGATACAGAGTCCAAATTGAAAAAAGAAACGTGTGTCATAATTCTGAAAGATTTTTAATGTCCTGTCTTATTTTGAATGTTAAAAAAGCAATAAACTTCGAAATCTGTGAACATGATCAACACTGGATGGCCCTAAGTGCATCAATCACAGTGTGTTTGAATGAAACTTCATTTATTTTTTTTTCTTTCTTCTATTTTCACTCGGGCATGTTTTATGGAATATCTTATATTGCACTTTGACGATGATATAAAAGAAACTTCATAAAGTGTAGATTTCCAACGTTAGAAATCGATTTTTTGCTCTTATATATTTCTATGGAATTAATATGCTTCAAGGATTATACTTACGAATCAATAAATACAAATGCATTCACACAAAAATAAACACATAAATGCTTTTTTTCTCCCTCAATATATATATATATATATATATATATATATATATATATATATATATATATATATATATATATATATATAATGAGTAATGGATACATATGATCCAACAGAATGATTATAAATTGAGTTATATAATGAACCAACTTTTATTTGAAATGATCTCCTGTCTCTAGATAATGTATCCCTTAGTCAAAACAATGTAAATAGAATAGATAATTGAAGGGAACTATAGGATGGAACTTGCCACCAATATGATAGCCACTTTGATGTAGCGTTGCTCATAGCATTTACCTAAACAACCACAGGTAACTGTTTTCATGGAGTTTCCGATGAATCTAACCCCCATTTCGCTGATCTTGAACATTTTAAGGCATTCGAGCGTCCAGCTATGTGGGATCATATCGTACGCTTTTTTGTTATCTATCCATCACATTACAATGTTCTTTTACCTTTTTTTTTTTTTTTTACTTCCTTCGGTATCATCTGGTCGATGTAGAGTAAGTCATTTGCCCCCTTGGTTTCTTTCCTGTAACCTTTCTGTTCCCTTGGTAGTAGTCCCCTTCTCTCCATTCATATATACATTCTCTCCGCTGTTTGTCCGGTCAGGTTTTTTCCGCATAAGTGGTAAGCACGTGATTGGTCTATAGTTGCTTGCCATGTTCCCCCCCCCTTTCCAAGGTCTTTTTGGCTGAGGGTGGTTCTGCCTTTGATCATCCATTCCGGGGCCTCGCCTTCATTTATGCAACTTTGGAGTAGGTAGGTGAGTCCGTCGTGTAATGTGGTGAATTTTTTGAACCAATATTCATGGATCCCGTCGGGACCTGCTGCTTTCCAATTGGCTATTTCCCTAAGAGCGTGTCTCAGTGTGGTTTCATTCAATGATATTGGTTCTCCATTATCTGTATCTTCAAACTCTCTTTCCATGTTTCCTAACCATTGCAGGGTTACGTTGTCTCTTTTCGGGTGCCCCTATATGCTGTTCCAGTAGTTTTTGGTGTCTGTGACGTCTGGTTTTATGTTCGGTCGTCTTTCACCGATCAAATCTTGGTAAAACTTCCTCTCGTTGTTTAGGAATGTGCAGTTTTGTGTGTACTGGGCAGTTCTTAGCCTATATCTCTTCAGTCTTGCCTCCTTTGCTAAACACTTCTGATGTATCTATTCCACTACAGCGGGGATGACTTTTTGTGTTATCTTGTATTTGTTCCAAAGTCTTACTTACAATCTGTTTGTGGTGCATTTCTCAGTAGTACATCGTCCCCTTGGAGTTGAAAGATCTGCTTTCGTAATCGTCTTTGCCAGTTGGGTTTTTACTCCGTATTATTATTTACAGGTTCTTTCTCGTGCTGAGAAACTTCGTGTTACCATTTTTGCTCCAACATAAATTGAGTTGATGAGACCCAAAAGGCTGTTTGTTTCAATATGTTGTAAGAGGTAGTTGACATGTTTGGTCACTTCTCCAAGTTTCTTTCTGTTTTTGTCTCTTAGAGAAGGCAGTGTTGTTTTCCCTTCTTGCATGATTTTTCCAAAGTTTGTATCTGGGATTTCTTTTCTCCCGTTGGGGTTTCGTCGTCTCTCTGATGTTTGACTTTCTTCAGCGGTTTCGTGCAAAATTTTTCCAGTTTTGTCGTTTGGGTTGGTTGTACTGGAAGGTATTTCATCGGGTGAGTTACCTTCTTCCCTCTCTACATTATCGCAGATCTCATGTAGTTCAGTCTCGGAGAGCCATTTTTTTTAGGATTTGTTATACCTGGTTAGCCAGGCGTTGGCTTGATACCTCCACAGCAGATTTTCCCCCATATTTTGAGCATGCACTCCCTATGATATTGCACCAAAGTTTTGAATTTTAAGTAGCAATGTATAACTTGTCTGTTCTCCTCTCTTTACCATCTCTTCTTCTTGTTCTTTATAGCAGTCACTCGGTGAGGGCTGTGCCCTTCCTTGGTGTCGTTGTTGGTATATGAGTTTTGGCCAACAGTAGCTATGTAACGACTGTGTCCCTCCTGAAGGCTATTAAGGGTAAATGAGCCGGAGTTTTGGCCTGTAGTCACAGGATTACATCCGGGTCCCTCCTGGTGGCCAACGAAGGAACACCTGTCGGTTATATGTTATATCTGTGCCCTGTTATTTGCAGTAAAATGATTTTGTTGTACCGTCATGATTGGGATTTTTTTGTTTTTTCAAGTTAGCACCAGACCTTGGTAGGTTGGTGAAGACTTGTGTGGTTCAGTAATAACCCCAGAGCTCCACCGGCTTTTACCACCCAGAGTAAGACCTCACAAGGAGGGGTTATTCGGGTGTACGAAACATCTATTTGTGGTGATATGTTTGTCGTCCACCACCTAATTAATAGCCTAAGACATTACGCCTAGCCTCTAATGGTAATTACATGCATTTAAAAAGATCATACGTCTCCCTTAGATCTCCAAAGTCTTGACTTAGTAAGAGTCTCGGTAGTGATTGTAGTTGCAAGTGGGGGCTAGTTATCTTATTTCTTTACGTTGGTATTCTTGAGACTTTGGTCAATTCATACACAAGGGGGGGGGGTATTCCCATGAAAAAGCGTTAGTTTTGCATAGGACAACTTAATTTCGACAGGAGGGGGAAAATTGTGAATGTAATTGTAAGTTCAATTTAAATTCAATTCCACTTATCCACGTGCAGGTCCACTGTAAAACTAAAAACTAGAAAAAACAACAAGAAACTACATTTTTTTCAACTTGGCAGTGGTTATTTTAAAGTCAAAAAACTTAAAATCACAAAAAAAAAAGACATTTCAGAAGCCAAAAGTAAAATCATCACACATTACTAGTTGGATTTGAGACCGTAGAGAAATCTACCTTTTCAGTCGACTCTCCAAGTTTACAGGGAGCATGTTTTGAATCACTAAATCTGAGCCTCAGCAATCTGCCAGTGTTGATCATATTTCAGGCAATATAGTGCGTGTCAAATTATCATGTGAATATGTATTTCCCCTTCTGAATGCAGCTACAGTGGAAGAACTGTTGATATTTTTACATAATTATGTGCATATTGTTAGTATGCAATGTTCGTAAATATTGAAGTCACATATACAGTTGTTCAAAAAAATTGGTGACAATTCCTCAATTTTCATTGAGCCGAATCAATAAACATGGGTGAAAAATCGTATAATACACGAATTATACATCGATTGAATCGTTAAATGAAATTAAAGAGAGTTCAATTAAAGAGCTATAACTATGCATATGCCTGAAATAGTGAAGCTGTTGAAAATAAAAACCATTTTCTCTGTATGTTTGGCAACAAATAATAATCGATCTGCGATAGGCAATCATTCATTCATCGTTTTCGGTGAATTGAGTTTTCTTCTCCAGTTGTAGAGCTGCACATCATGATTGCTCGCCATTGGACTTCTTTTGTAGCGAACCAACACCGGTCCTCATACACCCGTATGCATCTGTAGGATGCGTCATAGATTCTTGATTGGATAAAAATATACAGAAAATGATGACCTGTCCATTAATTCATCTTTTCAGAAACATGTTTTAGTCAGGTAATCGGATGTTACTTGCAAACTGTGTTAAGAGAATTGTTCATGAACCAATGATCTCAATCCTAACGAAACATATCTCCGCTGCAATCCTGTTGAGGTTTAATCTTACAGGATACCTCCTGTCCTTTGCAACGCAGCCTACACTCCGTCGATCCGGTCTATTGAAAGGTGCTCGGTACTTGTTAGCATGAAGATCAATCATCAGGCATTTTTCGAGCATATTGTAGCCCATACGTTTTACGTCGTTTATTGGCCTCAAATGCAGTCAAATATCAGGCAATTCCAATTTTGCAAGATGGCGAAAAAATTCGGTATGAAATTTGTCCCGTATTTGCAAGAAAAAAATGCAGTTATCAATGTGTACGTAAGATTAACACCAGAAACAACAATTCAAATATCAAAAATGTATACATTGAGATGGGCATCATATAGAATGAACAATACAATACATTGAGAGTGGAATCTCTGAATATAAATCGGAATGAATCGGTATGAGATTTCAAAAATTACCCCCTGCTCCCAAAATAAACTTCGAAAAATACCATAACTTTTTTTTTCGAATTAATTGAATGAAAGATATCATTTACTTACTTGCTGATAGAAATGCTTCGC
>OY735208.1:61376976-61384476 GCA_963457665.1 Thysanoteuthis rhombus | reverse complement strand
AAAGTACTAGGTTTTATGATATTGGCACATACTCTCTTCAATAAAAAAAAAGTATTCACTTGATTTATCATATGTATTATCGCCCTTGGGGTAACGCAGCTGAGGTATAATTCACACGCAATAAAACACCTATGAAGAAAAATATACGATAAAACAGGCAATATTACATACTCTATGGACACCTATTGCCATCAGTGTATATATATATATATATATATGTGTATGAGTGTGTGCATGTGTCTGTGTCTGTGTTAGAGTATGCCATTATATGACAAGCGAAAACTGAACGATTTTTAGTACAAATATAAACCACCTTTCACTGTACATGTTTTAATCCTATCACCTGCTGAATGTTTATTGTTGATAATTTCATTTTATGTACACACAATGTATATATGTTATGACACAATATTAATTGAAAAGCAGAATAGGAGAGGGCAGTTTGAAGCATATATATATGTGTGTGTGTGTGTGTGTGTGTGTGTGTGTGAGTGTATGTGTGTTTGCGTGAGTGTGTATTTGTGTATGTGCGTGTGTGTGTATTTTATAAACCGACCTCTCGTTGTACATGTTTCAACCCTATCACTAGCCGAATGTTTACTGCTGATAATTGCCTTTTGGACCTTTCAATCAAAATAAGGAAGCAAATTACTGCCATACCAAGGAGACGACCAGATGAAACCACGATTTTGTCTGTGGAATGAGCAAGAGTTTCCACCCATACCGTATCCCCCCTCTCTAGCAAAAATATTTTTGTGAGTAAAATGTCATCTCCATTCGGTAGAATCTACCATATATCTTCTTGAAACATCATTACTTGAATTTTCTTGTCTTTTATTTGGATTTTTGATTTAAAAAAAGGTTGCCCTTGTTAGGACTAGGGATTTAATAACCAGAAAGAAAGAAACCCCACAAGATCTCAACAACAAGAGGACTATGAGCCGACTCGACTGCATGTACAAATTTTTCACAAAATTATCACCAACCAAATTACAAAAACGCTAGATGAAAACCAACCACGAGAGAAACAGCAGCAGACAATCAACTTACACTCGATTTAGCATTTATCGACTTTAAAAGGGCCTCCAACTCAGTAGAAATCCTCAAGGTCATGGAGCCCATCACTTGACAAGCTGTATATCAAGTATATGTCGAAGTGCTGAAACATACATGTACTCTTGGCAGCTCCTTCATCAGGTTGCATAAAGACTCAGAGTCATTTCAGTTTCAAAAAGGGGAAAGACAACGTGATACCTGCACACCCAAACTGTTTACAGCCTGCTTCAGATGACAAAGCTTGGAAAGTAAAAGAATCAAAATAGATGTCAACCTCGTATTTGAAGACAGCATTGCCTTTTCTGTAGAGAACCTAAACTTCCTCCAACTAATACTAGATTAGCTAAATGAACAAAACTAGAGAGTTGGCCTACACATGAATTTCAGCAAGAAGAAGATCATGTATCACAACCACATCAGAAATAAGAACTCTAAGGTCAAAATCGAGGTCTCAGAACTGGAGACAATAGACTTCTACATCTACTTAGGATGACAAATCTCCATGAAACCCTCAAATGAAGAAGACATAACGCAAAAAATCTCCCTAGGACGGCAAATCTTTCTCAGAGCAAGCTCAACCTTTGAAAACAAGAAAATCCCATTAATCCTAAAAAAAAAGGGTGTACAACGAATGTATTCTCCTAATAGTCCCTTATGGAGCTGAAACATGTAAACTAACCAAGACAGACCTGCAAATTGTGCACTATCAACGTGCACATGGAAGAATCATGTGCAACATCACATAGAGAGACCATTAGACATCAAATCACATCCAGGAGGAAACAGGAGTCAGGGACATCATAGAATCCATTGAAAATCTCAAATTGCCATGGGCTGGTCATATTGTAAGAATGGCAAACAACCTACAGACATCTCAAACCACAACGTTGATTCCCTGAGATCGCATGTGCAACAGAAGCCAGCAGAGTAGTACATGGAGTGTCAAGCTAGACAAAGTCAGAAAGTAGTGGCTGCGTGACCCCAACGATAAAAAAGTGAAGCGAATCCTGGGGAACGTTTATATCTAATGACAGGCATCAAAAGAATGATGATGATGATGAAGATGATGATGATGATGACGACGGCAAATATACAAACAGTAGTCTATCTCTGATTTTAGATTTAATATCTATTCACTGTACTTTCCAAAGTCTATCTCAACAAATCAAATATGAAGCACGAATTGAAGTTGAAGCACATCCACGTAGCAATAGAGTGTACCATTAGCCTGTGCCCAATTACTCTAAGGGGTCGTATACATATCTGTTAAGACTTTTTCTGTAATGTTCATGGTGAATTTCTCTTTCATTTCCACGACATTCACTCTTTTCAATACATAGAATCATCATCATCATCATCATCATCATCATCATTTTGACGTCCGTCGTTGGACACAAACCTTCCCCAGGATTCACCACACTTTTCTATCATGGGCGTTGCAGAGCCTTATTTTCTGAATTTTTCTAGCTTGTCTCTCCATCATATATTCTGCCATCCTCAGTTGCACATGTGATCTTGGGTGATCTATGTCGTGAGTTGCGATGTCCATCAGCTGTCGGCTATTCTTGCAACATGGCCACCCTACTGCCATTTGAGATTTATGCACAATTTTGTACGTTTCGGAATGGGACGTAAAGCAGCGGAAACTGCTTGCATTATCAACCAAACCCGTGGCCAAAGGACTGTCAATGGACGTACGGCTCTTGTGTAGATTATTTGGTCTTTACAATCCGTTTACTTTATACTCATTCGGTCTTTTATTTCAGTGCAACATTAGAACCTTAGAGATTCCTATGAAATGGGTATTGAAGCTTAGTAATAATTCTATCAAGGTGGGAATTGGTGAAATTCTTATGCATTTCCGATTAGAGATAGGGGATTGACGAGAAAGCAAAGGTGAAACCCCAGATCTTAAACGCCGATTTTCAAAAGAAAGAGACCCTCTTTATTTGAATAATTGGCACAAGGCAATCATTTTATCTCCGTTTCTTCTATTTTGAATGGTGACGCTTTGAGTTTAGTTGAGTAAATATCAATGATATCAAAGAGAAATCAAATCAAAGATTTCAATCTTTTCACTGCTTGTCCTTTGCTGTATGAAGCTTTAATGGGTCAATATCCATGAGTCTGATGTGTTATAGCTGACAATTATATTAGTGACCTGGCGCTGAATCAGGATATGGTGGCTGTTAACTGGAAAAATTAGATTTACTGGGCCTTAGCGTTCCTTATGGTATCCAAACCCACATTGTACTGCTGTTGTTTTCATGTTTTTTTTTTAATAATCTTCTTTTCATATTGTGTATGTTCAAATGCTGTTTATCATTGTCTGTTTTTACGAGATTCCCAAGGAAGCAGGACGTGCACTTTTATTTGACACATCCATTTTCCTAAAACCTGCCATCGTCGACCTCTTCAGGTGTTCTTATTCTTTTCAGAGAAAGTGTATGCTCTTTCATGGATTCATGATTCCCAACTAAATGAGACGTTACATATGAATCCTCTGAATTGCAGGAATGGCATGTGTCCCCTCACCAGGATTATGGTATATCTTGTCAAATACGAAAATGATGGACACATTCATAATCATTGTCACGCGCGGAACAGTATCAAAAGGTATCACATAAAGCATATAATAATCAGATCAAGAAAATATTTTATATCATTTGGACGGAAATGTGGAAAGTGCTGGATGTTTTAGAAGACATTTGTTCTTCTTTAAGAGTAAATGATATCTACCGAACTCAACAAGTCCGAAGAATCATATTTCATGAACAGGACGGCACCTGTCAGTTGGTTGCTTTCTCTGTCAATGCTGACAACCGAAAGAAAATAAAATAAAAAGAAAGTGAAACGCTCAACAAATATCTATACTTCACACGAGATCAGGGAATAATAGAATGTGAAATGAACAGTTGTACCCGTCATAATCTGCAAACTGAATCCATTTCAGAACAGTTGGAATAAACAATACTTGGGTTGGGGTGTGCAGTATAAAGGATTTTTTAACAGGTATCCTGAGAAGTCAGCATAGCAAGTTGACAGGTATGAAATAATAATAATAATAATAATAATAATAATAATAATAATAATAATAATAATAATAATAATAATAATAATAATAATAATAATAATAATAACAGCAACAACTCTGCAACGATAAGATTACACAAGTACCTCGAAATTGCTCGCGACTAGATGTTAAGAGAGATGAAAATGCAAAGTAGTTGCCATCAATAATAAAAGCGATTGAAAGGATTGCAACAGATCCAAACATGAACAGTGGAGAGTATTCACAAAATATAGATTTGAAACGATGAGGCAACAGGGAAAAAGAGCCAGGCCACAAACAGTTCGGGGTAAAATCGGGACAATACATACATTTGAAAGTCTGCATGCATTTCGGAATACCAACAAACAGGTATGCCCATCAACCAAACGAAGTTACCAAAGAGCAAAATGTCCACACTACAATGAACTTTCGGTACATAAGGAAAGGACCATTAAAACAACGGACCTGACATAGCAATCAAGGACTGCTATGAAATAATTTTCTGTTTATTGGCGTAAGTGTGCTTTCTGACTAGAACAAAACAGTTAAGGAAATTGAGGAACTAGGCAAGTACAAGGTCCTAGGGATCTATGCATAGAAGATTTCACCCTTGAAAACACAAACTGTTCCTGTTATTTTGGGGGCCCTAGGCATGATCAAAAAAGGCATTGAGAAACATCTCAGTGATATCCCCGGAGGAGCTTCTTTCTTTGAAATCGAAAAGACATTGCTTACAGGCAATGTTCGCATATCGAGGAGAGAACTATCATCTGTTATAAAGTGCAACAGGAAACACCTACCTGCAACACAAAATATCAAAAGAATATACACACAAGAAAACTCAATACACGGACAAAACTCGGGAAGGGAAAATGTACAACACTTCAACTTTCCTATGCCCCGAGTTGTTGGTAACAACTCGGCAATATTTGGAAAAAAACAGGGATAGTGGTGATGACGGTGACAACGTCGACAGCAACAACAACGACATCAATGATAATAATAATGATGATGATGATGATGATGATGATGATGATGATGATGGTAATAAAAATAAAGATTGTGCATTTATTTACTTTTACTTTAGTCGCTTGACTGAAATAGAGCTTGCAATAGCAGGGGCGTCTGTTTTTACGAATATGAAAACATGTAAAAGACACGGCATTATCTACCGTTTTTTGCTTTATGATATCATATACGTAAAGGAAGATCACAGACAGGCAGGTATATAACTACATAGAGACAGGATTACTGGATTATATGCCTTTTTCAATTTGGATCACGTTCTTTTCGATCAAGACTCAAATTTTAATTATTTGATATTTTCTGATTATCAAAAACATCATCGTCATCAGCTTTTAACAACTGATACTTTTCTATAATGTATAAAACTTATGTTAATTTGGTACAAAAATGAAATGAAGAAACGAACAGTAAGACATCTTTACAAGATATACTTGGTAAGGGCCTGCCAAAGAAAAGGACATTAACATAAATTGTTCAGGTCGACACAATGCTACCATTGTGTGGAGGGCCAGTGAGAACAAATTTCACCACGCTTTGTATGGATAATAAGACGAGCCAGAAAACCATTGATTGATGACATGCCACCGAAATCATTATTGGTTATATAATTATCAATGTACGAGAACTATGATTCTAATGATATGTCCACAATCTATGGTATTTGTCGTAGAGATAAAGATGAAGGAGGGAGAGGAAAAGCGGGTAGTATTTCACTGATTCGTTGATTATTGTATATGTGAAATATTGAGATATTGAAACCTCCAATTTGTCAGCAAAAATCCTGAATGATGATTCCTGGTGTTTCTATCCATTAAGATATTTTTTTATATAAAATTCCTGACCTTGGATATATTATGGAGACTACATTAGCAGCATATGAAAATTGATTAGATTATGTTATTTAATGAACTTGCATTTTTTTCAATGACAACAGCTCTCCTTCCCTTTCTTTAATTTTTTCCTCTTATTTCCCTCTTATTTCTGTTGTTTGATATAACTTGGACCGACCAATCAACCAACTGAAAAGCGTCTTATAATGATGGGTGTTCACATTCAGAAACTATTTCCTTTGCGGACGCAATTAATAAGAATATCAGGTTAAATGATTTGGTTTTGGAAATTGTGATCAAGAAGCGAGATGTATTAATTGCAAAAGATATTGGTAAACCAACATTTTCCGTGATTGTTTTTCTTCCATTTTCTTCTTTTACGATAATTGGTTTTCTGTGAGTATAGTTAATCATAAATTCGAAATTTTTGGAGAGAAAAACAAAATATGAAAAGGTTTTGATTTCAAAACCTTTAATAATTGATGTGAGGTTCAAGTATTAACCAATTATTAAGGCCGAGAAATTGATAATGAGATTTGGAAAATCGATGGAAATTCTAGCTCCATCAATAGATAAAAAAAAAACAAACTAGGGGATCTAATTAAAATAGGTAAATGAATAATGGAAAGTTCATTTAGAAAACTAATACATGTTGATAAATGTAAAAGGGGGAAAAGGGCCGAAATTTTCGATCCCTTGTTGTCAATACAGTAGGTTCCTGAAGCATATAATCAATTTCAGAAAATTACTCATATTGAATTTTATCATCAGTTCTGTGATTCTCTGTTATTTATTAACGTCTTGCTAATATGCTCACTCTTTCCACCCGGTACCTTTATTATTCCCTTATCCCGGTTTCTGTATTTGGTCAGTCATCTTATGGGCAAAATCAGAGTGTCATATTCCAGAAACACATACACACACGCGCTTCAACTTCCTTTCTCTTAATTCAGATTTGTCTACACTGCTTTGTAGTACACATTGTTGTCATTCATCGTTTCTCTTTCTGAAATCCAATGGATCCATTTTATACCTCGCTGAGTTTCTCGATGGTTCCACAATGAAAGTCGATCACGTTACGTCACGTTGGATTAGTTTTGTTACTTTTATCCTCCTTTTCCCGGTTTTGAATAATTCCCGAAGTTAATAATTTTTTCCCAAGGTTTTAGTGATCTACATTCTGTCGAATCCTGAAAATTAGATTCATCAGTCAATGTTTCAATCACATTTTTTGTGTGTGTATTCAAACTTTTTCCACTGCCAAACAGAAGGCAAGATAATCAAGTTTTTCATTAGCAAAATCTCTTATTTTTCATAAATGAACACCTAAAGAGGACAAGTTGTCAGACTCTGATCACATAACAGTTTCTACTTTAGTGACTAATCAGGCTCGTTTCTATGCAGTTTCAAACAGTAACTCAGTATTTTGTGATTAAATTATCTTTAAAATTGTATTAACTGCTCGATTTCCGTACATATCAAGTGACAATTATTCTTTTCAATACTATAACACACACCTTGGTATTTCAGCAGTTC
>OY735208.1:61359476-61371976 GCA_963457665.1 Thysanoteuthis rhombus | reverse complement strand
AACTTCCTGCTCAGAAATTAATTAATTTGCGACATATCTGGCTTTTTTATGAACCTGATTTACTAGAACTTGACAATGATTTCCGATTTTTCATGACATCTCTGAATTAATTGAAAAATGTAAAATGAAGTTATATTGCATTTCACTGGTTTAATCACTTTTATATAGCAACTTTTTTGTGAGGCGACTATCTGAGCGCTGGTTGAAGTAACTTAATCATTGTTACATTTTGCAGAATAAAGCGTTGTACAATTTTTCAAAAACTGTTCATGGTAGGGAGTCTTTCTTTCCATTCAAAGAAAAATACTCTATGAAGTATATGGAATATCCTAATCTCAACAATAATGAACCGATTGAAACTGTTGAATATCATGGTAATGATAATCCGACACGTGTCCATAAGAAAACCCTACTTTTTAATCAGTTCAATCATAACTCAAGCTGTTTCCAAAGTGATCCAAATATGCTGTTTTCTGAAAGAGGATATAATGAGATACTTGTGACATAATTGCTGACATTCGTCACAATTTCATTATATCTGGTATGCAGATGATGATGTACAAAGTCTTCACGACTGGCCATGTATCAATTGAAAAGATATGTTTTATTTGCTGTTGGCAATGCTTGCTTAGTTATTCTGGACACTCATAATCCTAAATAATTATGAGAGACACTGCTATGTTTACTGCAAGACGGTAATTAAGGTCGACTTAATCGAACACAAGCTCAATAGCATTCAGTAATAACGTAAACTAGATAAAATATAACTGGTTATCGTTGGTTGTATTAATAATGAATCAATGGATTCGTTATCATCAATAGTAAGCATGTTATGATAAATATGTTCATAAATTATATGATACTTCCATTTAAAATGCAGTTATCCATAAAACATGAACGTCATTTAATTGATTTGTGACAATGAATGTTGCAAATGACTGATTTTGGATTAAGAAATCTGATTGATTGAACCTGTTTCGTTTTTTGCAAAAAAGACTTTAATTACATTTCTCAGACTATTTGATCTATAACAGCCGAAGTTATTCAGTGCCTTCCTATGAGTTAGAAAGTTTTGTTTTTTTTTAAGTTAATGAAATGATATTTCACATTGTATTTTCCATTTATTACCACGGCCAAACATAGAGCGAGACTTACATTTTTTATGCTGTGATCATTTATTCCTCTGGAGATATTGGGACATGCAAAAAAAATAATTGATTACTATTGTCAGTGAAGAAAAATGATGTATATAAATCGATGTAAGTATTATATTCCTCTCTATTGCACGTGTGAGGAACATTTCAGGCTTGTTTGTAGTTTTCCTAGTTAATTAGGTACAATAATCAATAATATTTTGACTAACTTTTATTCAATCTTATTAATTTTTCATGATTTAACATCCATATAATCAATTTACAGTGGAGTGTGGGATGCGAGAGAAGCAGCAAAAACCAAGATTACATAAATAAAATCTCTTAATAATATTCTATTTGTATTATCATTTAGTTTGCTTTTTTAAAAATTAGTTTGAATAGTTGGGAATGTTCTGTTCTACAGGAATCAGTGAACATTAGATCTATTACTTTTGGTAAAAAGACAATAGATTCGTAGTGATGTATTCAGAGTGAATCAAGCGCTCAGGATGTCTAAATATAAAGACATTAAATGATTTGAAAATAGTTTTTTCTCCACATTAGTTATATCAACCTACTGTGTCCAACATGAACAATATCATTTCATATATTTTTCAATAAAGATTCTAAAAAATCAACGATGAATGTGAACACTCCTTTTCAAAATGTTAAGTGAATATAACTCTTAAAATGATTGGACAGATTTAACATAAACTAAGCATATTCTGAGACTGACAAGCTGTTTTAGATCCCCATCAATATATGCTTTCAATTATGTCTGCACATTTACGATATAAAAAGATGAGGAGTCATTATATCACAGCATTTCATTTCTTGTAAGATGGAAATGATCTGTCTTTTTCCGCAGAGGTGAGATATGATTAAAGGCAAGTTTTCTCCCCCCCCCCCTCTCTCTCTCTCTCTCTTTCTCTTTTAACTTGGTTTATGGTCATTATTGTATGTGCAATCAGTTATTTGCTTTATTGATATTTTTCACCATTGCCTGAAAATTTGTTATTGATATCATGACTGGAATTCAAAAAAGGGCTAGAGAACTGATGATGATGATGATGATGATGATGATGATGATGATGATGATGATGATGATGATGATGATGATGATGATAAGAAGAAGAAGAAGAAGAAGAAGAAGAAGAAGAAGAAGAAGAAGAAGAAGAAGAAGAAGAAGAAGAAGAAGAAGAAAAAGAAGAAAAAGAAGAAGAAGAATATCAAGGAAACTACTTATGTACCACTGAACGTACAAAGTAAATCTTGCATTGGTCTTCTCTATTTACCAAGAAATGGTTGGAGAATGATTTAACTCTTGATGTCTTATGAAATAACAGCGATACAATAGAATCAGTGCCTCTTAGTTGCCCAAAACTGAATGCTAAAACTAGTTAGAGGAAATGAAAACACAAACTGTTTGTACTTGATTGTAAAAAGATTCAAAGAGTTTACAAGAGAACTTGATTTCAACTTAGACAGTGGAGAGTATCTACTTTATGTATATGTGAAAATGATGAGGCAATATGTAAAGGAGAAGAACTTTACACATCTAGTTGCGAAAAAAAGCCCGCAAAACCACTTGTATAGACTAGGAAACACTTTAACCAGTGACTCCGGATCAGTTGGCCAAAAGCAAGAACAATGGGATTCTTATCGGCCTATCAAGTCTGAAGCTTGCTCACTCAAAATAGATATCTACTTTTGTGCGTATTACGAAATACCAATGATCGATTACTGGTAGAAACATCAATCTGCCTCAGCAACAAAAGGACAGAATTCGATCCTAGAAGAAGTTGCTTTTGAATTGACCTGAGTGCACCTTAAGTAAAAGAACTTGAGAATCGAGGCAAGTTCAGGGATTTTGGAATCAAAGTTCAGAAGGTACGGCAAATGAACTCACAAACCGTCTCAGCAGTAGCAATGATCAAGTAAGGCACAGAAAAACATTGCTCCGGGGAATCTAGAATATAGACACTGTTTGTATATTGAGATAAGCATTGTTATCTGTTGCATACTAATGTAAAAGTATTACAAAGACGTAAAAGAAGGCAAAGCACACAAAAAACTACAACATAGAAAATAAAATTAGCACATAGACAAAAGTATACATCACTTCATCATTCACATGGATCACAGAATGAGGGTGGACAACTAAGGAAATACTCAGACTAGCAGGGAAACAAGAAAAATGTTAAGCATTAAATTCAGGGAAATACAAGTAATAGTAAGTGCACTTGGAACCGAACAAAAGACACAGAAAACGAGATTGGAGGAACTGTGATAAGAGGTAGGATTGGGACAATACAGACTACAGAATACCTGGAGATCTCATGGATACTGAAGAGGGTACTACATAGATGAGACCTATAATACGTGAGACCTAATTGGCTATGTGAGTTCGATCATGAAATAGAATGGAAAGGACATTTCTTGTAACATGCAGAGAGGCAGCAACAACATATGGAACGATAGATACATGTTTGGAATTAGAATCGAATCATTTTTATTCCTTCAACGGTCAACCTGAAGCACATCAATAGTTTGAAGACCAAACAAACATTTTTGCCATGCATTCCTTCTTCATACCTATTCCCATTGCTTTTTTTGTGATGTAACTTACTCATTTATTTTACCTGATGCGGAAATTTTTTCTCGTTTATCAAGCAACAAAACTGTTTATCTTTCTTACTTTTACTGTTAGAATAGACCGTCCCTTCCCTATCAAACGTTTTTTATTTTCTTTCTCCTAACGTGTTTTCTATCAAGATGCTCAGACTAACTGATTATATAGGGGAATTCTAAGTGACCAATTTTTCACTCCATCAATAAACATACACGAAATTTTTTTCTCGTCTTTTTGGCGTTATCTTATCTTTGACAAAGTATAAGTATCAAGTTGTTTTATCTTCCACCAAGTACTGAGTATTAAGTCTTCTTAATAAGATCAAGTATTAAGTATTTAGTCATCTTAAAAGGTGTCAACTCAGGACGAAAGCAAATAACCGGCACACTTGAGGAAAATGGAAACCTAACAACAGAGACAGGATTGTCAAACGTGCCAAATAGTTATACCAAAATCTTTATTCATCCAAACAAGGACTACAAAACAATGAACAGGATACGCAAGACATGAGCAATCAACTGGACCAGACAACATCACCATTGACTCACTCCGAGAAGCCGGTAAAATCATCACTAGGAAACTAGCCATCCTTTTCAACTTGTGTTTAAAACACAGTGATGTTCCAGATGATTGGAATACAGCTTTCATAATGCTTTTATATAAAAAAGAAACCTGAAAAACCTCAACAACTACAGGCCTATAAGCCTACTCAACTGCGTATACGAACTTTTCACAAAAATCATCACTAACCTATTCACAAAAACACTTGATGAAAACCAACCACGAGAGTAAGCTGGCTTTAGAAGGAGCTACTTAAACATTGACCACCTGCGTTCGATAAATCAACTGAAAGGAAAAGCAACAAAATATAAACTACCACTCTCAGTAGCATTTATCGACTTCAAAAAAGCGTTCGACTCAGTAGAAATCCCTAAGGTCATCGAGGCCATTACTCAACAGGGTGTAGATCCAGTATTTGTCGAAGTGCTAAAACAAATATACGATCACAGCAGCTCCCTTATCAGACTGCATAGAGACTTGGACCCTTTTCAGTTCTAGAAAAGAGTAAAACAAGGTGATACCAGCTCACCCAAATTCTTTATAGCGTGAAGGGATTAGAATAGACGGCGAGTATCCTAGCAACCCGAATTGCAGACGACATTACCTTTTTTGCAGAGAACTTGCACGACCTCCAACTAATGATAAATGAACTAAATGAAGAGAGCAAGAAAGACAGCCTACGCACAATCTTCAGCAAGACGAAGATCATATGCAACAACCACATCAAAGATAAAAACACTGAGATAAAATCAAAGATAGAACCGGAGAAAGTAGATCACTACATCTACTTAGGACAACAAATATCCATGAGACCCTCAAAAGAAGAAAAAATCAAGCAAAGAATCACACTAGAGTGGCAAGCCTTTGGCAGAGGAAGCTCAACCTTCAAACATAAGGATATCCCATTAATCCTAAAAAGAAGGGTGTATAACCAATGCATCTTCGCAATAGTCACTTACGGAGCAGAAACATGGAACTTAACCAAGTGACAGATCCGTGAATTGAGAACTGAGAAATGAGAAAATTATGCTGGGCCTTACATAGAGAGACAAAAAGACGGAACAGTACATCGAGGAAAAAAAAAGAGTCAGAACATCATAGAATCCATTGAAGAACTCAAATGGCAGTGGACTGGCTATGTTGCACGAATGGCAGACAACCGATGGACATTGTGACTCACGACATGAATCCCCCGAGATCACATGTGCAACCGAGGCCGGTAGAATATTAGATGGAAAGACAAATTCAGAAAGTACTGGCTCCGCGACGCCCATGATAGAGAAGTATGGCGAATCCTTCGGGAGGTCTATGTCCAACGATGGACGTTGAACGACCGATGATGATGATGACGATAATGATGATGATGATGATGATGATGTAAATATACTTTGCATATACCCACGATAAGATTATGATTAAGAGGGCTTGAGGCTTGCTGTCACTCAGTCACCATCGGTGACCAACAAATTGTCCATGCAAAAATGTTGCAATCGTAGCAGCAATATTAATAATAATAATAATAATAATTATAATAATAATAATAATAATAATAATAATAATAATAATAAGAAGAAGAAGAAGAAGAAGAAGAAGACGAGAAGAAATTGCGTACGTTCTTTTGCTTCCCATTAAAGCATATTTTTTTTCAAACAGATGTATTGTTTATATTCACTTTGCGTGCATTGGCTAGGTATATGTCCACACAGTGCAAATGATAATACTCAAATATCATTACCATGATGACCCAAACTACTCAATGACCACAAAAATATATGTGCTGGGGAATTTATCTTCCGAAGACGAATCGGACTCTTAAGAACAATACTCCTTCTCAAAAAACTATGTAACAGTGATTACCTTACCATTACAGGTATGAATTCTGAAGAAAAATCTTGGAAAACGCAGATTAGGGATGGAAAGAACATATAAGGAAAAACATCGCCCCCTGCAATGCAGCAAATCGTTGAAAAATGTTTTCTGCCCGGTAATTATTACGAGGGTAAAGAAAAAAAGAGGTTATCAAGAAATGTATGCTCATAAAACCTCTTATAAACTCTGTATGTTTATCGTTTTACCAAGTTCTATGACATCGAACAACGAGTATGTTTTCCCTTTTCCTTTTCCTTCTCATGACTCGTGTGACCTCCTCCGATTTGGGTGGATTCTCTCTCACAAACTGTAAACGCGCTCTTTCCCATCAATTGTAATTCTGCTTTTCCTAATTGGACAACAGTTTTTTCTTTTCTGTGCGCAAGGAGTTTTTTTTTTCTTTTCCTCCTGTTTACCTTTCGATCAGTGTAAAATCTGCAGATTGCGATACCCCAAATTTCGTATAAGGTCATGCGATATATATATATATATATATATATATATATATATATATATATATATATATATATATAGATAGATATATATATATATATAGAGAGAGAGAGAGAGATAGATAGATAGATAGATAGATAGATAGATAGATAGATAGATGAGTGTCTGTGTATTATTGGGAAATCGGTATGTGTTCCAAGAGAATGTTCAAAATTTGCGTCATCTTATATAGAAGCATTTTTTGAAAATGATCCCTCGATTTTTCAATGTGAATGCACTTTGACAACGTGAACGGAATTTTAAAAAATCGTGAAAAATGGAACTGTTGCAGTAATCAAGCATGTGACAGAACAGATTAGCTGTTTAATGTTGCTCTTACCATTGAACTCTGTGGCACTTGGAAACACTTTTCGAAATTATCTCCCTTTTATTCAACGTAGCCTTGATCTTCAAATGTAATATAACACATTTATGATAATTCCTGTTGCATTATATATTGATTCCTTATTAATACTTTTGTTCACGTTGAGAAACAAGCACAAAAGGAATAACAATGTATGAACGAATGAGAATTTGGAGATAAAGCAGTTATTTACGTTTCTGTACAACACGGAAGCGGTGTTCATCGAGGTTAATAGTTGGAGCAACGTAATGCTACCCATCAGTTGCATCTTATCTGTCACAGGTTCAATTCAGTCCCTGCAGCAACGTCAATTTCTTCATTTTTTCAGTCTATTTCCGCAGTCTATGCCAATTGATAAATATACCGTGTTACAAGGGTTATCATTTCAAAAGAGTTTCGAAGTAATATAAAGGATTGACACTTGTACGTATCGGAATATATATATATATATATATATATATATATATATATATATATATATATATATATATATATATATATATATATATATGCAACAACATTCAAGAACATGAATATTCTGTTAAACTCTTTAAAAAAGAGCATACAGCCAATACACTCCCCCAAAAGTCAACTATGGAGCAGAAACATGGACTCGAACCAAGAGACAGACCTGCAAACTGAGAGCTATGAGTCATGCAACGTGCACATGGGAGGATCATGTTCAACATCACATGGGGAGATCACAAGATGACATTGTATCTTAGGAGAAAGCAAGGGTTAGAGACACCATAGAAACCATTAGGAGATTACAGTTGCCATGGGTTTGTCATGTTGTAAGAATGGCACACAACGGATGACTATCACGACTCACAGCATTGATCCTTAGTAGTCAAATGAAAAGCCAAGGCAGGCAGAACATGAAATGGTGAGACGAACAGATCTCATAAGATGATTCAGAAGATATTGGCAATCCCTGGGGGAGCTGTATCCTCAACGACAGACGATGAAAGACTGATGATGATGATCAAAATTATTGGAATATTAAACAAGATACAAGCGAACTACATATCATACAAACATTCGTGCGATGTTTGCAAGTCTAACTTTTCGTTATTTAGCTGTGTTTATGCATCATAGATTACTTAACAAGATAGTTGTGCCATTGTCGATAATCCCTCCCTTTTTGTAATGTATATGTGTATATATATATATATATAGAGAGAGAGAGAGAGAGAGAGAGAGAGACAGACAGACAGACAGACAGACAGACAGACAGAGGGAGAGAGAGAGAGAAAGATACGCAAGGAGAGAAAAGTAGTGTTTAGAAACTATCCACTCACGATACATCAGGAGAAACGAAGCATTAAAATTTAAAGTATCCACATATACCACAATGTGTGAGAGATAAGACAGTTCCCTCAGGTGAGATATTGTTCGTGTTATCAGGTATAACATTATGAAGTAATGTCTACAATTTTGCATCGGGGCATGTTTACTGCCAAGAAGCCCCTCTTCCCATCGTTGATGACGTGCATGAACTCTAAACATCTCTGGGTTTCACAGCCAATATCATTTGATATTAACAGACGGGAAGCATTTTTGCTTAGAATTATGCATCACTTGTATCTAAAATGGATCACCTTTTCTCCCTGAAGCGTATTTTACATGCTTTATCATTATATACGCTTACTGCTTGTATTTAAAATACATATCAGAGGTGGGCTACGTTAACAGGAGGCAACTTTTGCGTTACCTATGTTGAATATTATACAATCTACGCTATACCTGTGTGGCAATAGAATCATGACAATAGTACACGAAGTCGTTCGTGTCGCAAGCACTCAGGGCAAATTTACCCATCTGGACTTCTAGACAGTATACAGTTTAGTGCTTTTCATTATGAATAGGAGCTTCCTTCCTGTGGACTAGAGCAATTCTCAGGACTAAACACAAACACATATATCATCTTATTAAGGCATATATAACTTGGCTTCACGGATTTAGCTTGACCAAACAAAAAATATAGCAACTTAAAAACACAAAAAAAACAGTGATGTGATAAAACAACTGACCACAGTTATACTAGATACCAGAAAAAAAGGGAAAATAGATCATATTCGTAGCAGCAGACTTTTATGAATCTAGTTATGTCAGATAAAAAAAAAAAGTGTAGCATTTTCTTCCTTCCATCGATAGGTAATATTATTTGTTACCGATAATGCACATCGTTTTTCTTCGTGCAACTGTTGCAGCATTTTTTTTCTTTTTTGCCAATGAAAATAATTTATAAAGTTGTTTGTGGGACTTGCATCCGCTCAACCTAGCCTGAGAGCTGTCAATTTTGCGTTTCGATTCATGGCTTTTTATTGCATTAAGGTTTGGCCATTTGAATCAAGAGAATTGATGTATCTAAATGACATTGCATGTCATGTTCATCAAAGCCAGCTATGTTGCAAAGTGAAGCGTTTGAGAGAATATGAATGCAAGCTCCGATATTCAGCTTTAAATCTGTTACTTAAATCTTCTTTTAACAGTATTCAAGATTCCCATTTGACCATTTCTATTAAAAACATTGGTCGCTCTGAAGATTTCAGTTTAATATAATTGTGAAATGACCAATGATAGAAAAATGCAACTCATAATCTCAGCAGCTAAGCTCAAGATGAGATAAATTTGATAGAAAAAATTAAAATCGTATTTCATGTACTTGGTTCGTATTGCCAAGGATAGTTTATGCATTTTTTCAATGCGTTTTCAATGCAATTCTCAGCGAGCATCTGAATATTGTATTCAATAAAGCATACATTCAAATATGTAGGTAAGCCGCAACTATGAGTTACATGTACGAAGAATAGTTATTAAAAAAAGCTAAAGAGGAATTGGGTTTTAATTAAAAAATTTATCCGTTATACTCGGACGGAAAGCTTTTAACTCACATGAATATTTGGTTACAGGTAACGTAATATAGCACGTACTACATCTATTTTGCAAATTAAACGTATTGATTTGGATGAGATTCAAACCACAAGTCAGAAAATAATGCTGTTTCGATCATTTTGAGCATCGGCATGACTTAGCAGTTAACTGAAGAAAGCGGAGCCAGAGCTTTGTCTTCGGTCAATTTGTGTTACAATACATTGTCTATTTACCTCTCCGTCAATGTACATTTGCAAATGCTTGTCTATTATTTTATCAGTGAGGAAACGTGTTTGACTTATGCAAATATTTTTTTAAAAATAATAATAATTCGAGACATTTGAAAGGGAATTGGAAGATAACACACATCTTTTCTTTGGATATTTACTCAAAAAGTGCAAATACTTTATTTTTTCATGTATGAAAAAGATTCATTCCCTCAATCTTTTAAGAAAAATTAAGGGATTGTGGGACAGTTTTCGAAATTGTAAATAAAGAACAAATTGTTTTTTCATAAGTAACATTATTCTTCTTTCAAGCACAAGCACGTGTTAACATGCAAATGGTGATTGGAACGAAGAGCACAATTTGATGGGTTATGTGTTTGAGAAAGGTTTGTATGTAGTGATATCAATCAATTGAATAACTGAATATAAATAAAAAAATTATCCATTCATATTCAAGGAACTTATTATTCAAAGTCTTCAGCATTTCTAATTACGTCTCCACCATTCAGTAGGGCTATTGTGTCTATCCTCGTAGATATCAAGTTGATATATTTCCATAAAAATACATTCAATAATCACAATATCTAAGACAGGAACTACCAGGAAAATCAATTGGTGTACTCTGAAAAAGAACGATGAATAATGAGTATATTTTGATATTTGATAAACATTGATTTCTCACATTGCACTTTGAAACTATGAGTCAAATTTGTTGCATTGTTTTTTTTTCTGCCAGTTTGTCTGTTATGCTATACAAACAAAATTATCAACTTTATCGTACATACTTGATGGGCATATGGGAAAAAATCTAAACCCTGAAAGTTTGGATAAAAATCTTCTTAAAGATTTGAGGGGGGGTGTTCAATTACAATGTCATTTGCTGAATTTGGACACTTATTCTCTGTTCAATAAAGTCATATTCATATTGATAACTGAATTTTAGTTTATACATACATGTGTAAAGAATTGTAAAGGCAAAGTACTTCATCTGGAATTTTGTCAATATATGTTCAGTGCTGTTAAACCCTTAAGCCCCACGAATCGAAAACGTTTGCCAAGTATTGTTCTATAAATATACGTCTGGTCTTTGCATGAAGTGACTGGTTCACATCGGACACTATTTCATCAAATTCTGATGCTCATAAAATAAAGAAGAAACACGACGAATTAGTCTCTCTTTTGAAACTGTCATACGAACGATGCATTTTGGTAAGATGTGGGTGATAAATCAAATAAGTGGGACTCGGAGAATAAGTTCTCTCTGATCATTGACAAAGAGTCTAAATTTTCAATAGCCGGGTTGATGCAAACTAAATGAACAGTTTAGCATTAATATACATTACCATTGGAATAGCCCCACAAAGAACATAAATCAGGTATAAAAATAGACAAAAATTAAAGTATTAGCTTTCTAGACGAAATAAGGAATGGATTTTTAACCATTTGGCTGCATCAGCGCGGGTCGTACTCGTGATAAATATATAGCCAGTCCGTTAGACAAGCAGACAAACCTAAAAAACCATAGAAACTTATGTTGGCATTTTTTGTGGAGAGTTTCTAATAGACAAATAATATATATAGGATACATCAGTCAAGTGGATTTAAAATTGTAAAGATCGTCACTTTATACAACTATTGAAGCCATGAGTTATTGTGCTAGTGATAAAGAAAGAGTGATATTCTGACTCAGATTATCAGCAAAGCGCAGACTGAAAGCACGCTTTTGATTTGAAACGTTTATTTTTACTTAACATCCACGATGTAGACATATTAGTAAAATGTTACAAATGTATATTTATATTTCCAATATATTCGATCATTTTTGTAGGTTTGAAGTACGCACATACATAAAAATAGCCGTGTGAATAGATGAGAAGTTGTGATCGTATGTGACCAATTTTTGAGGATGGCTGACAGCGAGAATTTTGAATTCAAATTTGAATGGTAGGTATGACTAAACTTAATATTCAAACTCGTTTCCATCAATCAGACTCTGGAAAAATATGTTGAGCATGAAAACAATTTCCCTCTTCTGATTATCCTTTTTTCTTTCAATAGTGCATGCAAATGTGTACGAGTGTGTGTGTTTGTGTAAGTGTTTCTGATACGCAAAAATATACACATACACATATACGCACACACACATATATGAGTATTTATGTGTTCACATACATATATATATATAATTATGTATATATATACGCATATATGTGTCTATGCATACTTGTATATTATCTATATATATATATATATATATATATAATGCATGTATATTTATATACATACATGTGTATATACAAAATGTGTACATATGCAAGCACATAATATATATATATATATATATA
>OY735208.1:61319476-61354476 GCA_963457665.1 Thysanoteuthis rhombus | reverse complement strand
TTCTCTCTCTCTCTCTCTCTCTCAATATATATATGTATATATATACATAAAGAGAGAGAGAGAGAAAGAGAGAGAGAGAAAGAGAGGGGGTTAGAGGAGAAAAAGGAAGAAAAAAGAGGTGAAAGAGAAACAAACACACAGACAGAGTAGTTATTACCGGTTTTTACATGTTGTGAGCTGTCAATAGTGAAAATTGAGGGAAACGCAGGTGAAATATGAATATAAAAACTGATAAACTACTTTCAGTTTTATGTTTCTTAACAGAGCTTTTCGGGTAGAGTTTCTAAAAGGCTTTATCAGTTGTACAAAATCTGCCTGGAATAGAACCGACGTTTTTAAAATTAAATTTCGTCGCTGCCTTGCTGCAATTGGCAACAATGATATCAATTTTGGTGAATTTAAATGAACATACACTCCTTGTGGTGTTAGTTACAAAATGAAACACAACTGACGGACCTAGGTGAGGCAATGTTTTGCCAAACAAACTCGCCAGAACAATGGGTGGATTCGGTAATTTTGAATACGAAAAATCACACATTACGAAAATACTAAATGCCATCTCACTGCAGTCTCAGTATCTGCATAGTGAAGCATCTAAATTGGTATGCAGAGTAAAGCATCCCCCGGTGGTTCTAGAGTTACATCAGTGCCACACCACCGGTTCTCCAAACCTCCAAAATCTCTGGATACGTCGTGGACAGGCCCTGCATTCACACAGAGTACTACTTGAAAGAGAAATACACATCTTTCCTCATTACACAATTAACAATACTCATCAAAGAAAAATTGACAATATATAAATGTTGCAAACCACCTTTGTAGATTTGGAGACGAGATTGCGAATAACAAGCTGTACAAATTCATCGAGCTGGCAAAAAATGATATACAAAAACGGAGACGACGTGAAAAGGATAATGGTATAACGCAAGAAAAATGTGACATGAGAGGAGACAGAAGCAGACTATATAAAAACTATGAGTTCTGCCACTAAAAATGCCATTGCAAAAAAAAAACACTACAGATTACAACGTAGATATTGATATTGGACCTAACATCGAATTTAAAACCAAAAATCTATTTAAAAACAGATAAAACACTTTTGAAGAAAGTCAACTGGGAAACGCCATGTCGAGTTAGTATAGATGGATTATTCTACCACTGCACATTATATAAGCTCATCAAACTCAAAAATGCACAAACAAATGATTAAACAAAATCCTAGAATAGATGAGCAGAAGATGAACAATGTAAAACCAGAGACTGAATTGGAAAACCAAATACGGACCAACAAAGTCTTTACCTTTCATTAGAGAATTTGCTTTAAAGGATTGCTGTATTTGGTAATACGAATTTGATTTGACACTGTAATGCGTGAATGAATGAAACATGTGAAGGGAGTACCTTAGGAGGCTAGAGAAAGATATAGGAAAAGGGACTAAAGAATGGTCACAAGGGCATTACAGATGGTGTGATGCACTGGGGCTTATCCAGGTTGGACAAAAGAGACGCTAGAATAGATGAATTGACGAACCAATTAACTAATGACTACGCATGTTCCTATATCCCTGAGACAATATCACTGAGCTATAAGTAAAACGGAAGTAACAAGGGAAGGGGTTCTCATTAGCATCGATGACTGGTCAAATCCGATGAAAATGGTTGAAGAGATGTTAGTACAATAAATCCTGCGATAGAGCGTGCTAGAAGAGCTAGGGGAGTGTCTATGCCTAATCACATATGTTAAGACGCTGTTACTGCTGCTGCTGCTAATGATGATGATGAAAATGTAAAAGTGGGAATGTTCCTGGTCTAAAAGACAGCTGGTTTCAAATAACAGTAAGAAAAATAATGTAAGGAATAAAGATTCTCGCCTTGAAGTGACGGGAAGTGTTAATAGTGAAAGTGAAAGTTGAGACGATAACCGAGGTATTCTTTGTCGAAACTGGCAAGAGAACTAGAGGCAAAATTTGATATATTGCAGGTCGAAATAATGATAATGTTTATTATTTATTATTATTATTATTATTATTATTATTATTATTATTATTATTATTATTATTATTATTATTATTATCAAACTCATATTTTATATTTTAAATACCAACTACAAAACATACTGGATGATTGAAAAAGAAAAGAGCCGTTGGTGACTCTCGTATGCGCATTGAATCTACCAGCCATACCAGCCTGAAAACTGAGAGAAACTCATATGGACATTTACTACTACTACTACTACTACTACTACTACTACTACTAATAATAATAATAATAATAATAATAATAATAATAATAATAATAATAATAATAATAAAAACTCTACAACATGGAATAATTTGCATAGAACCGGTAAAACTTCGAAATATTACTCAACTAAGTGAGAGAATACAGCTACGACATTGGTATGGATTTTGGAATAAAAAAAAGTGTACTAATGGTAATGTACAAATGAGGGCTAGCAGGACCAGAAGGAATCGAATTACCAAACACAAATAAAACCCGAGCATTGACCACACAGTCCTGACATAAATAACTCGCAATTCTCAAATGTGAAGTCATAAAATGGGGAGAAATGAAACAGAAAATAAGAAAATACCTTTGGAGAATGAGAAAAAATATTAAAGAACAAACTAAATGGCAGGAATCTGATGAAATAAATGAACAAATGGTAAAGTATACATACATGGCCATTCCCGGGATGGACTTAGGAGAAACTCCAATCAATGGACCGGCACACTAGAAAGCGTATTACAATGCACAAGGCCTTACATCCCAGAGATGACACAGATAAACTGTATGTGGAAAGGGAAGAAGGCGATGGAGGATTCACCGGCATAAAAAGGCAAAAATAGGACTAGAAAAGTATATAAAAGCAAATGGTGGGGACATTATAGAAAAAATAACTGAAGCTGCGCAACAAACAACAACCAAAGGAGTTACAAACAAAGGAACAGCAAGGCAAACGAGGACAGAAAAATCGAGAACATAGAAAAAAAGGAAAAAAATTCTACCCGGGGAATGCAAAAGAAAGATACAAAATGTGGCAGACAAGTGTTCATTGACTTGATTACGCAACTTGAGCAGAGAAAGGGATTCGCTCATCATGGCAGCCAATAGAAATAGCATTGATTGCATTAGGACAAAGTATATCAAGCGAAATAGTCAAATAGTCAAATTTAAAACAAACAGCATGTGTTGCTTTTGAGAAGAAGGGGATGAGACCATGAACAACGTAACCAGTGAATGTAGTCAATGAGTCAAGAAAGAGTTTTAAAATACTCAAGATAGGATAGTAACGATGATACTTTTAGGATCAGAGCAAACAAATGGGACAAGTAGCATCAGGAGAAACCGGAGAGGGCCCTTGAAAATGGGAGTTTATTATTATTTTCTGGCTTTGACTTCCCTATTCAAAAGAGGCTAACAGACAAGGTAACCAGGGACAATAAACAGAACCAACCAGATGATAGACGTGGCTGTGCACGTGGATCACTGAGTAAAAAGGAAAGAAAGTGGAAAAAACTAAGAGGGTACTAAGACCTGGTAAGGGAGCTGAAGAATGAGTCAAATATGAAAGTCAAGATTATACAAGAAATAGTTGGTGCACTCGGAACCATACCAGAAAACAATAAAAACATGACTGATGGGGCCGGAGATAAGAGGAAGGATTTAGACTATACATACATAATGCAACTCTAGCGGTGACCACCAGGCAACAGGTGTGAAAAGTTTGATAACGATGATAGTGATGATGATGGGAAAGAAGAAGTAGATGAAGAAATACATTTTTATATAAATATATTTACTTTCATTTTTCTTTTTAACTTATTAACGCCAGTCTGGGTTTAGTGAGAAACTGGCGCCAGAGATGCTTGTCCCTGGTTCGCACACGAGTGGAACGAAGGCGGGAAGATCTTTTCATCAGATTCGATGAGACACTAATGAATGATTCATAAACCGGCCACATAGGTACAGCCATTCGCCAGACAATAAATAATGTATGGCCCCGTTGAGTCTGTACATATGCATATAATTAGATATACAGGTGAATCTAGAGAAAGTTTTAACAAGTCATATCAAAACCACGCTTATACACCCACACAATGGAGCATATGTCTGGATATAAATGTTTAAATATATATGTTTATGTATACAGGGTGTCTCAGAAGGATGTACTCACATTTTAAATAATAACTGCTCTTGTTCTTACCTGTATCATACTCAAACTTTTCCATGAAAACGTATAAATGTTTAATTATATTTTCTTTTGTATGAGAATTTTCTTCAATTTCATGTAATAATCAGAGAAAGTGATAACTTTATATCTATATCTATATGTATATTTCTATATATGTTCATCTCTCTGTCTCTCTTATATATATATATATATATATATATATATATATATATATATATATATATATATATATATATATATATATATATATATATATAAGTAGGGTAAATAAGTATAAACAGGATACATAGATGTGTATAAAACATCTTCCCCATTGATTGATATTATAATCTGTTGCGATATCTCTTAACCTAGGAATGTTCAATGAACCAAGTTGAATCTCCGATTGTCGTCCTTAAAACTCCAAAGTGGTGGTATGTAGTAAAATCCTAGTCACCTACAGATTTATTGAAGAAATAATAATAATTTTTGGAAATTGTGAACACTTTGCAATGGTTGGAACAATTTATGTTTGCTACTATTTACGGACACAATCATTTGTAACACAAATAAGAAGTATTAAAATGAAAATGACACGTATCTCCTATAATATACCTTATGCAATATACAAATACGTTGTGAAAGCTAAATTATGATTCAATTCCAGACAACAATTATATATATATATATATATATATATATATATATATATATATATATATATATATATAGAGAGAGAGAGAGAGAGAGAGAGAGAGAGAGAGAGAGAGAAAGAGAGAGAGAGAGAGAGGGATTATTGGCTAGAAAATATTTTTCTTGATATTCCACGATCATACGCCAATGTCCTGAAAGTTTATCAATTCTATCTTGATGAAATGTCTCTGCCTCGACGGAATGAAGTTGTCAATGAAGTTCAGGACATCGAAGATATCTTTCAGTTTTTTAATCAGATACGAACTGTTACATTGATCGGAAAAAAAAGAAAGATAATCCAATGGAGACAAGGTTGCTGGATATGCTGCTTCATTATGTTTTGTTGGTCAAAAACACAAACGTATGGTGGAGTGTTATCAAGAAGTAGTAACGCCCGTTTTCATTTTTCATTCCGTTCAAATTCAGTTGTAACGCTCTAGCCTCGTCAGTGACAATAATAACGCTCAGAAGATGCAATTTTACTAAGTCCCAGCGATTTGTCATCGAATTCTCCTTTTATATTAGAACAAATAAAAAGCATCATTTTTTCCCAAGTGGTAAGTTTGGCTGTGCAAGTTATCACTCTTTTGATTATTGTCGTGAACGAACCTTTCATCTGCAGTGTCTATCTTTAACATTGTTTCTCCCTAGCAAAAGCCGGAATGCATAACGTGAGATGATTTCAAATGTGTTGCTGTACATGGAACCAAATTTCCGGTTTTTTGAAACTTTCCCATACTTCTTAAAAAGGATGAAGAATGTTGAATGATTGACACCAAACTTTGATAGATCGGGGCCATCATTGGAAAGATCGTGCAAGCAATCATTCCCAAATTCTTTTTGATGTACTGCTGTGCTCTTTGTCCTCGTAATCAAATTCACCTTTCTTGAACTTCACCAACCATTCATGATATGTACTGTCTTCAACCGAACTATCTCTGTAGGCTTCATCAATCATCTCATTCGCTCTCGCTGCTGGTTGGCAAGACTTGAAAAGGAGTCATAAGCAGTGAAGCATGTGTATTTTGTCTACCTCTATTCCTCTGATTTTTTCCCCCATGCAAAACATTTCTGCAAAGAATTTTGAATTTACCTAACTGTTGGCAGAGGATAATAAAGCAATAATAATAATAATAATAATAATAATAATAATAATAATAATAATAATAATAATAATAATAATAATAATAATAATAATAATAATAATAATAATAATAATAAAAAAAAAAGCAGTAAATATTTTGTTACATAAATTTGATGTCCAAAGAAAACAAATTATTTGGTTAACCGATATTATGCATGCAATATGGCAAATAAAATGTTAGCAAACATTTTTAACTGCATGAAATTTGGCTTCCGATGAAATCGCATTAAAGTTGCAGTTGGAAATGCGACGTAGAATAACGAGATATATATTCCCAAGTGGAATCATTCCTTGTTTTTTCAATGTCATACAGCATCAGGTCGGATGTTCGATTTGAGAATTTGCATATAACTATGTTTTATCGAATATATTATACGTTCGAAAAAATTCAGACGATTGGACTTTTTTCTTGTTGATGTTTCTGTCTTACGACAGAGAAAAAAATCAATCGTTCTGAAAATTCTCTGAATGCTAATGACCCCATAGACGAAATATACCTTATCTAGAGGAGAAATATGAATCCATTTTAGACACTTCCGATACAAAACGTAATTATATCATCAAATATACAATAAGATAGTGCTGAGTGCAAAATTACATCGTGACAATCACATAAACCTTGTTCATTGCATACATATAAAACCAGGAAGTTTGAAATATACTTAGTCAGCGGAGTTATCAAACAAACTTGGCTTTATATGAAATTTATTCAAGAAGTGTATTTGAGTTAAAATTTGTTTAGAGGCTATAACCGGCACACATTTACTATCCATTTGGAAATGAGTGTTTCTTAATTATTTATTACATGACTGGTTTTCAGCGGTATATTCCGTCATTCGCCTCCAAGAAAGATCGTCGGCACTGTTGCCCACATTTGATAAAAGTGGGGAATGTTTAAAGTGGGTAGTGTGTGGAATCGGACAATTATGAGCTTATAAACTTAGAGAGATTTGAACAAACATAAAAACCTGGATGAAAATGACACCATCGATAACAATATTGGATTTAATTTATATGTTGGTTCGAATTAACGAAATAAAATGTCACGTGTAAAATCACACGGATATAAAGAAAAAGGAACAGAAGCAAATAACTCCGTTAGCCTACATGAACAATTGATTAGAATTCCATATAAATAAGAATCCTGTAAACCTTACGTGAATTCAAAAAATATGGAGAATATTTCGATGTAGATTTTATTTTCGTCCAATTTTGAAATGGACCTATTTGAGTTCAAAAATAGTGAACCAACCCATTAGAAACGTGTATTTCAATGGTGTATGGGGATCCCGCTAATATGTAATAAAAAATTAATCGGTAAGTGAGATTATTTATAAAAACGTCCCTTGATACAACTAAGAGAAATAGCTTCTCCTTTATATACCTAATTCTCATTCCCAAAAATCCTATGGAATCTTGGAAAAATGAATTTTGGCCGTGAATATGTTTTATACTTTTGAAGAACGTTCTGCGTTGAATTAAAATCAGCTCATTTTTATTCATTTCATTTTAGAAAGAGCCCATCATAGCTTGATAACATTCCCTAAATTGGAAAATCTAATCTTGCCAAGGAAGATATATTACAGGCATTGATATTCTGTTCAAGTCATATGGTAAATCCATTGTATTTGAAATGGAAACATATTCACATTCGATTATTCATAAAGAATATCAAATGTTCAATCATATTTATAGAAAAAAAAAACAACCCCCTATTCTGCAGTTCACATCGCAAGCCTTTATTATTAGGACAAAATAGAAACTATTTAGGGGTAAAGGAGATTATTGATTCTGTATTTTACATTTTAAATTCAAACATATCCATTCGAATAAAGACGAGAAACACGATAAGATATCGGATATTAATATTTCTGCAGACCAGAGAGCCCTACAGTAAAAGACAAGATGTAAATCCATATATTAGAACAACAAATATTGTAATACATGAAAAAGGGACATTGTACCTATTGTATTTGTCTCTAAAACATTTGCAAAACTTCTTGAGTATTAAAATATTTCCTCTCATGATAGCCAGTGTCGTTTTCCTGGTTTTAGTGCCTGTGACCATGGATTTTTCTACTCCAAAGCAACGACTGTGCTGATAGAAAATACCCCCGATTCGCCGTATGGAATATTTTTATTTAATTTTCTTCTCTTAAAATAGCAGTAATCGGATTCAAATACAGGTCGACTGTTTTTCAAAGATTTGGTTTACGCCATTTGGTTGTTTTCTCAAAAAGCGAAAATAGAGTTCAGCATTTGCATAAAAACACTTCACCTCTCTGCTACGCCAAATCTCTCCTCCTTCAACTACAATGAACTCTAATGACACAGGCTTACATATAATCTTCAGCATTTCCGATGTCTACAAATGCTAAAAAAATCCTCCCGTATATATCATTGTTAATTGTCTTCTGATTTACTTCGGCTTAAGAAACGTTTTGACAGAAATGCTATACTTTCATATAGCGGGGAAAACTTGTTCAACCGTCAGAGAGAGAAAGAGAAGGGGGAGAGAATATAGCTACTAGAGTAGAATCAAACACGGGAGGATGGAGAGAGGAAATGGAATGGAGTATCAGATCATAACGGAGAGTGAGAGATGAATGAGTAGGGTGGGGTAGGAAGGTTCATAAAAAAGGCAGTTAAGAGATCAAGACTGAAAAAAAAACAACAGAAAAAACACAGCAGCGATAACAAAAACATCAATAATAATAACAAAAACAAACTGCAAACAATAAAAAATAACCAATATTTCCCGCGATGTAAAGGAAAAGAAAGCACATACACTTAAGTGAGCCAAGAGAGCAAACATAAAAAAGGGGATTAGTCCATGATACCATAGCCAAAAAATAAATAATACCAAAGCGAAAATTATCGAAATCAAAATGTAATAAGGAGTGATGCTAATAAGAAAATGATAGAATAACAGAAATATAAAGTGCATACAAGTTATAAGAGTGTGAATGAGCGAATGTTTAGCTAAATGAAAATACGCGAAAAAATCGTGTTAGTATTTTCATTTTGGATATCTTGATTAAACATATCAACGAATAGTGCATCTAAATATTGGTACATATAATCACCCTGACCTGGATGATGATGATGATGATATTATTATTATTATTATTATTATTATTATTATTATTATTATTATTATTATTATTATTATTATTGTTATTATTATCATTATTATTATTATTATTATTATTATTATTATTATTATTATTATTATTATTATTATTATTATTATTATTATTATTATTAGGAATCTCACACCAGTTGCCTGGTGGTAACCGCTGGAGTTTGAGTGACAGCAAGTCTCCTCAACTGTCCAGCCCTCCTCTCCTAGTACTCATAGGTCGCAGTAATTCTACGATTTACAGTTTCACACCAGTTTCCCAGTGGTTATCGCTGAAGGCTGAGTGACAATAAGTCTCCTCAGGTCCTCAGCTAACGTCTCCTCCCTCTTTCGCATATCATGACAGAGCTACTATTCGTTGCAGTACTTATATCTCTAGCACCTTCCTCAGTATCCGTGCAGTTCCAAGTAGCGCTGTGGTCTGTACGGTCTCTATCCTCCCCCTAATCCTGATCTCCTCCAGTCTCTCCCTCAGCGTTTTGGGGACAGTTCCTAGTGCTCCCACTATGACCGGTACTACCCTGGTTTTCATGTTCCACATTTTCTTTAACTCCCTTGCTAGGTCCTGGTATGTTTCCCTTTTTTCACCCTCCTTCTTTTTTACTCTATGGTCTGCAGGCACAGCAACGTCTACTATTTGGCAGGCCTTCCTTTTTTTGTCTTCTATTACTAAGTCCGGTCTTCTTGCCTGGATGAGGTGGTCAGTTTGGATGTCAAAGTCCCAGAGTAGTTTGTGGTTGTCATTCTCCAAAACTGCCTCTGGCTTGTGCTGATACCTCTTTTCCCCTTCGGTTGAATCCCATTTGTTTACTTAGTTCCCAGTGTATCATCGTTGCTACTCTATCGTGTCTGTGCTTATACTCCTTCTGGGCGAGTTGACTACATTCACTAGTTATGTGGTTTACCGTCTCATCTCTTTCACCACACATGCAGCATTTGCTGTTTGTCTGTGTTCTGTCGATTTTTGCTTTTATGTAGTTTGTCCTTATGCTTTTGTTTTGGGCTGCCATGATGAGCGATTCTATTTCTCTCTTAAGGTTTCCCTTTCGTAACCACGTCCATGATTTCTCGTCTGCTATATCTTTTATCTGTCTTTTAAACTCGCCGTACAATTTTTCCCTTCCCACTTTTCTTTTCTTGTTTGCTGTACTGTTCCATTGTTTTCTACTTTATTGTTTGTTGCACTATCCCTTGTGCTCTTTATGATTTCTTCACTATTTGTTTGCACATATCTATCTAGGACTGTTTTAGCTCTCTGGACACAATCTTCTATGCTGATGAGCCCCCTACCACCTTCTTTTCTCTTAACGTATAGTCTATCTGTATCATCCCTAGGGTGTAATGCTTTATGCATCGTCATAAGTTTCCTTGTTCGCCTATCCATTGATTGGAGCTCTTCCTTTGTCCATCCTAGGAATGGTCCTGTATACCTAACTACTGACACAGCCCAGGTGTTCATTCCTTTTATTAGATTTCTGCTATTTGATTTGGTTTCTAATATTTTCCTTATCCTTCTGAGGTATTCCCTCTTAATTTTCTCCTTCATCTCTTCCCGTTTTATCGTGTCACATTCAAGGACACCTAGGTACTTGTATCGGTCTTGTGCAATCAATGCCCTAATCTTGTTGTTGTCCGGAAGTTCAATTCCCTCAGTCATTGAAAGCCTTCCTTTGTGCATCACCATGATTGCGCATTTTTCTATCCCAAACTCCATTCCTATTTCCTCACTATATTCCCTTACTTCGTTGAACAGAGTCTCAAGCTTTCCCCTGTTTTTTGCGAACAATTTGATATCGTCCATGTACATTAGGTGGTTGACCTTTCCTTTTGTTTTAGAGAAGTGGTATCCTTTGCTGTTTTTTAGGATTCTGTTAAGCAGTATCATTGTTAGAACAAATAATAGTGGGGACAACGAGTCTCCTTGGAAGATTTCCCTTTTTATCCCTACCTCGGCTAGTTTGTCCCCTGCGGCTGTCAAATCTACTTTCCAGTCTTCCATTGAATTACCAATGAATTTAACCACTGGTTCGCTAATTTTGAACATTCTAAGGCATTCGAGTATCCAGCTATGTGGAATCATATCCACATATGCAATATTCTTTCTCCTTTTCCTTACTTCTTTTAAGATCATCTGGTCTATGTAGAGTAAATCGTTTGCCCCTTTGGTTGCTATCCTACACCCTTTCTGTTCTTCTGGTAGTAGTCCCCTTCTATCCATTGACATGTATATTCTCTCTGCTATTTGCCCGGTCAGGATTTTCCACATAAGTGGTAGGCACGTGATCGGTCTATAGTTGCTTGCTATGTTCCCCTTTCCCGGGTCTTTTTGGATGAGGGTGGTTCTGCCTTTAGTCATCCATTCTGGTGCTTTGCCTTCGTTTAGACAATTTTGGAATAGGTGAGTGAGTCTGCCATGTAATGTGGTGAATTTTTTGAACCAATACCCATGGATCCCGTCGGGACCCGGTGCTTTCCAGTTGGCTACTTTCCTAAGAGTATGTTTCAATGTGGTTTCATTCAGTACTATTGGTTTTCCCTTGTCTATATCTTCTAGTTCTTTTCTCATGTTTCCTAACCATTGCGGTGTTACGTTGTGTCTTTTTGGGTGCCCCCATATGCTATTCCAATAGTTCTTGGCCTCTGTGGCATCAGGTTTCATGTCCTGCCTTCTTTCCCCATTTAAATCTTGGTAAAACTTTTTCTCATTGTTTTGGAATGTGCGGTTTTGTATGTATTGGGCCGTTCTTAGTCTGTATCTTTTTAGTCTTGCCTCTTTGGGTAGTCTTTTCTGGTGTAACTCTTCGACTACAGTTGCGATGCCTTTTTGCGTTACCTTGTATTTGTTATAAAGTCTTACTCGTGGTCTGTCTGTGTGTGGTGTATTTCTAAGCAGTACTTCATCTCTCTGTAGTTGGGAGATCTGCCTTTGTAACCTTCTCTCCCAGTTGGGTTTCTCTTCCCTATTATTGCTCGGGTTCCTATCTTGTGTTGTGAAGCTTTGTGCTACCATTTTCGCCCTAGCGTAAATTAAGTTGTTGAGTTCTAGGAGGGTGTTCGTTTCTATGTGCTGTAAGAGGCAGTTGACCTGTTCGGTCACTTCTCCGACTTTCTTTCTGTCTTTGTCTCTTAGGGAGGGGAGTGTTGTTTTCTCTCCTCGCATGATCTCTTTCAAAGCTTGTATTTTGGTTTTCTCTTCTTCCGTTGTTGCCTCGTCGTCACCCTCCGGTGCATAGTTTACTGTGGGGGTCTCATGGGGAATTCTTCTAGTTTTGTTATTGGTACTAGTTGTGCTGTGGGGGCATTCTTCAGATGTGTCACCTGAATCTCTCTCTACAGTAATGCGAATCTCTAGTAGTTCAGTCTCAGACAGCCATTTCTTCTTTTGGATTTGTTTTACTTGGTCAGCAAGGCGTTGGTTCGATACTTCCACAGCAGATTTTTCCCTCCATATTTGGAGCATACGCTCCCTATAAGATTGCACCGAAGGCTTGCTTTTAAAGTAACAATACATAACTAGTCTATTCTCTTCCCTTGTCTATCTCTTTCTCTTACCTATTATTATTATTATTATTATTATTATTATTATTATTATTATTATTGGCAATCTCACAGCAGTTGTCTGGTGGTTACTGCTGGATGTTGAATAAGAGCAAGTCTCCTCAAGTCTCTGGTCCTCCTCTCCTCATTCTCACAGATCACAGTGATACTGTGGCTTACAGTTTCACACCAGTTGCTCAAGGCTGAGTAACAATGAGTCTCCTCTGGTCTTCAACCAACATTTCTTCTCTTCTTCGCCAGTCATGCCAGTGCTGTGGTACATATCTCCACTTTCATTTTCCTTCCTCTATCAGGCCACTGTTAACATTTAGTGTGACTGTCCTTATATTTCTAGCACTTTCTACAGAATGCGTGCGGTTCCTAGCTGCACTGTGGTCTGTACAGTCCCAATTATGTGTTCATTCTTTTTATCAGATTTCTGCTGTTTAATTTGGTCTCTAATATCTTCCTTATCCTTCTAAGGTGTTCTTTCTTTATTTTCTTCTTTATATACTTTTTAGCATTCCCACACCATTTGCGAGGTGGTCACTGCTTGAAATTGAGTGCCAGCAAGTCCTCTCAGACCTCCAGTCCTTTTATAATATCGTCCTCATCCGGCACAGGAAATCAGTGAATTTTACTACTCCCACCATTTATTATTCTTGGCTTTTAGGCCATCACAATCAGCCAGGGGTCGTATGTCCCATGTTTTCCGTACTTCCCCAGTACTTGTACGGTCCCTAGTAGTTCGGTCGTTTTTATAATTTCAATCTTTTCCTGATCCCCCGTTCATTCTAATTCATTTCCAGTTACAGCTCTAAGTGCACTCACTATTACTGATATCATCTAGACCAGATTTTCTCTGTTTCCTTTCCAAGTCATGGTATTTTCCTAGTTTTACACTCTTTTTTTTGCGATTGCTGGTGCAGCCATCTCAATTATTGCAGGTTTTACTTCTCTTGTCTTGAATTACCAGGTCAGGTTCCACACTCTGATTGCATGGTCGTTTTGGATGTCAAAGTCCTAAAGTAGTTCATTGCTCCAATCCCCCGGGTTTTCACCGTTTAGTGCTGGTGACACTTGTTTGCATGGTTTGCCAAGTTCCTTGTGTATCACCGTTGCTGCCTTGTCATGTCTGTTTTTATACTAGTAAAATAGCCTTGACTGGTTATGTGGTTTACAGACTCATCCCTTTCACTATATACGCAGCATTTGCACTCATCTTTTTCACTCTTGAATTTTTGCTTCGATTTAGATTGTCCTAAAGCCTTTGTTGAGTGATTCCAAATTTCCTTTTGCGTGACCATGTCGATGATCACTCAATTCAGTATCTGTCGTTTGCATTCTCTTTATGGACTATTATTTTCCCTATTTTCTGTTCTTGTTTGCTGTGCTGCTCTTCAATATGTTACTTTTTTTGTCGTTGCTCGTTTCTTTGCTTCAATGGCTCTTCAGAATGTCTTAAACATTTGCGCGCACACGTTCTCGTAATCCTGTTTTATCCTATCAGTTTCTATGCTGATGAGTCATTAACTCCGCTCTTCTCAATTTACGTACAGTGTATCAATGTCATACATAAGATGTAAGGTCTCATGCATTGTCATAATCTTCTTTTGTTGGCTGGTCCATTGATTAGAGTGTTTCGTTTGTACATCCAAGGAATGGTCCTTTGTTTATCTACCAATACTGCCCATGTGTTCATTCCATACATCAGATTCCAACTGGATTTAGTTTGGTGTCTGATGTCTTTTCTCAAATTTCTGATGGTACGGCGTTTGAGAACTTCACGGTTCATTTATTTATATTGCTCATGTGCGGTCAATACTTGGGTTGTTATCTGGTTATTTGATCCCATCTGTTTCTACGATTTCTCCTTTTTCATCACGATTACTGCAAATTTTTCTCCAAACTTAATCCCAAATTTGTAGCAGTCTTCTTTCGTTTAGTTTGAAAATACCTTAACAAACAGTTTTATGCCGTCTATGTACATGAGATGGTTGACTTCTCCCTTTGTCTTGGGGAATTGATACCCTTAGCTAACTTACAGCATTAGTGTTTTGCACTTTTTCCGGCCTAGTTGACTACATTCACTGGTTATGTCGTTCACAGTCTCACCCTTTTTTCCACATAGGTGTGAATTATAATTCCTTTGAGTTCCGTCGATTCTGTCCGTATACAATTTGTTTTGATGCAGTTGTTTTGGATTGCCATGATCAGTGATTCAGTTTTACTCTTCAGGTTTCCTTCGTGTAGCAACGACCATCTCTTGCCTTTGATAATTTGTATCCATCCTTTGAATTCCCCCCAAAAGTTCTTTCTGTTCCCATGTTTCTATCCTTGTTCGCTTTACTGTTCCTCCGATAACTACTTTTTATCTTTCCATTGAACTGCTTCATGTGCTTTTTTTATTATATATCCACTATTTACTTCCACGTATTTTTTCTAATTTTGTTTTGGCCTTCAGGTCACTACCAATGCTGTTTGTAGCTTGATGTCTAATGTCTTTGTTAACTTTTATAAGGTATTTGTTTCTTATGTTACCTTCCCTTTTTTTGCCCGTTTTATCGTGTCACATTCGAGAAATCCTAGGTCTTCATATCAGGCCTGTATGGTAAATGCTTTTTAAAATTCTTTTTTTTATTCTTCCCCAGTAATTTGATTCCTACTGCTACTGCGACAGAAGCAGGGAAGAAAGTAAGAAATGACAAGAAGCACATAAGGTAAGCAAGAAGGAGAATGGAGAGAAAGCTGCAGCCTGCTTCTAGGAAATGGAAGAAAGAAAGAAACAATGAATGGAAGAGCAGAGAACATGAATATTTCTACCTAGAAAACTCAAATAAAAGCGTATGCCTAAATATATACAAAGGCATAAAAGTAATGTTTAGTTTTGAATCGAAAGGAAAAAGAAACGAAAAAGGACATACAATCAACTTTCTTATATATAATTATGTTCTCAAGATTTTTGTATTCAATATAGTGATAAGAAGAAATATATTGGGAAATAAATAAATTATATCTTCTTCTTTCCCTACCCTTTTATCGAACTACATACGATGAAGTTATAATGCATGAAACCAGTTCAATGGTTAACCAGTGATCTGGAAATAATGAGGTATTACTTCATGAGAATAGTTCTTCTCTAGTCATATACCTTTATTTCCTCACCAAACCAATCCTTTTAAAACTTATCCCTGCACATGATACTGTGTAAGTGTAATACAAACATGAATTAGTTTTATACGCATCTCCTTACCTACTAAGTGTGAACTCCCTCATATCCTTTGATTGACAGACATTTTCCTTCATGCTCTTCCTTATTAAACTAGCTGAAATCCTCCCAACACTATTTCTTGAACCTTCCACTAAACTAACTAAAGTTTTTTGGGGTTTTTTTTCTGCCCTATCCTACTCCCACCGATAAACTGTTCATAGCCACCCTATTTTCTCCCGCTCTTATCAAACTACCTAATCCCACTACTTTCCTTCTCTCCTCTTACTAATTCATTTCATTCTCTTCTACGCTTTTATCAACGAGACTGACATTTTATAAGCTGATGATAGTCTGATATCAAAACTGACAAATAGAATCTGTTCCACAGAATAGTCTGTCGTCTGATTCAATTTCCATGTACGGAAGTTTCCTTTCTCTCAATTCTCTCTCTCTCTCTCTCTCTCTCTCTCTCTCTCTATATATATATATATATATATATATATATATATATATATATATATATATATATATATATATATATATGATACAGTGAAGATAAAGCATTCATTTTTTTGTTCATAATAGAGCTGGTTGAAATTTATTCAATGTTAGTTTTCAAGATAAGAACTTTGACTGGGTTTAAACACCTACAGCATGCACGAACGTATAATCCTCATGAGTAGTACGATTGTTCACTATTAAGTCGTGTGCCTTTATTCAAGCAATGATTATGCATAGAAATAGTAAATATTTGACCAACATAATTTCTTATTGATGTATTCAATTTGGATTGGTTGAAGCCGATTTACATTAACTAATCACACGTTTCTGGAGAGCAACCACGAGAAAACTGATCAGCTGACAGTTCAGTTGGTGCGGAGGAAAACTTCAGAAACAAAAAAAAAGCAGAGGAGAAATGCGGAAGAAATCGCGCTAATTGAATACTTGATTACAGATTTTGTTCGTTGGCAATCTCCAATGGACAAAATTACAAAGTAGAAATGAACGAACAAGTATTGCTTCATAATATAAACGAATAAAAACAATTAAAATGAGAGGCGGATGAAAAATGAAAACGGGAATAGAATTAAAATAAACAGATAACAGAGTAACACAACGGGGAAGGGAGTGAATTAAAGAAACGCGTATGCAGAAGCGTATGAAATTATACAGCACTCGGAGAGCCAACGTCTCTGCTGACTCATAACCATCATCTTCATGAGTGATTTTCAGACATAAACATTCTCAAAGATCGACAAGACTTATCACGGTTGTTGAAGAGCAAACAATTTCTGAACTTTTCTAGTTTGTAAAGCAATCTTACTTATTGTCGGAAGAAAAAACTGAACGATGATAAATTATCAAGAAAAACGGGGGAACTTCATGTAAATACATATTGAGTCGCTTTTAATAAAATTAAAATCTAGGCTCTTTAATTTTCTTTTCGTTCATATATCTTTAACGGGATACTTGAAGTAAATCCATCAATGAGAACAACATATACCTGGATTACCTCCCAAATTTACGCATTGCCAACCCTTAGACACAACTTTTAGAGATATCGTGTATATAGAGGGGAAGGACAGATGAAATTAAAAACATGTACCTCTTTCAAAAATCCAAGAATAGAAGAAAAAATGGCTTATCAAAAGGAATCGGTATGAGAATGAGAAATAATAATCTATGGATAAAAGTATAAGTGTAGTACTTTACTGATGTTTTAAACCACCAATGGAGCTGATACTACTACTACTGCTACTACTACTGCTACTACTACTACTACTACTACTACTACTAATAATAATAATAATAATAATAATAATAATAGTAATAATAATAATGATAATAAAAATACTACTACTACAACTACTACTACTAATAATAATAATGACAATGATAATAATAATTGTCTTGTCATTGTCGTCCTGTACAATGCTGTTGTGAAGAGGTACAAAGGAGTAACCATCTGGTGATATTGCTGCAAAATCTGCAAAATGTTTAAAAGAAAAGTTTCAAGAAGAAACCAGAAGTCTGGACTATGTCATAATATTCACCATCTTGACTTTTTTAGCAGCAGGTGACCCAGTTTCAGCCAATCCAAATGAATGGACAAGAAGGATTGGAATGGCAAAACCAAGAAATATCATAAAACAAGAAATAGAGCGAGACATTTAAAAAAATTACGGTTAATACACTACATATAAGACATTCATAAACAAAGCTGAAAAGTAATGTATATGGACATTTGAAGACGATTGTTTCTGTATAGCCTGATATCTGAGTAATTATTCATAAAGAAAGTGAATTGATTCATGGAAGAGATGATTTAAAAGCTAAAGCACCAAGAGCTATTCTTGTATGAGTGTAGAGGAGAGCAGTAAAGAATACTGGATGATTGTGTGTCGATAATGTTGGCTCCCTGATGCCGAGGTGCTATCGAATGATGGACAATCAGCGACAGGATGAGATAGAAAAGGCACTGGAAGCAAGATATCCACGTCGGGTATCTGCCAGGGCTGATGCATTAAAAAGCACTACTTGGCTTCCCAGTATGGTATGGAAAGATATAGAATTAGGACCTCGCGCTAGAAAGAGAGATAAATGCGCTATACGTCACAGAAGACAAGTGGTAAAGGTATGGTCGAATGAGTCAGTATGTCCAGAAGTAAGGTGAAACTAAGAGATTAATGATGAAGACAGAGAAATTGCGGGTATAATCAGCGCTTTAGTACCAGGGTTATATTAAAAAGAATCATGGACCCTTCTACCAAACACCTGGAAAGAGGTGACGTCATCAAATGAGTGACTAGCTCTAAGTTTCACCGTAGTTATTCATATTCATTCTCGTATCCATATCGAATGAAGATAAAGGGGCTGCAATAAAAGCCAATAAGGCAGAACGTATTTAGGAGAAAAAAATAAAATAAAAAAGAAAGAAATAAGGAAAGTGAAATGAATGGAACCAATGAAAAGAAGGTACACATGGAAAAAAAAGGATGAAATTAAGAAAGAAAGACAGAAGGGAAACAGAATTACACAAAATATACAGAGAAATTAAGAAAGAAAAAACAAAAATAAATCACTTCAATTCATAGACATAACCTCATTGTTTATGCTGAGAGAGAGAGAGAGAGAGAGAGAGAGAGAGAGAGAGAGAGAGAGACAGAGAGACAGAGAGAGACAGAGAGAAATTAACCAAACACATTTTTGGACGGCAATACTCTTTTTTCAAAATTCTATATTCGATGAAACTGGATATATGTTTACACCCAAATAGGCCGTTTAGTATTCTGACCACTACCTTTTCTGATATTCGGCCGTATGCAAATAAATCTCATCTGTGTAATTGCTATCTATGGGGAGAAACCAGGAGGACAATGCATATATATATATATATGGATAAATTTGATATTGATTGTGTGTGTGTGTGTATAAATATATATATATATATATATATATATATATATATATATATATATATATATATACATATATATATATATATATATATATATATATATATATATATATATATATACGTGTGTGCGGATGGGTGTGTGAATGTGTATAAGGACGTATGTGCAAGCGTACACATAAATGCATACGTGTCAGTATTATGAATATGAATACATGTAAAGTGAATTGGCGCCAGTAGACACCAGCTTATATACAGTGTTAAAACACACCCACACATACACACACACACACACACACACACATATATATATATATATATGAACATGAATATGTATCTGCATTGATACACATCATCATCATCATCATCATCATCATCACCATCACCATCATCATCATCATCAGTCTTTTGATATCTATTGTTGAACATAGACCTTCCCCAGGTTTCGCCGGACATCTTTATCATCGGTGTTGTTGAGCCAACATTTCCTGAACATGTCTAGTTCACTCTCCATCTTGTATTGCCGACCTCAGTTACGCATGTGATCCCTGGAGATCCTTGTTGTGAGTCGTTATATCCATCAGTTGTCAGCTATTCTTGAAACATGATCAGTTCTTTGCTATCTGAGTTTCTGATGAGTTCTATGTTTCTCGGATACCAGTCTATCTTTGATATACCATGCTTCTATGTAATCTTTCCATGCAAAGTTGAACATAATTGTCTCATATGCACGTTGCACGCTTCTCAGTTTGAAGGGCAAAGATATGGTTAGGTTCCATGTTCAATCTCCACAAGTGATTCTCGGACGCATTGGTTGTATTCTCTTCTTCAAAGACTTATGTAAATCTTTTTCCTTTAAGGTCTTTGCTTGAGTTCTTCTTCTTCGTTTTCGTAGGTAGATATAGTAGTATTCTTCGTCCAGTCTTGTGCTTTCAATTTTGCTTGTTGTTTATTTATTTCCGACCCTATTGTTGTACATGGCATTCGTCTCGCTGAAGTTCATGAAAGGACCGACTCTTTTGCTTTCTTTTTCCAGCCCATATATACATTCATATATATATATATATATATATATATATATATATATATATATATATATATATATATATATATATATATATATATATATATGTATATACACATATTCATATATATATATATATATTACAGAATCATCAAGGTACATACGGGCAAAATGAGAATTTTAAGGAACCGATAGAAGTCGACGATCACTAGATATTGGTTGCTTCGGTCTGTTAGAAGAGCTTCATAGGAATATGAAAAATCAAATACATAACTAAAAAAGCAGTAAAATATACGTGCCAGACATGAGATGACAACGGGAAATGCTGTCTGTTACTGGGGCTAAAGGAGGGGGAGTGAAACGACAGTTTTGTAAAAATCGATCTTAGAATTCATTGTGTATTCTGTTCTCATCGTCTGGTTGTCATCTTAAACAAAATGCGTCCGCACCGTTGGTCGAATGGCCCGCATGTTGTGTAGAGCGATGTACTTTATGCGAAATAATGGCTACGAGACGACATAAAACATGAGTCCGAATAGATTGGAAATATTATGTCTCTATAAGAGTTGGTCAAACTGAGTTGAGCAACTCAAAAGGAAATGGGAAAACTTTGAACTTCAAAAGTATATTCAAAATCTCCTCTTTCTTCCTTCTCAATCTATTTTTGTTCAAGATCAGATGACAGTGGAACTAATTTTCTCCTTTCTATTTTTTTACTTATAACGTTCTTTCGCGAATACAAAATCAATCAATCGATCGATCTGTCCGTCTATCTATTTGTTTGTCTGACTGTCTATGTTCTTCTTTCTCCCACTCTATCTATCTCTCTTTTTTCACTCACACACACGCACGTGCATACCCCATATATATATATATATATATATATATATATATATATATATATATATATATATATATATATATATATATATATATATATATATATATATATATTCATATATTCATCACGAGAGACGTGAACTACTAAAAATCTTCTCTCCTTTAATTTTCCGTGTGTCTTCTGGTATCTGTTATTACCTCTGGATGCTCCTGGTCACATTTTGGCGGTTGCACGCACTTCGAACATGCTGTGCACTGGTAGGTACCATCAAAAACTGTTTTGTCATCTTCTTAAATAAAAAGAGATACTAAATAGAAAAAACTTACTATCCGTCCAGTGTCGGCAGCGCCCAGAATTTCTTCCAAAAAAACTTAGTTTCATTGTACCAAACATAAGTACAAATCAGCAGGTATCGATCACTCTGGGTACTTTGTTTTTGCACGCAACCGCTATGAACACAATCTAATTCTAAAAAAAAAAAAAGATCACAATGTTTTCATATCTATCTCAGATACATACAAGTTAACCTACAACGGTTGTGAAGGGAATACACCACCAAACAACAGATGTCACGTAAGGGCAGACCCTAGAACCAGTAAACAGCCAACAACTATATATCTCCAGTGACTTGACCCATCGACGTTAACTAAAGGATATCCAACATGACAGAAAAGAATTGTCAGGTATGATACAAAAAAAATCTTTCATGATAACAAATTGTAGACGTGGAGATCAAAACCCAACTTCCCCTACGGGAGATGAATATTCACACGAAAAACGGAAGATGATAAGAGAAGACTGCAAAAAGTACCAACACTCACATTGACCGGTATGATACTTAGAACTATTAAAAAAAAACAAAACACAAACCAATATCAACGAAGAAAATGTTAACAAATAAAAAATCAAAAGAAAAAAAAATGAATGGATAAACACAATCAATAAAATCATGACCCTGAAGTACTATGGATGGAGAAATCTTACATAAAAAAAAACTTGAAATTGGCATATGAAAACCTACCAGGAACAGTTTTGAATAGGGATCCAGGACACAATAGCATGCCTGTGTAGATAAACCAATATTTAACGATATATATAGTATCGGTATGGTACCTTATAGTACGCAACTGCCCTGCCTAACTGTGCTCAACCCTGGAGAAAGAATATATATATATATATATATATATATATATATATATATATATATATATATATATATGTATGTGTGTGTGTGTGTGTGTGTGTGTGTGTGTGTGTGTGTGTGTGTGTATACATAGGTTTATTATTTCCTCAACGAAATGTCTGTAATGATACTATAGGTCAATAATCCCTGGTGTAAACTCAGAAAACTAGAAACAGTACGCCATTTCCGTTCCTGTACCAGAAAATTTGATGCATGAGTGGTGGTCAGCATCCTCCAATGATGGTTGAATATTTTGAACAGCTTCAAAGTCAATTAGAGACACAGAAAGTGCACAGAACTCGGATTTGAAGAAAAAAAAAGAATGGCGTCAGTTAGCGGTAAATTGAATGATCTGCCAAAAGGGGAAGATTAAGAGAGAAACAAAAGAAAATCTGGGAAAATATTTTGGTCTATATCGTAATTGCTAAAATGCTTCCTTGGGAACTTCAAGCCAGAGATAAGTAATAGACTCTCTAACATATATACATAGAAAAAGATGGGGGAGTGAGTAAGAGGAGGAGTGAATAATCATGAATATCCAACAATGATTGTGTATAAGTATTATTTCAGTTCGTCTTCATTCAAAAAAAGCACTGCAATCATAAAATGAGCTGGCATTCCTTCAATGGTTTATCATAGATTGTTCATTCTGTTGCACTTTTTGATTCATCCTGAGTTGATTTCTCACAAAAAATATAATTTTAAATGATGTATCATGTTGATCTTCCCACATCAAAAAATTCGAAGAAAACGATGTATCATAAATCTCAGAACACTATGTAGAGAGTATTTGAAACAATGTTTCTAATCGATAGGTTCACTGCTTCGATATATATATATATATATATATATATATATATATATATATATATATATATATATATATATATCGTATACTGATAACCAAATGAATTCTTTTTGTTGTTAAGTTTATTTTTCACAATGATTAAATTTCAAAATTTCGAAATTATTTGACCTACTGAACTACAATATGAATGACAGAATTTGGAATTTTAATTCCTTTTCAGTGAATCAAAGTGCAAAAAATCATTTTCATTACGATTAGAATTTGCCATGTTCAATATCAAAGGATATGTAAAAAGAACAACATTTACTAGAATAATTCCCATTCACATTATAGCTGGATTTTTACAACTTACACACGCATGCACACACGCAATCACACACATGCACACACACATGCACACACACAGACACACATACACACACTCGTGTGTGCGTGTATATATATATCTGTATATATATATGTGTGTGTGTGCGTGTGTGTATGTGCATGTGTGAATGAAGTGATGTTTGAAAGAATATGTCTGCCAAAAAACACATAATAAATATACATTTACCTGTAGAGAGAGAAAAAGAAAGAGAGAGAGGAGGGAAAAGGAGTTCTCGTCATTTATGTACGCCCACATTAAGAAAAAAAAACATTCGTGCGTCAAATATTCGGAAGGAAAAAGTAAGTCAATTCTATCAAAGAATCAACTTTATTCTTAATGTTCACTAAATTGGGGATTTTGCAAATTATATCTAGCTAAGATCATCACCAACCGAATCACAAAAACACTCGATGAAAACCAGCCACGTGAACAGGCTGGCTTTAGATGAAGCTACTCGACCATGGACCATATGCATCCGATAAATCAACTGAAAGAAAAAGCAGCAGAGTATAAACTACCACTTGCCGTAGCATTTATCGACTTCAAAAAGGCGTTCGACAGCAGAAATCCCTAAGGTCATGGAGGCCATCAGTCGGCAAGGTGTAGATCCAGTATATGTTGAAGTGTTGAAACTTATATACAATCACGGCAGCTTATTTATCAGGCTACATAAAGACTCGGACCCCTTCCAGCTCCAGAAAGGAGTAAGACAAGGTGATACCAGCTCACCTAAACTCTTCACAGCCTACCTCGAGATGATCTTCAGAAGGCTAGACTGGGAGAGTAAAGGAATTAAAATAGACGGCGAGTATCTGAGCAACCTCAGATTCGCAGACGACATAGCACTTTTCGCAGAGAGCCTACACGACCTCCAACTAATGATAGATGAACTAAATGAAGAGAGCAAGAAAGTCGGCCAACACATGAACTTCAGCAAGACGAAGATCATGTGCAACAACCACACTAGAGATAAAAACACTAAGATCGAAATCGAGGACACAGAACTGGAGAAAGTAGACCACTACATCTACCTAGGGCAACGAATCTCCATGAGACCCTCAAAAGAAGGAGAAATCAAGCGAAGAATCACACAAGGATGGCAAGCCTTTGGCCGAGCAAGCTCAACCTTCAAAAATAATAAGATCCCATTAATCCTAAAGAGAAGGGTGTATAACCAATGCATTCTCCCAATAGTCACTTATGGAGCTGAAACATGGAACTCAACCAAGAGACAGACCCGTGAACTGAGGATCATGCAACTTGCACATGAAAGAATAAAGCTCGGCCTCACATGGAGGGACTACAAAACAGCACAGTACATCCGGGAAAAGACAAGAGTTAGAGACATCATAGAATCCATAAAAAATCTCAAATGGCAGTGGGCTGGCCGTGTTGCAAGAATGGCAGACAATTGATGGACATCACGACTAACAACATGGATTCCCCGAGACCACATGTGCAACCGAGGCCGGTAAAATGTTAGAAGGAGAGACGAGCTAGACAAGTTCAGGAAGTACTGGCTCCGTGACACCCATGATAGAGAAGTGTGGCAAATCGTGGGGAAGGTCTATGTCCAACGACGGACGCTAAAAGACTGATGATGATGATGAAGATGACTATTCTAACTGCCTATTTCTCATCGTTTGTTGTCATTTATCTTATCTGATAAGTTTTACCGTATTATTTGAGTTTTTTATTTTGTTAGAACATTCAATACCTGTACATTCCTAATTTTCTTGCTGACGCTTATAGATCTTTTCTTTATCCTCCCTCCATTAGCCTGGAAACGCTGAAAACAGTATATGATACTGATGAACCCCAATATATCGGTGTTTCATTTCCATGCTTTACATTGCAGATGGTAAACCATTGTTGGTGTATTTGATTCACTCAAGGCCGTTCTTTGTAATTGGGCACAAAAATGTCCCTGTCCATCACGCCGTATAATTTCATTCCAAAATGTTTAGGATCTGGGATGATTGACATTTGCAAGTTTTAGACAACCAGTTTTGTGTTTATGTCTCAAATATGGTTTCTCTTTTGCCGCTCTCCCGACTAGCCAGACTTGGTATTTTATTGTTTTGGAAATGATATCGATTTCTACTAGATATGTTGTTGCCTGAAGATCAGATGATGTAATGTTTATGTTTGGGGTGCTTTTCAGAAGTAAACTTGGTATTTGAAGCATCACTCTCCTCAATTTTCCCGATCTTGTTCTGGTAACAACATAACACCTCTATGTATCTTCTATCGATTTCAAGGTATGAATTGGCAATTTCATGCAAATTTTCCTTGCATTACTAGCTTTCCTATTGCAACTTCCTTACTCTCAGACGTAGATCATGAAATATTTTTTATATATATCCTAGTGATGGTAACCGTGAAAATTAAACATTATTTTTAATAGTTACATTGGAATGTATATTGTCAAATCATTGGTACATATTAAAGAGATTGAGTAATAATTAATGGAGAATTTATTGGAATGCTTTTCTGTATGTGCACATGAGGGGAAAGGTGATAAATATGTTTGGCCACATTGATTGTTCGATCTATTTATCCATCTATTCGTAGTGTAACGTGGGTTTGCACATCGAAAAAAGCAAAAGAGACCATCATTTCAGAATACAGCATAAAGGTAGCTCTCTCTCTCTTTCTCTCTCTCTCTTTCTCTCTCTCTCTCTTTCTCTCTCTCTCTCTCTCTCTCCACTTTGGTTATCTATTCAAACAGGGATGCAATGATGAGAGCTTAAACGGGACTGATTATTCATCAGTCGGAGAGAGTCGATATTTTCCCCTTTCTGACTTGTAGGAGATCAAGAAAGTTGAATATTGTTTAACTATCATATTAACGACAGAGACTGGAGACAAGGATAGTTGTGGGAGTATTGGCAGTGTAGATTAATTGATTTGAATATAGAAAAATGTAACCATATAGTTTGCGTGCACTCAGTTCAACATTTTTAGTCTTGTCTAGTTTTCACACTTCACTTTCGTCTCAGTTTTTTGCCCAGCCCTTTCTCAACATGTCGCTTCTGTCTTTGGTTTACACAAGCTGTTCATGTGACTTCAATGAACTATTTCATTTACAATGTCGTTTCTTTGATTATTTTGTCGCTCTAAATTACGATTTGCACGCAGTTATACAGCATAGTATATCAATCATGTCTCTTTGCTGATGAAAATTAACACTAACACTAACACCACGTAGGATATCAATCGAAAGACAATATCATGAAGCAATTTGAAGCAGACGAAACACTTCCAATGCTCTCATTCAAAAATACCAGGACACTCACATAAACTGTGTCGCAGTTTGATATCGAAAAAAACATAAGTCTCAAAAAATCCAATGTCCTTTGAAATATTTATAAAGTCCTCTATATCGTTTATCCATCTCCTCATCTCAATTTTTCAGATATAGATCAATTTAAACATGACTGTCTCTCAAATTGGAACAAAATTAGCATTTGCCTATAGTGTAGAGGGTTTTTATTAACATTATTATTTGAAATAATCGGATATATTGAATATTGTTTTATTCAAACTCACTCCAACGGGCAAATTATTTTGTTATTTTGATTTACAAACAAGCTTAGCTCGTTCCTAATATTTTCAAATAAATCCATGAAATGACACATAACAGACCCACCTTTTTTTCTGATCTGCTCTAAAGGATCAAAGCGTAGTATCTGTTCCCTGGCATAGACCGAGGAGTCGGTACTGACACTTGCCAGCTGAACGGGTTGGAGAGAGTGGGTGTCAAAGACTGAGTGCGCCAGTGCAAGCGTTAGCCAATGAGGTTTATCTGAGGCTGCATCTGCTAAGTGCATTGGGTAGCCTTTGGACTCGTCCTTAGGCTCTCCCATTATTACTTGGCCCAGCTGCGGGGTCTCAGTTTCCTCAGGGCAGCACTGCTCCATTGTACTTAAAGGAGCTGGTCCCCTGGTGGATGCTTTCGCGGGTGACGTTGTCTAGCCATTACGATGAGCTTTCCAACGGTAACGGCGTCGGCTGCAGCCATTTTTGGAAGGGATGCTCCTTTTTCTTCCAACGTTAAGCCCAACCTTGTGTCACATATTGCTGCTGTGGGACAGTGATTAAATAGCACACACACACATACACACACACACACACACACACACACACACACTTATATATATATATATATATATATATATATATATATATATATATATATATATATATATGTATTGCTAATCAGGTGAACAAATTTTAATTCCGATATAATTATTGCTTGTCCACTTGATCTTCATATACATCAGCACGAACCCATATATATATATATATATATATATATATATATATATATATATTTATATATATATATATGTGTGTGTGTGTGTGTGTGCGTGTGTGTTCATATTCATTTTTTATCTCTATATGAAAAAGATTAAACAACATGAAGGTATACACGAGGCATAAATGAAAGTCACAGACAAGGTAAACTGATAATGGATATGGTAAATATCAAATGGAATATCATAAGTAATAATAATGTAGATGAGGAGAAGGTAATTCTCATTCTTACCTTAAATCAAAGTAGGATAAAACATTCAATGCTTGGGAGCTTTGACTCAATTTTAATATCGAAGGCATCATTGTTCTATGTGTTGCCAGCATATTACTGCGGATAATTTGGCTAATTTATAGATCTAGAAAAGGACACACATATCAATGTAGTCCCACTTCCCAACTTCGAGAATCGCTGACCATAAGATTGAAGAATTTTATGACGACACCTGTAAGGTAATGAACTGGGAGGAGAAGCATTACACAATACTCATGGGGGACATCAATGCAAAGGTAGGATGAAGTATATATAGTTTAAGAGGAATATTGAGTAGGACACAGAGTTTAGAGAGGAAGCATAGTGAATTCTTCAGGGAGTTACAGACAGAAGATAACTAATACTTGTTTTCCAATAAAGAGAAAATCGGAAATGATCTTGGAAGAGCCCAAATGGAAAGATAACATAAGATTATTGACTTCACAATAAACAATAACATTAATAACGCCCTCACTAGATTAAATATGGTAAGTTTCATAGAATCATGACAAGCGGCATTGAAGTTGTCTTCAAAACAGAAAATACTGAAATTATCCTTAGGAAGAAAACATACCAAAATAAAATGCTCAGAATCAATGATTTCCTGTAAGCGATAGAGAATGGCTTCGATGCTTCGTGGAGTGATGAAAATAGCATAGCAGAAAAGTGTAGAAGTTCGGTAATCATAATTCAAGAATGAACATAAATGGTAGGTAAATGAACGAAAACTATGGGGTAATACCCCAAAACATATTCAGAACTACCCTAGAGGGGGAGACGTATAGTAATAAAGAATAAAGAAATGAAATCAAAAGAGCATAGATTAATAAACAAACAAGGAAAATGCTACAAATACGAAATAAAACAGCATAATGAAGATAGCAAAAGCTGAAAGGGAAGAGAGAAAAGCTTGAATTACGCTCTAGCCGTAGTTCACACTGACAAGCAATACATGTTCGCATCAAAATACAGAAAAGGCAAAATTAACAGAAAGTAGACAAGATAGTACAACTAATTATGAAATACATAGAGGACTGATATGTCTCGAATGTAAAACTGCAATCAAACGAATATTTGATAAAGAACAGTGATATTCCAGAAGTACCAATAGACTAATCATTTTGGCAATACGTAATATGACACTCGAGGTAAAGAGAGCATAGTTATGGACCTTTTACAAAACATGGGAGAAATCTATCATGATGGATCGGTGCAACTATTCCTACAATGCTTAAGGAGAGAAAAGCACCTCAAAAATACTCCACAATATTGTAGCCAATGGAGACTCTGGTGACAGCTGCCGTATTATTGTACAACCAGAATGTTTTCCTAAATTTAATTGAAAACAGATTAAAGACACATTGATGAGTCATATAGATATGGAAAGAAAATGGGATTAAAATAAGACGATGCCTAACGGTTTGCAGTACAGCATTTGGTATGAATATGGATGTGAGTAAACCAATGTCATCTTGATTACTTCGGCTTAGAACGTAAGGTATAGAATCGGTGCATTCTACAAACGTATGCACGTAAAAACTTGAAACTTATAAGACTACTTGAAAACCTGATCAGAGGTATGCACTGGGCATTGAAAAGAACACGGTTTGGTATAATTATAAGTGATAAAAAGATATCAGCAAGTATCCGAGAGAGGACAAGACTAGAGGGAGACTTCATGGAATTATTAAGCAACAAAATGGAGATGGGTTGGTCATATTTCAAGATAAAAGTTCAACTTAAGTTGCAAAAGGTCAACTGATCGGCTCCCGTGCGGCGGTAAATCTTGAAGGAGAAGAGATGAGATAGAACAGCTGGCAAGTAAAACCAGGCCGAGGTTAGTGCAATTGCTTCTCATCATTAGAGGATATGGTTTAGGTTTTTGTTCAGCAGTGTACTTAATATAACTTTATTTCTTTGCATCACTATTTTATATTGAAAATGTGGAAATCCGAAATCCTGTCATGAAATGCTATCATTCAATATTTTGGGGGCGTTTTTTTTTTTCTCTTTTATATCAGAACGCTTCGATAGGTTCTCTCACCATCTTTTCTCAAGCGAGTTTTGCATCCGGTAATCGATGGTGAAAATTGAACAGAACCTTTTATTTTGTACCGCTAGCTTATGTTGTTCTCATTACTTATTTCTGACACATCTGACATCCATCTTAGAGATTTCAAATAGGAATGCCAATTCATTCCATCTATGTTGCACACTTCCCATTCACAGAACCGGACTTCTTCAATACCCTGTTATGTGGGCAGTGAACACGCTGCTTGGTTGGTGAGAAAAGTTCATTTCTTGGGTTTGGGGATTCTGGGGGTTAACGGTGCATGTCGTCGAAGCAAAAGCGTATGTACGTCCATATTAAAGCGTCTCTTTAGAAAAAAAAATGCAACCTAGGTACGAATAACATCCATTTATATGGGGAAGATAATGATGGTATGTTAGGTCGGGACAATTGATGTTAGGCTGGTAGGGGGTACAGGAGACATGGATTCGGCAGCGCATGAGGGGTACAAAGCACGCTATATCCGCAGTGGACTGCCTCAGAGTCAAACACTGAATGCTAATTCCATTTTTCACTTTTCCCTTTGAAGCATTATTGTAGCACAGAGCAAACATTTGAATGCGGGAAACACCTATATTTTAAGAAGAAAAGAAGAATATAACAATAGATTTGCCTGTCCATATCCCCCAACAAGATGAGTTAATATTCCGAATTAAACGAATAATCATAAAGCGACTTCCATGAGCAAAACAAAGTGAACATCATTGTCGATGTCCTCAAAACGAGGCAAGTGTCGTGATTTTAATTGATTCTCAGAGAGCTATGCTTAATCAATGTAAGATTTGTGCTTTCTAATTGGTTAAGACCCAGTTGTCAGTGTGTTTGGTGCCTGAAAGAATGGTGACAGAACAGCTGTAGGCGTGAAGGGCAATCGATTCTGAGCTGCATCACTTTTAAAAACTAAATATCCCATTTGATCTGGATGGTGTACACATAAGAAGTGATCTAGAAACAGTGTCCAATGTTACAGAGGTTGCAATCTCTGTTAGTAACCGAATCCTATATCTGGAACTATTTTGATATTCAATCGTTTCATTGAGACAAACGAAGTCTGAGTTGGAATATCCACTTTGCTTTTATTCAATTTTATACAGTACAAACTCTGAGAATCGTCACTTCGAAGCGTTGATCTCTTTTTCAATATTCTTATCCATGCAACAGCTCTTTATTTGAAACAACAGGATTTTCTAAAAATTATTATCTCTCATGATCAATTTCTTTGGTCTTCCTATGTCCTTAATAATCAATTCTTTCTTCTTCCCATGGAGTCTTGTCTCTGCACTTTATGCCAATAAGACTTTGGTCATGATGGTGCGTTGTCTTATCAGCATTCAGTGTTTTCCAGATTTTTCCATCGATTCCCTCCAACAGAGGGAAGGAGTAGCAATTCTACTTACAAGGATCTCTCGTAAACTGGTTGGCGTTCTTTTGGCAAACTCTTTTTTATTTTATCTTTTATATATTACAACTCAGTTAATATAATGAAATTCTCATTTCTTAATTCTTATACACATTTTTATTATTTTTATACTATTATTATTATTATTATTATTATTATTATTATTATTATTATTATTGTCATTATCATTATCATTATCAATAATAATAATAATAATAATAATAATGATAATAATAATAATAATAATAATAATAATAATAATAATAATAATAATAATAATAATAATAATAATAATAATAATAATAATAATAATTTGCCAAATTTATCTTGACTCCCATCCCGTGCCTCATGTTTGACTGGTGCAGGGCAAAGCAATTTTAGTGGCTTTAACAAGTACATTAAGAATAATCAAACATCAATTCAATCTTTGAACCACGGAAAGTTTTTACTTCGTCAGTTACTTCAAAATATCTACTTTCTTCGCCACCTTTTTATTGCTCCCAAAGATGAGAAAATACACCCAAACACTTGTTATTCAAAAACATTCTGTGTAATCCATCAATCCTGAAATTATTATCGAACAAAAGTTCCCGTCCCTCCTCTTCTTCTGACTATAAAAATTCTATGTTGGCTCTTAAAACAAAATGCAGTTAAGGAAATCGAAAGCCACTCCTTTTTTCAGCCAATCTAAATGACCTTTTATTATTTTGCATCACTCTCATTGCCTGTGGATAAATAATTGGATAAATAAACGAACAAAAGCGGGAGACTGAAAGCAAGATATACAATTTGCAATGCTAAGAAGCAGAAAACCAAGCCTTCTTCACTTGGAATGTCATGAGGCGTCTATAGTCTCACTATACAGTCAAATGAAGAGTTAAGATAATCTCATTGAAAAAAAAAACCCATGTTGTTTCAAATCCATCGAACGCAGGTTCCTGGAATGCATCCCGCTCCTTGGAAAAGGAACTTGAACACAAGGATGTAGGTACGCCAGACTTCCACCTTTTTGGAGAAAAAAAATACAACTTTTATAAATATTCTTTTGCATGCATTCGAGCAAAAGAAAAAAAAGAAGAAGAAGAAGAAGAAGAAGAAGAAGAAGAAGAAGAAGAAGATGATGATATTACAAACTAGAACCAGTTCTTGAAAGCAGTTCAGTATACAATCTTAAGAAGCATTCGGATCTCCTCACCCAGTCCTTGAAACTTGACTAGCTCATGTCATCATAATTGACAGCAGCTGCAGCACCCTTTTATCAGCTGTCATTTGCTATAAACCTTCTCCAGATATGCTAAATTTCTCTATCGGCGTTGCAGAGCCAGCACTTCTAGAAGTCGTTCAGTTTATCACACCTTCTTACTTTTTGTCGACCACTATTTAGCTTATGATTTCTTCGGATGTTCCTTTTGATGTTGACCATGATAATCACAAGTGCACGTTGCAGGGTCCTCGGTTTGAGGGTCAATCTCCTGGTTAGGCTTTGCGTCACTGCCATGACGGGTGACAATCGGGAGGATTCATGAGTTGCATACCTTTTTTTTAGGCCCATGAAGTTCTTGTTCTCGATATTCGAGCTCACTCTACCCAAATCATTCGTGGTTGTTTTTTTTTTCTATTTCTTGAAGGTTTACCGAATATCAATTGGCTTACGTAATTTTAGATGTACTTTTCTAACTCAGCATTTTTGTTGAGTCTTCCTCCTCGTAAACCATCATTATGCAAGCATATTTACTAGCACGTCACAGTTCAATAAAAGTAAAGGGCAGAAAATCGGGCATATAATATCCGTGAGAAAAATTCAATAACAACAGGACCATATAATGTTATTTTACAGATTCTGCAAACATCAAAACTAAGACTGCATCATCGAAATACTTTATAATCATCAGAATATAGTTCCAAAATGATTAATGTTTATATTTGAATTGAGTATTTACTGTTTCGTTGCTAATATCATTCTTCATCTTACGATAAAAACGGCATTTCTCATGCTGCAACTAGAGATACAGATATTTACATACATGTTCTGATATTATGTAAATGAAATATTCGCTGCTATGCACCTGGGGACTTCTCTCTTTGGTAAAAAAAAAAACAGACGGAAAAATCTTGCAGAACTCATGGATTGATTGTAAATTTTCTCAGGCAGTAGTTTCCAAGTCCAACCGCCATGATTGATGCATTTGGACAAATTATCTTTTCTTATTTTTTTGCCGGTGTAGATCTATTGCCAATTTGGACATATGTCGCTCGGTATACTTGATTTATGTCACGAAGCTCGCCTCGACGGGTGACAATTGCAATAATCGAAAGTAAAAAAAAAAAAAAAAACATGAAAATTGTTGAGCAATTCGTGCATACATCTATAAGGCAATGTTGGCAGAATTATAAGTCTACTGCACTTTCTGCCTTACAGGCATTATGTTATACAATTGATATAAATGCACACACACACACACAAACACACACACACACACACACACACACACATATATATATATATATATATATATATAAACTGTATGATGCGAATGTGTTTAAGATTTGAGGGATGAACTGAGAAGATTTCTGTGTTATGGGTAATTCAGTTGGATTTGGAGGTGAAGTGTCAAATCTGTGCAAGTGAAAGTCGTGTGTGTTCGAAAATAAGAGGGAATTGTAGGATGAACAGTTGGGAAGTGTTTGTATCTGTATGAGGGTTACCAGGTTTGCTTGACATGAGAGAGATCAGTGAGAAGTTGGATCAGGAATAAAAGGGTCAGTTGCTATGACTGTGGCTTATGCTTCTCCGAGAATACTGAAATGAAAATCAAAACACTGTTGCTTATCTCAAACTTCTCTTCACCTTCCCATCGTCCGTAATTTTGCTGGAATAATTTTTTATTTGTTTGCAATCAACAACGAATAAAAGGGATCTTTCTAATTTTTTTAGGAATTTTGTTGGCAGTGAGATGAACTGTACAACTCCAACCTGATTTATAAGGCTGCCGAAAGAGGTTTAGCTTTCGGGAATTTCATCCTAATTGTTTAAAACATCTGATCAGTTCACTGATAAAATAAAAAGAAATGATGACTGTTCTTCTTACTCATCATTTTCAATGAAAGATGTGCGAGCACTATTAGGGATGGCGCAGATCCTAAAGAATGTGCCAGAAATATGACACCTACGACCTCAGTTGTTAGCAGTGGCCTTACAGAGGGGGGAACAGAAAACAAATAAACAAACAAACGGACACACACACACACACACACACACACACACACACACACACACACACACACACACATACACAAATAGTGGTTGAGGTACAAACCACGGTACTGATGATAGGTGAGGGAAAGATGAGATGTGTGTGATAGGTAAGGGAGATATATGATTGAGAACAGGGCTGAAGACCTGAGCACACTTACTGGCACA
>OY735208.1:61244476-61314476 GCA_963457665.1 Thysanoteuthis rhombus | reverse complement strand
GATGAAGTTGAATGAATCAGGGTATATTTGTAGAATGGATCGGCAAAAACTTTGTGTTGACACCATCAAAACTTGAAGAATTTCAACTTTGCAAATAAAGTCATGAATAGTGAAGGCTTTCTCATGTATAAGGAGGTTTTTTAGGTTTTGTTTTAATGTCAAAGTCCATTCAAAGTTGACATTGTTTTCGTACCGTAACAAAATTCCCTCACCGAAAACTGATGAGTCATATACGTAAAACAATGTTGTCCACAAAGACTGATGACAAATTCAGTTATTCAATATCAAATAATAGAAGAAGTGTTAGATATCTTCGATACGACTGATTGAATGCCATAAAATGTATTTCATTTTACAAGATGAACAACAGCTTTTACATATCTCTACTTAAGTGAGAAAATGGATAAGAAAATCAACAAAGTATGTTCCTTGCAGTAATTTTTCATATTTGTTCAGAATGAATGTAAAACGTAGGAATTAATTAATTTCGAAAAGAGTCTTAGTTTGGGTACAATGATTCATTTTTGAATTTTGCTCCAAAATCACAAAAAATTTTTTTTCGTTGTTGCAAACATTGAAATCTTGTTGTTAACGGAAAGTACATAAGTATATGTATAATTTTTCCAGCAAAAATTACCATTCTACTACGAATGGCGTTAAATATAATTGAATAATCTTAACAGTACAAAGTCATTTATAATCACTTGTAGATTCTAAAATACGATAACTGTATTTGTTGCTTAGTAGTTCTAGGCATTCAGATATTCACAGTGGATCTTGGGATCGAACCAATTTTGGAACGACATTTTTTCCTTGTCTAGGCTTCCAGGGTCCATGTTGATTTAACCATTAGAATTGAGGACTGATTCTGCTGTACATCTTTGGAATACACCAAGGACCAACATTTTTATACTATCCTTCTTCATTCTTCGTTATCGACGTAAATGACAAATTAAACATCAGTTCTTTTTTCAACCATAAGCATTTTTTTTCTCAAGCCAACTTCCTGCAACTTTGTCGTGACGACATTTTCGTATGTAACAACAATGATTAATGCTAATGACCACTTCAAAGACTAACAATGTCATAGAAAAGGAGGTGACAAGACGACGTACGCCAAATCTGATGATAGCTTCGCTTCTATCAGTGGAAATAGAATCGAATTTTTCGATTCAAATGAACCTGGTTAAATTTCTAAATACATCGGATTCAATATTTCTGGCACTAATTTACATCACGATCATCTATGTCACTAGATATCTATTAAATAATCTCAAAATGGTAGGCATTTGGTTGAACAACTTGGAAAGAAAAGAAAAGCTTTTGAATTTACCACGTGCCTAAAACGGGAAGAAAATATTGGGTCTACATTAGTTCACCCAACGATGATAATAAATTGATATCTATCTCCTCTTATATTAATATCAAGAGCCTTATTCCCCGAACCAAATTCGGCATGCATTTAGTGTAATCAATCGAATGAATTACACACATGGCATCTCTGTATTATAAATCCTTATTGTTTTGTTAATTGTTACATATACAGCTATTTTATGTTATTTCTATATATCTCTCAGACGTATTATTGTTAAATAATCATTTAATTAAAGATGTAATATGTGCATTTACACTGGGGTCGTGATTTCGAAAATCATGTCTTTTAGGCAAGTCTGGAGTGCAAAGAAATAAATCTCGAATTGAAGAATGATGTGAAATTGTCAAATCATGCATAGTAACACGTTGTATATAAGTTATTTGTCAATTAAAAGGTGATACCGTTACTGAATATTTGAAGTTTACGTATCCTGCAAGAAAAAGGGAATAATCATTGCTTTTTCACGATTATTCATACTTTGGATGTTGAGCTACTGCAATTATCAATACTGCATAACATATCATGAACGACATTCGTTTGTAGACCTGTTACTGAATGTACGATCAGTGTTGCTTCCAGCGTTATCGGCTGTGATGGAAGCTTTGAAAGCCAAGAAAGGTGTAAAGGAGAGTCAAGTTTTGACGATACAGCCATCAGCGTTACCATTGAACATGACTCCTGCGCCGACTAAAAAGCTTTCCTCCAGGATATTTATCTCTGACATCCACCTTGATGCACTCGGAAAGAAGAGAGTGTCAGAAAATAGGTTTGATTAAACTTTGATTTATAGTATCTCTGACTTTCACAATGGTTTCTTTGATTTTGGAACATCGTGCTTTTGTACATTCGTAGTATACCTCCCATCATATCACACCTAGGAAAACCGTCATTCAACTACCATCAGTAAACAGCGAAGATCGGAGATAAAGAATAATCTTGAGTCGAGACAGAAACTGGCATTCAATTTAACTTGGGAAGCCAATGTACTATAGCCAACTGAACGTTCTCTCTCCAATATCTTCAAGTTGCATAATGCCAATCTCGAGCAAGGATGGGAATTACTCTGGGATGTGCAGGCAATGATTCTATAACGATTCATAATTGAACTGTTCGCAATCCAAAGGAGCCATACAGCACTTGAATTGAACGTAATAGGGGGCAATAGTAGTATTGATGAAACTAACCGTCATTAAATCTCTAGGTACATCTGATGCAAAAGTGAATGTAGGCCCTATTTCTAAATATGATTTTTTTTATAGAGGTGAATGCATGTGAATAAAGTGTTCATGATGTATATACGAGTATCAAATCAGAGGAAACATTACGTTGAAAAGTCTATGATAGGCAAAATTTCTTAAAAACTAATATAGAAGAATACATTACGGTTTATAATATAAAACAGTAAATACAATTTTATTTACCATACCAAGTCGTAAGGCAATCTCAACTCGCCAATCCGGTTGTCCCTTTATTCTTGTTTAGATGTTATGTAAATGTGTTTTTCCTCTACATTTCAGGATAATGTTTCTGATTTTTAGCAACAGAAACACTTATCGATCCACGCAGGATTATTTTTTTTTATAATGCTACTCTCATCCTCTCATAAGGGCCCTGTCCAAGGGTGAAATATGAAGATCTCAATATCTACTCGGCAAAGATGATGTGTTTAATTATTGTCACTGGAAGTTTGTGAGTACTCATTCGCACCGACGTTCATCTTGTTTACGACTCGTTGCAAGGAAAGACTATGATATTGCAGTCCGGGCACTGATTGGAGATCCTGGCGATGCCATCATTGCAATCAAGATTTGATTGAACATCCTTCGGGAGAAAATGATATATGGATGGAGCCTTGTTGGATCGTTAAGGGGATTTTACTCTGAGCAGATATTACTTTCTGAATAACCCTCACTGACAACACCAATCGTTGCACGGAGATTATCACCACTATTGGATGATTCACTGCGACTGGAAATTAATTTGAATCTTATCTAGTTTATATCCTTCTGCAACCTCTATTTGAAACAGAAAACACACGCATACAAAAACACGTATACAGTGACACACACACACACACACACACACACACACATATATATATATATATATATATATATATATATATATATATATATATTACTGATCAAGTAGTCAAATCGTTCGTTGGACTGAGAGCTGAAAGAGTAAGAATCAAAGATAGAGCACGTGCAAAAATATGTTACATAGGTATTTACAACAGAATACATTTTAGTACTAATGGTATCTTATACATTCGTAATGAGATTTTATTGATATTGTTATCTAATGAAAAACACAATATAGATGATAAATAATGGCTGTAGAAGCATTGCTGTGAAATGATGATTTTCCTATCATTATTGCCTTAAAATTGTACCTGAAAAAGAAAATGTTGGTCAATACCACTTACAAAATACGTATGATATCCATTGTAATGCAAATATTCAGGGCGATTTCAATAGCTTGATAAGTATTCTAGTTATGCAAATCAGTCGACATTGCATTGAATTGATCAGATGCTTGTATATGATTATCTGTCCTTCAAAAAACATGATAGCTGCTTGGCTAGACAGCTGAATATCGATATGGTGTCATGCAGAAAACATGGAAACAGACAGGAACTTAATTACTCTTTCAATAATGATATTTTAATTTAGATACATCTACATTTTACACACAGAAGAGCAATCACACATGCACACCCACAGATACTCATACAAGCATACAAGAATACACACAAAAGCGTGCTCACGCACGCACACACACCCACCCACACACACACACACACACACACACACATATATATATATGTATGTATATAAAGAGTACTTCTCAGTCTGTGTCAACATTCGTGCATGTTTCTTAGCTTCTCCAACCAGTGATCGAGTTGACAAAAAAAAAATTCTTTAAAGATATCCAACTGAAATATTATCATAATAATATCATACATATCAATACTTAACTTCAACGAGAGATCCATCGTACATATATTGAATCTAGCGCAATTATAGTTTGATTTTATTTTTTTAATGTTATTTGTCATATTTTGTATAGCATGCAGCGAATTGCAGCTAGATAGTATGCTGAGTATTTCAGAAAACTTTTTAACATAGAGAACATTTCATGTCAGTTGGGATAAATCATTTTAGGGCGAGTAACTTTTTCACCTCACTTAAACGGCAGTCAAACTTCCCCTTTGAGTGGTACCTCGCACCAATGGTAAATAAAAAAGTAAATATTTTACGTATAAGTATCTATTTTATTACAACCAGCCGGATATGATGCAACAAGTGGTTCAATGTCTTGGTTGAACAGCTAGGAGTCATCAGAATTAGTCGTGTGACACATTATCTTAATTGTTTTAGATGAAGATATTATTACTCACTGAACCGATTTAACGTGCAATTTCAATTACGCCTAACAAATTTATCAGTGCATACCATTAACACAGAGACTTCGAAAAAGTACGTAATATCTAAGTTAGGATCCTCTAAGAATAGAAGCGTAGATATAGGAATTTGGATTCCAAAATATGAATATTTATATTTGTAATGATGAATAACTATGAGTGCAAAAGACAAATGGCCAGTCTCTTTGCCAGTCGGAACCAGTCACGTAGGATATCCAAGGACAATCTGTGGTCTTGTGACTATCTAAGTGTAAGGAACCTGTCCGTTTAAAAAATAACCATAGATTGTAAAGCCAACTGGTGTCCCTCTGAATATCGACACAAAAATCAATGCAAATGAATCCAACATTTGGAATAAAGTTTAACATTAACCTGACCAAAGGATGCGTATAAAGGTTTAAGGAATTTCAAATTCAAGGAATAAACATTCATGGCAGTGTAGCTGGTTGTGATGTCCAGCACTTATTTTCCCTGCTTGCAACGTTTCCAGTCCGTTGCCATTTGATTTTATAAACAGTTTATATGATGTCCAGGAAACTCCGATTTCTCTCTGATATACTGTGCTGTCTTATTATCTCTAAATGTGAGATTGAGTATGGTTTTCTCATGTGTACGTTGCATGGTGCTCAGTTTGAGGGTTAATTTCTTTGTTAAGTTCCAAATTTCCGTTTCATATGTGACCATCGGTAGGATAGATACATTGTTTTCTTTCTTTTGATGACTAGTGAGATGTTCTTGTTCGTAAGAGTCGATTTTGTTCTATCAAAAACTTTGGCAACTTAGAGTGATTCTTGCAGAATTTCTTCTTTTGATGACTTCATGGGGATTTGTTCCCAATCTCCTATAACTTTTAAAAAATCCTCGAAAATTAACAATGCCCAATGATATAGAATATAATCCTTCTTTTAATCAGAATTTTCCCATATCATTGCAACTGTTTCCCAATTTTGATTAATGAAACAATAACTGATGATGAACTATGTTGTCATTCAATTTGTACCGCTAACAAATAACAGATAATCAAAGCTTTGCTAGGGTATGAGATAAATCATGTCCCAGTTACCCCACCGTTTGCATTTGGTCCCTGTCAAATTTTTCAATTCCAAAACCTGAAATAGACCCTGAAAAAGATAGAAGAAAATACATCACAAAACCTGCAAACTAAGTCTCAAAGCAACTTCCAGAAGTATTCCAGAAATAGAAAAAATCAATGGGATCGATGTACACTGTAGGGGACTGTTTTGAAGGAGACAAGTTACATAAGATTGCAGTTGAGGCTATAATTTTCTTTTTGAAAATGTCTTGTTTCTGTGTTGACACCTTATGTATATATATATATATATATATATATATATATATATGTGTGTGTGTGTGTGTGTGTGTGTGTGTGTGTGTGTGTGTGTGTGTGCAGGTGTGCAAAAGAAATAAGCTTTAACATGGTGTGGCTTCAAACAGATGGACTCAAAGAAAATAAGTTTCCGGATAGAGAGAGTATTTGAACTTTTGCTCACGCCTTTCCACCTCATGACTTTGAAGTCATGGAGATTTGACCGCTGCATTGCAGATGAGAAAACAGCTAGCCTCTAACAAGTTCCGGCTTGTGGCAAATATTCTCTAAGAAGCTGCAAATGGAAGTATAGAAATCATTTGCCGGATTGTAAGAATATGTTGAGATGGAGCCAATATCATTTCGATTCCTATGCCAATACAATACACATTGTGAAAGGTATAAATCTAACAACACGTGGAAATTATCATGGAAAGATGCTGTTTGAGAATAAAGGATCCAGTAGAATTTGAGTGACTTCATGCATCTCCAATAACAGATCAAGTTGAGCCTTGGGTTATGTGAAAAGCTGGAAAATATTGAGACGTCGATTTTGATAATTTTGGTAGAATAACATATTGATTACTTAGGAATATTAAATGTCCTTTTTTGAATGTCTATTCAACACCACCATTTGTTTCTAATCAAGTATGTCCCAATCAAAGAATAAAAGTTTATGGACAATATCTGATGGCATTTACTACGTCGGGACAGCGAAATAAACATGCCATTGCTGGGACCAGCGCCTAATTATGGAAATCTCTATCGCCTCTACACATACATCATGTATGTATGTATGTGTGTGTGTGTGTGTGTGTGTGTGTGTGTGTGTGTGTGTGTTTGCATTCATTTACATGGGGGTTCTGGGAAACTTTTACTCGATGAAGATGTTATGTTTATTCGTGATATCATGAAAAGTACCAACGCATCAAAGTTTATATTTTGAAAAAAAGTGCGACGTGCCTGCCAATTTTTAAGTGGAATGAACCAATAACTAAGAACACATATAGGAAGGAAGACGGTCAAATGTTACATTAATTGCAATTTTTTTTTCAAGACTGCCCTCTGTTCAGAGGGCTTCCTTTTCAAAACAACATGAGTAAGCTATGTAGTAGGCTCAACCCTAATGATGACTATTTCCTTCTTCTACATGACTGAATTTACGGAAGCGAACGGTACATCACTCCACAATAAGCAATGCTGTGTCCACAGATGACCTGGAATTATGTAAAATATGATTGTTTAGTTATCTGGGGTATTTTTGGGTGCGGGTGCTTCTGTGATGTACATGCAATTGTATTCTACAAGTGTGCATTTGCGTGTGTAAACATAAACTTGCACGCACATACTCTAACACACACACACACACACACACACATATATATATATATATATATATATATATACGCACACACACACTCACACACATATATGCGCATGTGTGTATAAGAATGAAAATATGTACCGCACACATGTAGATCTAAGGGACTGAAATGTTTTTTAAAATGTTTCTTTTCATGATATACCCTTTAATACCCTTTAATACCCTGTATACTACACACACACACATACACAGAGACATATACAAGTGTGTGTGCGTATGTATGTATATATGAATATATATGTATTAATTACTACTCTCTCTTTCAGGGTGAATACACTTACGCGAGGCACTTATCTCCTACAAAGCAACTATGCAATGCTTTTCTAACGATTGAATAGAGCACTATGGTAGACGGTGAATTATGCATGAATTAAAATAGTACTCAATCCGATCCTACAAACCGTTGAATACTGTGTAAGACAGGAATAAAGGATCGGACTCTGGATCAATCTTGGGTGGGCTAACAAGTCCACGGCCACACTTATGAGTTGCAATCCAACGAAACAGCTGTCTGTGGATGACTTATATATATATATATATATATATATATATATATATATATATATAGTGTATATATATACATATACATATATATAGTTTGTATATATATATATATATATATATATATAGTGTGTGTGTATATATATAGTGTATATTTGTATACGTATATAGTGAAATTATAGATCGCTCAATACAACTAAGCATTTTTTCAGCATTGTCAATACTTTCTCAGGTGATAATTCGATTTATTTGGATCCCAATTTGAAACGTGATTGGAGCCGTGACTCTTTTATTTGGTGGAAAACTCTGTCTCATTCTATTCATATTCCTTCCTGTCCTTCCAGTTCCGTTTAGTTGTTAATATTGGTTTGCACTTTTACTTCGATACAGAAAGTTCATTCCTGTCTAGCTGTTTACAATCAATTGTCACCGACACTTTTTGTGCTATTAGTATGTTCTTAATGCATCAGCTCATTGTGATATGTTTTCTAAATTTATCTGCCTCTCTGGCTAAAGGGTTCACTTCTAGTTGGCCCTAGCTGTCTCTGCTTAACCCGCTTAATATTTTTGGATAGTTTGCACTTATACGTCTAAGATATGAAAACGTAATTTTTCAGTTCTTAAAATAGCTGTGAGTTTAATAACACAAATAATAATGGTTATATTAATGCTGTTACTATTATTACCAACAATAACTTGATGAATAATGTGTCTATGTATAGATACCTAGAATCATTTTTCAAAAGAAGCCCCCAAAGTGTCGGAACACCAATGTGTTGGTGTTACGAATCCATTTAAGCTGTATTTAATTCGATGTTGTATGTATCGCACATTTTATGAAAAAAACACACCTCACTTGGGATTTTCAATAACTGAATATATATATATATATATATATATATATATATATATATATATATATATATATATATATATATATATATATACACACATATATATATATATATATATATACATATATATATATATATATACATATATATATATATACATATATATATATATATATATATATATATGAGAGATGGGGACAGTAAGCATTGATTTTGATACTATCGTTAATGTCGTTTTTCATTGTCTGTAGGAGACAGGGATCATCTAAAAGATTCGGCAGTCCTTTGTGTTAAGTAACTGATACTCTCTTGACTAGTTAGTCTCTCAGTCCGGCACTCTGTGTCATATTTCGAGTCACTGTATTTAAGGTAGCGAATGTAGATATTTACCCTATTTATATTTCCTAATCCTACAAGGCTTTGAAAGGTCTGTATCCTATTCCTGGGTCATTTTTTTCTCTGGAAGTGTTTCTCTGATTGTCCTTTGATTGGGTAGCATTGCACGATGAAACATATTAATTGTAGAGTCATTACAAACTAAGCAAGCTGCTTTAGGGAGTGAGACATTGATGTTATTTAGTTTTAAGTTCCTGTTGGTATTGGATTCAATAGCTGATTTCAAAAGTATGCTTACTTTTAACACTGCTAGACAGACGCTAGAAATATCTCTATATTATTGTATCTTTTTTTTTTTATTAAATCATCAGGTTTACGACCTGACAGCATAGCAACTATGTTTGTTGATAATTTAAGTTATTGCTGGGGACAACTGACTTCGTCCAAACACTGTCTGACCTCAACACCCTGATACAATAAAAAGCTTTCTCGGAGGTTTTACCGGCGTTTTTACGTACACACACATGCTATTACGCATACACACACATGCAAACACATACACGCACACACACAAACACACATACACACACACATTTTATGCGTGTGTTTGTGTGTGTGTGTGTGTGTGTGTGTGTTTAAATGAGTTTGTTTACTGATAATATGAAATGCTTCATGGAAATCACAACAGAAAAAATTATGTACAAAAATATTCTCAAAAATAGTATCCGAATCTCCGTCTTAAAAGTTGCTCCTAGATTGCAACAAAGATATAATAAGATTATGTTGCGTCATCCTTTCAGCAAAGATAATACCTGACCTTAGAAAAAAAAACAGTTCTTGATATCTTAGTTCTTTTATCTCGACTGAAATGATAAACTATAATGTTCCATCCATTAAGCAAGTTCCAAAGTATAGTATGATTCCATATTTCACTTAAAATATCATACAATGTCAACAATATTAAGGATATGAAACATTTACTAAAACATTCATCTAACAATATAAAGGAAGAAATAGTTGAACGTTTTGTAAAAAGAGAAATCGGAAGTAATCATACTGTCAAAATTGTATTAGCTTCAAATGTATCAATCTATCCCGGCCGATATATATATATATATATATATATATATATATATATATATATATATATATATATATATATATATATATAGTTTTGTCTATATTTTTGCTTCTGATTTATATTGAGAAAAGTCGATTTTCTGTATTTCTTCAAAGAATATCAATTGATAAGAGTCTGTAGAAAAATAGTAAAAAGACTACATGATGTGATTCTTCCAGGATTATTTTTATGATCAGAAAGAAGTTTGAGTTACAGATATTCTTGTCGAAAAAGAGACATAAAAATCATGACATCTGCTTATATTCTGTTTTAAAGAACCATGATATCTGATATGAGGCACAGCTTTCAATTGAAGGGATTGTGATATTGTAAGGAATCACAAAAATCTCAATTGTTGATTGAACATGAAAATGAAAGAAAAATTTCCTCAATTTTGATTCATAAAACTGAAAATAAAATCGATTTAGGCAGATCGAAGTGAAAAAAAAAAGGAACTACCCTTCCGATTGCGACCCCAGAAAAAGGAAAAGAAGTTTTGCTCCTTGATTTTCATTCTTATAAATAAAAAAGAATTCTCTTTCAAATTTTACCCCTAAAAGTGATAAAATCTTCAATTACGATTTTGACAATTAAAAGTAAGATACGTATCGTTCCCCTCTATTTTGACCCCTGAAAGTGGGAGTAAAACAAAATTACCCCTAGATCATGGCTGCAAAAAATCGAAAATTTCACCCTCATTTCCAGCTAGTAAAATGTACAATTAATGTACTCTCTTGATTTTGACCTCTAAAAGTAAGACAAATATTCCTTTTGTTCAGACCTGGAAAAGTTGAATAAAATACCCCTCGTTTTGACTTGTAGAAGCGGTAAAAATGTCCCCATATTTTTACCCCTGGAAGTTCAGTATCAGTGTTGATTCCTGAGAGAGAAAAATAAAAAATTTTGATTGATTTCTCCTTTGAAGATGAGACCCACAAAGTGGAAAAAAGCATCGCTTTGATTTTGATCCCTAAAAGTTGAGCGAAGAAAGTCATGTTATGACCCTTGTATGAGAAATTTTTTCCCTATTCTTTGTACCCCTAAAAGTGAAAGTTGAAATATTCTAATCGATTATAACATTTCCGATCAACCCCTGAACGTGGCAAAATGAGTTCAATGTACATAATCTACATACCCTCTTACCTCCGAGATATCTTGAAAAATGTATCATAATCATTGAACATCGAAACGTAGAAATATACAAATTGCACAATACGAGGTATTCATACACGTTCAATAAACATCACGATGTAAAATGATAGCACTGTTTCGTTCCATCACTCATTCAAGTGAGTGAGGCTTGCCTGCCATGTATTTCGCGATGCGAGGTATGTACAAAAATAAATAATCCATTTACATACCATGATCAATGATTTGAGAAAAGAAAATCTTTTTCATTATGCATTTAAAGAGTAAGGGATCTTTTTTTTTCATGATGGACAATCTTATAAGTACACTTCCCTGAACTGATATTAATTTTGAAAAAACATCCTCGAAAGTCATGTTTCGAAGGTGTTTTTCAAAATTATTTTCCTGAAAATATTTTTTAGCGATCAAATCCGTCCCCAGAAAGAATTGCAAACGTTAATGTCGAACGGTTTCGCCGCTAAGCATAAAGACAGACAGTCAGACGGACGGACTTAGGCAAATTATAATTCGATGACTCGTCATATCTTAACCTTGTTGACATTTAGTATTTTTTTGTGTTCTTTCTGCTTTGGCCTTAATATAAATGATTCCCATAGATTCATTCCGGGACATCATTGAGAAGGATTTTGTTTCTCTTTTCAAATGTCTGTGGAATTGTTTAACCAACCATTTTCAAATGCTCGAATTAGGATTTTTCTGATCTTGCATTTGCTATTTTGTCAGTTTCTCTGCAATTACATGCTGTCACATTTAATATTTCATCATTCTGTCCTTTGCAGTCCCAGAGTACTTCGATAGAAGAATCGACAAAATCCTCAAAGCTCAGAAGTCATTTTCAGCGGTCTTTTTTTTTACATTCTATCTGTTATATTATTTGTACTCATTACGTTCACACTACTCTAATCACTGGTGGCTTTCACTGGCAATTTGTGTGAAAATAATTCTCCCCAATACTTCAGCCCCCTCTTCTGTACTGATTAATATATTTCATTTGTCTGGATGCTATCTTTTCCGTCTTGCATTACAAACTATTACTTGTTTTATACTTTTCGAGTTTTCAGACGCATAGTAACCGGTGGCTTGTCCTTGTTACCGTGTAGCAGCACGTCTCATTAATACTACAGGACTTTATGTCATCTTCTAGTAATATTTTCGCACCAATAGTATCTGATGATTGCCACTGATGATCAAGCGACAACAAATCCACCCAATAATTAAGCACCCGTCCTTTTTTATGTTGCCTAATTTTATGATGTCTGTTTGTACATCGCTATGATTATTCCCCTGATCCACAATGCTCTCCACTTTTAGACAAGTCTCATTGGGACTGTTTAAAATGCACCGGTATGTTTCTTCTGGATTTTTTCATTGATTTTTTTTCCAATTGTCAGTTGTTTTTAATCCCTCTGTTGTTTTGTTTTTTCAATGAAAGATTTCAACGTTTAGCCAGATCGTTTTTTCTTTCTTGGTATTGATGACTAAATGTTCTTCTGACACTGATTTCCTGATTCACTTGCATTTCAAGTCTCAGAGAACTTTGTTCAATCATAAACTTTATGCAAGTTTCTGATTGTTTTCATGACTGGATAGCAGGCATTTGATATATTCCGATTGGATCACTGTTACAACCCTGTCATATATATATTCTGTACACAATCCGTGATGATATACTCAACTCTCTGATTATTTTATTGAAGGTTCAAAAATATATGGATGTACATACATCTCAACAATCACTTCTACTCAACAATCCACAGCAATGTGGTTGCTTTCGCAGGAAAATAAATAAAGGCAAGTTTCTCAAAAACTTGAAGAATTGTACGTGATATGTTTGTTGATTACAGTAACCCTGTGGTCTTATTTCATCAACTCTTGCTTGGATTTCCTGTTATCCTTTCCATTCTGATTTGCAATTCAGAACAATTCCAAGCGCGTTGATAATGATGGGTAAAATTCTCACCTTCGTATTCCCCAATATTCTTTTTTTTTCTAAAGAACAGGTTATCTCTGCTCGTAGCCCCTATCGAAAGTACCACCGTACTTACCTTTTATCCCAACTGCAGAGAATTCCAGGTCCTTCAGTTTGTCTCTTGAAATATCCATGGAAATAACCACCAGACACAATTGGTGTGAAAAATTAATGAGAAGATATCAATATAACAAAAAACGCAACTCTGTTGAATGACATTGTTTACGCGCAGCAACAACGAAAGAAGGGAGGTTAACGTGTTTACTGTCACACAACGCACATGTGTGTCAACTGCACGGTTGTTATGGGGATATCAATAACTAAGGCAACGTTGTGAAATCAGTTTGTGTCGTTTGGCACCGACCAGAGCATCTGTTTATTGTGTTGTTCTGCACGTTGTGTTAATCCAGGATAGCGTTGAACGTAATAATAAAACAGGGAAAATGAAACCGAATTCAATGATAATCTATGATGGGAAATGCTACTCGAAAGCATATCTTAGTTTTTCCTTAGAGATGCTAAACGTGTGAAAAAACAAACTTCCCTCTGAGCAACAGTAATAATGTAATACAAACAGTAGATTTCACAATAAAACCAAATCAGTATTTTTGTCTAGTTCAAATATTGACTTGGCAGTGTTTCTACCGTAACACAAATGTCAACAAGGAAAACAATCCTTCCTCAAAACAAAAGGTGTGAAATCCATATCCCCTATCATGATTTAAGCCCACGAGAAAACTGATTGCCAAAAAGCTTTTCTAATGAGTGGTCTACATTCATCATACACCTGTACACTTGTTTATTTCAATCTAATGAATAAGTGCCTTCTGTTATAAAAAATATCCCTATATTGGTATATTTCATGTTACTTGTATGTGAAATGCAAAAGTTGTAGACATTATCTTCAGTAAGATCAAAAATTTGGGTGTAGTTCAAAAGTGCAGCAAAGCATAAACAATGAGAAAGAAAAGCATTAAGCAACAGATAATCCGAGCAAATTGTATGATTTTTGGTTGGATAGGATTCAAAGACAAGACATCATCTGATGAAAAAAATGATATCATTACTAGATGTTTCGATCCTTAGTCATCATCCTTGTTATTGCATATTTGGGAATAATTACATGGAACAAGATCCATTAGGTTAATATAAGAAAAGTAATATTTTGTAATAACATTGCGTAGCATCCTAAAACAGGTCTTGTGAGAAGGATAACCAGTGGCAGAAAAGAAAATCTTTGGATTAACTGTAAAGAAGGAATCATATCCAGCAACACTTGAAAAAAAACTTGTGCAGTCGATTCAAGTTCAAAAACGTATACAAATACCAGGCCAGCTCTCTGGTGATGTTCATATATATGCAGAGGCGATATCCAAGTATAATGTTGGATTAGATTATTTTCCTCCAGATTGGTTCCATTATGATGTAAAATCTTCCTCAAACGATTTTTAAGATTCAGAATACCTTGTTTTATAAAGGTCTCTTGTTTTGGATGAAAATAACAAACAGTGAATAGCTTTCATCTCTACACAAAGTTTAAAATAACGACGCAGTTTATCAAGATCTTTCTTAAGAACAAGGGAATAAATGCTAATCAGGCGTCGAAAGATCAGGGGAATAAGGAGTGTATGGATTATTAATCAAGAAAGGTTATTCCATCATTTCAGATGTGATACCTCCTGTAGGAGTCGATGTTCTTCTTGTTGGCAAGCCACACCTTCTTCTTTGATTGGATCGTCTCTTCCTTTCCTTCGAGACCGTCTTTAAACTCTCTGATTTCTCATTCTCGAGATTATAAAAGCAGTTCATAAGGATACTGAAATTCAAATGTATTATTCCAATTAGGACAAGCTCAAAGATGCACGATTTGAAAGCTAACACAGGACAATCGGAAAACAATCGTTTTAAGAATATAATATAATATAATATAATATAATTGAGGAATGAGTTGTTGATAGGGACAATAGTATACATCAGTTATGGAGTTGGAGTATTAAGACCTAGTATCATAAACGAGATCTTTAAACATGATTATTAAATGGTGTTTTTTTATACGGGAAACGATTTCTGTCCAAGTCCCTGGTAATCAATCCGATTTTCTTGGAAAGAGAATACGTCATGTTTTCAGGCCCTCAGCGTTTGCGATGAATCGACTTTTTCAAGCGACTGAATTAGATTATATCACGCCTAATCGAATTTCCCAAGTGAATCGAAAGCCCTTTTTTGCTTCAGGGCATCTGCACCATACATCCAAACATGTGGAGAAGAAGACCTGCCATCATAGTACGATGCTAGGAATTGCAACCAAATTTTCAGCCTTATGTACAACGTTTAGAAGATGTTCAGGCGATGATTACTGGTAAATGTTTTTTTTTTCTTTATTCTGATACAAAATTGCCTGAGAGAATTCCGGCTCTAAATCCAGAATCAGATAGCTCTCCAACAAAAAACAAAAAGGCAAAAACAGATTCAGCATTATTCAATTCTCTGGTTAATCTGGGTGGGATGTACTGTTATACACCAGAACATGATCCACTGTTACCTCCCAATGTAGAACTGCAATAAGTTCTATTTATTTGAATTTTGTCGCGTGAATGATATTGACTCTTTTCATTTGCACATTTAAAGGAGAGAATTTAGTTAGTAAACTACTCCCTCGGTGTAATCAATCACGTTATTCCAATGCTTTCAGCAAATGATCACGGATAAGACGATCCTGTCTTACCATGATATGACACAAATCAAATATTTCTTTGAGAGAATTAAGCGAAATGAATACAAACTAATAATAAAATGAGCAATGACTTACTATTCATATTTAATGCCCATTCTGCATCATAAATTAATGAAAAAGTACTATAGTTATCAAGTTCATGAGGTTATCTTGGGTTAAGTTTCGTGCTGATTATTGGTTTGGTAAAGGATTTTATCGTCTCTTCCGTGTTTGGAATTTCAAATGTTTTGTTCTCTGAAATGGTGAACATTGTATCCCCGCTTTGTGGTGGATGGTTTGTACAGGAGTAGTCAGAGTCGTATGGTCTATTAACCTCAATGACACTTGTCACTTCTGTTTTGATTATCGCAACTGGTCGTTATCACTTTTGCATTGAGGAAACCGTTCCATTAGTGAGAAGTGAAGGAGTCTTCCAATATTTTTTTTCCAGATAAGTCCAGATGTGCCGACAAACAAAGTAAAAACCTGCACCAGGCAGAGTCGTGGTATATTGTTTTCAGTCGTATTTTGATAGCACGGATGTATTTATGTTGTTTTCTAATAATTTCATTGCTCATTAAAATCATCTTGTTGATTCCAGTATGTATGAAAATAATTTTTTCTCATTTGAATACCGGCCTCTAATGACAGAGATAATGGTCTTCACAACGTTTGCAATTACAACGCAAATGGCAGTGTTCTATACTTAAAAGTGGAATCTAATGGTAGATGGTCAAGTTTCAGTAATGGATTTCAAGCTTATCCTATGCCGATCCGCATTATTATTATTTTAGCAGATTCATATACACATTCAAAATCATACCAAAGTACTAAACCGAAGAGCCAAATGAGGAACGAGTCATATTCGAACTTGGTGTGATAATGATAACAGTATGTTTGACACCATTTCACTGAGGAACATCGAAATCATGCGTTATGACAGATGCATAAAGGCAAATTTGTTAGATAATCTGTCGAGGGAGAATTTTAAAACTAGCAAACATTTGTTATAAATGTCCAGGCAAACAACAGGTCTGCGAAAGACGTATTAAATAAAAATGAATGATTCAGACTGCAGCAGTTATTCTCTGATTGCGTGGTGGGGGACACGGTATAAATGATACAATTATTTCTCCCGTTGTGTTGATTTTTATATTTTCATGTTTTGGGGTTTTTTTTTTTGGTTTTTTTTGCTTTTACAGACGTGAGATTCAGGCTTTTACAAAGGTTAAAATAACAATTGAATATATTAAACATTGTTGTGCAATGTACATAAGGTTATAGGTGAAACTTAACAGCAATTGAAAGTTTGCACTTTGAAAAGATTTACATTAAAATTTCGTTCAAACATTTTCTATCTTGTTTCATGTGTCACTTTTACGTTTGTTTGTTTGAAGTCAAGAACAGCTCTTAGAATGTAGGTAGATACGAAATCAATTTTGTAAAGTGTCTTATTCAAATGAGACCAGAAAAACACTAAAATCTTATCGACATGAATACTTAAATCCCATCATTACGTAATCTGAGAGATCTGTTTTTGTACTTACACCCTGGTAAAAATGAGACCACGTTCATTTCGAAGTGCAAAAGAGTGTAGAGTAAATCTTGCTACCTTGAATAGATGTTCTACTAATTTTAATCCCCCAGTCAGGTCACTAAAGTGATTCGGTGTAATTGGAGGAATAAAGTCTTTTAATAGGCAAAAGCTCGTCTTGGAGGTAAAGCATTACATCCAAGGAGAAATAAGTGGAGTGGAGATGTAATGCAAGATGTTATTGAAAGAAAAAACAATTAGTGAAATTAAAACTTGGAATTTGAAAATAATAATTTTCAATGGATAGATTAATTAACTGTTTTAATAACATATGGTAACTGAGGTATATATATATATATATATATATATATATATATATATATATATATATATATATATATATATCGTCTATTATTTCTTACTGTGAACGTACTACTTGATTCAATTATATTAGTGATGATATAAGGTGATATTTGATAAGAAAGGTTGTAACAATCCAAAATTAGTTTATAAAGGTGTTGAACAGCGAGGCCAAATATCATAGATGGAAAATCGATTTCAATAGTGCGTTAGCCGAAAAGAAAAACATTTCATTTTTTAATTGGGAAAAAATGATTTATAAAAAATGAGAAATACTAAGTAGTCTCAGTCTGTACTACTTTTTTCTTATTTTCTACATTTTAATAAATTTTTGTCAGATCGACATCTTTTTTTCTCTCAATTTTGTGTATGTAGTTCCACAAGTCTTCATGGTTTTAACTTGTGAAAATGCAGTCCACTTACGACCAATATCCAATACTGACTTACTGCATGTTTTATGCAACCCTTTATACAAGAAGGTATATTGATTGAATAACTACGTTATTTCTTTTATTTGCTGGAATATTCATACATAAGACACATATTCTAGCGGTATAATGTGTTGGGGGCTTGAACAATGAACATTGTCGTACTATATCACCGTCATCATTTAAATCTGGTACGGTATCAACATTTTATTACTGATTACTGATAAGACACAAATCACCCACGAAGCTTTAGGCAATTACCTGATGAATAAATCTCAAATCAAATACCGAACCCCATAATAACTTATTTAGATGTTCTTTCAGCAAGGCTCGGAACTCAACTTCAAATCCACGCTGTGATAAGTGATAGGAAATGAATTTCCCTTGGTTTCGAATCAAACATTTTTGACATATTGCTATTCTATCCATAATGGCACAGATATTCATTTTACTTACAATGTAAAATAATCGATTGAAAGAATCTCAATATAATTACGAAATTTGAATACAATATACACAACCGTTTAATGACAATTCATGAAAATGGAAGATTTTCCCAGCTCTCAAGCGTATCCATTAAAATCTAATCATTGTAGTATTTTCACTTTGTGTTCGAACTTTCTTGATCAGACTTTACTAAGAATGCCAATGTCTTTAAGAGATCTCCTGGTATTATATCGTGAGACATCTTTTTTCAGTGGAAGAATAATTCCTGGACAAGAAAAGCCATTGTTTACTTCCTATCAAAAGGATTCCAGATAGCTGGTCTTCATTTTTTACTTGGATTGAGAGTATTTTTTTCCTTTGAAATCTAAATTCTGCAGATTCGGATGGTCTTTTCTGATTGTAATGGACTGTTGTGGATGGCCATCTATAGAATATTCAAACCTCTTTCTATCAACTTCTTTTCGATGGAAGAGGAGCAATGGCTGTCGCCACACAAAAAAATCACCCTTTTCTTCTTGCAACAGGACGGTTTGTTTTCTAGGGGAAGGCCATCAAGCCTGAAATAAAACGATCAGAGCCTACATTATGTAATTCCATCTAATATAATCAGATGTGCTAACGTGAATGTTGGTGTTACTGTTTTGAATTTCTTGGTGTTTCAGGTCTTGGAAATTTGAGATTTACAATTGATATATCTATTGTATAGAATAACGATAGGATGGAAATACTTCAACGCTGTACAAAGGTGAACGACTTTAAACTGACAAACTATCAGGGAAAATCAGTTTTGGAAAACAGAATATAGCAAATATTGAAAAAATTAATAAAAAAACGAAAAAATCGATTTTTCATCAAAAGAAGCAGACGAGCAAAACACTGTACCAGCTACAATAATGAAATTCCAATAAAAAAGGTAAAATGTAAAGAAACAATGACTCCAAGAATATATTTTTCATCAGAAGAAAAAATCAAAGGTTTTGCAGGTGTTCCATTAGAAACTTTCAACCCAAACTGTCGGAATAAGTTCCTGCAGTTTTTTAGTTTGTCCCTCTTTCTGGCTGGCTGGCTGGCTATTTATGTATAAAACATGCAAGTACACCGATGGAGGTATAGAACTTAACGACTCACTTTTTGTCTTTGTTTTGTTTACAAAAAAGATTTTTATGCTCACCGAAATCCCGTAATAATGCAGGGTCAATATACGTTTCTGTTGAATTGTAAAACAACATCATTTTAGTGTCCACTGCCCAATGGTTTGTTGTTTTTTCTTTTTATTGATCACTCCTCTTTCAAATTTTCAAAATAATTGCTTCAAACATTTTACTTTGAAATGTTTGTCATGTGACCAGTTCCATTGAGTGACCAATTTGTTCATATTTTTGTAGGTAATGTATTAACTAATGTCAGAGTTACTATATTATCAAAAAATTCATTCGTATGATGATACATCACAGTGAAGTGCCTTCTCTCTAGGTATGCATTTGTTGGTACGTGTTTGTACTCTCATAGGCATATGTATACACACAGAGAAATTTGCGTAACCTAAACTTTCGACAACCTCTTCATAAGCAACATTGTGGTTTGTTGAGTAGATAAAATGTTTCTTCATTTCTATTTCCTGGAATTTGAAATTTTTACATGCTAATGTTCCATGCAGTAGTAAATGAATTTGATTTTTAAAATAAAAAAAATAGTGTCAGGTATCTTTTTACTAGTTCAGCGCTTTCGTGAAAAAAAGGTGACTATCAACATATTCGTGACACTGATGGATAAAAAAATGAATTAAAGTTGAAATTAATAACGCTGGCGTGATATTTTCTTCAAAAACCACCGCTATTATCAAAACAAAAAATGAAAATAGATTAGATATTATTTCTATAGTGTATCTCTAACCGTTGACAAAATAAATGTTATTTAATGAAAAGGATGAAGTTTTACTCTATTACGAAGACTGATAATGTACCTACAATCCCTTCTTTGCATATCGATCCATTGGAGAGTGGCACCAGTTGCAGGCTCACTGAAATTAGGGAAAAAAATCAAAAGCACTTGTGACAGACTGTGGCCACTGAGTTAATTTAATTTTGATAAGCGTCTAGACGATTGAAGAAGCTCTTAGTGAAGGAAGAATGTCGACGCAGAGCGCTTCTTCTCTTCTATTAGTTTTCCTTTTATGTCGATTCGTTTGTTTTAATTGTTTATGAGCGGTGTTTTCAGCGGATTTGATTGAATCGATTATCGATCTGCACTAAGAAAAGAACGACATAATTGATTTTTATGTAACATTTGTTGCATCTGAGAAAAGCAAACCTATTTTTTCAGATGCATCAATCGTTAATACCTTTTAAATTAAAACACGTTGCTTCAGTCGGAAGCAAATTACCATTTCAACCAGGCATCTTACCGTAATCTAATGCACACATAGACACATGTATTCAATATCATAGGCAGGTCAGCAACTATAGTAACGCCCATATAATCCTGCAAACGTATATATATATATATATATATATATATATATATATATATATATATATATATATATATATATATATACATGTATGTATGTATGTATGTATATATTAATATATATATATATATATATATATATATATATATATATATATATATATATATATATATATATACATAAATATATATATATATATATACTTGACTGAAAGATGTAATCAAATTAAGGGATTAATCTCAAATAACTTGAAAATAACAAGATTCACCTGAAGAATTTCCCAAAACGTAAAATTGTTGGACAGACGTGAATAGAACAACGTAGATAAGACTTTGCGTTATTTGTATAACGGTAGCAATACTTTTTCACGGATATATAGAAAAGAATATTGAAGGATATCGTAAATTGCATTGTCCAGGACATTTCTATCTGAATAATTCAGATAATGTTAATTATTGTAGGTTATCTTCGAGGTTTAGTCAACACTTAGCAAGAGAAAATTCCAGATTTTGAAAAAAAGAATAAAACATGTAGTAATGCATCGACGTCTGTATTCATTTATCTTTCTATGATTTGTTTTCATTAATACTTTATCATTGTCTCTTTTATCACAACTGTTATGCTGATACGTGCTTGACAGCTATCATGTGAATAATTCAGTCAGTAGAGACGGTTTCTGTTTTATTCACTTTTGAATAAGTGCGTCAGGGATTTCAGCAATCTATAGTAAGTTCCGTACCCACAGATGACAAAATATCTTGGTTCATGATATCAAACATCGTTGAGTTGATACTATGAAGTCAGCCCTAGTCAATTATTTACAATGAATGAATAGAGAACAGCGTACCCTTTAAAACACTGCCGAAATAGATAGAGGATTGATTTTGACTGTTGTGATGGATGTTCCATCACCAAGTCAGACAAAAAGTTGGGCAATATAAGCCAAGATAGATAACTTCGTTAATATAGAATAAAAAAATCATACTGATACAAACACCAAATATTTCTATTTATTTGATGTATGTTACTCTTGATGACCCACTATCTTTGCGCAAGGAGTGCAAACGGAGTATATTTTCTGATCTCTTAACAGGGGATTTATTCTACGAAAGTATGCTTTTCTCCTATAGTACTTTAAGTGGTTATCCAAGATGAACACCCTGATGTCTAGCGCAAAAAACGCATGCAATGGTTACACTTCTGAAACGACCAACAAAAAATGATCTTAAATTCGCTAACGGAGACTTGAAAAAAGAATAATCGAATGCAACTGGTTCTAAGTGCGATTTGAATATAAAAAAATATTTTTCAGCTTCCTGAGTAGATGTTCATCCGCTCCAGATTACGTCCGTTTAACACCAATTTTGATAATAAAAGGTTCATTTTGTTAACTCTGACTAACATTGACTGGCCAAAATATTTTGTCATCAAACCAAGTGGAAAAAAATTGCCTCATTGAATGTATTTCTCTCAGACGTAGATTCAGTTGTTTCAGTTGTGCAATACATGAGACAATGTATTTGTCTTCATCTCTCGAACGACTCATGGAGATCAATTTATTGTTTATTGCTTTCATCTATTTATACAGGACAATAATGCCAGCCTCGGCTTCAGGGCCTTATAGCGTTAGCAGCAGGGAACCCCTATGTAGAATTAACTATGATAGGAGACTCCATAAGAAGCTTTTGAACGAAACATCGGAGACAATCAAAACATTTAGGATAAGACAGTCAATCGTAGCTACCTTAAGAATAATGATATGGATTTGCAAAACTTTGGGCGACATTTCAAATGTTGACACTGGAATATCATTGATGATACTACTCAAATGACCAAATATACACCGGCAAAGATCAACTTCTACACGTCAAAGCAGAGAATCGTACTATGAGCTTATCTTTGTGAAAAATCATACATGCAGTTTGCAAACAACTTACACATAAAAAAGTAGGTATATACTTGTAATATGATAGATTCGTTATTGATATTTGTATTAATCATTTTTCAATCTTTTCTACTTGCGTGCTACCAGTGACAATTTCTATGGCATTATATTTTTAGCTTTGTTTTCTTCCTAGCATAATCTATCATATTGGTTTGTAATATAGCTGCATTTGTATTGATACTTTTGTGTGTGTTCTAATCTACCTACATTTTGAAATAAATATCATTTATCTTTGATTCTATACATCATGTCAATTTCTCAGTTTTAATGTTGCTTTTCAGTTCAGTGTACTCTTTACCATCAACACATTTGCAACGTATAGAAATAGACATTAACTTTCAGAACGTCGCTAGTTTGTGAGCAAGAAGTTTTTATTCAAGTTTTCTTCTTGATTTTATCGTACTTTATCTATTCTTTCGTTTCCAATGTCATATTTTTTGTCATTTGATTATTCTATAGTGTGCACCTGTCTTCGACAGCATACGATGTCATTGAAACAAAGATAGCCTCAAGGAAAACGCATGTTATGATTCACGTAACAATATCGATAATATTATATGAAAATGACATAAATTTGTATATATTGATAAAGCTATTTTCGTCCATATTGAATACGTCAATTTCAAAATATGTTGAACTAAAGACGGATGAAATGTCTTATTATTCAAGGGATCATGGGTATATTATGAAAAGTCATGAATTTCACGTCTCGTGGACAACTAAATACATGAACACAAGCATGTACAGATAATACACAAACACTAACACAGACACACACAAACACAGACACACAGACACAGACACACACACACACACACACATATATATATATATATATAGATAGATAGATAGATATACATATTTATAGATATACATATATATATATATATATATATATATATATATATATATATATATATATATATATATCCAGGAAGGTCTATGTCCAACGATGGACGTTAAAAGACTGATGATGATGATGATGATGATGATGATGATGATGTATATTTACATATACAAATGAATATATGTTTATGGATCTCTCTCTCACTATGTATGTGTGTGTATGTTCATTTATATACGTTTGACTATCCATACATTCATATGTATGTCCTAATCTATACATGTGCAAGTATGATATATATGTAAGAATATGTGTACATATTCAGTATATGCATTTCTTTAACGTATACACACATACACACACACACACACACACATATATATATATATATATATATATATATATATATATAATAGAGAGAGAGAGAAAGGGTGAGGGAGGGAGGGAGAGAAAGGTCAGATAGATAGAGAGATAGATAGATAGATAGATAGATAGATAGATAGATACTTTGTCTTTTTTTAGAACTTTCAAACGTAAATATTGCTGATGCAACTCAAACAAAGTGTATCCAGAATTTACAGCATGCCACTATCACATGATGATCAAGTTCCAATGAATAAATGTAAGAAAGAAATCCCACATTATTTTGCATTCAATAAACAGATTATTCAAACTATGTCTACGCAACTACTTGTCAAATGTTCTTATGTTTGGTTAAAAATTTCAAAGCGATAAAATAAATCATTCACTAAATCATCATCATCATCAGTCTTCAAACGTCCGTCGTTGGACATAGACCTTCCCCAGGATTCACCACACTTCTCTATCATGAGCGTCGCGGAGCCAGTACTTCCTGAACTTGTCAAGCCCATCTCTCCATCTAATATTCTGCTGGCCTCGGCTGTGCATGTGATCTCGAGGGATGCATGTTATCAAATATGTCAGCAGTTATCTTTTTGTCGCCTTTGTAATTTGCCAAAATACTTTTTCTGTAGAACTACGAATGTATTGAGAGGAAGAAGAACCCGTTTTTTGAAAATCAAACAATCATCCACCTGATTAAAATTGTGCGTATGTGATATATATTCTTTGATATCACAGTTTTTTTTTTGCTCACATTCGTAGTGTCATCGAATAATGTATAACTGAATAAATGTCTTTTTTTATGCGTAGCCTAATATCTCAGCATTTAATCAGGTCAAATACATTGTCTCAATCAAGATGCATGCAGTGACAAATGATTAGACTCTATTATGTATTACGTTAATCATTCACGTTGAGATAAAAAAAAACTACTGGTTGCAAACGCTAAAACTTAACTAAAACTTAATAAAACAATCAAATGTATAGGATTGATCATTCCAGTATTAGGGAGTGAAAATATTTTTATCTATCTAAAGTTCTTGCAGAATTGTTCAGTTATCAAATATTTTTTTTTCTATCTGTCTGAGAACTTATGCCGTTTATCAGATAGATCAGGTGATGGATGATCATATAATGATTCCGCTTTTGATTATATGCATTCTTTGTAGAATATTCTGATACGCAAATATGTTGGAACAACTGATTGGACCAAGCCTGAAAATGACGGATTGATAGTCGTTTGTTGCATTTTATCACTATCACAAAAAAAGATGGAAGCAACGTAGCAAAACCTGCAACCGAATGGCTTGCTCAGAGAACATTGTTTTTTTTTCTGTTCTAATAGTTCATTCAAGTAAACTTTAGTTAACAGCAGCAGTCACAAAGAAGATTTTCTTTGATACAGGGATTTTGTAATACTGAATTACTTCTCAACTTACCCGAACAGGAAAGCTTTATTCCTGATATAATCATGTAGTTTAAGGCATTGTCGTTTAACTATATCTTCCTTCGCCAGCAGTATATTTTCTAATATGAGCTAGTGTTAAAATTCTGGCTCTTATTCCGTAAGTTCGATTTGACCACATGTTCCAGTGTTCCAATTAATTTACAGCAGGTTTGTAAACGATGTACTATCGTTGACAAAGTGCATAAGACAAACAGCAGAGTGAAATACAAGAGATTCTTACTAAATTCTTGGCATATGGTTTTGAAATGATCTATGAGAAGACCTAAGAGTATGGCACCGTACTTCTCAAAAGACCATTCTCAATGGAGTACGGAGGCCAGTACCCCCTCCCAAAAAAAAACGTTGTTGTTGCATGCATCAGCTTGACACTTGGGAATTTCAATCTAATGGGGACCTGATGGTGGTGATCATAATGAAAATAGTAATTGATTGTACTCCATCTCTTTGCTGATGACGTGTCAAGTTGATATTCTGTCGGTTTCACTGCTTTGTCAGCATCGGGAGACCTGTTGAGAAAACCCGTAGCGGATTGAATAAAGAAAAATAACTATAGTCATGTTATGTTGATAGCAGTTTTTATGCATTTTAGATTTTTCTTATCACAGTATGAAGGGATTATTCATTATGGAAACATGCAACAGTCTGTTTGTTAATATGCTCATTTATTTATTTACTTATTTTTTTCTCTAAGTTACCAATCTATGGACTTGTTTTAATGGTTTGTCTATCAATATCTAAGTTTGTTGTCACAGTTAAACTTTTGCTACCGATGCCAAAGTTATTTACAATAATTAGCAGACACATGCTTGACCAGGAGGGTGAGTCTTCTTTTTGGAATACTTGATTTGAAGTGAAACCGTCTAAAGTGAAGAAAGGCAGGCGAAGTCCTTAACCATAGGCACCTCACGAGAAGGTCTGGCGGAGGGCTCACTCGTATGTCTTTCATATCAATTTTAATACCTATCTGATTTCATGATGTTCTGGACCATCACAGAATCCAATTTGAATCATCAAATTTTTCATCTTATATATTTGAATTTCAAAATTTGTGTCCAGTATAGATTTGATTGGAACCTGCATATCCCCGATTCGAATATTGATTTTCAACTATACAATATTGTTTGTTAAGACCTGCAGATTTCCATCTCTCAGTGGTCAAATTACCCATTGTTTTCTGTTTGACAATTTCTGTTATATACCCAGTATATTGTCTAATTATATAATTATTCTGTGCTGATAGAATTCACTACAAAAACAAAGGATTCAGGGATACACTTTCCAGCCGTCCCAGCTTGCTCGACAAATGAAACTTAATTGTTAAATGATATGGGCAGTATGGCATTTTCCTCTGGGAAACTTATGGAATTGGGTTAGAAGAATCTATAAACATTTATACTCATCTACGTACTATTGATAAACAACTCAGAAAAAGGCCCAGCAAAAGTAATGCTTGTATCATTCACGGAGAGCTGTTTTACCGTATTACAACTCTTTTCTGTGACTTTAGAATCGAATTCCCTTCATTTATGGCTAGATAGGCTTGGAATCTTCGCCCCGGACCAAGAGGCAGTTGTTCTATCCATTCTTTAAGCTGAACTGGATAGTCAGTACAGTATGACCGAATTAAGCGATTTATTTAATGCATAACTCTCCATCTACATGTACACCATGATACAAATATGGAATGCAATATAATATAATATAATGCAATGTCCGATGTATGATTGGTTTATTTCATAGAATGCTCAATACTTTCAATTTTAAAGGTTACATTGGTTTAGAGAAGAGCTGGAGTTGGAGTAGAATGGTGATTTGCTACACAAATGTTTATGTTTCTGTCCCGGATGGTTTCCTCAGATGAATCTTTCTTCTTTTTTTCCCCTTTCTTTGCGGGGGACTGCAAAATTTAGCCTTGTCATTAAAATAATAGATTAATTTCACATGATTATCACAAAATATTATCATCTTCGAAGAATAAAAGGTTTAGAACACAATAACCTTGTAAACAATTTATGACCTAAAACATGTTGTATTTGAACTTTCGTTGGAATCAGTCTTCAGAGAAATTGCTAATTCTGTTTGGCAGGTAGAACCGTCCATAGGGAAAAATGACATACGTACTGGGATTGGTGTTATATGTGGCTAAAATCCTCCTTTCACACACACTAAGTCGAACACAAGATTTCCTGGTGTGAATACGCATGGTCCTACTTTAAATTTGTAAGCTAAATATTGTGTTCCTATTCAGATATTAGAAATACACATTTGTTCATATGTCGAATTGTGAACGACGAAAATGAACAGTTCATTCAAATAATTTCTCAATGATATCAATATTCATTCATTTATTCTTAGATTCAGTGTATACACTAGGGTGAAAAGGAAGGGTTTTGATCGGAAAAATTCTAATTTCAAGCTACGTGACGGTTATTAACCACGTGATTGAGTTAATTTTCATGGACTGGGGATCACTTTGAGACATAGATATTGATGGGGAAAAATTAAAGCGTTTTTTTTTTGCAATAGACTGCAGACTTATATATCTACATTCATTATAAAAATCAAGCTTTTTTTGGTGATCAAAATATTTCTCTGTTACATGTACAGATTTTCTAAACACTTAAAAACAGTTGAGAGGAAAGTTCAATATAATGTAATCAAATCAATACTAAATAACCTCGTCAAATGAATTGGTTCAAACATCTTAAGAAAAAAAACAAGACGGAATTCAATCGTCCGAAAAAAAAATGAAACAGAATATGTACATTGCATGAGGGACCAAACTCAAAGATCGGTTGTTTAATGATTGATTTCATTCTTTCAGTCTCATATTTTTGTCACTCGTACATACCAACCAATCGATTGTACGAGGTTACATAACATGCACAAACAGTAAAGCAAATAGTAGATGGTGATCCTTTTTTTTTTAAAGTAGTGTGCATGAACATTGAAAAAGAAACCAAGAAATGAATCACCGTTTTCCGCAGAAGCCAAAGACCCGACTCCAATACAGATAGTAAACATGGGGAAAATTGTGAAGAGGATCAATAAAAACGTAGCCATCACATCAAATGCAATACAAGTATCTGTAACTGAAACACAGGCATGGGAATATATTCCTAAAGTAAGTAATCTGGTGCAGATAAAGGTATTCCCTGCTCTCCAAAATTACAGCTCTCTTATCGAATATATTGTAATTTGGAATTCGGTGAAAAAAAACCCTCCAAAACCAACGAACGAACAAACAAAGAACGCTGACACCATGATTCTCAAATAGGATATTTTGTGCATTTAAATAACTCCTTTCAAACGTGAAGTTATAGTAGTGACGTTGTGAAGTACTGCAATAATGGCAGCAAGATATAAACTAAATTACAATAAGACACTTACGTTTAGTGCACGTTAGCAGGGTGATTTTTTATTGCCTTACAATAACATTATAACTGTGAATGCGTGAGTCTAAGCTGTCAAACATCCTAAACCATCTAAACTAAACCACATATTTTCGACGATGAGACAGAAATACAAAGCATTAAGACATCTACAGGTCTTGAAATGACCTGAAATATCACAGAATAAATTGTTGATATCTTTTTCTCTACGATTTACGCCATTTCAAATGACGGAGGAAAGCCTGTAAGGATATAAAACTTTTGTAAAAGCAAACTGGTTTGGATAGAGCCTTTGGAAACTGATCAAAAGATTTTAGTGAATATTGTATTCGAGCCATATATGGTTAATTAATATGCACTGGACCTTATTTCACCATATTTGGGGTATATGTCATATTGGATGTTTGGACAAGTACATCCGATCTGGTTACTTGGGTAGCATAAGTTAACTCCGAATCAATGTAGTGGTAAATTGGCATCTTCACAAAAGAGACATGGAAAATGGTAAGCTCTGAAATATCCAAAGGATGGCAACACATTCAACAAATGAAAAGATTAGATTCTCATGCCGTTCTAATCATTAAAAGAGGACCAATGACCCAGATCTAATAGATTGCTATGTTCGACATTCAAGGAAGTTCAACGAATACGATGTGCTCTGAGGGATGCATCGTGGTCAATACCAAAGGACGAGAACAACGTAGCTTCTCATAATATATATATATATATATATATATATATATATATATATATAGAGAGAGAGAGAGAGAGAGAGAGAGAGAGAGAGAGAGAGAGAGGGAGAGAGAAAGAGAGAGATAGAGAGAGAGAGAGGGAGAGAGAAAGAGAGAGATAGAGAGAGAGAAAGAAAGAGAGAGAGAGAGAGAGACAATAGGAATTGTTACATTCAAACACTCAGATTCCTGTACGAAATTGTTCATTATGTGAGACATATCAACATTTTGAAATCAATTGAATATTGATACTCTCCGATATATGCGATGGAACATTGCAATCTTTCTCAGTTGAATGGTACAAACAGAAACGTAAACTACGTGAGAGATTCTTGAAATATCATCAAGAACAGCGACTAAAGAAATGATGTATCAGGAAAGGGACGCCATTGTTTAAGTTTGCTTTTCTTTCTTATTTGAGATGTGTCTGCAATAGCGCCGTGTAACCTTTTGGTTAACTTGACGTTTCCAATCGTTAGGGTCTGCTACTGCCACTTGGAATATAGGGGATGGTTGTATAGTTATCATTCTAATTATTTCTAACGATTTTTTCCTTGTCTATGCCTGTGTTACAATTGGCTTAACGCCAGGCAGAACAAAGAGAGCTATGAAATAACTATCAAACAACAAACTTAGCAATAAGACTTTTTGACAATCTCTACTGGCTGGACATAGCACAATTTTGAATTGATACATAAGTTTATGAATATATATATATATATATATATATATATATATATATATATATATAAGGAAATAAATATATATCATCCTGCAGACTGATTTCAGATTGATCTCCTGCCATTACGCAATGCATGTATCATTCGGATTTAGCATAAATTGTATAAACAACTGAAGAAAATGAAGGTGCTGCAGAAATCGAACCTGTGACCGATAAGGTATCCATTCCAGCAGAGCATTGGTATTGCCATTGGGCTGAACAGGTTTGATTCTTGCAATACCCCATTTTTTTCAAATTGTTTATTCGAGTTACATTGTCTAGTCCAAGTGATACATTTACTGTCTAACGGTGGGAGATCATTTCACAAATAATTTCTATATAATGCAACAGAATGACACATACAAACACTCAAACACACATACACACAGACACAGACAGACAGACAGACACACACACACACACACACACATATATATATATATATATATATATTTGTATATGTATATCTATTGTTCACTTACATAAATACAACAAGGACATGCTGTTCATTTATTTTCAAAGGGATGTGAGTTTGTATCTTTAATAAACTGTTCTGATATACCTGGCTCAGTAACGACAATCTGAATATTCCATCTTTAGAGCTTGCGTTTAGTGCCCTTTAAATCTATTAAAATCAGGACTTCGACAAAATTTCCGACTAAAATGTATTCGGGGTAGGTCCACGTGTTGAAAAGGCTGCTAAATAATGAAATGTATTTTGCAAAAAAGAACTGTTCATATCCGAATAATGAATAAAATCCCTCAAATCCTCAATTCAGGTATATTTTTTTCTCTATAAAGGCGGATAGGGATGAAAAGATTCAATGCAAAAATGTCACAACTGGAATCAGCTGAAGAAAAGACTTCAGGAACGTTCTCCCATTCTTCTGCAAATGCTTCCAAGAAGATAGATTCCATAATCCCGGCAGAGTCTTTTCTGAGGGAGTGATGCCAAAAATATATTGTTTCAGATCAAAGAATACATTCCATATCGTGAGCATAGAAGCATTTTAACTTATCTGAAAGAAATGATCCCTGCTTTGATGAAAGATAATGTCGTTTCGAACACGCATGCACATGTATTCGGGGGTACAATATTCTTTTTATTCAGCAAAATATGCCATGGGATGTTAGAACAGAGATAGACCATTATTTAAAGAATTACGTATTCTGAGTGAGTGTTAGATCTCATGAGATAGAGAGAGAAAATGGCTTGTGTCAATGGATGCTTGATGAAAAAAGATGAACCGAAACCTTCTTCTGTAAACGGGAAAATGTAATTGTACAGGGTATTTTTCTAACTTTTATTTTTAGATTCCAATATATATATATATATATATATATATATATATATATATATATATATATAGAGAGAGAGAGAGAGAGAGAGAGGGAGACAGAGACAGAGACAGAGAGAGGGAGAAGGAGATGAATGTACATGGAAATTCGATTGGCAATATGGAAACTCGAAAAATGAGGTAAAAGCGATTTAATTCCGTGACAAGCCTCGAGAAACTGGTTTTTCAGGTTGACAAACGTCAAATGCAGAAAATGATAATGTATGCTACTTTTTGTGAGGATGGATGAGTTGATCCATGGTGATCGTACTATTATTATTATTATTATTATTATTATTATTATTATTATTATTATTATTATTATTATTTTGGAATCTCACACCAGTTGCCTAGTGATAACCGTTGGAGTATTATTATTATTTGCAATCTCAGACCAGTTGCCTGGAGGTTGAGTGATAGCAAGTCTCCTCAGGTCTCCAGCCCTCCTCTCTTCGTTCTCATTGACCAAAGTAATACTGCAATTTATAGTTTCACGCCAGTTGCCCAGTGGTCATTGCTGAAGGTTGAGTGACAATAAGTCTCCTCAGGTCTTCAGCCAACATCTCTTCTCTTCTTCGCCTATCATTCCAGTGCTGTGGTTCACATTTCTGCTTCCATTTCCCTTCCTCTGTTAGGCCTCAGCAAACAATTAATGTTGCAGTCTTTATATTTCTAGCACTTTCCTCAGTATCTGCGCAGTTCCTAGCAGTGCTCTGGTCTGCACAATCTCAATCCTTATCTTCTCCAGTCTCGACCTTAGTGTCTTTGGAACAGTTCCTAGTGTATCACCATTGCTACTCTATCGTGTCCGTGTTTATACTCCTTCTGGGCAAGTTGACTACATTCATTAATTATGTATTTTACGGTGTCATTTCTTTCACCACACAAGCGGCACTTGCTGTTTGTCTATGTTCTGTCAATTTTTGCTTTGATATAGTTGATCCTGATGCACTTCTTTTGAGCTGCCATGATGAGCAATTCCGTTTCTCTCATCAGGTTTCTTTTTCGTAGCCATGTCCACAATATCTCGTCTGCCACGTCTTGCATCCGTCTTTTAAACTCTCCGTACAATTTTTCTCTTTTCCCATTTTTTTCTTTGTTTGCTGTGCTGTTCCATTGTTTTTACTTTGTTGTTTGTTGCACTGTTTCTAACACTCTTCATGATTTCTTCACTGTTTGCTTGCACGTACTCTTCTAGATCTGCTTTAGCTCTCTGGTCATAGTTATCTATGCTGAAGAGCCCCCTGTCACCTTCTTTTCTCTTAACGTATAGCCTATCCGTGTCATCCCAAGGGTGTAAGGCTTAATGCATTGTCATCAGTTTCCTTGTTTGCCGGTCCATTGATTGGAGTTCATCCTTTGTCCATCCTTGGAATGAGCCTGTGTATGTTACTACCGTTACAGCCCGTGCATTCATTTCTTCTATCATATTTCTACTGTTTAATTTGGTCTCTAATATTTTTACTTATCCTTTTGAGGTATTCTCTCTTTATCATCCCTTCATTTCTTCCGGTTTTATTGTGTCACATTCAAGTACTTCCAGGTATTTGTATCGGTCTTGTGCAGTCAGTGCTCTAATCTTCCTATTATTACTATTATTATTATTATTATTATTATTATTATTATTATTATTATTATTATTATTATTATTATTATTGTAGTTGTTCTTACCTGTGAAAAAAGAGGACTGTGTCAGTGTCAAAGTTTAAATAAGTTGTGTTCGAGAAGATAAAATGAGAATAAGTTTGCAAGTGTAATTGTAGTTTAATCTAGTAACTTTTATCTAGAAATAGTTATGTTTGTTTGCAGCATATGTATGTGATGTGTGTTGGTGAAACCTGTTTTCTGTGTTATGTTGGTCTTATGGGACTGTTTGTTGCAGGCCTGTTTTTGAAGAGGATATAACAACATCGTCGATATAGACTTCATGAACTACAGACTGATCGACACAACCAACATACAACATATCGAATTTGCCATCTTAATAAAACATACGCAAGCACTTAAACAAAGAGGGAAGTATAAGAACATTATAACATTCCCAGCCACAGGAGGCAAAATAGTTAACGGCTCCGCACAATTCTGAAATGCACAGCAAAAATCTTGCTCTTTCTAACGAACTCTCATCCCAGCACACCTCGGATTCAAAGGAGCCCTGTTCAGCAAATTTGAATACGCTGATATGAAAGGAAGAAAAAAGCATGATTAAATATTGAAATTTCATTCACAATGTACAACTTCAGAATTCCCGAACTTTCTGAAAACAAATGTGAACAAATCCAAACTACACCTACCAGTACCAGTAGACATAATCATTGGAATATGCTTACTGTAAACAGAACAATACAAACTTGAATTTATTGATGAGTATTACAAATAAAATCGGCCTACATCTGGGATAATCGTTTACTCAAGAACTAACACACCTTTCCTGGAAATTTTCGGATCAGCCCCCTTATAATACATTTTACAAAATAAGCCACTTATCTGAGATGCATCCAATATACCTTTCAATTCATCTCAGCTGGATGAATCTGCCCAACGAAATAGAACCTAGGACAGATTTCAAAATGCAAAACAGAATCACACAGCACCCTTTTCATTCCCGATATTTTAATACACGGATCAGATGACTTTCAGTTAAGCATCTAATCCACATGCAAATCCACCAACAAAAAATGATTCTCACCATTGCATCAGAACAAAATCAGACAAAATCATAGGCTTCTACCTGAGATCCCCGAGAATATGTGGCCAACAATTCCTAAAGGAATAAAAAACGTATGAAAAACCTCCAATATCAACATTCATTTGTCTAAAGGAAGAAGACACATGGTATCGATCACACTAAAATCACTGACACGATGATACCATGAGAAAAAACAACGAAATGCACTGAAGAATCATCCCACTAAGAAATCCAACCATAGCAAAACACGGAAAACATTCAACTAAGCTAAATTCTGTACAACTCTGCATTACTAGCACGTTCCTGTGTAACAGATAACGTTTTTGATATCCCAACCAACAAGAAAAAAGATTTCAAAACATGTCTATCATAAAGAGACTTGCCACATCATAGACACAATCATTATTACCACAATATATACTATAAGACATCACCCGGTGTCTACAGTATATCTGATCACACTGAAGGATAACATCGATGCAAATTAATCATATCACATGTGATATCGTGATCGAACGTCATCCATGTTAGTTCAATACACACACACACACACACACACACACACACATATATATATATATATATATATATATATATATATATATTTATATATATATATATATATATATATATATATATAGTCAATATACTTTTGAAATACAATATTCCACCTATCTATTTTCAAATCTCGAAAATCAACAGGAATAAGTTAATCCTAATGTATGAAATTTTGAACAGACATTTTCTGAAATTTGAAATGAAACGTGAAAAAGTGCATCATCTTGAAACTTTAAGAAAGCCCCATACATATCTGCAAAACAATTTATGAAAACATGTACAACATGAACCACTGATACACAATATCACATTCCTAAATATGCTGCATACACACAGCATTTTTCAATAACTCACTTACTTCATACGCACAGACAATTTTTTATTGCCCCTATACCGCTTACAACTGAGTTAAACTTTGACATCCGCATGATCCCCTTAAATCGGCAGTAAACAATTAGAATTAACAACAACAAAAAACAACGACAACAACAACAACAAAAAACGATAATAAAAACATAACAATAATAATAATGATAGCAACAATAATAATGATAATAATAATAGTAATAATAATAATAATAATAATAACAACAATGATAACAACGATAATAATAATAATATTTATAACTGCACATGAATTCCCTTTTCTTCTCCAAACCTTGTTATTTGCATAATCAGTTTATTTCCATTTGACATCTGTCAATGGGTGAAACCAGTTTCCTGGAACATGTAACGGAAATAAATGCAATCCACTTTTGCCCTAACTTTCGAATTTCTATATTGAAGTCCCAATATGTACTTATGATTTGCCAGGGCACACTTGCAGAGAGAAGTAAATTAAGATAGGCATGGAACACAAATGAGATGAGAGGAAAATTTAACACGTGATGTGTCTATGAATATATGAAAGAAATGTAGAGACGCAAAGCCGACACTCATGAAACGACCGAGTGGAGAGCATTAGTATATAATTGATAGATATATTTATAAAAAAAGTATTTTGCAAGCTTAGTAAATTGTTTTCTTAATGTGTTATTTACATTCAACATATCTAGAGAAATTAGAATTCAGTTTCCCTTAGTGGAAATCATTTTTCTTAGTTGGGTGACCGCAAGCTGAAAATATACTTCCAATTTAAGACTTTTTCATCTCATTTGATTTCTACTCAATTGCATGTTATCAAATATTATAAATAGCAAGACTCGTATCTACATATCTACTAGAAAAAGAAACATAATGACCTCATTCAATATTTTTTCTCACTCTTTGTCATTGATACTGGGATGACTCATTCAATTCAAGCTTAAATTAAAACGGAAAGAGATAGAAATAAGTATAAAGCTTTTGATTAGGATTAAATAAAAAGGACAAAAAAATAACATCATTATATTATCCTTTTTTTCCCCCCGATTGGCTTGCAATTTATCTCTTCTTTACTTCCCTTTACTTCAAGACATACTAGAAACTGTTAATCAGTTCTCACGACTTAATGTTAAAAGGACCGGCTTTTGCACCAGTTTGATTTACATTATTTTACTTTGACTGTCGTATTTTCTAAACAACAATCCATCAATGCACGAATCAGAATGCTTCCCAGTGACTATTTGATCTAATACACCACTCATTATTGAGAGCATCTCTAATCAAGTTCAATTCAATAGATAATAGACGATATCAGACCTGTTATGTCATGCGTTTCCTTACTAATTACAATTATCTCGTCTAATACATTCTGACACCCAGGAATGCCCAAATAACTACCTTTTACCTCAACATATTCATCCTTGTAAGTAATTAATCACTAATCAGACTTGAAAACGTTCTTGCATTATACGTTTTCGGTACAGCAATAGATGATTTGTTTATCAATTCATTGAACGTTATTATCTATTGTGTCTAAAAACTTGTATTTGTTTTTGTATGTTTTTCTTTTTGTCCAGATATGATCGACTTTCCTTCCATTTCTTGCGTTCCTTCATCAAAAATCGAGCCTAGTACACATGCCTCTGGGAAATACAATATAACTGCTGGGACATTATCTGGGAGTGTCATTACTGAAAATTGTCTTCTCTGATTTTCTTCAACCGTTTGTGACGTCAGGCATGTGGTGGCAAACCTAACCCTATGTGCTGAACTCTTCTCTTATATATATATATACATATATACATATATATATATATATATATATATATACATATATATATATATATATGTATATATATATATATATATATATATATATATATATACATTTATATATATATATATATATATACATATATATATATATATATATATATATATATATATATATATATATATATATATATATATATATATTAATTAATTAACATCAGTTAAAGTGATCTCACCTGGAAGATTTAAAGTTAAATACAATCAAAAATTCCTCAACGTTTAGAAACATTTTATTAAGCATGTATATTCACAGAAGTGTGCCATATCTGAGAAAAAAATAAGAAGCATGTGGTTTTCATCATCCAGAGGACCGTGTTTTGAAAATTAATGCAGATTGAAAGGACGCAGTCCGTCTGCCTCGCATTTTGAAGCTTCATAATTTGGACTCAAACAATGATATGATTGGAGTTCGCTGATCCATATCGATTTCTTCGAGATTTATCATGGATGCATCCTGTGTAGTGTTCCACCTAGTTTGGAAATAATGATGGTGTTTCTGAAGCATCTCATTTTCTATTTTCGTTGCCAAGTGGAACAGAGGGTACAAAGTTATTTGGGATCCGTTTACACGAAGCTCACGTGAAGTTTTTGTCTACAGACGTAAAATACAGTAGCTTAATACAGCATAAAACCAGTTTTAATAAATCTGTTTAAGCAAGTATTTGTTCATTTTAGTGTATATCAGAAAGGAGTATAGAATTTTGAATACGTTTTAGCTGAGTTACAAAACATAAAAAGATAAGTAAAAATGACAATTAGCATTCAATTGCTGTGATATAACGGCGCCAAGATTATCACTCCATAGGAGCTTTGACCAACCCGGTTTGTTTTCTGCGTTTAATAATTTGTGAACGGATTAATATTCCTAATATTAGCCAACAATGTTGGAATAAATATTATTATCTGCCTATGTCTCTCTTTTTGTACAGGAAAATCTAAAGAAAATATCATATAATTTCTTTGAAAGTTTGGGAGAAAAGGAAATTGCTGGATGCAATTCAATGTTCATTGGAATGAAGGAATGTGAACCTATAAGGAATACGCTTTTTTATGTGGTTTGGGGAAAATAGACAACAAAATGTTCAGACAATTTCAGGAAAACATCCACGATGCAGAAGAGGGTTGCCGTTGAATCATACTACTGGGAAGGTAAGTAAAATGCTAACGTTATACGTGAAACATCTTTTGATATTTGTCAGCATTATGATTTTCTATTTTCGAATCATGTTCAATGTCATATCCACTCGCAATGTCTTCCTGATATGATTTTTTAAAATATTCATGCCTGTTTCAAAAACTTCATATCGACGAAGAAAACAACACTAAGACCTGCGTATATAATCTAAAATTATCTTCCCAAAAATCCAACCAAGTGTCAATAAATAATGAAACTGTAATATGGTTTTATCTATACCTACATTTTTAATCTGCAGAACTTGCTACGTATGTATTTTCATCGTTAATAATTGGGTGAAAGCCTGAATGTTTCCAATAGTGTTCAAGTTTGCATTCAATGATAGTTTCAGTTAAAGATTATAAATGAAACGATGATTCCGTTATGTCTCAAGGAATGTAGGCTGTTATTTCGTTCAAAACGAATCTATTGATCGATATAACATTCATAATTAGCGTTTGCTAAATATGACTAGAATGTGTCGATTCATTGTAAAATCTTGGCTTGGAAGTAGCAAGCATATTATGTAACAAAAAAAAGGGAAATAATAAACCTCTGGCCGGATCTGAGGAAAAATCCTAAATTGGGCATTTGGGTATTTGGATTTTTAAAGAGACCATCAACTGAACAATCCTCAAATGTCAGTGTGGCTGTTTTTCTGAGGGTGAAATCCAGGAACTACAGATCATACTCCAATATGAATTATTGTTTTTACTATTGGCGGGTTAGATTTGAAGAAAAATAATATTCAATGATATTGTCAGGTCTGCGTTCGCGCTTGCTTCTCATGTATATATCTATTCATCAGTCACTCTATTACTTGTGATACCCCATCCCCAACTGACATGTAAATTAAATGATATCCAACAGTTTATGACGTTATAATTTTCAAATAAGCTATGATTGAATGAATATACGCCAAATCCATGATCTTTCATTGGAACCGACGTCAAAATCTAGGCGTTACCGGATTATAAGCTGAAAGGCTAATCTTGAGGGCGGGTTCCTATTTAGTAATAATAATCTATTTCTAAATCAAGGAACGGATAGATGAGATATGGAAAGTAGAGCATTGGCTTTACTGGCAATAAAAGCCAGGGCGTACCTTCCGTTAATTGTTACTTTAGGTTTAACTCTACTTCACATTTAGATAATTCGGACTAATTAAACTTTCTCTGCCTGTATTCCTCAACAAACCCACTCATAGAGTATTGAACGTATTGGATCTATGAAACTCCCAAGAATCTAGCCAAACTAACCAGCTGAGTTGGCTACAAATGCTTCTCTTTCTCTAGACTCTGTATGTGTGTGTGTGTGTGTGTGTGTGTGTGTGTGTGTGTGTGTGTGTGTGTGTGTGTGTGTGTATCTAACCTCTCTTGAACACATTTTTGGGGATGCAACCTTGACTTTTTACACCATGAAACACAATATGCATGTTTTTTCCTTGCTTTTTTCAAGTGTTTTTTCAGTTTTCCACAGTCATCATGGACGAATAGTTCCCGAATCTCATGATGCTTTTTTCGGATAATTTCAGATGAATGTCTATCATTTTAGATAATTTGAGTCAATTTTTGAGATACTCAATTCTGGTACATGCGTGAATTATAGTGAATAATTCATGTGAGGTACAAATATTTCTAAATTATGTTTACCAAAGAATCAGAAACAGTACGTGCTATCATTCATAGTGTCACTATCTATTTTGCTATTGGAGACAAGAATAAAATACCACTGACACAAAGACCACAAATCAATTGTACTTTTAACACTTCCACATTTGACAAATACTGGTATCATGGTGCAGCACGAATAAAAACGGGATAAACTGGTAGGATTCAGTGTAATGCAAAAAATACCACGTCCGTAACCGCTATTACTATACATACGTTGCAGGCTATACCGAACAGTTTAACAATAAGCGCCAAATGTGCAAATATGTAAATCTATTCACTCCGAATTTTCAATAATGGCTTGGTTCGCTGAAATTGGTCTCAAAGACTATGGTATATGATATGGCATCAGTATCATACGAATTGATTTTAGTTGCTTACGTTTATACTCTCAGCTCATTTACTTTATATGCATATGTGTGTAGTGTTGTACCAAAAAATTCGAAGTTTGAGTTTGTGCACTGTAGCAAAACACAAGTTAATATACCGAACAAAGGAAAATAAACCATTGCTTTCAGCAGAAATTAGTTTTAGGATCAGTTCGCAAATCAAAATTTCCCTTACGATGTGTTTTGATAAGCTTGGACAATCAGTATACAGCTTTAAAGTAGTTCTCCTTTCTCATTGGTAGAATCTCAAAACACAGGAAACACAATAACACCGTCGACGGAAGGGAAAGATCAGATGTAGTAGGGTAGTCGGAGCTGATAGGCGCCTAAGCAGTGGCCAAATACTGAAGGTGGGGAAACAGTAGAGGAAGTAGCGAGAGGATCAATGACAACTTATATATAAGTAAAAGGTTCGTTGAAAGAATGTTTCGATGTTTTCAGTGTTTCTACTTGAGCTCATAATTTTCTTTCTCAAAATCTTTCTGCTGTGTGAGAAGTATCTTTCTTTGATTTCAATAGCTACCCATTGCAATGATTATACAAGTACAAGCTTACACACACACACACACACACACACACACACAATTTCATGAAAGACAGAATAATATCTATCTATCTATCAATCTGTCCCTCTGTCTCTGTCCGTCTGTGTGTCTGTCCCTCTCTCTCTCTCTCTCTCTCTCTCTCTCTCTCTATATATATATATATATATATATATATATATAAAATGATTCGATACACAAATACGTTCGTGTTTCCACCCTGTTTGGGCATTTTCTGGCCATGATACGATTCATTTTAGAATTCATTTTGTGACATCTGGGGGGTGTCTATGATTTTAAGTGGTACGATCTTCCTTTTGATCTATTTATATATCATTTGTACATGTTTAAATAAAGTTGACGGCTAGCTGTATTTTGGTTTTATTCCATGGTGATATTTGTCTGTTGGTGGTTATACATTACAAACTAGGGAGTATTGAGTGGGTGTTATTGTTACCATTAAGTGGTTGGTTTATCAGCGTTCTTATGGTATGTTCCTTCTCTGGGTGTATTTAATTCTCACTTAAACTATATGCAAATATTAGGTTTCAATTTGATATGACTATAGTGGATTAATCAACTTAATTTTTGAGGTTGAATGTATTGAATCGAGCAATTCATGAAAAAAACGCATCATACAGCGGATATTGAATTATGTTTCTATTATGCTATATATATATATATATATATATATATATATATATATATATAAAGAGAGAGAGAGAGAAAGGGGTGGAGACAGAGAGAGACAGAGACAGATAGCTGTACCACACGCTCAATGAAAGCAGGACTTTGACCTTGGGCTTGCATGTGAACCACAAGATAACATTTTCATAGCATACACAACCGATAGTCAACAACGGCCACAGAGTTCCGGGCCGCCTGCGGCCGACGTTCAAGATCATGAACAGAGAAATGTTTACACTAATACCACTTACCACCACCCCTACCTGGAATACATATCCTTTGCATAGTCTCCCCTGCTGGAGCGTGACCAGAACGCAATTGAAGGAGTACAATGATGAGCCACTAAACTAGTTTCTGAACTGAAGGACTTCTTCTATGCCAGCAGACTACAAATGAAATATCAACTCTCAAACACTGATGCTGCAGGGCCAATGTGATAAGAACCGACTGAATCTTGATCAATCAACACTCAGTCAACACACATCGCCATTGCCCTATCCGCCTATACGAATGCAAGCCGAATCCCTCACCGATCGCACACATACTAACTAGAGGTAGTAGATACACACTTCAGATTTTACATGGAACCGGTGCAAGTAGACGGTATCTCACTGAAAGTATGACTGCAAACTGGAATTGTCTGGGTGAAATCACGGGCACTACAGTGAATGTGAACATTCCAAGTCTACGGAGGAAGAATGTTCAAACGAATACATTTACACTTACTCCTACTTTTATGCAACATGCTCATCATGAATAAATGCATGGCTGGGGAATATGTGGTTGTCACATAAGTTGTCGGTGTAATTACTGGACGGTAAGCAGTAGCCGATATTGTGTACATAAGATACACTTATAGAAATAAGTCTTTTGAAAAAAGGGAATAGTCGTATTGAGTAATCGATGCTTCTTTGTTGGCATCTATGTAAATGAGACAAAAACTCTACGCGCTGGATAAGTGATGCTCTGTCTTCAACAACTCTGTTGAGTCTGGAGGATGATATCATTGTTCATAATTATATTGCAACCACTTTATTTTGAATTGCCATGTCCGTTTACTAAAGCTGGATATATTTTGGCCAATTTCGATTATATTTCATCAATTTATCAGCAGTTCGTTTTAGCTTATATATATATATATATATATATATATATATATATATATATATATATATATATATATATATATATATATATATATATATATATGTGTGTGTGTGTGTGTGTGTGTGTTAGTATTTGATGTCGTGAGTGAGTGTGAATGAGTGATAGGTAGAGGGGCAAACTGAATAACAGAAATACCCACATCGTTTGACGTTATCTGATTTTTAAAAAAATTATGAAGCTTCTAATCTTCATGAAGTTACATTCATTTCTGTATTTCTTTTCCTTGAAGCTCTCACTGGGATATGTAACTTGAAAATGATATGATTTACTTTATTTGAGAACAACAAATAAACGATTTGGAATTTTTGCTATCTTCCTTTTTATTTAACTTAGAAACATTTGAAACTGCGATAGAATTATATTCAAATTGTAGCCGTGTACCAGGTCGAGAGAATCTTAGCATAAACTGCTTCATTTTATGCGATTCCGAGTGTTTGAAAGATTTATCATCCTTTAGTTTGCAAATCCATGATAAAGAAAACATACATCATTTGTTGAATTAACAAGAAACGTGAAAAAATACCAAAACTCTAGGAAGATTTTTTTTCATCGTGAAACAGAGCAATAAATGAGATTCCTATAAGAAAATTATTGATTTTACTTCGGGAAACAATGCTAGTGACAAAGAAAGAAAAGAGTGTTTTTTCTTTGCGCTTGCCTCCGAGATTGTACACAATTTCAAACCAACAAACTCTAGTGGAACAAAGCAAGCAAGCGTACTTACGCTGGACGTGGCATCAATTATCCTTACACGTGCTTCTCTTTCAAACGTTTCTATTGTGGCGTCCTGCAGGAAGTGAGATGACCATGGAGGCGACAAGCATTTAAAGCTACATCACTTACGTCAGTTTACCTGCTTTCAGTACCCGCCTCCCCAAGTGAACATTCATTTAGATACAGATCTAACTCAATGCTGTTTAGACTGGATAATTGTACGGGAATTTATGTATACAATGTTATTCGACGTAATTCAGTATAACAAAGATTTGATTCCAGTTCACCATTAAAAAAAAGAAGTTTTTCCAAATAAATACAGATTTGCAAAATTTAGTGAGTGAACTGCAATCGTACATTGATTTTTAGAGGCATTAACCAAATGAATAGAGCATATAAAAAAGGATGATCCAATTAAAAAAATCATTCATTTCGTAGGATCCATTTATTTTTCTATAAAAGTGATTTTATCGAGAATGAATATAATCATAGCCTCGCTATTTCCATCTTCTTATCAATCAACTTCTTTGCCAACTACAAATATACCAGCCTTTATGATCCATATATCTAAAATTTTATGAAATGTAGCAAGAACGTATAATATAAGGGCAGAAATTGGAAACGGATAATATTAAAAGGGTTTCCGTGAGACGGGAAGAGATATGCTTTGTATATTGTGATAAGCATTAACATATTGACTACTGCATTTCCCGACGTAAGAAATGCCACCGTATGTGAAGCCCTTCGTTTTCTATAGGCATATTCTTGATCACACTATCAGGTAATTTTATATTCACTTTTATGAATTCAAATCTTGATTAAACCCCCAACTGTGGGTGATGGTTAACATCATTTGCAGTGCACAGTGACTCATGATAAAGCGCTTGTCTTTCAGTAAAGAACATAGAAAGAATTTAAAACTTTATATTCGGATGAGTATGGTAATTGGGAGCTGTTTTATTTGGTTTTGATGGCAATAAACGGTCAATAAATAGACATTCTATTTTAAATTTGGTATGACTATTTACAAAGTTTTGAACCATAATGATACATTGAAGAATCAATACGACTTGGGAAATTTTTCCTCGTATTATTGCCTTTTTTCCTGGTCTCAAATTTCTACTTTGAACTGAAACGGCAGCAAAAAAGATCCACTATACGTGTAAAATGACAGTTAAACCTGAAAAGAAGGTTTGCACGGACGAAGAAATACTGATCCCAAATTAGCTCTCACGTCCGTGATTACATGCATTAACGTACACTTGCAGACACACACACGCACACGCGCACACGCGCACACACACACACTATGTGTGTGTGTGTGTATATATATATATATATATATATATATATATATATATATATATATATATATATATATATATATATGTATATATATATATATCCTGGTATATTTGATTAACAAAGAGAAATAGTGTATGCTCGACGGGATGTATCGGCCAGGAAGACCAATTTAATGTGATTTTTCTATTTTTTTTATTTTGGAAGTCATTATCAAATTAAGCATCTCATTACGCAAAGCTGGACTCTAAAACATAAAAAATATATGAAAACTCTCAATATTGTCAACAACCAACTCACAGTTTTGAGAAACAAAATGAGAAAAAAAAAAACGACCAAGTAAGCTCCATAGGTATACGTGTCTCGAAAAGCAAATCAACTTTTAACATTTACTGTTTTTTTTTTCCTGTGTTTAATTGTCAATTTATGTGCAATTACTCACCTTATCCACTTACTCATATAGACAGATATACAGATATAAAATCAAATACATGACTTAATTCTATCTCCGTCATTTTTCTCTCTCTATCTTTATCCCACACACTCTCTCTCTCTCTCTCTCTGTACATATATATATATATATATATATATATATATATATATATATATATATATATATGTATATATATATATATATATGTATATATATATATATATATACATATATATATATATGTATATATATATATATATATATATATATATATATATATATATATATATATATATATATATATATATATATATATATATATTCTTCAGTGTGTGATTCTTTCAAACGCCGATCAAGTAATATTCCATTTTTCGCTCATATCTAGGTTGGTATACATAGCAAACTGTTTCATATTTTGTTCACAAAACCAAAAAGTATACCTAAATGATATATCTGAGAGAGGGAAACATATCCAATAGTTAAATATTTAGTACTTCGTGTTTGGCATAATTAAAGCAGGAGATCAGTTTTCTTCTCTTATCAGATGAAAACAAAACGTATCACAGACTTTTAGAAAAATATATACAATGCAATATTGTACTATCTTCGGCACTTTAACAATCAGTTGCATGAAATTGCATGATATATATGTATATAAAAGGAAAGTTATTTTCATATTCCCCAAACATGTTTTAGACAGTTTATCACCTCAGAAATAATTGAGGAGCGGTTTTCTATCTTATATAAAATGAAACCCCGTTTCTTCCAGTTTTAACATAATTAGAATGAGTTATAACATGAAGCAGTGGGGCGTGTTTTAAATTTGTAAGTCAATTATGTGAAAAAATTGACTATATATGCATCAATCTACTTATAATAAGAGAGTTTTTCACTTTGTATATCATAAAACATATTACGCTATGTCCTTCCATACGTGTGTAGACCAGTGATATATTCTACATCCCATGTACATGACACTAACTCATGACCGAAAATGGTGCAAATCATATCTTGCCCTTCTCTAACAAATTAAGTATAACACATTGTAGCAACAGTCATTTTTGCTACTAATATAATAGATTATCGTTATTTGTGTTTTGATTCTTACAATTCAGCCGTAGGGAATAATTTTCTTGTTCCATAGAACAATTTTCATTTGAATCAATATATAATCAAATTGCAGAGTTTCCCAGTCAAAAATTACAGTGATCACGTCTTGGTTATGTTTGTCAGCAGGAAAAAAATGATTAAAAAAAACAAATTCTGTAATGTAAATTCTTCATAAGATTGATTAGCTGTTTTTCTCATTGAGATTCGATTCAAATCATTCAATTTAAAATTATTTGAGTTGGTTCCGAAAAAAAAAATTATTTTCTCACTTTTTACTTGAAATATAGCACGAAATAAATGTTTACTCTTTCAATTTCTGCTGTCAGTAGGCGTACCTTACTTGTCATTCAATGGTCAAACGAATTTTTCTCACATTTTTAATTTAGTAAATGGTAAAAGCCTGCTTAAATATACAAGTTTCCAGAATATCATCATAGGGTTGGTAGATTCCCAGTATTGATTATTGGTGTTTTTAAAGTGTGAATTTTATAAAAAATATAAACATATGACACACATATGTAGATGCATGTATTTGTGTGTGAATGTCTCTCTGAATTTATAAATCAATTAAGATACATATAGATACAGCCTAAACATATCGTATGAGAACATAATTTCTACATAATCAGATTTTAGCGAACATTTAAATACAGAAATATATGCGTTCACGTATTGACATTTGCAAAGATAGAGTTTTTTCTAAATAATTGCCATCGAAGGTAATATAAAAATTAATCTGAAATTTCGTGGCAAATAATCCGGTCTTGCATCCAATTATAATCGTTGGAACAACTGAATCATGTGTGTAATGAATCAGAAACGTTTTTGCAAGAAATATCTCGTAAATGTGCCGCTGATGAGCACGGTTATCAGTCTTTGATGTTTGATTAGTGAGGGAGAGGAAAGAATAGGAAAATGTTATCAAGATAACGGCAGCATTGGAAGAGGGAAGATGGATAAGAGGGAATATATAGCGACAAAGAATGGTATGAGATTATACAGCCCTTATAAAGATAATTGGAGAGAGACCTTATAAATGAGTATTTGAACAGAGGATGGAAGATTTAAGTAAGAGAAAGGAAAAAAAATAAAATGGAGAAAAAACATAAATTACTTGAGAAAGATAAAAGTTCATGTTCATAAAGAAATCTTGAAAGATAGTTTTAACTGTTTGTAGAGAGAAATATTTTGAAATCAAGTGATTTCATGGGATTTCACACAAAACCTCTCTGGATAAATAATATCCAGTTTTAATCTTAGGATAATCAGCGTTAATACATCATCTTTGGTTTTCACATTGTGAAAGAAATTTCAAAGATAATAACATTTTTTTTGTATGATTATCTCCTTTTATTCCGTTCGTATATCCCTATATTTGACAGCATAGAAGATCCATTTTTTCTCACAAAAATTGCTTAAGATGTAAATTTGATCATGTCTCTACACGTTAAACCCGCACTGAAGAACCTTGTTGATTAATTAGAATAATTCAGGAAAATATATTTTCCACTAATCATCATCAATATTATCATTAGCAGCAGCAACCTGTTAGCATCAGTGGTTGGACATTAACTTCCCCAAAAATTTGCCAGACCTTTTGACTTGGACATTGAAAAACCAGTGTTTTCAGAACTCATCTAACTCGTCACGCCATCTTGCTTCCAGTAGGGTTAAATTTTGCATATGATCTGTTGGAATCCACGATGTGTCTTCCGTCTCGTAATGTCCAGTAGTTTTCCCTGATTCTTTCAATATTTCAAGCCCACAGCCATTTTGGTTTTCTGTCTATTTTTCTTATCTTTGGACTCCTATTTTTTTCTAATACACTGTGCTGTCCAATGACCTCTCGACATGAGGTTGATCATTATTCCCACATGTGAACAGAGCATTGTTTGCAGGAAGGGGTTTGTATCTCTAATGAAATGTGATGAATAGTTTTTTTAAAGGGCAACTCAAGTAAACCTTGATATAATCAAAAATTTTGTAAACACTGAATCTATATCAACTTCAGTAGAGGAAACCTTAAAATATCATTGACACATAGGGACTGGGGATCTGTCTTCAAGATCCCTGATCTCAATTTCATCAACAAGGGATGCGCTGATGTCACTGTCAATGGCCGACAGAACCAGACCATTATTCAGATCATTAATCATGACCAGCGAGCAGCATTCATATGACATATTGATCAAGTATATGAATCCATACAGGCAAAAAATGTTTTCGATTGAAAACTGGCAAGAGGATTCAACGACTTTTTTTCCAAAGAGTAAATAAATAGCATTCTACGAAAACAACGTACTAAATTCACCGATATCTATACCGTTGAATACAAGATGCCATTTACAAAGCATTCGATAAAAAGTCAGGTCGAATCTAGAATACAGCAAGAAAATATGGTATTCATAATAGACCGAGTGTATATTCGTCGGAATTTTGGTATCCTGGTATGTATTCATTATAGACCAAAGAAAACTAATTAGATAATCAAGTAACAATAACTGACATGAAAGACTCTCATGAAAGCAGATATAACCAATTTTCCACCTGATCAACATCAATATATCCTGAGTGCTTCATCCTACAAACAAATTATCCATAATTACCCCAGTAAATATATATAGATAATTTTATAGAGGTTTTGTTTTAAAGAAAAACATGCACAGATGTATACGACGATTATCCTGTAGTCAGAATCATTAATTGTTATTAGTTAACAGCCAGATATGTACATTTTTTTAAGATTGTTGCGCTTACGTTTACAGTGGGTTTATGCATTGTATACTTCAGTCTAATGTAATGACATTTTGTGATTCTTTTTTTTATTTCGTTTAGTTCCTTTGTACGGTAATCAGTGAGAAAGAATGTTAATAATTGACAAAATAATGCGAGAAATAGATGGAATGTATAATACATGCACAACTGAAATGTTTTTCCCTCTCAACAGGTGGTGAGATGTAACAACTGAATGTACAATGTTGCAACATCATTGATATAGAACAAATCATCCATCCATGGATTAAAGTAATATTTCTAGGAAGTATCTGTCTTGAATGTCTTAAACAAGATTTCACATTCTACAAATGCCTGAAAATGAAATACAACTATGCTAAACAATTTACACGTCTATATTGAGAATTAGGGAAATAGGCTATTTGTGTTATTAACTGTTGAGAATATCGATGATTGATTGGAAACGTAGCAAAAATTAATCAATAAAGCGTTGATTAATCCTGGAAAAAGGCTTTGATAATTTGTTCCCCTTTGAGGATTGAATAGTAATTGTCTGTGTTAGAAGATTACCAAGAAACTCTCCTCAGGAAGTGGCGGAAAAAAGTTAAGTAACCGAATTAGTTTCTCTGCTGCTAATAAGTTAGTAAAGCAAAGAAGTTATCACGGGTAGATAACAGAAAAGCTTCAAAGATTAGAGTATTTGCTATAGGAACCGGAAAAATTGGAATTATTGCTTGGTAATGGCTTGTGAACATTTTAACAAGCTTGCAACACATTTGGAACATAACTTGATGAGTGGACAAACGTGTGAAATAAATAAGAAAACATTTTTTTTATTAATCTTGCTTTGATTTATTCTTTCGAATGGTAGCTTTAGGGATTCCTTTGACCGTTGAAAAAATTTGATTTTCAAACTTTCCACCTTGCTAAAGAGTTATACTTTCGACCCCAGCGTTGAGTAGCAAGAATTTATTACTAGGACAGATCCGTCTTTGAATCGAATTGTTTGTTGTTCATGTCCAGATTTACTGACCGTCCAGTTCCGTGGCTCAGCTGTACGATACCGGCCCCCTTGTCTAAAACGAGGCTTTCAATCCTGTCTCGTAGTACTGGATGGGGTGTTTATTCGCTGTCCCTCAGCAGCAAAATATGACACAAGGTCGAGCTAAACGTTAGAAGAATAAGATCCATCCGTCCAAAAATGGCTCCAGCCGACACAGCTACGGTTTGCTTTGCAAGCAAAGCAACCTCCGCCACATGACCTGCTCCTTTAAGAGCAATAGAATACTGACCGCTGCAGCTGGGGCGAATAATAATAGGAAGACCCAAGGACAAGTCCAAAGGCCTCCAATGCGCTTAACTGTGGCAGTCTCGGTAAAATCTGATTGACTGACACATTGCAGCGTCACACTCGGTCTTGACACTATCCACAACCCAATATTCGGCCCATTCGAAGGCCAAGGGTCAGAAGCTGCACTTCGGGCTCTGCCGTGAAACAGATACTACACTTTGATCCTGCAAAATGAGGGGCTTCATTTATCTACTGCCCCACCACAGCATAATTTGACACAAGGTTGGGCTTAACGTAGGGAAAATAGGTCAACCCTTCCAAAAATGGCTCCAGCCAACGTGGCTACAGTTGAAAAGCTCATCGTAATGGCAAGACAACGTCACCTGCGAAAGCATCCACCAGGGGACCTGCTCCTTTGAGTGCAATGGAGCAGTGCTGCACCGGGGAAATAAAGACCCTTCAGCTGGGCTGAGTAATAATGGGAGGGTCGAAAGACGAGTCCAAAGGCTCCCCAATGCGCTTAGCAAACGCAGCCTCAGTGAAACCTCATTGGCTAACGCTTGCACCGGAGCACTCGGTCTTTGATGTCAACCAACACACGATATCCGGCCCATTAGACGGGCAAGTGTCAGTACCGACTCTTCGGTCTATGCCGCGGAATAGATACTACACTGGAGAACAGGCTAGGAAAAGGGTCAATTCATGTACTGTCCTACCACAGTGGAATTTGACACAATGTCGGGCTTAACGTGGGGAAAAAAAAGGACACCTTTCCCAAAATGGCTCCAGCCGACGCAGTTTAACCTCATTGGCTAACGCTTGCAACGGTGCTCTCGGTCTTTGACACACTCCCTATCCGGCCCATTCGACAGGCAAGTGTCAGTACCGACTCCTCGGTCTATGCTGTGAAACAGATGCTACATTTTGATCCTGAAGATCAGACCACAAAAAGATTGCGGGCTGCGATGATATTTTTCTATACCCACACTGGAGAGTTGTAATACGACGAAACAGCTGTCTGTGGATGACTATATATATATATATATATATATATATATATATATATATATATATATATATATGCGTGTGTTTATGATTCATTATGCGCTAGGAGATTTAGTTAATGTCATTTTTGTATAAATGGATAACTACCATAGTCTTGTTTTTCCAAGTAAACAGTTAGCAACAGCTTTGTTATTATTTCAATTACTAATGCGATAAACTGTCAGGAATATCAAGACATATGATATCCCCCCATGAAAACTTACCATCTCTCAAGAACAAGAAGCAGAAATCTCGTTCATAAATCTTTTTGTTCACCGTCATGGATTATCAATAAACTATCACGTGATCAGCATATTTGACAACACTCTATATTTGGGGTGATCAATCAAAAAATTGAAAAGGTACAATCAACACACCGTTTATTCATGTCACTTTTTGTTTGGCAGTTAGTACTATTCAAGAAAGAAATAACCAATACCAGCTAGAGGATCAATTTGGCATAATCAAAATCAAACCCTAATCTGTAACATTTTCCAAGATATGATAAAAAGTAAATGTTAGAAATTCCAGTCCTTCTGTTCCTTTGGTGTTGCATTATGGTTGATGCGTACAAATAAGAATCGCCAGCGAGCTAGCCAGTTGACCTGACCATATGAAACATTGTAGTAACTTATGTTGACAGTTCTGTAGGGTCAGTTTCAACGAAAGCGAAATGACAAAAGGGTGTTTCATTTGGACCCTTCAGCAAATAGCAGAGTAGATGTTCGGAGAAAAATAGACACGTATGCTGAACAAAAGAGCATGAGTCACCTTCATTATTTTTTGTTCTCCCAACCTATCGTGATTACACGACACAGCTGATAACGAGCGATTTTCTAATGGAATTCTACAGTTTTCTTTTCATTCTGGGATCAATATGAAGTAAGAGATGTAGAGATGTGTAAGACATGATACATGGTCTGTTTAGGAAAGATCCTTGCGTTCAGTTGCCTTGGGGTAACTTAGCAACTAATCAGAATAAACTTTACAGTCTAGTGTGAATTATTCTCCCGTTGTACTCTAAGGTCGCCGGAGAGACTCCATTCCGTGAACTCGTGCTCCGTGTGACAGCCAAATTCATATTGACCGAACGAACGTTTGGCACAGAATTGGGGGGAGGCAAAACATTGCATCACTTGACCCTCAAACCCTATTATATCAAGTTTCTCCTGGACTCTCCCCCAGCCCGTCGCCTTTTCAAAAAAAAGGTCTTTTGAACAGTTTTGTGAATTTTTAATAAAAAAGTTGGGATTTTTCAGAATTTCAGCTTAAACTTCTTCACATCATCACCCAATGAAAAATATAATTGATCAGACAAAACCCCCTGTGATTGGTGTTTCTTACTTTTTCAGATATGGCCTCTTTCACCATTTTCTTTGACGAAGCTTTTCCAACCTAACAATACGAGTCTCAGCATCACTGAGAAAAATGCATTTTACAGACAAATCAGACTCTCACCCCTAATGGAAGTGTCAATATAACAAAGTAGTACTGACCTTAGTGTATGTTATTGAACTGGATTGGCTATTTGCTGAGTAAATGGACGAATATATTGTAGCATACATCAGGAGCGTATACGTCTAAAACTGCTAAGGCTTAGCATTATTCAAGTGGACATAATCCAACAGAGGCCTAGAATCATCCTTCACAACCAAAAACGTGTCTCTTATGAAAGGACATCTCCGACATCGAATTGTGATGGTCTCCAATAGAGAAAAAAAAAGACATGGCTTTCGTCCACCTTTCTTATATCACAGTTTTCTCGATATAATAGAGACAGGTGCAAGATTTGACTACAAGCAACCTGGAGAAAAAAGACATCAGAGTGAGCCAAATGTAATTTGCCATTAGAAGCCACAGTCGGAAGTGTCTTTTGTTTGTTGGTACTTTTTTTTCTCTTATCACAGGTATAATATACGTGGCGTGCATTTCCACTGGAGAAGAAAAATAGAAAGTAAGTGGAAGAAGACTGAAAAAAAGTGAAATAGAAATAGAACAGGAAATTTGTCTTTCTGCAAAACAGTGTCTCATGGTTTATTCATATTTTGTTCGGAATGACTCATACAATATTTACATACGCCACAATGTACGAAGCCAAAAAGAACTAAGGATGAAAAAATATGTCGGCAGATGTTATATGATAGGTCCACCTTCAATTCAGCTTCTGCTCTGCCTGGCTCGTCCATCTGTCTTGTTTACTTATGCAAAATTATACATATGCATGTATCTAGATATATATACATATATATATATACATACATATATATATATATATATATATATATATATATATATATATATATAATCATCCTATAAGACAGAGGCCTTCCTCAGCTCCTCTCATGCCAAACCTGATCGTGCATTTTACATGACTTTCTTGAATACAATTCTATGTAATCCCTGTACTTCATGAATGGTATTCTGCTACTGTGTTTCTTCCTTTAAATCTCTCTCTCTCTCTCTCTCTCTCTCTGTCTGTCTGTCTCTGTCTCTGTCTCTGTCTCTCTCTCTCTCTCTCTATATATATATATATATATGTATATATATATATATATATATATATATATATATATATATATATATATATATGTGTGTGTGTGTGTGTGTCTGTGGGTCTGTGTGTCTCTGTGTGTGTCTGTTTGTTTGGATGCGCACATTTGTGTGCATGTGTGTGTCTGTGTATGACATATCTCAACAGGTGTATACACTCCATACAAGTAAACAACAGAGATAAGACGACGGAAGAAAATAGAATACTCAAACCGTCAATCATGTTTGAGAGTAATAGCCGATAGAATATTGGCATTCATCACTTTTTAATAGGCATTTTTGTATTTATACGATCAGCCAAAATTAGCTACATTTTATTTTTAAACGTCTGACGAGAATATACGTAGCATTCCAACTTGGAATAAGTTTTATGCATTGTAGTGACTGATGTATTTAACAGTCGGGAATTGCAAATTGCAAATGTTGATTTCCAAAAAAATTATGCTATTTGTTTTCTTGTTGAGACATTTGTACAATATTGTTTTCTGACACAAATGTTATCCGAAATTAAATATTGATAAGGATTGATATATAAGAATGTGATAGGAAGAAACATATATATATATATATATATATATATATATTGAGAGAGAGAAGTGATAGATAGATAGATGGATGGACAGATGAAGAGAGACAGAGACACAGAGAGAGACAGAGGGAATGAAGGACAAATAGAGAAAGAGACAAAAGGATACAGAGATAGACAGAGAGACAGAGGGAGAGAGAAATGCAGAGAGTTAACTCACTTTTTATAAAATATATTATGCTGATATGTATATATAAATTGTTCATGAAAGACAGAATAAAAAAAAAAGGATCTGCTATGCATTTTAGCCCGTGATTTACGAGCAGAAGGGTAAAAACTGTATGCATATCCGATGCAGATAATAAAATGTTACTCAGGAATACAATTTTGATCCTGATGCTTCCCTGTATAAGAAGCGAAATCTTTTTGTGTATCGTAGTGCAACTTTACATCCTATTTGCATATTCTTTTATTAGAGATAATAACTTCCACTTTTGTGAGAGATGAATATTCTTGATAATCTGCATGAATCTTATTGTATTCTGCGTGTTGAATTACTCTACAGCCACATCAACTGTATATATAAGCTAAACTATAGCTGACATTGGCAATTTTACTTACAGATACAAAAAAAATAACGAATGCAAATAATGCACAAAACCTAAAAAGCGAGAACTACGTTTGCACAAGAAGTATTCACTGCATAAAAAGATATTATTGATATTCGTTAATTGATAAAAAAAAGGTGTTTGACGCATCTGTCATAAAGAAACAAATGAAATCCAATATTTACTCCGTTGCATGTTAAAAACGTGCAATACGTTCAAATATAGCCACATCATATTCATGCTTAATGTCATTTCTTAGGTGATTGGAAAAAGGTGATATCTATAAGATATGGGCTTAGGGTTAGTTCAGGTAAATAAACATTGAATTATGATAAGAAAATTTCTCGCAGTGATAGTATTGAATTAGTAAGCATTCGGAGCTGATTTTGATTATAAGATCTTTTTTTTTTTCGCGAATCCACGGTTATTTCCAATTCAATAATTATTTACAAACCCTAACCGGAAACTATCAACGTAGTCAACAATTTTTTTTAGTTTGTAAGTGTGTACTGAGGAACGGATATTTTGATGGCCATGCATATATGTGTAATGCATACAGGACAAGTGGAGCTAGAATATTTGAGTATCTACTCCTCATTGAACCTAAAACAAGTTTTCAAAAATTGATTTTTTTTCACATAAAAACCATCTCACGTCAAGATTTGATGATCAAGTTAAGTAATTAAGTTACTGAATGCCCTTTCAAATGGTTTTGGTTCGATCATCGCCAGCACAGAATGATGAAAGAACACGTTAGTCACGTTACTGATTTTACCATGTGACTTACCGCACCTGTTTTACTCTTTAAAAAGCATCAGGGCCAAACAATTACGAACCCCTATTTTAAGGCATAATTTTAGCATCAAGTGATGCCAGTTACGAGATCTTTTCTGCTATGTCCTGTGTGTAGACGTTGAAAATCTTTACTAAGTACAAAAAAAAAAAGTAATAATCGAGCTCATTAGTGAAATTCGAAAAACAAATATATCAATTCAATCTGCTGAAGATAGAGTGACAAGAAACATGGACAAGATACATGAAACACGTTGAATATGATTTACCGCATAAACACTGGAAAGAATACACACACACACACACTCACACACCCACACACACTCAAACACCCACACACACTCACACACCCACACATATACATATACATATACATATATATATATATATATATATATATATATATATATATATATATATATATATATATATATATATATATGCATATAATGAAAAAATATTCTCGATACATCTACTGTGTCATAAGGGAGATTGTTAAAAAAAAGGTTCTATTTAACATAATACAATCTATAACAATTCTGTCACATCGAATATTCAATCGGCAGCTGTTCGGCTCAACTTAAAGAATTGTCACATTAAAACAGCAGGATCCATTCCTGCGGGAGCCCCATTATCACCTATCGTCTAATCTGTTTACATTGTCAGCAATGTGTGATACATTAACTATGTAATGTCAGAGGATTATTTCAAATAAATTTGTAAATTGAATAACACAATTTATAATTATATATATATATATATATACACACACACACACACACACACACATGCATTTGCATATGTATACATGCACTCACATATATATATATATATATATATATATATATATATATATATATATGTATGTGTGTGTGTGTGCGTGTGACTGCGTGTTCTATTCTGAGCAGAAGCATAGATATTATGTACTATCAGATACAATATTAAATTGCTACTTGCAAAACTGTTGTGTGTTTTAAAACGTTTTACAACAACAAACGCAACAAAGGAGGACACCAAATGCTCAGTGCAAACTGTGCTGAAGTTTTCACTCAGTTAGAAGTAGAAGAGATGTAACCCCATCTTAGTACATTATGATTTGCTTCGTTAATAAATAGCTTCAAAATCCAATCGATTACATCAATTATCAACAATCTTTCTTTTTTCCTCTTTAGTGTGCCCAATCAATATACATTTAAGATAGATTTTTACTCAATTGTACCCCACTAAAAAAAAATAAGTTTAGAAAATAAATAAATGAATAAATTTCAAGTGTGGACAAAGTTAATCGTTTCTAGTTTCGTCGTCGTTTCATGTTCTTTTATCCGTTGCTCAACGTCAGGAGAGACATTTACAGTATTGATTTTTAAGCAATGAAATCTGAAATAATATCAGGCTTGATGAATGCAGCGCTAAATAACTAAAACTCTCTTCACTGCTTTTGTGATCCATTTCCCAATGATGCCGTTTTGCATTGCACAAATGATAATTTGCCCGTTGAACGAATTTAAGTTAAATATCACATATTACTTAAATTACACAAAAATTTGCTTTCAAGCCACCGTAGTAGTCTATAATTTTGAAACCATTCGAATCGTACATCATTCTTTAAATATATACAAGCACAAATACATATACACGCACACATACATACATAGATACATACATATATACATATGCACATATATATATGTGTGCGTGTATGTGTATGTATGTGTGTGTATATGTGTGTGTGTGTGTGTATATATAAATAGTAGAATGTGGATTGCTACACGAAGTAGCTCATGTTTATGCCCTCTTCGGGCCTCATATATATATATATATATATATATATATATATATATATATATATATATATATATATATATATATATATATATATATATATAAGTCAATTAGATTCTGATTGATTTGGGAAAATTCTGCACGCTGGTCAATTAATATCAACGTAAAAGACAATTCTGGTTGGTTGCTCGATAGAAAAATTTACCTGACAGGAACATTCTGGCAGCATTCACTATTGTGACCAATAAAAAATTTAAATCTGAAAAAAAAAAAGAAGAGTTCAAACTCACATACCAATCCAGCTCTTATACACACACACACATACACACACACTTTATGAACAAACTTTTGGGGTGATTTAGAAAAAAAACTTTTTTTCTATCAGCATAATAAGAAATGAGTGTTTAAATCATTAGCTTTTTTGCCCTATCGATGCCGCCTCTACGCAAGATATTTGCAAGCATACATACATACATACATACATACATACATACATACATACATACATACATACATACATACATCAAAAGCGGGCAAACATATTTTTCAAAAGGACAGGCTTACAATCAAATAGTTTGATGCAAGGAATTGTTCAAGAGGTATGAATGTGCAGATTACCAAACGGTTGCAAGCAGAGAAAAGGTCACTGAATCAAGTTCAATTATGGATGTGGCATTTACTGTTCAATTTACAATATGCACTAAGGGTAGGCATGGATTCTTCTTTCTACCCTGGAATAGGTGAAAGACACTGTAGAATGTGCTATTCGGCGTCAGTGGCAACAAGTATAAAGACAAGCAAATGAACAACAATCGGGACCCTAGCTTCGACGGGCCTAGAAATGGATTATAGTTCCAAAAATATTACCAACTAAAGTAAAAGGAATTCAGAGAATAACACGAATACTGCCTACAATCTCCCTGAGACAATTCAGGTGGAAATGAAAATTTTGAAAAAATTCAAGATATATTTATACATCGAGTTTGACCTCCATTTTACCTCATTTTCAAGTTGAATCCAGTCAGATGTTAATTTCATAGGGATTGATACCTAAGGCAAACAATAACATGATGTTGAATATACAGTAAGGTTATCATCATATTTATTCATCATAAATACATTAAAAATTGTTAAATTGTCAACCATGAATATGTTTTACTGGTATGAAGAAAACGCTGCACTTTAACTTGCATTCTTTTTATTGCAAAAAGTACATCTATCCTTTACAGCTACACCACTGCTTGATTTACGAAGGCTCACGACTTACTTTATGGATTCTCTGTTTATTTCTCCCAATTACTAAGCACATTATTTGATCTTTTTCTTTTTTGCCACGAGTAATATTACTTGTAGAAGTAACGTATTCAATTTCTTGAATTAGATTAAGCTTAACCAGGTACCATTAACTTTTGATTAAATTATCTTCGACTATAATTTTAGTTGCTTGCCATGGCAGTAATTGTACAGCTCTCAGTAAACATCTAATTAAAAAGATTCAAGGAAATATTCCAACTTCTTGGGAACAGGACGAACATTTCACTTAATTCGATAAGAATTGAAAGAAATTTCATCTCTCAAATTGACGACAGCCTTTCTTCCAATCACTAGTACAATGGATTTCCCCAGCTTCAATGCGAAGAATGTGATAGAGGATATATAACATCTTGAAGTCATGTTATATTCCGATACACATATAATCTATATCATGCATTGTAGAATCAATAATCATACGATACTCTAAACTACTGTTTTCGATATTCACAACAGCTGACAATGCCACTCATATAATCCGATATATTACTCTCAGACTGACGACCAAAGCCAAGCATTATGATATATTTTTCATTGTCTGTGATTTTCTCGACGAAAAACCTTGGTTTCAGATCATCTAATGAATACATCCCGATTCGAAAATTAACTTAGGCTAGTGAGAGGTGAATCACTTATCGACTCATTTAATGATTATTTTAGTACAAATATATCCCCCCATTTAAAGGAATATTTTTGCCTACATAGATACCTCCTCACTACTAGTTGGATCTATGGAATCTTCCATTGAAATGATTTCTGTTTTTCTCTAAAACATTTCAAGTGAAAGGTATCCATGATTTTTTTCACGGAAATTATCCTGTAAATTATGAAAAATTATTAACGGATCAGGATATATCTTTCACTTGATGTAATGATCGAATTCATCTAAATGAAGTTACCTGCTGATCTTACGGGGTTTACTGAGAGGCATCGTAAAGAAATGTTCGAATCGAGTCCTCGTCAGCATTCTGTATTGAGGTACATGGGAGTAAAACAAAAACTGGCTAAATCAGACATTGCCTACTGTGCTCTATCCTGATATGCCTGAACGATGTTTGATTTGGGATCCTAGAACGGATAGGGAGACTAAATTGACAAAATATTGAAAATTTAGACACATCACAATAAAATTTGAGATACAGAAGATATCTAACCGAAATGTTATGGATCGTCCCATGCATAAAGTCTGGTACATTTGGATTATTATTAACTTTTGATTGATTCCCAAATAAGTAAGTACAAAATGTTCAACCAAAAAATCAGCGTAATTGTGCGGTTGCTGAGACATAAACTACATCAACCAAACGTAGCATGCAAATGGACAATGTGTGTGTGTGTGTGTGTGTGCATGAATAATTGCTTGCCATGTGTAGAACAGACTGAGATGCTACTAATACCAGGAGTGCCATCATTCACTGTGTTATTTTACCCATGGTTAGGAGAAAGAATAAGTTCTCCCTTCTCCTAAAGACATCAAATGGAAGTGAACACAGTCTCAGCAAGGGTTTAGAACCCGCTGGTCGAGTCCATTCTCCGTGCGGTTACCTGCTTTGTCTCTTTATCTCTCTTCAGTAACATATTAGAGAGAAAAAAGGAGAATATATCAAAAATGTGTCCATGATTTAAGGTCGGTATTCAAGAGTTTCTTCTGCATTTATAGTATAAATGTTCCCATGTGGATGCAGATAACCTTACCAAGCTAAAAATCACGTTCATCATTTGATTTATATTTTCAATTGAAGCCAATCTGATGACATGTCTATAACCAACGTTGGAGACTGTTATTGATTGCTCAATTCATAAGATATTGCATTTCCTCGATTTGGGGATTACAGAGTGATACTGTAAAGATCTACGTGAAACCTGGATCATAGACTTTCTTCATTCGCGAAGTTTGCATAATTTTTCAAGTTCCAACTAAAAAAATATTATGAAACCTCAACGAAAAAGAATGATCAATCGAAGTGATGATGATAATGATGATGATGATGATGATGATGATGATGATGGATTTTCACACCAGTTGTCTAGTGGTCACAGCTGGAGGTCGAGTGATTGCAAGTCTCCTCTAATCTCCAGCCGTCCTCCTAACTCTTTCATTCAGTGTTGTGATTTATAGAATTGCTACGTCCTCTTATCAATGAATAAAGACAAAATGGAAAATTTGAATCGTGCGCTGCCATTAGTAGTTGACTTAAGAAGAAAGAACTTTCGCCTATCCAGCAGAGTAGAAATCATTAGACATTAATCGAGGATTGCTTTGTCCTTCTAGAACCTCGAATAGTTCCGTACCAATTAAACTGAAAATTTTGATCTTTCTAAGTTTTTGTGAACCTAAATTCAAAGAGAGAAACATCAGGACCAAGAATCAGATGCACACAGAAAAATTTCAAAAAAGCAAAAAAAAAAAAAAAAAAAAAGACATGAAGGTCACCCGTGAAAATAATGTAATCACACGGGTCAAACCGAACCGTAAAAATCATTAGATCTGGTAATACATTCAAAATTTGGCAGTTTTTTCATCAATCTCAATATTTTTATGCTGCCAATTGTCCAAAACATGAACTATTATACGCAAGATTCTCGTTGGATCTTCCAGTTTTAGCATTGGGTTCAAGCAAGCATAGCGACGACCTTAAAAATCAACTGGTAACGACGGAGCTGAGCAAACACTTCAGTAGAAGCTGTTCGGATAATGATTTTGGGGTACTTAAAAAGTGGAACGGGGCTTGACGCCACAGTACATCACAAGTGTTGATGAATGTTGAAGCTAAGAACTCATGAACCCGATTGCCTAAATAAAAACTTCGGTGAACTGGTTCGCATTTGCCAAAAATTCTTTGATAATAGTTACCACAGATTTGAAAGAGTTTCATAACATCAAAGTGTGACTTTCAAGTTTTATTTTCCTGGACAGAACACACATTTCTCATTCCTAAAAATGATTATTGAAAAAAAAAACGACGTTATTAGAACTTTGATGTGTGACTTTCGAATTTCATTTTTGTTTTACTTTGCTGAACGTATCATTATTTTTTCAAATTTCTTTTTCATTGAACATTTTGACTAAAGAACATATATAACATATCATGAATTCTCGGTTTGGTTTCGTGATTTCTATTGTATATTTCTTTAAAATTGAAAAAAAAGATATTGTTTTCCCTTTTCTTTTAACATTTCAACTAACGTATTGATCATTTGTCATCATCATCATCATCATCATCATCATCATCATCATCATTATCATCATCATCATCATCATCATCATCATCATTTGCAATCTCAAACCAGTTGCTTGGTGGTAACCGCTGAAGTTTGAGTGATAGCAAGTCTCCTCAAGTCTCCAGCCCTTCTCTCCTAGTTCTCATAGGCCTCAGTAATACTACAGTTTACAGTTTCACACTGGTTGCCCAATGGTCATTGCTGAAGACTGAGTGACAATAAGTCTCCTCTGGTCTTCAGCCAACATCTCTACCCTCCTTTGCCTATCATGCCAGTGCTGTGGTTCATATTTCCACTCTCATTTTCCTTCCTCTGTTAGGCGCCTGTTAACAATTGATATTGCAGTCTTTATATTACAAGTACTTTCCTCAGTATCCGTGCAGTTCCTATCAGTGCTGTGGTCTGTATGGTCTCAATCCTCCCTTTTATCCCAATCTCCTTTAGTCTTGCCCTCAGTGTCTTTGGGACAGTTCCTGGTGTGTCTACTATGACTGGCACTACCCTGGCTTTCACGTTCCACATCTTCAGTTCTCTCACTGGATCTTGGTATTTTTCCAGTTTTTCACTTTCTTTCCAGTTTACTCTGTGGTTTACAAGTAATGCCACGTCTATCACCTGGCAGGTTTTCCTCTTCTTGTCTACAATTACGAAGTCTGGTCTTCTTGCCTAGATGAGGTGGTCGGTTTGGATGTCAAGTTATAATGATATTATTATTATTATTATTATTATTATTATTATTATTATTATTATTTGTCTGATTCAGTATGATTTTTGATACTTTGTTAAGCAATTCTTCCTATTTGAGGGAGGTGATTGTGGTGATGTTTTTTCAAATCAAACTGTGGGTCGTTCAAAATCGTTCTGGTAAGCTAAATTCGGTTTCATGCATTTCCTGTGTGTTTTGGTATGGGTTTTCAAAATCTCATGTGCATTTTGGTAATGCTATTCTACGTGCATGTTCTCTCGTCAGAGTAGGTGTGGGGCAGGTAATTCCTTTATTGTAAGGGTAATCGTTTATCCATATATATATATATATATATATATATATATATATATATATATATATATATATATTACATGGATTTTTTTGATTCTGCAGTAGCTTAGTATACGATAGTTATTCCCATAACATTACAGCTGATTTTTAGCATCACTCACTTCAATATTTTGTCTTGGCAGTCGTATCATAGTGTTAGTTTTTAAAAAAATGTTTTGAAAATTTCACCTACGTTCAATTCCACGATTTTATTGTATTTTTGATTGAACTAAATTATATTTTTTACCCAATGTTTTTTTTTTATTCGTCGGATGCATTTATAAGAGTTTCAATTCATTGTTTCTCGACCTTGAAAATGATTCAGTAGAACAGATTATCAGATAACTAATGGTTGATGGTCTTCAGTATCCTTTTGATAATCGGCGTGGAGATTTAAGAAAGGTGTATGTATAGTGGGTTGACATGTCAGCTCGTTTATTTGATTACTGGTATGTGTCTGGTAGTTGAATGTCGAAGAAGTTTTAGCAGGTTTAAGTCAATGACAATTTTTCAAGATCAAGTGCTCTTCGTCTATGTACGGATTTATTTTGGCTTATAGTGTTGGCTAAGGTTTATAGTAAATAAATCCCTATAAGTTAATATATTTCTGCTCTGTCTTAGCAACTCATGGATATATAGAAGATTCTTTGCTCTCTTTTTTCTGTCCGTGCTGTTTATTATCAAATGGCAGGGGTTTCCGGCAAAATTGAAGCATAGTGCATTGAAGAGCAGAGCTTAGGAAATAACTCTTAAAAATGCACATATGTGTGGTTCAGCACAAAAAATACACTTGTCACAATATATGAAAGGATGGAGAATGCAAGAGTTTCTTTTTCCCCAAAAATGTATTTCTGATCCGTTGGCTTTCATCAACTATCAAAAAGATAAGCACAAAAAAGTAATTTAAAAAAGCATATGCTCTCTTGTTTTTCAAATATACTTAGTATATAATGATAATACTAATACTACTACAGCTACTACTACTACTACTACTAATAATAATAATAATATCATTATTATTATTATCAATATTATTATTATAATCAATTGGTTGAATGAAAAAAGATATGAATAAAAAAAAGGATGCAAAGAGAATATCAGATATCGCATCAAAAGGCAGCGGCGGCTTTTCTAATAGATTGAAAGGAAAAGAAATCAATATATAAGATTGGGCAGAGGGGCAATTGAGAAATTTGGTGAAACATGCTGATTCTCGAACCGAATAAGAAAATTCTGTTTATTTTTGGTGCTGATGTCCAGCTGACAACTTGGTTTCATGAAGTGAGTTCGCTCACCCAACCAATTCCATAGTTGTCTGAATGGAAGCAAAGTGCTATGATTGGTAGTCTTGAGCAAAATTGATCCAAAAGGATGCAGAAAAACGGAACCAGTGGAGCGATTATAGACCAATCACATGCCTCCTAGTAATGTAGAGAAACCTGACCGGACAGATAATAGAGGGAATATATATGTGTGTGTGTGTGTGTCTGTGTGTGTGTGTGTGTGTGTGGAAAGGAAAAAATGATATCCGACAAAAGAATTGAAAGGATGTAGATAGCTTACTCTATGAATAAAATGGAAAGTAGATTTGAAAGCCACAAGAGGTAAGTATAAAAATCTTTCAGAGAAACTGCAATTTTTAAACTATAATACCACTCAAAAGAATTCTGAGGAACAGCAAAGGATACCAATCCTCAAAAGCGAAGTCAGCCATTTAATGAACATGGGCGACATAGAACTATTTGGAAAGAACGGACAAAAAATCGAAACAAAACGAAATAGAGTAATTGCATTTGGATTGAGTTTGGAAAGGGAAAATGTACATTGATGGTAATGTTCAAAGGAATGCTTACAGTAGCAGAAGGAGTCGAATTCCCAACAAGAAAAATAGAGCATTGACATCAAAAAACTAATACAAAATATCTGGGGTTTCTCAAATATAATACAATAAAACGAAAAGAAATGAAAGATAAAATAATCAGAGAAAACTTTAAGAGGAATTAGAAAATACTAGAGACCAAACCAAACGGCAGGAACGTGTTAAAAGGAATGAACACTTGGATAGTATCAGTAGTAAAATACACAGGACCATTCCCCGGATATACAAAGGAAGAACTCCAGTCGATAATTTGGCGAACAATGTTTATGAAAACGCACAAGGCTTTACGATCAAGAGATGATACGGATAGCCTGAACATGACGTGAAAAGAAGTTGACAGTTGAATCATCAGCGAAGAAAACTGTGTTCAAAGGGTCAAAACAAGTCTAGAGATGTACGTGCGAGCAAATAGTGAAAGCCCTGTGAAGAGTGCCTGAAGCAGCACAAGAAAAGCACCTATAGCCACGAACGCCTCAAAGATATCTGATGATGGGTGAACAAACCACAATGAGAACACCGGTCTCCTGAATTTAGTGCTTATGCAATACGAAAGATTAAAAGATGAGGTCTTAATTGAACATAGAGACACATACAACTATAGCTTTTATTTTCAAGAAGCCCTATCCACAAAATATATATATATATATATATATATACACACAACAGTTAGACACACAAATGTGTCAAGACCACCTTTACATTCAAATCGAACATGATGCTCAGAGGTATTGGATTTTTCTATTCTATTTTGAAATAAAAACCATATCAGAAGATCATGTTACATAATAAGGATGCAAGGGATAGATAATACACACTAACCCCTTTAAAGAACAATAAGAATATATAAGAATATCTTCTTATGAGGAGAAAAAGACTCACCTCACTCACGTGCGTACAAACACTTTCAAATGCACACACACGAATGAAGAAAGAAAGTTGAATACATTGATATGTTTGAGTTAAAAACAATTAATGAATATAAGATGATATGTGTAGTGGGCGTTACTGGTTGATTGGTTGGGGATTAAGCAGGAGTATCTGGTTTTCAGTGAGTAAATAGAGATTCAGTTAAGAAGAGTTTCTTTGAGAATTTTTTTTTTTTTTTTTTGCTGTCTCTAAAGAGTGTGAAGAAATACCGGTCTATCAATATATCTGTGTAGATAAGGTTGACTGTAATGGATATTGAGAATTGTTCACGTTTTTTGGTTGTTTGACCGGCAGGGAAAGATTTGTCTATGTAAGATATATCTTACATAGACATATCTTTTCCTGCCGGTCAAACAATACTCTTTACAGTCAACTTTATTTACACGGATATATTGATAGACCAGGTATTTCTTCACACTATTTAGAGATGAAAAAAAGATTCTCAAAGAAACTCTTCTTACCTGAGTCTCTGTTTACTCACTGAAACCCAGATACTCCTGCCGATTTCCCTACCAATCAACCAGTAATACCCATTACACATACCATCTTATATTCATTAAATCTTTTTCACTCCGACATGTTAACTATACACATTTTTATGGCAGTATCCTTTATCACTACTTGCGTTTTTAGAGAAAGCCGGTATGAACCAGCGTAATGCATCAGAACTGTCTTTGTGATCATGTTAAAAGTTTGATATGTAACACTTCTTTTTCTTAAAATTACCATGTTGTCAATTTAACACACAGTAACACACATACATAGTAACACACACACACACACACACACATATATATATATATAGAGAGAGAGAGAGAGAGACATACACACACACAAATGTTGAAAACTTACTTAATATGGTATTAAGAATGTTCCCTTGCACAGTGACGATGACCATTAAACGTTCCTCTTTTTTTGTTTGCATAATTACCTCGTCAATCGCTCAACTGTAAATAAGGTTATGTATCAAACTGTATTCATACTAGCTTCCAAGTTGGCTCTGAGATCAAAGGCATCCCTATCTAATGTGGATAATTATACAATGGCGCTGATTAGGGGCCTTAATTCCATGTGGTCTACTTACATTAAAAGAATCTACAAGGGAATTATGTTTACTAATCATGGAATACTGAAAGCATGAAAAGGGCAGATGTTAACTTATCCCATTTGTTTTGGAGACAGAAAAAAAGAACGCAAAGTTGGATTCATAGGAGTTGCTCTAATCAGCAACAACTGCAGTCATCTGCAGGTTATTATCATCCTTAATTTGGCATTATTAGTTTCTTGGAAGTGAACCAAGAATGAAAAACATACATGAAAAGTGGTAAGCGATTAAGATCTAAAATATAAAATATATCCTGGAGTGATTTAGCTCGTTAGGTTCAATTTTATAGAATATCGACCCTAATTGGGAACTAAAACCAAAATATTGTATTGAACATTACGGTACCGGTCAAAACTGTTCAAATCCCGGAATTGGAAATAGAACCAATCATTTCGTAAGAAAAAATATATTTTTCTGCAAAACTTGTGATGGCTACGATGCAAAACTGATGATCTCACTAACAATGATTATATTTATCATTCTGAACAAAACAGAACAAAACAGAAATATTTACCTCATAAATTATCATCATCATCAGCAGCAGCAGCCTATTAGTTGTCATCTTTTGACTTGAGTATCCCTTGAGATTTTCCAAATTATCTCCATCATTGGTGCCGTGTAGACAATATTCTCAAATCTACTTTAGTTTAAACAAGCATCTAATATTCTTGCTTGCCAGAGTTTACCATAAGATTTTCGGGGATGCACGTTGTAAGTCATGGTGTCCAGTGTTTTTTTTTCTTTTTTTACATGATGAAAATTTGCCCATCGGCCTAAGCAGCTAAAATAGATAAGAAATGAAGAAATGGATTGCTGCAAAGGTTGCACCACTGTCCACCTAAGAAGCCACCTAATATGATGCTGGTTTCATGAAATGCGGATATTTTCCTGAGAGTCAAGGCAAGATTGGCGCACACTCATAGAGATGATGATTGAAAAACCTTTTGTTCAGCACAGGATTCATTAAGGTTCATTGTATCTTGGACTGATCATAATCTATACCAGTATTTATTCGATGCATAATATCAGAGAAAAAGAAGACATTTATAATTAAGATGTTATCTATATAAGTGAACAATAGATAATGAGACAAGCTCTAGGGTAAAAGAATATGAGTAAATAATTCATAAATGCACCAATTATTTTGCTATACATGTTTGGGTTTTCATTTTCAGTCGCAAACATATGCCTTTCGGTGGTTAAAGGGTTTCCTTTGAAACAAATTAAGCATTGGATGTTTTGTTTAGGAAGCGAAATCGAAATAAAAGTGATGATTCGCAGGGGTCATGGTAGTGTGTTCTGACTATTTTATGTCTGTGAAGGAATCTGTGGTGGTTCGGTCGGATATTTTGTTGGAAATTGTTGCAGGGGTTATGCATATTTCATTAGTTTTGCAGGTCAGAAGAGGTGGGAATTATTGGAATCAGTTGTCCTGGAGATTGCGGAGTAAAGTTACGGTTTAGCATTGGACTATTTGGAAATTTAGTATGTTAAAGTTTGGTTATTTTCATTATTAATCAAGTAGTGGGGTAAAGAAAGAGGAGTTCCTTGCTACGTTTGATCTGTTTCGAGACGTATGTTTTATATGCGTAACGGTCATTGCAGATGTTCTGGAAGGATACATCGTTTCAAGTAAGACAAGCAAATGAACCATACATTGGCGTTCATAGGTTGGGTCAGTGATTGTGAGAAGTTCTTGATGTTCAATATATTGATAAGGATACGACAAGGCTAGTTTGTAGCATTGATAATTTGTTGGTGGGGATTCATATTATGTAGGTGAAGTTGTGGGGAATAAAAATTTGTGTATATTAGGTTTGTTTAGGCCTGGGTAGAAGTGTAGTCTTATGTGCAGACATGATGATAGTAAGTTGGTACGTATAGAGTAATTAGGAGTGGGTGACTTCTGGTGTTACGGATTTATTGGTTACTGCTATTGAGTCTAGTGTTAATATCGTTTGAGGGGAGAATTTCAAGATCATTAATCAACATATGTCCATATAGTTCTAGAGTTTTAATATTGAGTCGACACAAAAATGATTGAAATTAGCTTTAAACATCAAACACGTATCAAAAATATTTAAAACATTTTCTGTGTCACCCAGTCTCTTATTCCCAGATATCATCATCATCATCATCATCATCATCATCATCATCATCATCATCATCATCATCATCATCATCATCACCATCATCATCATCAACAGTCTGTTAGCATCAATCGTTGGACATCAACCTTTTCCAGGATCCACCAGACCTCTCTATTATGGGCATCGAGGAGCCATTACTTTCTAAATTTATCTAGTTCGTCACACCATCTCACTGTTGGTCTGCCACTACTTAGCACATGATTCGGTTGTCTGCCATA